>OY735236.1:20184152-20186652 GCA_963457665.1 Thysanoteuthis rhombus | reverse complement strand
TATATATATATATTCAATATATATATATATATTCAATATATATATATATATATATATATATATTCAATATATATATATATATATTCAATATATATATATATTCAATATATATATATATTCAATATATATATATATTCAATATATATACATATTCGATATATATATATTGAATATATAAATATATATATATTCCATATATATATATACATATATATTCAATATATATTCATATTATATATATATATATATATATATATATAATATATATTTATATTCATTATATATATATTCAATATACAAATATATTTATTCAATGTTTATATATATATTCAATATACATACGTATATTCAATATATACATATTCAATATACATATATATATATATTATAAATAAATAATATATATATGAATATATATACAATATATAAACATATATATATTCGATATATATATTCAATACATAAACATATATATATGCAATATATAAATATATATATATCCAATATATAAATATATATATTCAATATATATATATATATATATAATCAATATATATATATATCCAATATATATATATACATAATTTTCAATATATATATATATATATTGAATATATATATATATTCAATATATATATATATATTGAATATATATATATTCAATATATATATATATATATATTCAATATATATATATATATATTCAATATAAATATATATTCAATATATATATATATTCAATATATATACATATAATATATATTTTCAATATCCATATATATATATTCAATATACATATATATATATATTCAATATATATATGTATATATATATATATATTCAATATATATATATACATATATTCAATATATATATATATCCAATATACATATATTCATATCCAATACATATATATATCCAATATACGTATATTCATATCCAATACATATATATATATATATATATATATATATATATATATATATATATTCAATTTATATACATATTCGATATATATATATTCAATATACAAATATATATATATCCAATATATATGCTTAATATGTAAATGTATATATATTCAATATATATATATATATATTCAATATTTATATATATCCAACATATATATATATATATATATCCAATATATATCTATATATTCAAAATATATATATACATATCCAATATATATTTATATATTCAATATATATATATACATATCCAATATGTATATATATATTCAATATATATATATATATATTCAATGTATATATATATATATATTCAATATATATATATATATATATATTCAATATATATATATATATATATATTCAATATATATATATATATATATTCAATATATATATATATATATATATATTCAATATATATATATATTCAATATATATATATATTCAATATACATATATATATATTCATTATATATATATATTTAATATATATATATATACTCAATATATATATATTTAATATATATCTATATATTCAATATATATATATTTAATATATATCTATATATTCAATATATATATATATTCAATGTATATACATATTATATATATTTTCAATATACATATATATATATTTTCAATATACATATATATATATTCAATATATATATATATATATTCAATATATATATATATATATATATATATATATATTCAATATATATATATCCAATGTATATACATATAGTATATATTTTCATTATACATATATATATATTCAATATATATATATATATATTCAATATATGTATACATATATTCAATATATATATATATATATATTCAATATACGTATATATATATATATATCTACATTGAATATATATATATATTGAATATATACATGTTGAATATATATATATATTGAATATATATATATATTGAATATAATATATGTATATTGAATATATGTATATATAAATATATTGAATATATGTATGTATATATATATTGAATATGTATATATATATATATATATTCAATGTATATATATTCATATTTATTCAATATATATATATATGTATTCAATGTATTTATATATATATATATATATACATATTCAATATATATATATATATTCAATATATACACATATATATATTCAATATATACATATATATATTCATTATATACATATATATATATTCAATATATATATATATATATATTCAATATATATATATATATATTCAATATATATATATTCAATATATATATATATATATTCAATATATATATATATTCTTAATATATATATATATATTCAATATATATATATATATTCAATATATATATATATATTCAATATATATATATATATTCAATATATATATATATATTCAATATATATATATATATTCAATATATATATATATTCAATATATATATATATTCAATATATATGTATATATATTCAATATATATACATATATTCAATATATATATATACATATATATATATT
>OY735236.1:20171652-20174152 GCA_963457665.1 Thysanoteuthis rhombus | reverse complement strand
ATATATATAGTCAATACATATATATATATATTCAATATATATATATATTCAATATATATATATATATATATTCAATATATATATGTTCAATATATATATATTCAATATATATATATTCAATATATATATATATATATTCAATATGTATATATATATATTCAATATGTATATATATATATATTCAATATGTATATATATATATATATTGAATATATATATATTTATATATATTGAATATATATATATTTATATATATTGAATATATATATATTTATATATATTGAATATATATATATATATATATATTTATATATATTTAATATATATATATATATATTGAATATATATATATATATTGAATATATATATATATAAATATTGAATATATATATATACATTCAATATATATATATATATATTCAATATATATATATATATTCAATATATATATGTATATATTGTTATATTCATATATATATTCTTAAATTCATATATACATATTCCTAAATTCAAAGATATATATATTCTTAAATTCATATACATATATATATCGGTAAATCCATATATATATATATCGTTAAATTCATACATATATCGTTATATTCATATTTATACATTGTTATATTCATAAATATATATTCTCCTATTCATAAATATATACATATATAAAAATATTCAGTTATATTTATATATATATATATATATATATATATATATATATATATATATATATATACATATATATATTAATATATGGTTCGGTAATCATATCATAAATATATTCACATTCTTATCTAGATATTTACTATGTATATTCATATCCATGTTAATATTCCTATTTTCATATTCATATCTATATATCTATTTATTGATATTCATATATATTCATGTATATATATATATATATATATATGTATATATGCATATTCATATGTATATTTTCTCATATTTATTCAAATATCTATACATTGTTATATTCATATTCATATATTCCTATATTCATATTCAAATATTTCTATATTCATATACATATCGTTAAATATTCGTTTATTCATATTTATTTATACTTATATTCATATCTATATATTTCTATACTTATATCCATACATATATATTCTTATATATTCATATTCTTATCATAAGAAATATTTCTATATTCATATTCATATGAATATTTTTATTTATATTGACATGTATGTACATATTTCTGTATTTCATCTGAATTTGTATATTTCTATAGTTATATTGATATTTATATAACCTTTTTTTCTTTTATCTGTATATATATATTCATATATTTATAATCATTTTTATATACCTATTTTTATCTGTAATAATATTATACATATATTTTCATTCATTTCTATGTATATATTTCTATTTATATCCATTTTTATATCAATTTGTATGATATATATATATATATAAATATATATATTTATCAACATAAATGAATAAAATATGTTCATGTATGCATATGATCAATATGTATATATAATATGAATTTATATGTTTATGTATGCATTGTGAATGTGTACATTCATATTATGATTATATATGTTCCCATACGCATATTATTAATGTAAATGTTTTTACGTATACTTATTTTAATGTATATGTTAACGCACACATATTTTGAATATTTATGTTCACGTTCAGATATTATGAATATATTTGTATATATCAATATATATATATTATGAATACATACATATATATTATGAATATATATACATATATATTATGAATATATATATATATATATATATATTATGAATATATATATATATATATATATATTATGAATATATATATATATATATATATATTATGAATATATATATATATATATATTATGAATATATATATATATATATATTATGAATATATATATATATATATATTATGAATATATATATATATATATATTATGAATATATATATATATATATTATGAATATATATATATATATATATATGAATATATATATATATATATATTATGAATATATATATATATATATATTATGAATATATATATATATATATTATGAATATATATATATATATATATATTATGAATATATATATATATATATATTATGAATATATATATATATATATATTATGAATATATATATATATATATTATGAATATATATATATATATATATTATGAATATATATATATATATATTATGAATATATATATATATATATATTATGAATATATATATATATATATATTATGAATATATATATATATATATATTATGAATATATATATTATGAATATATTTATATATATTATGAATATATATATTATGAATATATATATATATATTATGAATATATATATTATGAATATATATATATATATATTATGAATATATATATATCATGAATGTAAATATGTATATTAAGAATATATTATGAATGTATATCATGATAATACATATATCATATATATACAACTCATAGTGTATATATTTTTTTCTAT
>OY735236.1:20109599-20164599 GCA_963457665.1 Thysanoteuthis rhombus | reverse complement strand
ATTCAATATATATATATATATATTCAATATATATATATATATATTCAATATATATATATATATATATATTCAATATATATATATTCAATATATATATATATTCAATATATATATATATTCAATATATATATATGTATATATTCAATATATACATATATATATTCAATATATATTCAATATATATATATATATATTCAATATATATTCAATATATATATATATATATTCAATATATATATATTCAATATATATTCAATATATATATATATATATTCAATATATATATATATATATATTCAATATATATTCAATATATATATATATTCAATATATATTCAATATATATTCAATATATATATATATATTCAATATATATATTCAATATATATATATATATTCAATATATATTCAATATATATAAAAAATATATTCAATATATATTCAATATATATATATATAATCTATATATATATATTCAATATATATATATTCAATATATATATATATATTCAATATATATATATATATTCAATATATATATATATATTCAATATATATATATATATATTCAATATATATATATATATTCAATATATATATATATTCAATATATATATATATATATTCAATATATATACATATATATTCAATATAAATACATATATTCAATATATATACATATATTCAATATATATATATATATATTCAATATATATATATATATATTCAATATATATATATATATATTCAATATATATATATATATATTCAATATATATATATATATATTCAATATATATATATATATATTCAATATATATATATATATTCAATATATATATATATATATTCAATATATATATATATATATTCAATATATATATATATATATCAATGTATATATATATATATTCAATATATATATATATATATTCAATATATATATATATATATTCAATATATATATATATATATATATATTCAATATATATATATATATTCAATATATATATATATATATTCAATATATATATATATATTCAATATATATATATATATATTCAATATATATATATATATATTCAATATATATATATATATTCAATATATATATATATATATATTCAATATATATATATATATATTCAATATATATATATATATATTCATTATATATATATATATATATATTCAATATATATATATATGTATATATATTCAATATATATATATATGTATATATATTCAATATATATATATATATATATTCAATATATATATATATATATTCAATATATATATATATATTCAATATATATATATATATTCAACATATATATATATATTCAACATATATATATATATTCAACATATATATATATATTCAACATATATATATATATATTCAACATATATATATATATTCAACATATATATATATATTCAACATATATATATATATTCAACATATATATATATATATATTCAATATATATATATATATATATATATTCAATATATATATATATATATATATTCAATATATATATATATTCAATATATATATATATATATTCAATATATATATATATATATTGATTATATATATATATATATATACATTCAATATATATATATATATATATCCAATATATAAACATGTATATTCAATATATATATATATATATATATTCAATATATATATATATATATATATATATTCAATATATATATATATATATATATATATTCAATATATATATATATATATTCAATATATATATATATATTCAATATATATATATATATATCTTCAATTTATAGATATATTCAATATATATATATATATATTCAATATATATATATATATATATATTCAATATATATATATATATATTCAATATATATATATATATATATTCAATATATATATATATATATATATATTCAATATATATATATATATATATTCAATATATACATATATATATATATATATATTCAATATATATATATATATATATATTCAATATATATATATATATATATATTCAATATATATATATATATATATATATATATTCAATATATATATATATATATATATTCAATATATATATATATATATATATTCAATATATATATATATATATATATATATTCAATATATATATATATATATATTCAATATATATATATATATATATTCAATATATATATATATATATATATTCAATATATATATATATATATATATTCAATATATATATATATATATTCAATATATATATATATATATATATTCAATATATATATATATATATTCAATATATATATATATATATATATTCAATATATATATATATATATATATATATTCAATATATATATATATATATATATATTCAATATATATATATATATATATATATTCAATATATATATATATATATATATATTCAATATATATATATATATATATATATATATATATTCAATATATATATATATATATATATTCAATATATATATATATATATATATATTCAATATATATATAAATATATTCAATATATATATATATATATATATTCAATATATATATATATATATATATTGAATATATATATATATATATATTGAATATATATATATATATATATTGAATATATATATATATATATATATTGAATATATATATATATATATATTCAATATATATATATATATATATATTCAATATATATATATATATATATTCAATATATATATATATATATATTCAATATATATATATATATATATATTCAATATATATATATATATATATATTCAATATATATATATATATATATTCAATATGTATATATATATATATTCAATATGTATATATATATATATTCAATATATATATATATATATTCAATATATATATATATATATATATTCAATATATATATATATATATATATATTCAATATATATATATATATATATTCAATATATATATATATATATATATTCAATATATATATATATATATTCAATATATATATATATATATATATTCAATATATATATATATATATATATATATTCAATATATATATATATATATATTCAATATATATATATATTCAATATATATATATATATTCAATATATATATATATTCAATATATATATATATTCAATATATATATATATTCAATATATATATATATTCAATATATATATATATTCAATATATATATATATTCAATATATATATATATTCTATATATATATATATTCAATTTATATATATATTCAATATATATATATATTCAATATATATATATATTCTATATATATATATATTCAATATATATATATATTCAATATATATATATATTCAATATATATATATATTCAATATATATATATATTCAATATGTATATATATTCAATATGTATATATATATATATTCAATATGTATATATATTCAATATGTATATATATTCAATATGTATATATATATATATTCAATATGTATATATATTCAATATGTATATATATATATATTCAATATGTATATATATATATATTCAATATATATATATATATTGTATGTATATATATTTATATATATTGAATATATATATATTTATATATATTGAATATATATATTTGTCTATATTGAATATATATATATTTATATATATTGAATATATATATATATATATATATTCAATATATATATATAAATTCAATATATATATATATATATTCAATATATATATGTATATATTGTTATATTCATATATATATTCTCAAATTCAAAGATATATATATCGTTAAATTCATATACATATATATATTGTTGAATCCATATATATATATATATCGTTAAATTCATATATATATATATATCGCTAAATTCATACATATATCGTTATATTCATATTTATACATTGTTATATTCATAAATATATATTCTCCCATTCATAAATATATACATATATAAAAATATTCAGTTATATTCATACGTATATATATATATATATATATATATATATATATATATATATATATATATATATTAATATATGGTTCGGTAATCATATCATAAATATATTCACATTCCTATCTAGATATTTACCATGTATATTCATATCCATGTTAATATTCCTATTTTCATATTCATATATATATATTTATTTATTGATATTCATATATATATATATAAATTTATATATATATATATATATATGCATATTCATATGTATATTTTCTCATATTCATACAAATATCTGTACATTGTTATATTCATATTCAAATATTCCTATATCCATATACATATCATTAAATATTCGTTTATTTATATTTATTTATACTTATATTCATATCTATATATTTCTATACTGATATCCATACATATATATTCTTATATATTCATATTCTTATCATAAGAAATATTTCTATATTCATATGAATATGAATATTTTCATTCATATTGACATTTATGTACATATTTCTGTATTTCATCTGAATTTGTATATTTCTATAGTTATATTGATATTTATATAACCTTTTTTTCTTTCATCTGTATATATATATATTTATATATTTATAATCATTTTTATATACCTATTTTTATCTGTAATCATATTATACATATATTTTCATTCATCACTATATATATATTTCCCTTCATATCCATTTTTATATCAATTTGTATGATATATATATATATATATATATATATATATATATATATATATATATATATATATATATATATATTTATCAACATAAATGAATAAATATGTTCATGTATGCATATGATCAATATGTATATATAATATGAATTTATATGTTTATGTATGCATTGTGAATGTATACGTTCATATTATGATTATATATGTTCCCATACGCATATTATTAATGTAAATGTTTCTACGTATACTTATTTTAATGAATATGTTAACGCACACATATTTTGAATATTTATGTTCACGTTCACATATTATGAATACATAGATATTATGAATATATTTGTATATATCAATATATATATAATATGAATACATACATATATATTATGAATATATATATATATATATTATGAATATATATATATATATATATATTATGAATATATATATATATATATTATGAATATATATATATATATTATGAATATATATATATATATTATGAATATATATATATATATATTATGAATATATATATATATATTATGAATATATATATATATATTATGAATATATATATATATATATATTATGAATATATATATATATATTATGAATATATATATATTATGAACATATATATATTATGAACATATATATCAATATATATAAAAGTGATATGAATATATACATTTAACATTAATGTATATATTATGAATGTATACATACATATATATATATATATCATGAATGTAAATATGTATATTAAGAATATATTATGAATGAATATCATGATAATACATATATCATATATATACAACTCATAGTGTATATATTTTTTTCTATATTCCATATATATATTATATAATATATATATATACATATATATATATATACATATTCATATAATCCATTAACCATACTCATATAGAATTTATATACTCAAAATTTCACACACCTGCTTGCTGAATACACAGTTCGCTCATTTCATATATGTATATATATATTCATATATATACATGCGAACACATACACAGGGTCAATCAACAATATCTCATATACTTACATGGAGGGTCCATACAGCTAAGCAATAGTAGATTGATTTTTTTCCATTGATTTTATAAGCATGTTGTCTAATGAAAGTAAAAATAATAGCACTGTTCTGAGCTTTGGCTTGTGGAGGGAGGGGAGGATTATCAGACCGTCAACTCCAAACATTGGCAAAAGAGAAACATGAGCGGCAGAACAAACAACAACAACAACAACAATGAAGGTGCTTGGAGTTTCATAGAGGAGGTTAGGGCGTTGGCCAGCAATCCTAGTAATCCTCTTGTGTAAGCACTCATTTACATATCCCTTCTATCATTCGAGACAGTCGTATCAGACCTTCTCCTCTTTGTAAACCCGCCTCTGCCAACCTCTTTAGCTGTGGCTCCAAAATCACCACAGATATGCTGCTTATTTTCCTTTCTCCTCTTTCAGATTCATTTCGATTTGGCAGTCTCTCTCCTTCCTATGCACTCACGCTAACTTCCCCCCTCCCCATGAAGAGGTCACATAGGTCATAGCTAATCCTGGAGGTCAACACTCTTACAATATTTCCATAGGAATCTACATTTGATTGGTTCGTGAATCAATCAATCAACAGGGGGAGGGGAGGGAGATTGTTACCTAACCACAAGATGGGAAGGGAATGGCGTGTTAAAATCAATAAAGGGTCAAAAGAGGCCATGATTTATAAATTGGGGACATCAGCCCCAACTACTCAGGTATCCAAGGAACTTTAAATCCTTCCAATAATCTCAGCACATACACACATATACAGACAGACACACAAATCTGTGTGTGTGTGTATGTGTACAATATTGTCCACAAATGAGTACACCCCAGACCACTTTTTTATAGAAAGGTGATTTTATTCAAATCCACACATAGCATGATTTTATTATTTCCAGTGAAATTGAAACGGATATTATCAGATATTATTTGTGACAAAGTGATTGATTTTAAATAAACCATTTTCTCGTAGAAGCATTCTCATTTTTGGATGGCAGCACATTCATATTTTGGCAACAGAATGCTGAAGAGTTTTGTCATAAATAATACCTGATAACATCTGTTTACATTGTGAAATCTTCCACGAGAAAAGATAAAATCCTGTTATTTTAGGTTTAGAAAAAAATTATCTCTCTATAGAAAAAAAGTGAAAAAAAAAAATGAGTTTACTCATTCATGGATGATACTATCATCTGCTCAGATGATGTAATGGTTGGCACATCAGAAGGATCAAGGTTATTCAGGTTGAAATATCTTTGATGAAATTTCTCCAAGTCTAATGTAGAAGAAGATATTTATTATAGCAATGAAGAGTTGTTCATAAAAATTGATTTAATGGTATAAAAATGAATGTAAATAGTTATTTTATAAAACTCTGCCCCAAAAGTAATCACATTCAGCAGCTTTCCCTTTATTCAAATCATCAGCATTAAAGAATGGTACAAAGTTTCACAGACAGTGGTTTTGCTGCTTATGCGTGCATATACATGTGTGTACACATATATATACCTACACACACACATATATAAGTACCTATAGATGTATATATACACACCTATACATACACCTACACAAACACACACTTGTTTATAAACGTATGCACACACCCAATCCAATAGACTAACTTGCCATTTGTCAGTTTAAAGTGCCATTTGTGCTCATATCAATGATCATAGACTGCTTGGCACTAGTGTAGATCATACACATATACTATACATTGATTGCTGAGAAAATGGCTTCAGATTCTTGAAGCCTTTATCATAAAACCAAAATACCAAAAATCAAAAGAGATCTTTAGTTTGGATGCTGGGATGTATTCAACAACTGAAATACTTTCTGCTGAGTGAAGACCCAGTTCTTGTGATATTCAAAATGACTGGATACTTTCTGGGAAAATCTCATAGATATACAAAGTATCCAAAAGGATATATGCTCTTTGTTAAAAGTGGCCCTAGCTAAATTTAATTAAACACTTTTATAATGAAGAATAAATGTTCTGATAAACATCAATCAACATATCTTTGTAAATGGGTGATAATTCTTTTTGATTTGGAGAAAAGTCTGCACAACAAAAAAGGTAGGCAAAGTTTGCCAGCTTAAAATAAAGAGTCATTCAAGCAGACATCAAATGCTTTTTCCCTCTAAACTTTATTTGAATGTTTCATTCGATCATGAAAGAATTAGCTGGAAACTCACCTTACAGAAGGTCTAAATAAGAACTTTGTCCCAAACAAGAGATCAAAATTGTTTTTTAATCAGGGTACTTTAATACCTCTGGCTATGATGTACCATTTCAGCAACCAATAAGTCACATCCAGATAAAGAGAATCAGACAGTATTTGATCAATGGAAATCAGATCAGTATTATCAGGTTGAATGCAAATACAGACACCACACTATTCTTATTTAGAGGCAAATCATCAGGATTTTTTTTGCATTCTTCAAGTCAGTTCATTTTAGAGGTACCTTGATTATTAGGACTAGTCTGGGTACTTAGAGATCTCATACCAATAAACAGAATCAGAATCATTATCATACAGACAGATGAAAATCAAATCATTATTATCGGGGTGAGCTCAAATACAGATACCATACTATTTTTTCTTTAATTATCAAAAACTAACTCACTAAAATAATGCCTGAGAGTCCCATTAGTACACTATCAAGATTTCATGGGGTAGGTATGAATGGATGTTTCCTTCAACTGATCAAAAGAAAGGAGAAAAACATCAGAAAAGAAAGATTTTTTTCCATTTGTTGTATCAATATTGAGTTTGGGTCCAAATTTGTCAATTTTGGAGCAGTATAACAATGTTCATATCAACTTTTTGCATTATGTATGGATACATTTCGCATTAACTGTATATGAATGGCTTGGCTCTGGGGAGGGGCAGGTCATGTAAACAAAAATAACCCTCTACCTTGCACAATGAAATTTCAAGGTGAAGTGCAATGTGCTTACAGCTGGAGCAATATATATATATATATATATATATATATATATATATATATATATATATATATATATATATACACACACATACTAACATATTCACGTAGATACACATCTATATATACATGGTATCCGAAAAAATATATGCCCTTGGCTAAAAAATGTTGACACTATGGCTAAAGTCAATTTAACACTTTGATAATCAAGACTAAATGGGAGATACTTCGTATGTCTGAACTTTTATGAGAAGGGAGGTTGTGACAGCAAAAATCAACTGAACAAAATACAAGGTAAAGACACATAATGAAAAATGAGAGAGGTGGCAACAGAAGAGAAAGAAAACAGAGACAGAGGGAGAGAAAGAAGAGAAAAGAGAAAGGAGAGAAAAGAGAAAGGAGAGAAAAGAGAAAGGAAAGAAAAGAGAAAGGAAAGAAAAGAGAAAGGAAAACAAAAAGGAAAGAAAATGAAAAGAAAACAGAAAGGGAGGGAAAAAAAAGAGAAAAGAAGAGAAAGAAAGAATAGATTTTAAAAAAAGAAAGAATAGAAAAAAAGGAATAAAGAAAGAATAAGAAAAGAAATAAAGAAGAGGAGAAAACCCTGACTGTTTTGGTCTAATTAGCAAATTTCATGGGTTTCTGGTTCTGGAACGGATGATTCTAATTCGTGACAGATTGGACAAATTCAAACCATAATGCCATTAGATCCACAAATGGAGCACAAAACTATGACACGTTTATCTCTATACATTGTCTGTAACTTTGAGAAGAGTCATTAACATTCCTATAAATGTTTGGACAATCAAATCTCTACTTCACATCTTTGATGTTGTTAATACAACATTTCAACTGAAACGTTGTGTTGACAACATCAAAGATGGGAAGAAGAGATTCATTTGTCCTAACTAAACTAGGACACATTCATTTTAACTCTTCACTTCCTACAATGATACACTAAACTTATTCCATAATGTTTGACACATAATGAAAGCTTTTTTTGTAAATTTCATAAAATGAGTGCCATCCATTTTCATATCTACTTCATTCAATATATAGGGCTATACTTTTTTTTTGATATTTCCATAATTTTAACTGACATTTTTTCTCCCATATTTGATATTTAAAATAAACATGAAAATATTTCATATTTGCTTTTATAAGATAGAATATATCCTTTTTTGGTGGTTGGCTCTATTCCATTTGTTGTTCGTCCAATCAAAGAGCAAGAGACTTCAATTATACTAGTAATTTTTAGAGCACTGACATGCTGGACATAGCATTAGATAGTTTTTTCAATTAGAACTGGAGTGTTCAGGTGCATAAAGAGTACAACCCATCATCATCTGATATTGATTATTTAATAAGATTAAGAGACACAAAAGTCTTGGGTCCAATCACTTCAAGTGCCACATAACTGTGATCCTGTACCCAAATTGGATTATCCACATTTGTATACCAAAGTACAAAGTCTTTCCACAAAGTATCCAGCCATTTGATATCAGTGAAAAAATAACCAAGAACATAGTACTCTCCTTATTTCAATGTCCATTCTACTTCTCCACTCAGCAACGTCCTCTTCTGGGATTGCCATCAGCTATCTAGTTGCACTCTCTTGAATTTCATCTCATTCCCCAACCAAATGCCAGATGTCGCGGGGGACCCTAATCTGAACAGGAAGGGGGTCTGATACACCTGAGTGGTGTGATGTTTTGCAAAAAAAAAAAAAGAGAAAAAAAGAAAAACCCTGCACAAGATGTGAAGAATGACTCACTTGGCCATTGTGAATGTGACAGTCACTCAGTATATCAGCTCACTCAATACCATCTCACAGCCAACTGAGTGACCCCACAAGAGAGTCTGTTCATGCATGCACAATAACATCACCTCTGATATCAAAATTACATCAAGGTTGCACAACCAGTTCTTGAGATATTCAAAATGGCTGGATACTTTCAGGACAGACTTTGTTTATTTGGATTTGCTTGATAAAAAAAGCATCATTCAAATATCAGCAAGAGCCTGGCTGAGAAATACAGTCTTGCTTCATCTGACAGAACAACTTTACTCAGACTCAGTTGTTCCCCCATTGTGTAACACAAGGCAGATGAAGCACTCCACCATGTACAATTTCTCATCAGTCTAGCGGTTCTGTTCCAGCTTCTGCTAACCAGTCAGATCTCTCTCCACTTTCTGTCTGCTCATCTTAGAACATCTCTTTCTTTGGCCTATTGGTGTCCATTTGATGACTTGATTTGCAGGTTTTGCACAACTACTGGAGGCACCATCTGCAAAAGGTTGTTTATACAGGAGGTAATTATGATCTTTTCCAGACATCTTTATTTAACATAGAGTTTCTCCATTTGATGCCCATAATTTTACGTAGGTGTCTAGTATCAAAGGCGTCCATTTTCTTCTTCAGAATCATGGATCATCGAAAACAACTTTACAAGATTGTGCATGTAACTGAATGAGAAGTGCGATGGCTTGATTGGATTGCATGAAACACTATTATCCTAAAAGCACACCAGTTGGATTAATCTCCTACCAATGACTTTTGGGAGACAAAATTCTGCCACTCTTGAGTATCAGTAAACTTACAAAATTTGGAGAAAAAGACAAAATCTACTTTTCTTAATGATTCAGGTCTGATTATGGGGCTAGCTATTTGAGAACTGGAGAAATACACTATAGAGAATGAAATAAGAGACTATGATGGTTCCATCTATCGGTAGAGATAGTGACTGCTTCAAGGTGAGATTTATCTCTCTCTCTCTCTCTAAGACAATGCAACTTATTTTGTCATACTCCTGTCCAAGTCAGGAGTTGACATTTCAAACAAAACAAGAACAATCCTAACCAAATTCATGGGGGGTAAACACTTCACTGTTCATCTGTGCTGTCATGTTAGACAAAAACAATATTGAAAATTTACATTCCCTGATTGCAATCTGAAATAATGACAAACTGATTAGTAGGCAATTGTCTTACAGACTGAGCTAAATTGATAAGTCTTACACATCAATCAGAATTCATGTTAGAAATACACAAAGGCTCATGTCATTCAAATAAATAAATACATTTATAAAATCAACATTTTCCTACCATGATTTGAAATTAAAACCAAGTAATTGGTAGCCAAATCTTTTACCAACTGAGTTAAACTGACAAATCTAGCACATCAACAAATTTATTTACTATATATACAACACAAAAGTTGCAGTAATCACCTTCAATCAGAATAGAGGTACGACTGGAGTTTGGACCTCCAGCAGCCAAGCTTGTTGTACTACTTTTTTTTTTATTCTGGGGTAATAAGTGTAAATTTGTAACAAATACTGTCTAAAAAAAATGCATTGAAAATGTCAGTTAGTCCCTTCATACTTGTGATATTCGATATTTGAAATCTACTTATTTCCAATTGGACAACAAGCGAATTTACATATTTTTAATGACATTAAGTAAGAAAAATAACAACAATGAATATCAATGTCCTTTCCCCAAAGGCCAATTCTGAAGGGAATAATAACTATTTTCAATCCTTTTTACTTATAAGGAATTAAGGAATAACACTACCAAAGAATAAAAATCATGTTGCAAGGTGTAACTGCTTTGTATAAAGAGGTAGTCACCATATTAAATGAAATAAGAGGCTATGGTCGTTTCACTTGATGACATCAAAATCAGAAAATGGCTTAAGACCTGATGAAGACAGGGCTTCAGCATATTATTAAAAATTCATGCTCCTCTGTCCCATTAACAGTCATCTTCCTTTATACATGTACTCCAAGATCTAATAGAAAATAAGAGCAGGCCATGCAAATTCAATTCCATAAGTAAATATCAATCGTAAATGAGAACTGAAGTCATACTTGGAAAACAATGAGAGCAATTTCCAATATTTAGGTCATTTATATCTACTTAATTGACTCTCAAGCAAAATCAACAGGGCATGACATTTTAGTTGACATAAATATTAGGTGTGTATCTGATAGATGAAAAAGAATTTGAGAATGACTGAATGAAAAAACATTGAGATATATATATATATATATTAAAATGGCCCCAGTCCAGGTCAGTTGTGATAGTAGCATCCTGAGTTTAAACAAAATGATGAATAGATAGATACACACAGAATGAAATACATGATTTATTTTGCAAATTCTGACATTTTAATGCTCCATCTAAGAAATTCAGACAACTCAAGTCTATTACATCTATTCTACTACCACTTGGTGTACATTGGAAACAAAAATAAGATGAAAGAAAGACCTAGTCATTTATTCATAATAGTAGCAATACTTAACATAAGAAATTTAGCCAACTTGACACAAAGATCTTCTTTCAGCAGAAAAACTAAATTTTTTTATGATCATATGTGATTCTTGATGATTGTTTGAAATAAGGTGTAAAACTTTGTTTCTCTCCTGAAAAGGAATCAAACTCGGAAATTCTGGAATGAAAAGGATTTCCTCAGAATTTTGGGATAAAGAATAAACGCACACAGAAGAATGTTATACTATCACTATAGAAATCCATTAAGAATTTCTAACTATAGTTTATGTTTTGGAAAAATCTATTTTTTTGGACACTAGTATTGGAAGATGAAAATTCAATCTACCTGGAAACTGACTAGTCAGTTGACTTTAATTGCAATAAATCTAATTTTCAACAGAAATCGCAATAAATCTATTTGCAAAAATATTCATTTTCAAATTTTAATTAATGATTCCAACAAGACATTAATCAACTTGGAGAAATTTGGTTCTGATCACAAAGTCTTCAAAGTATGCAACCACCCAGCCTCAATTATACCCTTATTCAGTCAGACTGGTGTCTTTATTTTGGTCAAAATAATAACAATATTTCAGCTGTTGTACCCTGTGGCCTTCTTCAGGTGTATGTCCTAAATCAGTATAAAATAATTTTTTTCTCTGAAGACAAAGTTGGAGAAGGAAAAAATGACTCTACCGTAATTCCAACAGAAAGTTAACGTAGACACGTTTTTTTCTCTAGTTCAGATTCTATATTTTTTTTCATTTTCACTGATTATTTTCCGAACGCTCCAATAAACTGAAAGCTCATTTAAAAATAGAAAAAGTAATAAATACTTTCAATCTAATTCAAAAAAATAAATAAAAATGATGATGATTCATCTCAGAAATTCAGACAAAATTACCCAGTCTCAAATCTAAACATCAATACCCACCCACTCCTGTATTAAGTCTCCTCTTGAGTGACATTAGATAAGATTTTATGTATAAGACAAAAAAAATCTTTCCAACAAGTGGAGTTGAAAATTAAATCTACCTTGAAAATAGTCATTTTGCTTCAATAACAATAAATCTAATTTTCAATAGAGATTGCAATAAGTCTGAAAATATTTTGAGTGTCTTGAGTTTTTCTGACACTAAAACTTGTCCAGAAAAAGAGACCCATTTGTTGTATGTCTAGAGTAATTTTAGAATGCAACAAAAAGTACTTTTCTCTTTTGTTTTTCAGGATTTAATGTCATTCTGTCATCACTTCCCGCCATGTTGTTTGTTCAGTAGTAGTATTAGTACAGCATATCTTGTCCACAAAAGGTCACATAGCTGTATTAAAAAGAACAGGTCAGTTTAACACATGGTCAAATGAAATTGAAGCATATCATCTGGACACTTGATTTTGCTGCTTTAACCATGAAATTGGAGATAAAGCAAACAGAGATTTAGCTGGTTGACTTTTATTATCAAAATCAGGAAAAAACTGAGGATGTTATGAGTTTTTCAGCTTTTTAACATGATATTTATGATTTGACCATTGTGCCTTTTGCCATTATCAAGATGAAAAAAACAGCAGATGTTGTAAGTTTTTCAGCTTTTCAACTTGGTATTTGCCATTCGAACATTATGATCTTGAATCAAGGTTTATTTTTGGTCCATTATGGTTGAATCACATACAGAGAATCATGCAACCAGATATTTATGCATACACACACTACTTAGCAGATTTTTCTCCTCCTGATTCTTACCTTAGATGAAGAGAGCCTCTCCTTCCTGTGAAATCCTGAAGATGAACTGGATTTGGGGTCAGGTACCCCATCAGGGGGGTTGTTCCCAGGAACATCTTTGGGTTTAAGGCTTGTCTCTTTAACCAATCAATGTTTACAGGATTTTGCACACTAAAACATTACTCAACACAAACCTTCAAGTTTTTCTCTTTTCAGAGACTTCAGAAAATCTTTCATCAAAAGAATCTTCAGAAACACAACTACAGCATTGCATTCTGACTACTTCTGGTAAGAGGAACTTTTTTTTTTCAATAAAGTCAATATGATTATATATATATATATATATATATATATATATATATATATATATATGTATGTGTGTGTGTGTGTGTGTTAAGAAATGGATACATAATCCGACAGAAATAATTATTAATTGCATTATATCATTTTAAAACTGTATTTCAAATGATCTCCCATTATTATATGTACACATCATTTGGCCAAGAAAACGTAAATAGAAGAAACAATTGAACGCAAAATATCTATTTCTTAATAATATAATTGTTTGCGTTGAAAGAAACAAATTGAGGAGATATAGACATTGGATGAACAAAATGAGGATTTGGAGTTAGAGCAGTTATTTGGGCATCTGCATTACCATTAACTGTTTAGCTTAATGGGAAGAGCAACGCTATGAAGCAGCTACCATTGCAGGATCAAATCTTGCAGCAACCCCATTTTCTTTAATTGTTTATTCTGTTATATTTACATTGTCTAAGCCAAATGATACATTCACCTTGTAATAACAGGACATCATTTTGAATAGAGTTTTAAAATAACATAACACAATTTATAATATATATTTCATATTTTTAGTTATTTGAAAAATTATAAAAAACAAAGTATACAGAATTTTTATCTGCTGTTGTTGATGTTAAATCACAGTACAAGAAGATAAATAGAGCTTACATAATGAATTAGACAAATAAAAAGAAGCCAGCAATACTAGTATTTTATACCTTCACAATTTTAAAGCCAAAAATGTCTTTGAAAATTGTGAAGATATTATATAGAAACTCTTATTTTAAATGATCACACTTTATTACAAAATGAATGTACTATTTGGCCTAGACAATGTAAATAGAATAAACAGAGAAATCAGTTGCTGGATCGATTCCTGCAGCAGCCATATTTTCTTTAATTGTTTATTCTTTCATGTTGCCAAGGCCAAATGACACATTCACCATGTAATAACATGTGATCATTCCAAATGAGTATTTCTATATAAGATAATGCAATTAATAATCATTCTGTCAGATCTTATATTCATTTCTTAATAACATTATATATATATATATATATATATATATATATATATGCACCATCCATGTTGTAGCCATGCACTGATGATAATGCAAACACTGAAATATCAAAACCAATCATCCTTCCTTTATCTAGCAAATATTGACTACTTACAAGTATGAGGTCTGTCTGGCAAGTCTCACTGCAGACTGAGTAACCTCACAAGAGAGTATCACTTCATGCATATGCAGTAAGGTTCTCTCTCATTGGTTGCCAAGTTGCATCAACCAGTTCCTGAGATATTCAAAATGGCTGGATAATTTCAGGGACAGACAACATTCGTCAAACAGATGTTGTATCATAACTTAACAGACGTTTCAGCTGAGCATTCTTTGACCTTCTTCAGGTTCTTGTTGTCTTATTTCCAACACACAGTTTCAACCTGATATAACATCCATCTGAGGAAAGCCAAAGAATTTATCAGCCAAAGCACTGAGTTGAAAGCATGATGAAGGCACTAGTTCAAATACTTCACTTCATTGCTGAATTTTAAAAGAAAACAACAACATGTTGTTTATTCCTGTAGACTCCTCATGAAGTATCATGCTGAATCCATTCACAGTTTCAGTAGTATTTACAGGGTGGAAAATCCTCCTCCTCCTAAACCTAGGCAAGGGACCAGCTATAGTAGCTGCCAAGCTGTAGGCTTTTTCTGTCACAGTCACTGTCATGTTCACTAATATATAAGCTACCATGTTCAGGCCTGGATTAGAAGCCAGTGCTACTAGTTCAGCCTTCCCCCCTACTTGCTACTTATGAGTGGTTCTGACTGGTTAAATAATTTGCATGTGCGACATCTCTCTTTTTTCAAAGGAAATAGTCTTGTCATCAGTGTAATCATAAGGGTTTATTCTTTCATTTCAGTTACTTTCGGCAATCTTAAATATTTAATTTCAAGATTCCAACCAAAATCTTTTTTACAATTTGCAACTCCCGATACATGCTCTTACTTTTTCTTTTTTTTTCCAAATCAAGTTCGACCTTTCTCATCTGTTCTTTTCAATTCTTTTTTTTTCAGGTCTGTCATCATGTTAGGCATTTTTTTTTCTTTTATCTTCTCCTGTGGGCTGATTTGGATCTCTAGTTTTTTCTATGTTTGTTGTCCACTTTCTCTTCCAAGATTTTGTCTCCAATTGATTTTTCATTTTCAATTGACTCAATCTCGCTTTTCATCTGCTGAAACAGATTATCAGGTTTTTCCTCAACTTTCATTTCTTCTGCTTTATTAGGGAACATTTCTTTTAGCTTTCATTTTGCCTCTATTGCTTCAACATTCAAGGTGAGTTTACAAAGCCTTTCTTTCAGATTGGAAATTTTTCTGCAAATCTCTCCATTTTACTCTGAAACTTGGACTTAATATGGTACCACCTATATTTTCCGTGCGGTTTTTACAGCCGCCTCTTTATACATGGCCCTTTTTATGCTTTGCTTTTTCCCTGCTGCCATAGTGCCCAGGTAAAAAGTATCGCCATCTTCCTGTACCTCTGGTACAGCCTTAGTTTAAAGTGTCTTTTTTCTTCTGCAAGCGTAGGATTCTTTATCCATGGCAGGGGCATCATGCATACAGGTGAAGGGTGTCCTGTGGCAAATGCTTTTCTTTTTCTTTGAATATCTTTCATTTGCCACCTTTTTTATGGATTTCCTTTTTAGGCATTTCCACCATAGGTTGATTTTTGTCAATGGACCCCTTCGGTCTGTTTTGGATTTGGATCGTCCTCTGCTACGTGAGGTCCTTATCCATCTCCATATGTTCTGACAGACAGGTCTTAGACCCACCACCAACTTATCCTTCATGATTTTTGCACACAGAGATCCATATTCGCATTTCTCTGTAAGGGTGTAAAGCGCAGTTGAGAACGAATCCACAGATTCTCCAATTCGTTGCTGTCTCAGGTTGAAACAAGCTTTCTTGCAAATCACATTTTTCATCACAAATTAATTGGTGACCCTGTTCCTGTTTCATAATCTTCCTTATCTTCTGTAGTCAACCATCAGCCACTTCAAATGTCATCAGCCTTACTTCCCATACAGTACAACAAGGTATTGACTTGGTTCACTTGGACTCTTGAATGGAGACCACTGGCTTGCCCGAATCTCTTGAATATTTTAATCCATTTCTCTCCTAATTATGGTTGAGGAAAACCAAACTCTTCAGGCAGCTGCATAACAAAAGTTCAATTGCCTTCCATTGTTTTTTGCAATTTTAGCTGATGTCTTTCCTTCCTGCCTTCTCGGTAGAAATAAAAATTTTTATTTCTCTATCCAACAAATTCTTTTCTGTCTCTTTCCACCGGATCCCACTTCTTAACATCATGTCATGTTCGCTATCATTTGAGTGACTATATTAAGCCTAGGCTTAGAATACAGTGCTACTAATTTGTAGTCTTTTCTTACTAATGAGCCTCTCTGACAGGTTAACTAATCTGCATGTGCAACAGTGACCTTAGATGAACATCCCTACTGGATGGAGAAGAACCAAATCTATGCCTTCCACATGGGCATTAATACAAAGTGTAAGCGAACAACTTTGGATGAAACTTGAACACTGATTTCATTTTCCATACCAGTAACCATAATGCCACACTGCACCTCCTCTAAGACTGTAGATGAGTGAATAAAATCCTGATACTAAATCAGTCAAAATAAAATCCAAAATGTAAAAGAAATCTTGAATAAATTGGACATGCCAAAGATTAAAACCAAAAATCTCAATTGAATATCACTATAATATCCTGTGGATGCAGCATCCAGTATCCTTCCTGAAGCTTCCAATAGAATCCTTTATCTTGTTCACAAAGTTTTTTAAAACTTGAAGAAAGCTGAAATGCACACTGTCTGAGATACAGTGATTGAAACAATAAAGATGAAGATATTCATCTAAATAATTTATAGAGTAGCAATATCTCAGAACTTCAAATAATCCTGGAAAAAAAGTCAGAGAAAATATCGAAGTGATTGAAACAACATACACAAGGATACTCGTTTGATTAATTCATCTCAAAACTTCACCAATCATGAGAAAAGCCGGTGGGGTCAAAACAACAAAGATGATGATAGTAGTTAAATGATTCTTGAAAGAATGACAATACTCTTCTCAGAACATCAACCAATCCTGAAGAAGACTGAGAGCGTATAGGCCTGAATGTAGAGATCAAAACAACAAAGATGAAGATAGTAGGAAGTAGGTGGAATTGCTAGCCTCATGCCCAGTGCTCCTCCTTTACCCAGGCTTGGGACCAACGATGGTGATTGGCAATGGGTTTTTCTTTCCTGTCAAAGTAACCTTCTCTTAGATGGGCTGAACAGCTAAAAATACCGTTATTTACCTATAGTTGGGGGAGAATTGGATTCATGCTTTCCCCAAGGGCAGTTTGCTAATTCCATTATCCATGTCGATAACCAGGAGTCTAATCTGCACTGCTGATCAGTGTATATGTCACTATATTTTTTATTTCAGGCCAGATCAGTGTGGATTCCTCCCCTGAGCAAGGAAAAGATTGAAAAGCCAACCCACGGATAAGATGTAGAATTACATGGGTAGGTCAAATCAGTACATTTGCTAACAGATATCCTTATTACACTATCAAGAAAACTAAAAGACTGATCTTTTCCTCCACAAAAAATAATTATAGCCATTATTGCTCACCATATTTTTGTTTGCGAAATAAATGTAAATATAAAAAAAGGTTAAAAGCCATCTACAATAAACAAATCTTTGCCATGACTGACTGACCCAAGGTTATTTTCTCTATCAACCAATCCTGAAGAAGACAGAGTACATAGGCCAGAATGTAGAAATCAAAACAACAAAGATGAAGATAGTAGGAAGTAGGTGGAGTTTCAAGCCTCATGCCCAAATGTCCTTAAGATTTTTTTAATTACATTCTTTTATCAAATGAAAGTATGGTGAGCTATAATGGTCATTATTATTCAATGTGGTATGGACTGATGTAAAACCCTTAAACAACATCTCTATCCATACTGATTGTATACCTAAAAAAGATTGCAGAATGTATCAGCTGAAACATTGCAGTAAGAACAAGAGAATAAGATCAATAGTCCCAAAAACACTTGAAATGATAACAAGTTTTCTCCAAATTATGAAACATAAATTCTGGAATTATGACCATTTTCTATTTTGGAAGGAAAGAAAAAAAAAAGTTTGTTATTAATCATTTTAATAGCAAACAAAAGAAAAAAAACAATTTGATCTTTACAGAATAAAATCAGCATTGAATTCAGTCATGCACAAGAAATTCAATTCTTTTATTTCCACATGGTTTTGAGTATTTGTCGGCTATTGGATTTGCATGCTATGGAAGGGAGGAAGACTTGGAACCCACAAAAAATAGGATACAAGTGGGATGACTAGACCAGACATGCTTCAAGCATGTGACATTTGGGAATATTTTTTCATTCAACAACATTAAAGGTGCAAGGTTGGTGTATATGACTCAAAGAATATAAAAAATGATTTTCAAAGATTATAACAATCATATTTATTATTATTTGTTGTTAATGAAGGCATATTCAGCATAATGGAGCACTAATGGATTCCCTGTAATAGGTTTTTTTACTACGTCAGTGATGACGAAAAAAAATTTTTTTTAAATACTCACTTGAGTAACAGGCATAAAAATGATGACAAATAATCTCAATATCCCATAATATCAATTGTATCTCTTAAGGCAGAAGTGAAATAATATTGTGTTAAGAGCAACTAGCATATGCCCTAATATTCATCACAACTCTATCCCAAATTACAACTGACAGAAATGCGTTATGAGGAACTGGCATATACCCTAATATTTGTCACAACTCTATCCCAAATTACAACTGATAGATGTGGTGAAATAGTTGCTTCCTGTACTGCATAACGCATGAGACAGTGATTTTGTCTCCATTTTTCAAATGATCAATGGAGACCCAATCTTTGTAGCTATTCTGGAATTTTACATGGCCGGAGTGCAAGCCCAACAAAGTGGATGCATTGTTCTTGACAGGAGGTTGATCTTGGGTCAACGATTACATTCACCATTAAGCCATACACATCTACCTCACCTAAGTAAAGATTGATACATTGGGTGTGTGTGTATATATATATATATATATTGTATAACAACAAAATATTTCCAAGACTGGGATAATTATTGTTCCTTATCTGTCAATCATAAAAAACTGGACAATTGTTCGAGAAGGAGGCAATTTACTTCCATTAAACAGGGTCTCCCAAAAGTAATGCTTAAATTTTATTGATCTGATAAACAGACACATGCAATACACTATATGTAAGGTTGAATGTGACTGCAGTCCATTTCCATGCATAGCATTACTTACATCTGTTTTAGATTTGTAGTTTGTTTATTGCATCAATAAAATTGTTTTAGGATAAATCAGGCTTCACTTTTGGGACACCCAGTAGAATCTTTAGCAGAAATGTCATCAATGTAAAAAATAAAATTTGTTCTCAGGGGCTGTGTAAAAACATTTTCCAATAAATTGTCATATCTTTAAACAATGCATTTTAGATATTTTAACTTCCAATATAGGATTTTAAGACACATTTTTCACGCTGTTATAATTGCAACTGTGCTCTGTTTAATCATGCACACAATATTCAAGAGTACAAACGTTTAGATAGAAAATACTTTTAGCATAAAATGTATAAAAATGAAAAATAAACATGAAAACGATTCAATTATTTTTGAAAATTATATCAAAAATAATTCTTTTTTGTTCATTAAGATTAAATATTGACTTTTCCCTTGAGGGGTTTGGCAATGGTGAAAGAAATAAACTGATTAGTTTATATTAATTGGTGTGGTCTCTTTTCTGAAATGAAATGTTACAATACACAGCATATGATGATTTATGATATATCCGTGAGTTTCCATTCATTAATGTTAGATTCTTTTGGTTTTCTTTGGATTCTAAAATTACTTAAGTACGACGCGTACAGTATAGAATACTTATAATCACAAAAGGAGAATTTCCTTTTTTTTTCTTTTTTTTTTACTTAAAATTATTTTTCATAGAGATTCTAACATTTGTTTGGACAATCAAATCTCTTCTTTGTGATGTTAACGCATTTCAGCCAGTCCATTCTTCACCCCCAGTTAAGCATATAATTTAAGAAAAGAGATGCACCTTTTTTCTCCCTTCTGGGGAATATAAGAGAGCCAGGCAAAGGTGAGGTGGGAAAATCTGATATGGCAAACCATATATCAAGTAAGACTTGTATATTACCTCCTCTGGGATGTGTCCAGATAATTGACAGGGAGTATTGTTGGTGGGTGAGTTTAAGGGAGCTGCATATTAGACAAATGCATTAGTCAGGCTAACACTGATATCAACACCAAGTGGTTTTCTTAGAAAAGCAGCTGTCAGGAAACTCCCCTGTGAACAGGTGGGAATCACCCGAATGCTTTGTTGGTTATGCACGTGTACCTGGCACTGCTGAAATGGATAGATCTGGTTGGTATATTGATGACCACCGTTTCTCTTCACCCAGAAGAAAAAGGTCAACCGCTTTTCACACATCATACCTGACAAGATCTGAAGAATGGATCGTGCAAAACGTTATGTTGATAATATCAAAGAAGAAATTTGATTGTCTAAAAATAAGTTGAAATGTTGATGACTTTTCTCAAAGTTAAAAACGATTTCAGAAATGTTCTTCAAAGTTTTAAGCAATATTAATAGTCTCTCAGTAGAGCCAAGATAAAAAAGATGCATTTTTCTAGCAATAAACCACACAATAAAACCAATATGCTGACTGGATTAGTAAAGAAAAATTCATTATCAACATAGGTTAGCATTCATATATGGTATCTGTGTTATACTAGTATGATATCTATAAGTCATACTAATATACAGGTATGGTATCTACAAGTCATACTAGTGAAAAGCTTTTATAAAACTCCAGATAATTTCCAAATTCTGCCCTAATCAATTCTTTTTCTTACAATTTTAGAAATAAATTTGTTAACCCTAAATTCAGAAGCAGTCATCAACTTCCCAAAAGAATTCTAAATTTCAACTCATGAGTCAATTCTTTGAAAAAAATATTTGGATAGATATAGATAAATGGAATGTGAATTCTTCTTTTAAGTTCAAATTCTTGAGATAACATTAAATTCATTATTATTGAAATTTTTTTCAAAATGATATAACGTATTTGACAGCGTATAAGACCCCCCCTTTTCCCTCCAAAAAAAATGACTCAAAAGGTATGAGAAACCTTCATTGTCCAACCCCACATTGATCAGAACATAAGGAAGAAATGAAAACTGGGTGATAAATGAGGAATTCAGGGAAAAGCGTTTTTTTCTTTAAATCAACTCCTGAAATAAGACATGCTGAAATGCTCTGAGATGACTTGTTTCTTCAATACTATAAGCACATCATCTCTAATACAAACCAATTTCTTTTTTATCTATGATTTTTGTTAGCACTTCTAATATATACAAGCCTACTAATTTACAAGTCTCTGCTCCATCAAAGGAACCCATGGTAACATCAAAATAATCATTTCCTTCTTTTTTTATCCAGGGTATTTTATTATAAAATAGTAGATTTTTTTTTTAATGAGCTTTATTTTCATGTAGTCATAATCTATTTTTCTGAAATTGCTCTGTTCAATATATTCTCTGTTATCAATGGGTAGTACTCTTTAGTATCTATGAATTGGGTTGGGTTTTTTTCTTTTGTTTTAAACCAGTCTATTACTGCTTGTTTATTCTACCGTTGATTTAGGCTTAATAGTTTCCTTAGTCTCAATTCTATTCCTTCTAGCATTTTCTGAATTTCACTTCTTAATGGATTTATTAATCTCTATGTTGTTTTTGTTTTGAAATTTTCTTTATGATCTTTTATTGTTATGTTTGTTTGTGATTTTGGTAAAGTGTTTATTTGATCATCTAGTTTTAGTTTTTCTGCAATTTGTTTAGCTTTTGTGTTGATTTCAAGTTCAAGGTTATTTTGAGCTTTCTTGTATGTGTTTGTTACATTTTCTTATATATATATATATATATGAAATGAGGTGGGGAGAGTCTTATCAACAATCAAATACAGTAATCTACCATTTTTTTCTCCTCTCCAAAAGCAACTAAAGCTTTTGATAAATTCAGAAAAGGAGAATAACAAAACTACATTTAGTAAAATCCTTGCACCTCATGCACGTGAGTAACTGAGCATCTATGACTGAACGACACAGGGGGGAACAAACACATCAGCCTCAGGGGTTAGCTAACTGTAGCTACCACAAGAAAGCCACTCACCGCCCAAAAGTCTTCAGTCCAGACGATGCAGGTAAGAATGGATCATCAAAGAAAGGATCTTCCTCGGGAGCTGTGGGCAGCAAATTGCTCCGTGGAGGAGAGGAATGTTGATTTAGACTCTTTGGTTCAGGAGATTTTGCTTGCTTACTGCCATTCCAGTCAGAATTCCAAGATATTTGGTCCGATTTTGAAACTCCATTACCCTCAGGCTGTGAAAGAGAGCAAAAAGGAAAGAAAAAATTTGATCACTTGAAATCTAAACAGTACAAGATAAAACAAAATACTCCAGTAAATGATAAAGAGATAATGATAAACCATAAGTAATAATTAGTATTGACTCTTGAATTCATATAAAGGAATTCAAATTTTACATCAATGGGAATAACTTCTGATCAAAATCACTTCCTTGCACTTCTTGGCAATTTTTTTTTAATCCTAGTCAATAAAAAAATGCCAGGGGCTTCAAGCAGTTCATGAACCTAAGCATTAATATAGATAAATTTCTATCAAGTTTTGTTATGAGAACTTATTTCAGTGGTTCATAACTTCTTCTCCAAGCTCCCACCTCAAAACATACTGACGTTCCCCTCAGTGTAATAAAACGAATTTGATATTGAAAAGGTATAATAGAATGTTGAATTCAGAAATTCACCAAAATGTAAACTATTAAATCAAAGGGAAAATATCTGTAAAAAAACAAATTCTTTCTAGAAAACTCTGAAAAAAATACTGAAGTATAAACTCTAAGGCATTCACAAAAATGCTTGTAATCTATTGTGTGAAATTTAGTAACAACAATGCAATTACCTCATCACTTTTATACTTCATCAAAGTTAATGCATTAAGCATTAACATGGAATCTATGGTAAATTTGTAATTAATAATTTAGCGTAAATAGGAATTAGTAGTATTTTATATTCAGAAAATAATCCGTTAAGTCTTAACACAACTCATTTTCAGGTCACACAAGGCTTTTCACTTTCCATACCAAAATTCCAAATAGCGTCCCCAATAGATATATATTATTTCCTTACGGAGTACTCCTCACATTCAGAATTACTGATTTACATGATGCCCCAGTTTTACAGAGAAGAGAAAAAAAATGCTTGGAAAAATTAGGGAATCAATAGGAACAGGGGGAATTAATCTATGAAAAAAATATCTAGAGTTGTTTCCCCTGAATTTGAAATCTTGCTACCTATAAAAAAAAAGTAGTTATTTGTCTATAGTTCCCATTGTTTGCATAGTTAATTTCTGACTATAGCATATCCTCATGTAATGTACGACTTTTTAGGATCAATCTTTTTAACTATATAATCGGGGGTGGGGGGGAATCGTGACCAAAGACTGCAGCCCCAAATTTTTACTCTTTCAAAAGTATACTATTCTCAAAAAGGTCACACATTAGCATTCAAATGAAGAATCTGGAAACTAAAATTGATTAAAGACCGAAGTACAAATTGTCAGATAACACCATAATCAAAATTCAATTTTAATTCAATCTAAACAAATCAAACCTCTTTAATTATAGAAGAAGATATAGTGGAAAAATGGTATAAGAAAATTCTAAAAACTAATTAAATTAAATTTTGATTACAGTATAATCTCAAAAATTGTGCTTTTGAATTAAATCTATTTAGGGGTCCCAACTTTAAATTGACCTCACATTATACGAGTGCATGCACCATCACAACAGTATAGTTTCATTGAAAGAAATGAAGAGCCAATTGCACAAATAAACGCAATTTTTTTGGATCTAATTTCTTCAAGAGTTTTTAATTGTTATATTTTTGTACTTACCTTGTTAAAAGAAGTTGATATATGGTTGTTTAACACACTTTTTTGGGGGCTCACGTTCAGAGAAGGGAGTCTACCACCACTACCACTGCTGGGGAATGTGAGAAAAGAATCGGCTTTTGTGTCGATTACCTCTGTCTTTAAAAATTCATGTCTCGACACAACCTTCTTACAGAAGTCAAACAAATGTTTGTACATGGTAAGAAATTCATCAAAGTTAATACCTGCAACAAAGAAGAAAACTAAAGTTGAGAATTAACACACAATAGACAGGGTAGGCCTTAGGGTTCATAGTGCCTGAGGCAAGCTGAACTAAAGTATATATATATATGTATACCTTGATTAGTACGGTTAATTTGTTCCAAAACTTTCCACGCCGTTCAAGGTCTTATTATGATTCGATGTGCAATTTCTTTTCAGCTTATACTTACTCACATAATTAGCAGAGCAATACATGAATCATACATGAAAAGTCACAGTAATGAGAACAGCACTATTGAAGGTATTCCTGCATTAATTTATTTATGTTTTACAGTGAAAAAAATAAACATATAGTAATTAAAAGTTCATGACAATAATCAGATAAAAGAAAAGAGTTCTGACATAGCATCATCATTTGATGAATATAACAGATTCATTACTATAATAAGTGCTTGGGGACACCATAGAATGATAGTTTGGGTTATTGCACTGCCAAGCAACAGAAATTAGGAAATAAGAAAGTAAACTTTTCTGAAGAATCACAGTCAGTTGGAAAAGAAAAGTAGTTGTAAGGGGAAGAGATGCAAGACAATAAAGCATAAAAGATGATTAAAAAAAAGATGCAAATTCAAATGGAACAAGGCAGTAAAGCTGAAAAGAGTAATTTCTCTTGTGAATATTTGCCAGTCAGGTATCAAGCAGACATTTATGCTGTTAGGTATTAAGGGAAAAGACGTTTCTGCAGTCAGGAAACGGGAAAAAACGTTTCTGCAATCAGGTATCAGGTGGGGGAATACATTTCCGCAATCAGATATCGGGGGGGGGGAGACATTTTTGCAATCAGGTATTGGGAAAAGACATTTATAAGAAAACACATTTTGCTGTTGGATAATTATAAGTTCAGATGAAGTGTTGAAGAAAACATTTGTAACTCATGAAGCCACAATTTATCATACTTTGATACAACAAAATCGGTTCAATAAATTCTCAGCATAAAATAGGATAAAATCAAGAGACGATAACAGTGTTTGGATGACTTCATATAGCATTGATTTCCTATTTATACTCTCATTTCTTGCAAAAAAAATTTCTATTCCCATGATATCAGATTCACATAAGTTCCAGGTATATCTAAAAGATACATAATAAGCAACATACCTGGCTCAAACTAATTTAGAATATCATAGTAGAAATAATGTATCTTTTGTATGAGAATTTTTACGTCAAATATAATATATAAATATGATTAGTAATCTTTCATTTTGACCTAATATACTAAGATTTATCTAATAAGGAAAAAAACATAAGTTTAAATAATACTGAATAGACAATAAAGATAATTCAATGCACCACTTATTGTACACTTTTTTCTGCTGACTTTTGTTTCATAAACTTTAGATGAAGAAAAAAAATCAATAATAGTCTCAAAAGTAAAACTGTTTTCAGTACACTCCATTTCTCCGGTTCCACAAAGGGCAAGAAAACATTCATTATGACCTTTTTGACCACTATACTATGTGGTGAGAAATGTTGCTGCAGCTGCCCATGACTTAATTAAATTACTGGACCTGTCATCAGCCAACTCATAAACACAACATGTACCAACCACTTTAACTTTTAAATCCCTTATCAAACACCCCTTATTGTTGAAAACAAAATTTTTTTCACTAATCTTTGAATAAAAAAAACAAAATCTATTATCCATCAAATCATATTCATCCAACAATAAATTTTTGTAGATTTCTAATTACAGAGATTGAAAAGTTTTTGCATTCAGTGCTAAATATTATATCACAGTCCCCCACTAAATTATAGAGAAAATGCTTTGATAGTTTGTCCAAAATTTACACAGACAAATTAGGAATGTACAGGGAGTCAGACTTGGAGGAATTACAGGTTGAGAATCAGTGTCAGAAAATTCTTACTGACAGGAGTCGGAGTTGTTACAAATGTAGAAACTCCGATTTAATGTAAATTGTAATATCACTGATATTACGGTCAGGCCAAGAACTATTCAGGAACCATAGCATGAGAGCTCAACTTTTTAGAAACTCCAGAAGAAAACTCAACAACAATGCCAATTTTTGTCAGATAATCTTCAATTTTCTTCATCTTTTCTGTGATCATCAATAAAAAAGAATTTCTAATTGCAATCATTTGTTTTCTGCCAGTAATTGGAAGGAAAATTGAGAAAAATAGCAGATGTTTGAAATGAAACAGTGATTATTTCACTTAAATCAAATGTTTCCGATGATCTGACAAAATTTTCAAGTTGAACTGTCATGCTTTTGTTGCTTGAAAGTTCCTGTCTTGACCAACAAGGAATGACAAGGAAACAAATTTCTTCTCAAAGCCTAAAGATCCTACAAATTGTCACTTTACAAGACTGAAGAGCACTCTTCCCAACTACAGTGACAAAATAACACTCAAATTCTGGGAAATGGGTCAAGCCAAGAATTGACATTGTTTCCCAAGCCGAGAACTTAAGAACCCCACTCCATGTGCATTAAAAATCATTACTCCACATGGAAGTACAGTACCAGCTGCAAACTTTGGTTGGATCATCTCAAGATATACAAAAATAGATGGTAAAAATATGTTGACTGTCCAAATGGTCAAATGAAGACATGAAAATAAGCAATTTTGAGGAGACCCAAAAATCGAGCACAGTTCAAACAATCATTCTAAAATTCCAATAACAGTAATAAATATGGTTACTGTATACACATGACCTAATAAATGACAGGAAAAGAACTATGAGTGCAGAAGCTCTCAAAGTGGAGGGAGTCTTTTTACATTTGGGATTTTGAGCTATTTTCTGAGCCTGGTTGGAGGAAAAGTACATAACATACATTTGATCTGATTACAGTTTCAAAGCTGTACATGCCAAATCAAAGGAGCTATAGATTCTAGAGTTAGGGTGGCAAGGTTAATTCAGCAAAATGCATAAAACTGAATAAAATTTCAAAACTATCAGGAAATACAGACCTAATATTTTGAATTTCTCCATTAGTTTGGTAGAGGAGCATCTTCTTTTTCAAAGGAATCTAAAGGGATGGCCTAAGGAACACAGGGTGATTTGATATGGAATGACTAAGTTAGCAGGAAATGAAAAATCCTGAGCTGGAGTCAGAGACACCAGAAATTAAGGAGTCGGAGTCAAAAGGTTTTGTATAACAACTCCACAGCCCTGGGAATGCCTTGCTCAAATCGTTGCACACATTCAAATGATTTTTTTTTTTTTCATCTTCAGCACGCAAACAAGGCATGAATTTTGCAGAAATATGTTTCATTTTCAAATTTTCTGTCAACATTTACTGGCATGAACTCCAAGACAGAGCAGTCACCTCAGATATTCTATGACAATCATCTTAATTGCAAGTCAATCCTTTTCAAGATTTTTATCATTTCATCAGATTGTAGTTGGTCTTCAAGGGACATTTCACTATGTTTGAAATACAAATGCCTCTCATACACTTAGGTTTTACCAAAAGTTTCCCCCTTAAAAGCTTCTCAAAGAATTACAACAGTTTCAGCTGCAATATTTCCCGAAAACTACACACACACAGAGTTCTTTCTTAATCAACCATTGTGGAAATCACCAAAAAAAAAGGAACAAATTAGTCAATCCAGAACCAGACTAACTTGATCAACTCCAGGTACAATGTATAACTACATCCAGATTGTGCACCACATTCAAATTCTCATTTTTTAGTATCCTGGTACGTAAGGCAAATGTGAAGAATTTTCTGAACTATTGATAAATTTAGTCTTAGTAGTAGTAGGTGTACATTACATTTGGATTGGAGGCCTAAGCCAAGCTCTGCGAAGCTTAGTTATATACTTGCATTTTTTATGGAGCCATTTATCCAACTTGGATATTGATTTTTAGACAAATCTTGCAAATAAAAACATCTTTCACATATTCTACATTCATATCAAAAACGAAGAAAGGACAACAAGAACAAAAATACAAACAACAATGACAACGACAACAAAAATGAGAGACATACAATCAAACAGGCAACATAACCACAATACATATACAGTTCTCTATCTGTTTACACAAAATAACAAAGGGGGATAATTCAAGACAACAGGGGTGTATGAGGCTGACTACAAAAAGACAAAATTAATGGGGGAGAGAGTCTATAGAAAAGAGGAGAGGGGTGAAGGAAAGAGGGAAAGAAAAAAAAAGGGAAATAATGATAGAATAGCATTAGAGTCAACCTCTATGCTTAAACTAGCCATTTTGTTAAATATTTAATCGGCTGTCACAGCAGGACTCTATCCAAACTCCTATCAAAGGTGTCAAATGTATACTTTAACAAGACTTTGTGGGAAGAAGGGGAATATGATGGGGGAAGAAAATTTTTCAAAAAAAAGGGGAGGGATAGAATCACAGGGTGATGGGGAAAGAATCGGGGGGGGGGGTCAGAGTTGAGTCAATCATATACACCCCCGCAAGACAATGAAAGGTTTAGTCGGGCAAGCAAATCATGCATATTAGTAAAGAGAGAGCAATTCAATAGATTTTTAGCATAGATCATAAAAGTCTTCTGCATATAAATCATATTTTTCCGTGTCTATCAGTCAAGCACAAAATTTTTTCCAAGTGAAAATTTAATGTTATTTGATACAAATTCCAATCTGCTCAAAATTCTGGCTGCCATTGAGATGGATTATCAAATTCATATAAAAACAATGTATATAGCAATCTCTATTCTTTTGGTAGAAACAATTTTTTTTTTCAACAAGGGTAGATGTGTTTTCAAAAGCTTTTTCCCAAAGAACAAATGTATTTTCCCAATATTATCCTGATTTATTTCTTTTTAGAAGAAACATTTCTGACCATTATAGATTTTGACTATTATTTCTATCATCTTAAATTTTATAATTGTTTTTTTCCAACATGAGAGCCCTAGCAGCTTGGTCAGTGAAGCAGACGAGAGTTCAAGTCTCGCCTAAAGGTTCGTCTTTATTCTTCATTTCTGGTCCATAATTTTTACCCACTGCCATAGATTGACAGCCTGAGTAAGCTAAAAAAAATTCAAGATGAAAGGAAAATACTTTTCTAAAATTCATAATGGTTAACTATTGCTCGTACGCGGCCACTTATCTGCTGGACAAAAAAAATAGCAAGGGAGATAAATCAGCATTCTAAAGAGGGGAGACAATTCTAAGACAAAGCAAAAAGGAAGTGAGTGGTTGGCAATAGCAACGGGATTTTCTTCCATGATCAACCCATTAACTGCGCATGACGGGAATTTCTGCCATTACTTTACAATGGCTAACTCAATAAAGTTTACATTTTATTGTCATTGATTGTTCTGTTCTTCCAATGCAATGGACAAAGGCTTTTATTTTGCAATAAATATCCATTACCTCTGCACTTAATGGGTTAATAATGAAGTGATCAAAAACAGGGAATCATGCAGGATTAAGTTAGAGAGTCTTTAGGACTTTATTTTTCTCTGCTTTCTTCAGATCTTAATGAACAGCTACAAAAAAAACATGATAAACCATGCTACCTACATTACCTTTTGGCATCAGACACAGATATCCTAAAAACAGGCAGTCAGAAGTTAAAGCAAATTTTGTTTCAACAAAGAAAATCGCATCATTGGTTGGCTCATAAAAACACTGATTCATCTGGGGAGGACACAGAGAAGATATGAGATTCTACAACCAGGGCCTCTGAGAGGAATTTTATCAAAAAGATTTGAGGGGGGGGGGTTCTCCCCTTTTCCATAGGTCATCCAACTTTTATCCACTAGAGTTTTATGCCATGAGCCAAAAAGGGGTATGAATGATGAAAAGGGGGTGGAACAGAGTGCTCTGATGATTTTATGCAATTGAGGTTCTATACTCCCTCCATAATGAATATAAATACAATAATAGAGCATCAAAGAGAAGAAAAAATATTTGAACATTTTGTTCTCTGATACAAAACAGATTAGAAAGAAAGAAATCACATTGAAACATTCTTTTATATTGTAATGTAGATCAGAAGACATAAGTATTAGTAAAAAGTTGTTTTCGTTTTTTTAAACGGGTAATGAAGCTTGAGGCTTTTTTTTATATCTATCTTGAAACACAGTAGAAACTCGAAAAAACAATTTCAACGCTTTAATCTTATAACACAAATGTGGAAACATGGTTTAAGAAAAAAAATGCAGTATTCAGTAAAATGAGCTATGGGAAGTAACTCCCAACTATTATGGATAATAGTTATTTCCCTTGAATTGCAACAGATTGTTCGACTACTGTTGACCGAAGGCTTTATTGTATTCCTTTCTAAGAACTTGAAATAAATCATACATATATTTACAAAGCTTAGTCTTGCACAAGGCCACCCATTGCAAATAGAACTCACCACACAATAGCAATAGTCTTGGACTAGTTTGCTAACCATCATTTCATACCCAAGTACTCATGAAAAAGTCATACAACTATTTATTTTCAGAGGCCCCTAAACTTTTAAGAATATCAACCTCTTCATGGAATCCTTGATCCCACATCAAGCCCCAGGCTTGGAAAAAAAACAAACAAATAAATGAATCTAGTGAACCTACATTTTCAGACATGGTTTCATTTTACTTGTGGGGGGTAAGAAACAAAGAAAAATTGAACAAAACTATTTTCCTTTTGTTGCACAACAAAACAAAAATATAAATATACTAAAATTTGTGGACAAAAAAAAAATGAAACCTTTGCCAAGACAAAACAAAACAACCTCTGATAACCATATCATAATCATCATTTCAATAAATGGATATAAAATAAAAACTAATAATATAAAAATCTTAAACAAGTATAAGAAATTTGTTATATATGTATTTTTTTTCATACTAATCTAAGCTTCTGACCCCAAATGTTTAATCGAATCCCTCAACCCAGCAATAATTGACCCTTTGGATTGACCCATCAATCCTCAGGGGTCAATATCAACCACTTTGGAGACACTTGGTTCAAGTGGCTTCCTTAAAGAAAATGGTTACTTCCAGCAGTTAAAATCCAGATTTTGTTTACAGGCACCAACACCCGAGAGTGAAACAAATTTACTTACTGTGACTGCTTCGTTTCTCTGCATCACGACATTCGTCATGTACAAATCTTTCCAACATACTCCTGGAATGAAAGAAAGACAAAAATTCTTCAGTTCACTTTTTCAAAATTTAATTCAGCAAAGACTAAAAATACAAGGTCTGTCCAGGAAGTATCCAGTCATTTTGAATATCTCAAGAACCAGTTGTGCGGTCTTGATGTAATTTGGTAACCAATCAGAGGACAATTCTGAACGAACACTCTACCATGAGGTTACTCAGTCAGCAGAGGAACACCATTTAGTGAGCTTGTGTACAGTGTGATCATTGACTGAACAAGTAGATCCTTCACGTCTTATGAAGGTTTTTGTGGCAAAGCATCACATGAAACCTTTGCCAGTCTGCCCTCCTATGACGTCTAGCTTTTCCCAAAGCTAAAATGGACCATGGACGAGATTAAAGAAAACTTGACAACTGATGGCAATCCTGAAAGGTGATTTTGCAGACAGTTTTGAAAAGTGGTAGGGATGCAGTGATCGGTGTATATTTTAAGGAGAGTATTTTGAAGATGGACAAACCATTGCCCTATGTAGGCTAATGTTTCATTAAAATTTATTGATAGGATACTCTCCTGACAGACCTCACACACTTTGTGTTTTTCAGAGGAGTTATTATGAGTGGTTTCATTAGCAGAGACTATTCACTTAATTAGCAAGTATAAACTTTGCTTATTTAATATATAAAATAAAAAAGTCCTAATTAGTTATTCCTTTATGCTTAGACTTCTAACAACAACTAAAAACGCCTACTTCAACTCAAGCAAGAAGTAACAATCATTTTTCATTATTATGATTCAAGATTCAATCACATGATTATTAACAGATTTGATTTGCCTTCCATTCTTCCTTGGAATCCAGATAATTCTCTAAACTAGCTTTCACCTCACACAATTAAATTACAAAGTAAAGTTTGAAAATAATTCAAGTACACAGCATTTCAGTTCTTGTTATTAAACCAACCACTTGTATTTGTTTCATGAAACAGATCCAAAAATAATTCCAGTACAATTTTTAAAAATTATGCACCATAATCCACAGCCTCAAATGCACAGGTATTGTGACTAAGGGGTCATCTATCGAAGCTCAATATGGACAGCTCCATAGCTTGGATGTGTTAAGGCTAATCAGACCCATTTGAGCAGATTTCTGATTACAAGTCGAATTGAAAGATACAATTTCAGTTATACTGCATTACAATGTTAATAAATTATCATACAAATTTTTTTTCAATTCTACATAAATGGAATAAAATCAAATGAATTATTAAAATACATAGATATTCATATAAAGATGAAGTAGAAATACAAACCGGTGAAAATCAGGAAATAATTCACTAAATATATTTGTTACATCATCTTTTTCAATGTTCCCACCATGATCCTGAAAAAAAAGACATCATTTTATTGAATTCATTTACTGTATTTGTCTGCATATAATACATACATGAAAAAAACTAATCTGTGCAAATATTACATTGCATTTAAAGTGCTGGTTTTATGACAAGGAGGCCATCTACAAAAGCTTGGAATAGACAGTTATGGGGCTTGGATGAGAGAGCAGCAGTTCCCCTAATACTTTAGTAAACCAAGTGGCTATCGTATTCCCAAAGTGAGAGTAGAGAAAAATTAGTATTTGAATTTATCATCAGGAAATGTGAAGTTATCAGATATCAGATAAGTTCTATTACTATTGTATGTTCATCAGATGTCTAATCCAAAGATTCCTGAACACAACCATTCAAAGGTATCTATACTGAACCGAATCACAAACACACAATCTTCACTGCATTTAGCCGTTTTTCACAAGCTAAACATCCCCAAGGTTTCTATCTATTCTATAGCCTACAACTGACTGCAATTACTTAATTTGGTCCAAAAGACCATACAAATTTTGTCTAGTGCAGCAAAAAGACTGGCAATCCAGGTACCACTTCTGGTTTCCTCATGTTCTTTTCAATTTCACATATTACCTCCAAGATCACCAACTTTATCTCTTACCAAATCAGCCCCACTACCAGTCAGCATAACAATTATATTATAATTTTAAAACAACATGCTCTTGAATTATCTAATTAGATTTTACAATAATCATTGCATTTATGGTATTATGTAATTGAAATATGCAAAACAAATTTTTTAAAAATTTTCATAGAATTAAATACCAAATACAAGAACAAAACAAATGTAATAGAAATTATATATATATATATATATATACATATATATATATACACATATATATACATACATACAAAAGTAAATTATAGTAAAATAGGTGCTATTTATGTGGAGGTGCAATTTCCTACCTTTTCATATTGATCAAACTTTTTTCTGGCTTCAGCTATACAATTTTGAGAAAGATGCTGCAAGAAAAAAAATTAGGAAAAATTCTTCAACAATACAGAAAATAATAAAGTCATTATTTTGTAAAAACAAATAGTTATTTTGTTTGTGTGTGTGTGTGTGTGTGTGTGTGTGTGTGTGTGTGTGTGTGTGTGTGTGTGTGTGCATATTTGCTTTGTAAAATCCTTGAACTGATCATTAATTAAGAGTATAATTTACAGAGTGGCTGTGGAGGTAGGACATCAAACCTTTGAATTCTTTATGAAAGGACCTCATAATGAACAGTGTGACTATTTTGTTTTTCTGTCTGTAACAATGGACTCTTCCATCAAGAGTAACAATTTTACAGATGAAAATATTTCTCACCCCCCCATTAAAAAAAAATGAACTCTTCTATAGTAATGGGTTCATTTTACTTTTTGATAAAACTTCAGATGAAATTGATTAAACAAACATTTCATAGGTATATATATTAACTAAACGTATTACGTCATCCAGTAGCTGTGTATATATATACTTTTTTTTTTCGGCCATTTTCAGTTGTAATAATGACTTTTGATTTTCTTAATCAATGGTGAAATATAAATCACTAAAAATAGTGACGTTCAATGCATTTTAATAGACATTTTCATCTGGGAGTGATTGGTAGCATGCAAGATTTTGATGGCTTTCATTTCTTAGGGGGTAGGGATTATCCATTGTTTTCACTATTTTTAGAATATCTAATATTCTTATTCCCATCTTTTTAGCCTTAATTTTGGATTAGAATTCACATGGGTTTGTATCCTGAAATTTGATTGACAATAGTTAAGTGTCCATTAAATGCATATAATATGAGTACACTAAATTTCCACTTATATTTATATATATTGAAATAATAGAGTCGTTGTGTTCAAGTATGGTTACAAAAAAAGTTCTTTGTGTGTGTGTGTTAGTGTGTAAATGAGAGTTTTGCTTCAATAGTTTAATCCGTTCTTTTTCAAATTGTGGTGTAGAGTTAGATATTGTTCAGGTCATTTAATTTACTGTTAAGCCTTTTTGTGGATAAGGTGTCTAGGCATATCATCCATCTGTCTTCATGAGCTTCTAATATCACAGTGTTTTTGTTGGGTATGTATTTCTCTATTTTTTTCAATGATAATGGATTTAGAATCTCTACTGAAATTGTGGCCTGCTCAGCTAAAGTGTTGTTTGACCAGTGTAGTAGCTTGTGGTTTATAATTGTCAAGTTAAATATCAAATTGTGATTTGGCTTCCCAACTTATTGTATATTGCAGAGGGTGCATTTTAGGAGGTAGACAATATTTCTGCTTTTACAGTTTGAATTATGATAAATCTTAAATGTCCTCTTAGTTGTAGTGCTATTGAATGTATCTCTGAATAGTAAGTGTTGTAACATATATTGTTCTTCCCACAGCAAGGCTGACAAAATTTGATAATTTTCATAACATGTTTTTTTCTAATACGAAGTTGCTACCATTTAGGGTGTCATCTCTAGTGATAATGATCACTCTATTAATTTGTCCTTTCACCAAATTGAGTCAATAGCCACATGTTGTGAAAGGTTGTTGTTCCCCATTTATATTAGGAATACATCGTCAATGTATCTAGCATAGAAGAGACAGTCATTGATAATTTTTGGATAGATATATCTCCTCAAATTTACCAATGAAAATAGTAGTATATGATGATGCTCCGACAATCCCGATGGCAAAATCCTTGATTTAGGGAAAATGTCTTCCGTTGTAGTTAAAGCTATTTAGTGTTAATATATGTTGCATTTGGGTTGCAATTATTTCCGTCTTGGGTTCCTTTACTATTCTATTATCTAAGCATTTTTTAAGGCTGCAATACCTTCCTCATGACTGATATTGAAGAACAGGGATTTAATACGTAGATATATACAAGTGTATACATAGAGAGAGAGAGCGGGAGAGAAGACAGTCAGATACATAGAGTTTCTTTTCTTATAAAAATCATCTCAGAGAAATTTGAGCATATCCATGTATTCTATCAAGGGAAATATCAGATAAATAATGAAAATATCTAGATCCTGCATCATACACTGACACACAGAATCTTTCCACTCTCAAGTTATTGGTGAATTCTTAAAAATGGCTGACTTCATGGGGAGCTTTCTTGAAATTGTGGATACATGTTATTCATTGTTTTAAATAAGTTGAACACATAAATTTGGAAAAAAAGAAATATAAACTAATTCAAGTAATCACAGACCTAAAAAAACGAACTCTTAATTTAGTATTTGTAATTTAATTTCATTCAATGTTCTAACAGCAGCACTGAGGTCTCTAATACATTACAATGGTTACTGCTGTTTCATTATACAAGATTATCAAATAGACAGTGCGTTCCTTCCGGGTTACAATCAGTTTTTACAGCCGAGACAAACTGCTTTCATTTCAGAATTTTGAATTTTCATCATAAATTTACCCAAAGTTCTCTCCCTTGCATTGTCATTTGAGAAAATGAATCTGTTGGTGTTTCATTTTCTCTCACGTCAATGCAAGGGAGAGAATTCTGGAAGAATTGATGGTGAAAATTCAAAATACTTGAGTGAAACCACTTTGTCTCAGCTATAAAAACCAATCGTAACACTGTTTTCCGACTCTCTTTTCGATAATTTTGTATTGCGAAACAACAGTAACCAGTGTAATAGACTCAATTTCCATGTAAACTGATATATTGTCGCCACATCAAGTATTGAGCTCTCTTAGAATAAAAAAATTAGGAAAATATATGATTTACTGTGTATATTTTCTAACCACTCCCTCTATATACATATATCTCAATATAATTTGCAAGCTGTATGTCTATGAGAACAAAGAGAGTGGGGGGGTATCTACTCTGTGTGTGTGTGTGTGTGTGTGTGTGTGCACACATTAGTTCGTTCTACTGGCTTCTGATAATATAACTACGACTACTATTGTTGATAAGCCAATTTCATTTTTTACCAAAAATTAATACAAGAATTTTAGTTAACAATATCATACATTAACCTTTCAAATTACTGAGTAGACATACTTACACAGAAAATGGCTTCAGGTATATACATAGCATGAGTAAGGCAACAGGCATTTACCAGTATATATAGTGAGTGGGTGAAAAGAAACCCCCGATTGGAAATGGGAAATAACCTCATTATTCATTGTCAAAAGTATGGCAATATTCATAAAAGTTACTTATAACTTCTAATACGGAGTTAATTCTCACAAACTATGTATATAAGATAAAGATGATTTTGCCCAATCATTTAGAGAATCATGTTTCAGCCAAAGAAAGAAATCCCAGAATTGATTGACTTACAAGTGGAATTGGAGAAGTCTTGGCAGTTGATGTCTGGGAAGCAGGTTCCTCACCAGTCTTCCTTGCCTGCGTCACAGCATGGCTTAATAATGGAAGTTGCTTTGACGGATCGTTGTTGTTCGTAAGATTTAGCTCTTTCATCAATAAGTCACGTTTCCCATATTCAGTTGACTAAAAAGAAACAAAAAACCATGTTAATTACTAAAAAGGCAGAAGCTTAATTTTTGTTTGAATTTCTGAGATGAAGAATTGTCATTACTAAATTATCATTATACTCTGATCTACTCTGACAAGTATCCTCATCTTTGTTGTTATAGTCAACAACAATCAAGATGAGGTCACTTGTTTGAGTAAATAAGTTTATAAAATTACTAAGCTAGGCTTGATACAACATACATCTATATAGGAGGGGGAAGACAGGCAGAGACATAGTAAAAGGGGACAGTTGCCCCCCAGGTGCTAGTGTGAGAGGAGTGGGGAGGGGGCAAAATTTCCTCTGGCCTATAATGCCTGGTAATTGATAATCATGCCCCTAGGCACTGTCTTTGTCATCAGTGCTGATAAGCCTTACAATGCCACTGGAGACAGGTTGAATCTGTCTAGAAAATCAGCATTCAAAATCCTGTCTTATTCCTCCTCCCAAACATTGAACACTGACACTGAGAACAGATGAGCAAACCAGGCCAGATATTGATGTTGATTAAACTTCCCTTGAATCATAGCTGATACCAGGAGGTGTGATTGATTTAGTCGGGAACTGCTGAGACAATGGAATCAGCAACCAAGTTCAAACTTCATGTTTATGATTACTTCATACTAATGCCCTAGCAATAGGCATCATCTCATTTCACTAAATGCCCTTGGGAAAGGCATCATCTCTTCTCCCCGCAACTATGGGTGAAATAGCATAGCAGATTGAGCCCTCTAGCCTTGGGAAGGAAACCAGTCAAGCAAAAGGATAACTCTGATTCAAACCAAAGAGAGGAGCCCTCTTGAGATGGTTTGATGCCCAATTTAATATTCTTCTGGCTGCCCTCTGGACTACATTGGCAAACCCACCACCTAGAGATAGATATTAACAAAACTTAACTTCATTCAGATACACAAGTTTTTTCTCTTGGTGTCCAAAATTCAAGATAATTACAGATTTCCCTAAAATGTTTCATTTTTCTAATCAACAAATGATGCATTCAAGATGAAGTAGAATTCAACACAAACTGTGTTTCTGGCCTATCATTGCATTCTTTTCCAAAATGTACATTTGTTTAGCTCAAGGGTCTCGAACATGGATAGTACTGCTCACAAGTTAACAATTTTAAATGGGCAGAAGTTTGTTTTGAAGAAAACTAAGTTTTAAGTTAGGTGGGAAGTTAATTTCATTAAAAATGCCAAAGTGGGCAGTAAGTAAAAAAAGGTTGAATACCTCTGCTAGTTTAAAGCTATTCAATCAACTAGTTTGGCAATTCTTCAGAATAGCAATAATAGCCTTTTCAATCTCCAATTCGGAATGAGATTTCAGCGGAATGAAAAATTCAAAGTTCGATTCATTTAACAATTTAACTCTATTAAGAAAATATTTTCCAGAAATTTATCATTCAGAACAACAAAGCATGACTAAACACTTGCCTTGTGTTGATTGCAATAATTTTATTATTTTTTATTTTCCTTGAGTAAAGTTCCTGTTTTTATCTCCCAAAACCAAGCTATACAAACAAAATTTTCATTTTGTTCAAATACTTATAAACAAAACTTTATAAATCATAGGATTATAATACTTGGAGCAATTAAGAAATACAACTTACCACACCTGATTCTTCATCAAAAACAACTTCTGTGAAATCCATATTAAAGAACTCCAAGAACTCCCTGACCAATCCAGCTGCCAGATGTCCTATAACAATGAAGAGAAAATGAATATTCCAAGGTGCATGATGAGGAATTTATAATACAAATCTATTTCATTTTTGGCTCCCTGCGACTTCTGGCTTTTCTCATAGAGATTTCAGACCATGGGATAAGGGTGTGAGGTCCCAAGAAGAATACTTTGAAAATTCATTTAGCTGAGTTTTAAAAATCAAGACATGAAAAAAATTGCAGTTTTCACAATAAATTGTGTGTGAACCTTGTAGCTGATAATGTAAAGCAAAGGAATTATCAAAGTAATGGTTTCTTATTTATAGTCATTAGTTTCATCAGATATAATACAATTTTTATTTTATCTCTCTGAGAGGAGAACAATAAACTTTATCAAATATTACCTCAACATACACTAAATTTTAGTATTTTGTCATATAGCCATGTGTCGACTTGCATCCAGGTTACATTCTTGTAGTATGGATGCTATTCTGTCTGGCCATAAGTATATTCTTATAGGGTAAAGTTATATATGACACATATTTACCCAAGTTTTTTATATTGTACATATGTCTTCATTGTCTTTCAGAAGTGAAAGAAATAGACGTTATCCCTTTTTATTTCTTTCACCAGCCAGATGCTCACTCTTTCACCTTCTCCTTCTTGCCTTCCTTATCTGGAGAACTTGAAACAAACATGGCATATATATGGCATTCTGTTTAGCAAGCTAACAATAAATAACTTTCACTGTGCTCTACCTAGCCTTGTAGTGCACAGCAGAAGTAAACAAGACAACCTCGGCTGAGCAGGGGGTCTTGTTTGGAACCAAACACAAACTTTGAGGAGCAGACAACATTCATAGAAAAAAATTACCAGTTTTCAGAGATTCTGGCTTTCAGAATTTCAGATGAGAAATTGTGTATTTGTATACAGTAGCACAATGAATTTTTGGAAAATATTATCAAAGATATCCTCTTAATTATATCATAGTACCTTCTAAGCTCTGTGAGCACACACAAACATTTTGTAACCTGCATACAATGGAAATTTATGTGCACAAAAAAGGTTAGTTACCTAAAATAATGTAGTAATTAATAATCATATTTATACTGAACTGTTGACAAGTTAGTTGGTTTTTCAAATATCAGATTTACCAATAGAGATTTCTGAGCCATGAGAGATAACTGATCCAAAATTATTCAAAGATTATTTTAAATGTTTACATTTGAGCAAGCATTCAATGTACACATACTTTGGTCAGAGGAAAAACTTGGCTCAAAATGAGATTTTAGTACATACTGACTACTAAAGATCATGTATTTTTGAAGGAAAAACCTTTTGCCAGTTTCTGCATCTATCCCAAGTTATTCTGTTATATAGCCTCATCAAAAAAGAATCATGGTTTAGTCTATTTTCATCCTAAAACAATATCTATAACAGGTCTGGTTTGTCACTCAATCATAAGATCTACATCTTTCAGCAGTATGCCATGTTAGGTGTGATCAAAGAAAAAATTGGAAAATGAGATGCCTTCTGTTGGGCAGTGATCACTAAAATCTGAATTCTCAAAGTACAAGTGCAAATGTTGTCAGATACAAAGGAAACATTTTAGGTTGAACTTTCATTGTAAATTGAACGCCCTTCCAAAAACTTAGGGGCGGGGGCTTAAAAAAAAAAAAAAAAGACTTTTTTGTAGATATAGGAAGTAAATGTTGAAATTTTAAGCCCCATAAGTATGGCTTCTATACACAATGCATACATAGCCAGCCAGACCAACTTGAAAACTGAAGAAACCCACAGTGACAGTTTTGGTAAATGGTTCCTCATTGCTTCATAGCATTGGAAAGATCTATAACACAAAGTAACTACAAATTAGATTTTATACTTACCATCTTTGGTATTTAGAAAATCCTTCAACTTTGTATTAAGTAAAGGTGCTTTGTTCTAGAATAAAAAAGAAGATATGGTAAAATATACAAACATTCCTATCTTCTCCAATATATACAAGTAAAATAGGAACAATTATAAAAGTATAGATATATACTAGTAAAAAGTAAACTTCTGAGAAAATTAGTAAGAATATTGAAATATATATGTGTGTGTGTGTGTGTGTGTGTGTGTGTGCATGCTCCCCTGATTATAAGGCTGGTTTAAAATACGTCCCAATTTTTTCTCCAAAAAGTTTTTTTTTAATTTCATGAAAGCAGCCATACTCCATATTTTCATCACAGGTGGCACCAATGCAATTTTGACCAATCAGCACAAAAAAACAAGGTGAGCATTTATATAAGTGATCTTTTTGTTTTCACACTATTTTGTAAACAATCCGTTATTTTTCAGTGATATATATATATATATATATCATAATAATTCATATAAAATCATTTATGAAGTGGTCATGAAAACTTTTATAAATTTTTGGATGCCTTGAAAATATGTATTAGTTTTGAGTCGTTTTTTTATGCCACCTCCTCTATAAACGCAGTGTAAAATCAGGTCTGCTAGTATATATATATATATATATATATATATATATATGAATACAAAAATTAAATTTATAATTATTTTAATGTCCCATTTACAGTGTGAATTAAATCTGTTTCACTCAGTAAATTTTCTAAACTCATTGTAAATTAAATTTATTAGTTCTATGTCACTGCATTGAGCACTCAGGAATAAAAAAAATTTGGAATATTCATTGTTTTCAAATATATCTATCTTTCCCTATATATATATATATATATATATATATATATATATATATATATATGATTATAAATTTGAGAAAAAAAATTTGTGAAAGATATCTATCTATTTTCTTAAAATTTGATTTCTTCTTTTTTGAAGTAATTTAATTTTTTAGTTTTACTTTTTATGCTTTGAATGAGAAATGAAAACAATAAAATACAAGATAGAAAATGCCAAAATGAACATTCTCAATAAAATAGATATTTAATCTTAAAATATGATATACTTTTTTTTATCAGGTCTTTTTTCACAAGTGATTGTTTATGCTTTCAACGAAGACCTTCATTTACAAACCTATGAGGGTCTGTCCAAGAGCACGCAGAGGCCTGTCTAGAAATGCATAAAAATATATCCTAAATAGAATCTCAATCCTAAAACCTAAATAAATCTTTTCTTCAAAATTGACACTTCTGTAAAGATAATAGCTTTTATTGATCAAAAGCACAAAAAATCACTTCTGAAAAAATTTTGTATACATTTTTGGGGGGTCACCGACAAAATCCACACTTTACCATAATTTCAAGTCATCTTTCAGTCCCAGAGTCAGCTAAACAGTAAATTCATCAACAACAACACTTACCTGTGTTGGTTCTTGTTTCTCAAGTGCCAAGAAAACACTTGCACTCAACTGAGCCTGGAATAACAAAAAAGAAAACCTTCTCAAAATCAAGTATAGAGAGTTGAAAACGTTTGTCAAAACACTAATGAATATAAATCCAGTTTAACTGAATTAAAGACTGTACAAAGTTAATGCTTGCCTTGATCCCTAACCACTAACAATCTTTTTTCTTCTTAATCTTTAAAGCAGTTCTAAAATCATTAGCAGTGCATTTAAATCATGCATACAACAGCTATTCTCTAAGTAATGCTTACTGGCTAACTGATTCTTTAGTAAATCATTAGTAATGCTTTTACATTGTACATGATAACCCTCTTCTATCAGTGATGCAGGCCTTCATAACTGATTACAGGCCAGCCAATCAACCAGAACAATGCTTGACATTATGAGATAATGAGCATTGACCAATGTCTGAGCTCATGAGGCCAATAAACAACTCTATTTTAAAAACATAATTATCATTTGAAAGAATTTGTTCACAAGTTTTTTTCTCACTTTTTGCTAGAAAGGAAAGAGATAAAATTTCTGTTTATAAAAAAGAAAAATAGATTTTCATTAATAAAACAATATTTGATATTTTTTTCATATGAATGTTTACATTTATTAGCAAAAGATGCCATTTTATTTGTTTTTTAAATTTAAGAAATTTTTAAAAGTTCAAATTTTTGTGAAAAAGAAAAAAGTCAAAAACATAAAAACTCATATCATTTAATGACTCTTTTAGACTGTCATCATCATTTCAGTTGTGTGTTATTTTCAAATTGAAAATATTTACCAACTATTTTGCCTTTTTCTGATCAATAAACATGAAACCACACAAAAAATTTAGAGACTTAGAATGTTGTATGTATCTCACCACTTCCCTCATGTCTAGAGATATTTTTTCCAAGGTTTTCAGTTTTGTCCTATTTGTTCTTCATGTTGTTCACTAAATAATATAAGAAATATCTACACAAAATGTCCCGAGCTAAAATTGTATTATCCAAAAGTTTTTAAGCAATAATTTCAGTTACTGTTACTGTTCAGTGCATTTTTTTTCAAATTCTTCCATTTTGTGTCGTCATAACTTTTAACCATTGTCAAAAAAAGCAGCAGACATTAAAAGTTGAAGCACAATGAAGCAAAATTGGTCTCAGTTGTAAAGTTTCATACCTTTGTTCACTTGATGCTAAAATGGGGGACTTATAAAAAGAAATAAGAAAATTTATGAAAGAAAAATAGAATTTCAATTATCTGCTGCAACCATGATAAATATAAATAAATGATTGATCAATCAGAAATAATATTGATAGAAAAAATGGTAAAATAAGTAAATAATATCTAAGACTATACATGAGTAAATTTTTGACAACCTCAGAAAAAATACCACTTCAGAAGATAAACAAACAAGTCTGTTAGTCACTCAAAAGAAACCATCATGTGACCAACATCTTTTGTTGTGTTGGGGGTGAGCAATCAAAAAATTGAAAAAAGGGGAATAAGTTACCTCTGTTGGGCAGTGGATACTAAAACAGTCCAAATTATCAAAAACTGAGCGCCCCCTGCAGAAACTTAATAGTGGAGAGGGGGGGAGGGTCAAACGTTTTTGTTTTTGTTTTTTCAGACATAATTAGGGGTGAATACTCAAATTTTTATCAAGAAAATTCAATTAGTCTTAAAAAGGGTCTACAACCAATGCACCCTTTTGAATTTAAAAAAAACAAGCATGAGTGCTGATTGACGTACACAAAGGGACCAATTTATTACAAACATACATTGCAAATTGAAAATCCCTCTCAGCCCCTACTTAAAAGCTATTTAGAGGGGAGGGGTTTTGTAAAATTTGGTATTTAGTAAATCTTTGAATATTCAGCCCTCTAGCTTCATTGATGTATGTACAATACATACTTAATCAAAGCAGCTTATGAACAGAAGAAATCTTTGTTGACAGTTTTGGTTGACGATCTCTTAAAAGCATAAAACTTGCAAAAAGCCTGCTCCAGGGTCCCACTAATACCCGAATGAGTATCATGGTTTCATGTTGTGTGGTTTTTGCAATAGGTAAGAACATACAGATGGACAGAAAGACAGTTGGTGAATCATTAAATAAAATAAAATAATAGATACCTTAATTCCCCGTGTATAATCCTCAGTTTATTTTTTTAAAATCTTCTACAGAAATATAATTGCACGTAATTTTTCCAGCACCATTCATTGAGTGTAGACAGTTGTTTGACTACCACTGATGTTGTTATGATGATGATTGATAATACAGAAAACTGAAAACATACTCGCCAGTTGGCAGATGGGGGATGGGGTATTTACAATGAAAATACTCTGTCAACCACATGCTTTTTCAGGTAATTAAAATAATAGAATTATAAAAATGCAGGTTTGGTTGAAATTATCTTGTTTATTATTGTTTATAAAAAAACACATTGTGTGATTGATATCCATTTTTGTTCAGATGATCTAAACTATTCTTCTCATATTCAATGTCACACTGTTTTGGCCACTTCATTCTATGTTATACATATATATATAATAAAAAAAAATATATATAGATCGTATATATGATATTTATACACATATATCATACATATATTCTAAAACATATATATATCATATATATGATATTTACATATATGTATCATACATGATATATGAGATATATATATATCATATACATGATATATATAGACACAGTATAAGAGATATATATCAATGATATATGTACATATATCATATACTATACATACTATGTATACATATATACGCATATATATTTGGAACATTAAACAACGATATATACATATATATATGATATATATATGATATATACATATATGTTTTTGATACGTATGTATATACATATGATATATACATATATAATGTATGAAAATATATGATATATACATATATATATATATATAGTATATACATATATGAGACGTACATATATATATATATATCCACTTATATATTTGGAATATAGGTAAATGTATATGGGACACACATATATATATATGATATATATGATATATATAATATATATGAATGATATATATATATATATGTCTATATGATATATATATAAAATATGTATATAATATATATATAATATATACAACTGATTTATATATATATGATATATATATATGTATATATATATGATATACGAGATATATGTATATATGATATATATACATACAATATATTCATAAATATATCCAATACATTCATATACAGATGATGTATTCATATATATTTATAAATATGTAAACGATAAATTCATATATGTATATGATGTATTCATATATACATGTTTAATATATACATGATATATTCACATAACATTTCCATGTATAATTGTATACATAAAGAACATATTCATATATATCCCTATATGTTAACAATATATTAATTCAGATATGATATATTTGTACATATATATATATATATATATATATATATATATATATATATATATATATATATATATGCATGATATATTTATATAAAATTTTCATAAATATTTGTATATATATATAAAATGTATTCATATATAGCTTTAGGCCAAACATACACATGTACAACATATTTGTACCAATATATACACAAGTAAAACATATCCATACATAAATATTGACATGTACAACATATTCATTCATATCTTCACACATGTAGAATGTATTTGTACATTTATATGGAACATATTCAAATATAAATGTGGAACCTATATATATGTATACAAAACTTATACATACCCATGTTCAGATATATATATATATATATATATTATTATTATATTTATATATATAGATTATATGCAAGTATATTTTCATCTATAAATACAAATGTTATCCATGTATGTCTATATATACATAAAATATATATTCATATTATATATATATATATATATATATATATATATACAATATATTCAAGTACATCTATATATATATATATACATGTATATATATAATATTTTCATGTACATCTATTTATATGTGAATAATATATTCATGTAGATCTATATGTAGAGAGAAAAAATGAATCTATTCAAGTACATCTATATATAGATACATATACATATGTATATGGAATATATTCATGTTTATCTATGTATATGTATATTATATTCATGCACCTCTATATATATATATATAGAATATATTCATGTACATCCATATATATATATACATAGAATATATTCAGGTACATTTACATATATATATACAACATATTCATCAATATCTATACACATATGGAACATCTTCATGAATATCTATATAACAACAAAAGTATTCATTATTATCCATATACATACGGATCATATTCGTTCAAATCTATATATACAAAGCATGTCTGCACGTATCTACACCTACACGACACGTCCGTACGCATCTAAACCTACATGACACGTCCGCACGCATCTATACCGAAACAACATGTCTGCACGTTTCTAGACCAACGCGACACACCCGTACGTACCTATACCTAAACACCACATCCACACATATCTATACCTACACATGTCCGTATATATATATGTACATGTATATATATATATATATATATATATATATATATACACACATATATGACATATTCACGCATATTTATGACACATTCACATGTATCTATCTATATATGTCATATTCAAATACATCTATGACATATTCTAATATATATGCATATTCACATATATATGACATATTGATATATATCTATATGTATGACATATTCATAAACATCTATATGTATATGACATATATATATCTATATGCAAATGACATATATATACCTATATGTATATGACATATGAATACCTATATGTATGACATATGTATACCTATATTTATGACATATGTATACCCATATGTATACCTATATGTATGACATATATATACCTATATGTATGACATATATATACCTATATGTATAAGACATATATATATCTACATGTATATGACATATATATATCTATATGTATATGACATATTCCTATGTCTGTATATGTCACATACTTATATATATCTATATATATGACATATTCATATATATCAATACATACCATATTCATATGTATCTATATATGACATTCATATATATCGATTTCATAACATATTCATATATATCTACAAATATATATATGACGTATTTATACATACCTATATATACATGTATCTGACATATTCATATATACCTATATATATATATATATATATATATATATCATATTCATATATACCTAAATACATATATATATACATATGACATATGTAAATATATATATACATATGCATGACATATTCATATATACCTACATATATATATACACTTATATATGACATATTCATATACACCTATATATATATATATACACTTATATATGACATATTCATGTATACCTATATATATATACACTTATATATGACATATTCATATATACCTATATATATATACACTTAAATATGACATATTCATATATACCTATACATATATACACTTATATATGACATATTCATATATACCTATACATATATACACTTATATATGACATATTCATATATACCTATATATATATGCACTTATATATGACATATTCATATATACCTATATATATATGCACTTATATATGACATATTCATATATACCTATATATATATGCACTTATATATGACATATTCATATATACTTATATATATATATACACTTATATATGACATATTCATATATATACCTATATATATATACACTTATATATGACATATTCATATATACCTATATATATATACACTTATATATGACATATTCATATATACCTATATATATATACACTTATATATGACATATTCATATATACCTATATATATATACACTGATATATGACATATTCATATATACCTATATATATATATATATATATACAAATATATGACATATTCATATATATCTATATATATATACAAATATATGACATATTCAAATATATCTATATATATATACAAATATATGACATCATTTATATCCATATATATATACAAATATATGACATATTCATATATCTATATATATATACAAATATATGACATATTCATATATATCTATATATATATATACAAATATATGACATATTCATATATATCTATATATATATACAAATATATGACATATTCATATATATATATATATGTATATACAAATATATGACATATTCATATATATCTATATGTATATACAAATATATGACATATTCATATATATCTATACATATGTACAAATATATGACATATTCATGTATATATCTATATATGTACAAATATATGACATATTCATATATATCTCTATATATATACAAATATATGACATATTCATATATATCTATATATATATACAAATATATGACATATTCATATATATCTATATATATATACAAATATATGACATATTCATATATATCTATATATATATACAAATATATGACATATTCATATATATCTATATATATATACAAATATATGACATATTCATATATATCTATATATATATACAAATATATGACATATTCATATATATCTATATATATATATATATATATGACATATACATATATATCTATATATATATATGGCATATTCATATATATATATATACATGGCATATCCATATATATATATATATATATATATACATGGCATATTCATATATATATATATATATATACATGGCATATTCATATATATATATATATATATACATGGCATATTCATATATATATATATTCATGGCATATTCATATATATATATATTCATGGCATATTCATATATATATATATTCATGGCATATTCATATATATATATATTCATGGCATATTCATATATATATATATTCATGGCATATTCATATATATATATATTCATGGCATATTCGTATATATATATATTCATGGCATATTCATATATATATATATTCATGGCATATTCATATATATACATTCATGGCATATTCATATATATACATATATATTCATGGCATATTCATATATATACATATATATTCATGGCATATTCATATATATATATATTCATGGCATATTCATATATATATATATATATTCATGGCATATTCATATATATATATATTCATGGCATATTCATATATATATATATTCATGGCATATTCATATATATATATATTCATGGCATATTCATATATATATATATTCATGGCATATTCATATATATATATATATACATATATATATATATGACATATTCATATATATATATATATATATATATATACATATATATGACATATTCATATATATATATATATACATATATATGACATTCATATATATATACATATATATGACACATTCATATATATATACATATATATGACATATTCATATATATATATACATATATATGACATATTCATATATATCTATATATATGCATATATATGACATCTTCATATATATCTAAAAATATATACATATATGACATATTCATATATTTTCTAAAAATATATACACATATGACATATTCATATATATCTAAATATATATATATATATAGAGATATATATTTATGTATATACATACACAACAAATTCATACATACTTATATATATATATATATAACATATTCATATATACCTATATATATATATATATATATAACATATTCATATATACCTACATATATATATATATATATATAACATATTCATATATACCTACATATATACATGATATATTCATATATACCTACATATATACATGATATATTCATATATACCTACATATATATATATATATATATATATATATATAACATATTCATATATTCCTACATATATACCTACATATATATATATATATATATATATATATATATATATATATATATATATATGACATATTCATATATACCTTTATATATATATATGACTTATCCATATAAACTGATTTGTAATATATATATGACGTATTTATATATACCCATATATGTATAGTGTGTACTGCTGAGAGTGAGACAGAATCAGGAGTGAGGTGTTTGAAGGTAAGATTTATTAATCCTAAATAGTAAATTGTCTATACATGTTTCGGGATTCTTCCCATCATCAGTGGTGTGTGCTTTGTGAGCGTCTATTAAAATTTCCCATGTGGAACCAGAGTCCACTGTCAGGAGCTATGCAGGTATCAGGTCTTTGGTTAAGCGGTAGCAGTTGGTTTCGGGGAGTGATGTGGAGTTAGATTTTTTATTATGTTAGGGGTAGGGTAAATGGAGGGGTGGTGAGGTCAAGGAGCTACATAGGTATCAACCTTAAAGTTATTGAAAATGTATTGATTATGATTTGGACAGGGGTTATAACTGGCTAATGTGAAATTTTTCCAATGGGTCTGGGTGACTGAAGCTTCCATTATTGAATGTGTGTTAGATGTGGGTGTGAAGATATTAATGGTAGGAGTTTTGTGTATTAGGGTTCTGTGTGATGAGGGTTGTTCAGTTTAGTGTTTAATCCATGAGGATATATGGTTTTAAGTTTGTTCATCGACATATTTTCGCTTTTCTCTAGAACTTTAATTATGTCAATTGTAGTAGTTTTTTTCGATTTTTTCTATGATGGTAAAGCCAGCGTCAGTGGCAAAATTGTGGTCAGGTCTACGTAAGTGTAGTTCTACGGGAAGTGGGCTACGATTATTTCTTGATTTAATCCTATGTCTATAATTGTTGAGCCTAATATTAAATTGATATATATATATATATATATATATATATATATATACATATATATAGCATAGTAATACATACCTATGTATATATATATATATGATATATACATATATAGCATAGACATACATACCTATATATATATATATATATATATATATATATATATATATATATATGACATATTCATATATACGTAAATATATATATATATATATATATATGTGTGTGTGTGTGACATATTCATACTTATATATTTGTGAAATATTCAAATATATATATATGTATATATATATCATATTCACGTATATCATATTCATATATACATATATATAAATATATTATTCATACATGAGAATATATATATATTTTTCATATCCATATATTTATATATATATCAAATTCATACATACATACATATATATATATATATATATATATATATCTTATTCATACATGAAAATAAACATACATTTATTTTTCATATCCATATATATATATAAATCATATTCATAATCATGTATATATATCATACTCATACAAATATTGTATTCATATTCATGTATATATATATCATATTCATATATATAGATATATATCATATTATTATACATAGATACATATATATATGATATTCATATATATGGATATATATATATATACATTACGAACTCATACATAACTTATTCATATATATATATATATATCATATTCATGTATATAATATATATATATATTACATACTCATACATAACTTATACATATTCATATATATATATTTGAAATACTCATATATATATATATCATATTCATATATATATGCATATCATATTCATGAATATATATATCATATTCGTAAATATAAATATATATATAATATTCATATATATACATAATACTCATATATATATATATAATATTCATATATATATATAATATTCATATATATATATAATATTCATATATATATACATATTTAATATCCATTTATATATACAAATATAGTATTCATTTATATATACATATATAATATTCATTTATATATACATATAATCATCATATATATATAATATTTATATATATATGTGATATTCATATATATATATAATATTCATATATATATGTGATATTCATATATATATATAATATTCATATATATATATAATATTCATATATATATATATGATATTCATATATATATATATGATATTCATATATATGATATTGTTTTATATATATATAAAATTCATATATATATATAATTTTTATACATATATATATATGATATTTATATATATACATATATAATGTTCATGTATACGCATAAGATATTCATATTTGAATATGTCATATATTTTTAGTTTTATATATGAATATTTCATATATATATGTATATATATATATGACTATATATATTTAAGTATAAATAATTGACATATTCATACATATATGTATATATATGTATAAGCATAAATGAGTATGACAGATATATATATAGGGATATATTAATAATCATGAATATACATATAGGTATATATGATTATGTCCAATATATAGGTACATGTGAATATGTTATATATATATAATATTCATATATACCTATATATGTCATATCCATATTCTTATATATGACATATTCATATATATATGACATATTCATACATATATATGACATTCATAGCTATATATGACATATTCATATGTATCTATATATCTGTAACATTTTTTTATATATACTTATCTCAATATATATTACATATTCATGTATATCCATATGTATGACTTATTCATAAATAACTACGTATACATGTATACGACATATCCATATATATTTGTATATGTATATACATAAAATATTCTTATATACCAATATATCTATACAAAAAATATTCATATATACGTTAATATATATATATATATATGGAATATTCATATATATGTATTAGA
>OY735236.1:19979599-20104599 GCA_963457665.1 Thysanoteuthis rhombus | reverse complement strand
TAGATATATGTATGACATATTCATAAATATATGTATGACATATTCATACATGTATGTATGACATATTCATACATATATGTATGACATATTCATATATATATGTATGACATATCCATACATATATGTATGACATAATATATATATATGTGTATGACATATTCATATATATATATGTATGACATAATCATACATATATGTATGACATATTCATACATATATGTATGACATATTCATACATATATGTATGACATATTCATACATATATGTATGACGTAATCATACATATATGTATGACATATTCATACATATATGTACGACATATTCATACATATATGTATGACATATTCATATATATATGTATGACATATTCATATATATATGTATGACATATTCATATATATATATATGACATATTCATATATATATCTATATATGACATATTCACATACATGTATACATATCATATATATATTTATGTCCATCCATCTATCTATATATACATACATATAAACATAGATTATAAATACAATATATATTTATATATCTTATAATATGATATATATATAATATATACATGTAATATACGATACATATAATATATACACATAATATATAAGATATATCCATGACATATAACATATTCATATATATACATGACATACTCATATATATACGACATATTCATGTATATATATATGACAAATTGGTGTATATATGACATATTCAGATATATATATATGACATATTCATATATATATATATAGATATATATGACATATTCATATATATATATAGATATATATGACATATTCATATATATATATATAGATATATATGACATATTCATATATATATATAGATATATATGACATATTCATATATATATATATGACATATTCATATATATATATATGACTTATTCATATAAATATATATGACTTATTCATACATATATATATATGACTTATTCATACATATATATATATGACTTATTCATACATATATATATATGACTTATTCATACATATATATATATGACTTATTCATACATATATATATATGACTTATTCATACATATATATATATGACTTATTCATACATATATATATATGACTTATTCATATATATATATATATATGACTTATTCATATATATGACTTATTCATATATATGACTTATACATATATGTATATGACTTATTCATATATATATATGACTTATTCATATATATATATATATGACTTATTCATATATATATATATGACTTATTCATATATATATATATATGACTTATTCATATATATATATATATGACTTATTCATATATATATATATGACTTATTCATATATATATATATATGACTTATTCATACATATATATATATGACTTATTCTTATATATATATATGACTTATTCATATATATATATATGTTACATATTCATATATATATATGACATATTCATATATATATATGACATATTCATATATATATATGACAATTTCATATATATATATATGACATATTTATATTCATATATATGACATATTCATATATATATATATGACATATTTATATTCATATATATGACATATTCATATATATATATGACATATTCATATAAATATATGACATATTCATAAATATATATGACATATCCATATATATATATGACATATCCATATATACATATGACATATTCATATATACATATGACATATTCATATATACATATGACATATTCATATATACATATGACATATTCATATATACATATGACATATTCATATATACATATGACATATTCATATATACATATGACATATTCATATATACATGACATATTCATATATACATGACATATTCATATATACCTATGACATATTCATATATATATATATATATGACATATTCATATATATATATGACATATATATATATATATATATATGACATATATATATATATATATATGACATATTTATATATATATATATATGACATATTTATATATATATATATGACATATTTATATATATATATATATATGACATATTCATATATATATGACATATTCATATATATATGACATATTCATATATATATGACATATTCATATATATATATGACATATTTATATATATATATATATATATATGACATATTCATATATATATGACATATGCATATATATATGACATATTCATATATATATGACATATTCATATATATATGACATATTCATATATATATGACATATCCATATATATATGACATATTCATATATATATGACATATATATATAGACATATATATATATATATATATATATATATATGACATATATATATATATATATATATATATATATGACATATATATATATATATATATATATATATATATATATGACATATATATATATATATATGACAGATTCATATATATATGTATACATGACACATTCACATACATGCATATATATATATCATACATATATTCATGTCCATCCATCTATTTGTATATACATACATATAAACATAGATGATACATATGATATATTATATTCATATATGACGTTATATATTATACATATAATATATTTACATAATATATAAGATATATCTATTATACACATGATATTTTCATATATATACGACATATCCATATATATACATGACACATTCATATATTTATATATATGACACATATATATATATGTGTATATGACATATTCGCATATATGTATACATATATATGATACATATATTCATGTCCATCTATATATTCATGTATACATACATATAAACATAGATGATACATACAATATCTTCTAATATATGATATATATGTATAATATATACAGGTAATATACGATACATATAATATATTCACATAATATTTAAGATATATCTGTTATATATATATGATGTAATATATATATATATATTTATATATACATATATATAAATTTTATACTTGAAAAATGGCTGACAAAAATCATCCATATGACCATCGCATTTACAATGATCAACGAAGACATTACTCCAAGTATCGTTTTCTTTTTTTTTTGCAAAACATTATACTACCCAGATTGGTCAGCAACATACAGCCCAGATTTCAGATTGCAATTTCAGGCTTTTCGTAAAGAGATTTCAGATTTGTGGACAAGATTGAAGAGAATGCGACAAAGCAGCTGATGGAGATCCCGAAAGATGACTTTGCAGGCTGGTATAAGTATGTGGAATCCCAAGTGGAGAATTTCAAATGGAACTTCGATACCATTGTCTGAAGTCACTATTTTTTCATTACCACTAAATGGCTGGATACTCTCTGGACAGACCTCATACATATTAAATATGATCAAGATGATAAAGGATTTAAAAGAAGTATAAAACTTAAGACCTTTCAATTAATCTTTTCAAGGCTAACCAATCAAGGTGCTTAATGCCTGAATCAAAATATACTAGTAGACTTCTAAAAGCAATCTATGGGACAGATATATCTCAGTAGTCATAGAAACCTTGGGATATATAAATCACAAGAGCCTCAAAACGGTTAATAAAAATATCAGCAGAAAACAATAGCAAATCCCCAAAATATCCCTACTTTTAATTTTAACCTGATATTCACCTGATAGGAAATGGTGACAGTCACCTTAGAGACGGTGCAATGCTACAGTAAGGTGTGTTATTCATTTCTTGCCGAGACTCGTAGGCCAAGGACTTCCAACAAGCCAGAACATGTTAAAACATTGTAAATGTTAATGAAATCCTGCAAAGGTTGACTAAATTCCTGCCTCACCCTCCCAGCTTCTTTTATAGCAGGATGGTTTCCCAAAGGGGTTCGAGAAGAACAAAAATCTATTCACTTCATTCTGACCTGTCGTTCAAAGCTTTGTTCAGGACATGGATTTGCTATCTAGGACATGTGAACACTTGTACAAAAATCCTAACAATGGTATTAATATCTGTCAAGTAGATGTAAAGCAGATCAGTTCAGCCTTGTTAAAAACTTGAACTCATTTGGAAAATATCAAAATTAGTAATTAATTGATTCATTTTCTATCAAATGTAGCAGCTTTACTGACCAAACTACCAGAGAAGTTTTGATAAAAAAACAACCATAAAATTCAAGATGAAAGAAATACCATTCATAAATTAATAATGGTTGATAATGTTTCATCTGATGAAAAATAAATCAGAATAATATTACTACAACTAATACAACTAGTTTGCATAAAAACGATAATAAACATGGCATTGAGTGGTTGAGGGAAAGAATAAAGGATGAGTTTAAGGGTTGGATTTATCTTCTACCAGCCGAAAGAACTCTGGTATATTGGTAGAGCACTTGCTGAACAAAAGGGACACAGGTTTGAGCTTTGCCTGGAGCTAATTCTTTATTTCTGATCCACACTGTTCACTGATGGCCATGCAACAATGCTCAGAATGGTTGTGATAAGAAACAAATGAAATTAAGATGAAAGAAATACCGGGCAAAAAATCAATAATGGTAACTAATTCTATGTTGAAAAAGCAAAATTTTCAAGCTTTAAGAATTTATCCTTTGAGTAAGATAACCAATTTACAACCTTGGACTTTATTTTTGTTTTTTTTGTTTTTTTCACAAAAGGTCATTTTTGATAACATTTCATTCAAGTTAAGAGTGAAATTTTGTGAAGTACCATTAAGGATGAATAAATTAGTGTCGTCATTATGTTTCATTTGGACAATTGTTGGAACATTAATGACTGTTCTCAAAGTTATAAACAATAAAAATTTCCAGTCCAATTAATAACTTGATAATAATAGCATGGGTCATCATTCACACTTCATTAATGTATATAATCCAAATATTCAAGAGAAATAACTGTAGGTATATCAAACTAATTATTGAGTACTTTCCCTTCAGTTGTTTATTGAATCACCATAGCTCACTCTGGTCCCAAAACCAACCAGCCTAGTGGCAAGGTATACTTCCCTTTTTACTCCTCCATCTGTCTGTGTCAGTGATCCTCCTGTCATATTTTTTGACATGGAGCAATGTAAATACCATCAGCCAACTCCTCAGATGTTTTTTCATTTTTTTCAAATTCATCTTTTTTTACTTGTTTGAGAGGGTGACATAGCATTATGACCTTAAAGGCATTTGGAATGAGAGAGAGTGAGGAATTATATTGATTTAATCAAATTTACACAACAAATTTTGTAATGATGTCGATAAATGGATGTAATTTTTTATTTCAATTAAAAACAGAACATCTCTTGGCTGCAAGCCGTGTTTGGAGTAATCAATTAAAAATTTAAAATAGGTATGATCAATGAATAAGTTATTTCTTGCCTTTTGTTGGGCAGTAATCACTAAAAAATTTGAATTTTCTTGAAATAAGTATAATTGCTGCCAAACATAAACTGAGGGATTAATTGAAGATATACTTACATAACAAAATGAAGCTCCCCCCTAAGTAAAAATCTATTTAAGAGGGGAATTTAAGAAAAAAAAAATGTTTTCCTAGACATAAGGAGTAAATAAATGTTTTAATTTTCAGCCCTGTAGCTCCATACATACATGGCCAGCTAGTCAGACCAATTTGCAAACTGAAAAAATTACATTGATGGTTTCTAATAAAACCAGTTTAAAAAGTAAGAAAACAGACCAAGAACCAATACAACTGCCTCCTCCCTCTTGATACCCATACTCTGCCTGCTTATCTTTCTGTTAATGTAGATCTCACAAACTCAGCCAGACTCTTTTTTGTTGAGCTCTATGTAACCCTGTATCACTGTTCGAAGAATCAAGGTGGGATAAGTGAGTTATTGAAATCTAGGGTGAGAGAGAGATAAGTGTACAGTGGGGGTTGGGGAGGTCAGTTGCATTTGTTCTCGGTCTGCTTTCTATTAGATGTTTTTTTCTTTCAGCATACTATGGACTCATTCTGTAATATTTGTGACAAAGAGAGAGCAACTAGGCTACAGTGATTCATTTACTTATATACAAATAATTATGATGGAAATTCTATAAACAGAAAGTGATTTGACATCAAGCTTAATGGCTGTTGAACGGGGCCTTTAAGTGAGTTAAAGAAAAGATAATCAACGTTTTTTTCAACACTGGCAAGTGTTTCAAGTTAATTCTAGTTTAATACCAAATATATATTTCACAAAATCCATTTCGCAAACTTTATAAAATCAGAAAAACAGTTTATTGGGTCTATAGCCGATTGTCCACCTTCCACAAAATTTCATTGGAAACTCAGTGAATTTTATGGACAGGTGGACAAATTTGGGGATGGATCCAAGCACAATTACCTCCCCTTTTGACAAAATTTCATTGAAATTCATTCCGAACTTCCTGAGATATCCTGCAGAAGGTCATAAGCATATACATAAATGAATGAGAGAAATAAAACAGAAAAATATCTCCCAATCAAAAAGATTCTGCCACAAAATTTTCACCCACCTTTTAAAAAAATTCAATTGAAATTCATCAAATACTTTTGGAGATATTGTAGAGACGGACAGACACAACTGAAAGCATATACCTCTCCAACTTCATTGGCAGAGTTAAATAACATAAGGTTTAGGGGAAATGGGATAATTTTTTAATGTTTCTCACTGAATAAAGACTGATAAATATAAGATTTGTATTTGGTTAGACACTTGATAGGAATGATCACATGACCAAAGTATTTTGGCAGCATGTCATGTTAATGGTGATCTATCAAAAAATTGGAAAAAAGTGTTATCAATGAATGATTTACTTTTCTTACCTTTTGTTAGACAATGATCACAAAAAAGTCTGAATTTTATTAAAAACTGGCATGAATGCTGCCAAACACAAACTAATCAATTTAGCATAACTCTACAGCTTAAATAGAACTCCTCACTTAAAACTTATTTTGTAGGGCAATTTTCAAAAAACAAAAGCATTTTCTTCTAGACAAAATAAGGAGTGAATGTTTAGATTTTCAGCTCTATTGCTCCACTGGTGCTGCATGTACACATGACATATACATACATAGTCAGGTAGAACCACTTAAAAACTGAAGAAACCTATGTTGACAATTTTGGTGAACGATTTCTACTAATTTAATTCTTTTATCACACAATTAACCCTCACCAAAAGATTGGCTACATCTGGCCGGCTAAACACGTGCGTTTGTTTACAACCAAATTTAATAATACCAATTGGCAGTAGAAAGATATACGCTATTAAATCAGCATAAACAACATGGCTTCCATGTAGCAGGGGTATGATCAAATTTTGAGACTATGACAATCAGGCAGAGACTTATGAATGCCCAGGAGTCCTCCCAGGCCATTTTGGACATGTTTATAGCAGGGGAAATTTTTTGTTTCATAAGAATTCATTAGAATTACTGCTATGTAAGATGTAATTGTTACAATCTATTACAACTTGATATCTTCGATCCAGTTATATTTTCAATAAATTATGCATATTTTGGCAATTTTATTGCTTTCAGTTTTCATGAAAACAATCAAAACCAGATATTCAGGAGTAGAAATACCTGTATAGAATATATTTGGTATAGAGAAGTTAACTAAGCTAGACAGCTCACAAATTGAATCAAAATTTGAGTTACATCAAAAAGGGAAAAAATTTAGAAATAAATTAAGTCTGGAATTGGTAAATAAACATGTTTATTAGATAAATAAATACACTAGCTACAATCATATAATCGGTTACTTGCTTGGTAGCTATGTATTTCCATACTGGCATCAGTTGTGAAGTTATAAAGCTAGCATTTTGAATGCTGATCTCTAAGACTAGCACACACACCCCAATTAGAATATTGCTAATAAAACTATCTTACTCATTTCCCATGTGGGCCCCATAAAACTAAACTTACTGAATATATAAACATATATAGAGGTGTCAGTGACATAATCGTCATTGGATGATAGGGGTGTGATTGTGAATAGGTAAATATAGACTTGTGCTTACATTTTACACCATCACTGATACCTGCATTTTGCTTGGAAGCGATTACTAGTAATGTTAGCTAATCTGGCTACATATTTTACAAAATCAATAGACAAAACAACTACTGCAGTATTAACAATTAAGAGAGAGCTCAGTGAAGTTGTGAGAACCATCTTCAGTTCAATGTTCTAACCACCAAGCTATGTGAACATAACAAGTCCAGTAAGTCACTCAATAGAAACCGTCATGATGTCTTCCGGCAGCACACCATGTTGGGGGTAATCAATTGAAAAATTGGTAAAAAATGGATAAGTTACTTCTCTTGACTTTTATGGGGCAGGGATTACTTAAAAAGTCCAAATATTCAAAAAAACAAGCATGAATGCTGCTGGGCACCAACTGAGGGTCCAATTTAGGATAAGTCTATATTGTAAATCGAACCCCCTACAAAACGTTTTTTCTAGACCTAAGAGTAAACGTTCAAATTTTCAGCCCTCTTGCTCTATTGGTGAGGCCTGGTGATATATATATATATATATATATATATATATATATATACACACACATATATATGTGGCCAGCTAAACCAACTTGAAAACCGAAGAAAAGTATTTTGAAAGTTTTGGTTCAATTTTTTAATATTTCAATATTTGGTAAAAAACAATAGAAAATTATGGCCTTGAATCTTGGCTCAAAATTACTGGGGAGGAAGAGTTTGATAATTGAAAAAACAAATTGATAGGTAGATGAGTCTTTTGGGGTGAAACCAGAAATTTTTTTTACTATTACCTCAACTGCATCATACCTACATACACCACATAATATATCAAAAAGTTCTCATTGAAATTCAATGAAATTTTCTTGAAGGGTAGGTCCTGGGGTAAGGAAGAATTGGTTAAATTAAGGGGTGGATCCAGGAATTCATTTCGATTGCAAGATATGTTTTTATTTTTTCTTCATCCATTTATGTAGTCACTCATTCCATTCATTATTTCCAAAAAATCTCGAATTCATCTGACATTTCATCAAATGGTAGGCTATAAGCTAAGAAAGGATAATTTGATTTTTTAGATTGGATCTAGGAATTTTACAATTATCTCCCCTGCATCATAATCTGTGGATTGATTTTCATTTACTTTTCAGTGACAATGGTGTTGGCAAAGGTATGCACTTTCTAGATTTCAATTTGCTCATTACCAAAAAACCTGTTCACAACTTTCAACAAGTTTTAGCAAGTTTGGTGCAGGGTGGCCATGAAATTTCAAGAATGAAAAAAAAATCGTGCTTGACTAAAAATATTATAAATTCCTGCTTTGTGACAGTCAGGTTTATGATAAGAGGAAGAGCTTTTTATAAAAATGTGGTTACAACTTGGATTCTGTCGGAACAAAGAAAATTATCTTTATCAACAATCTTTCTAAAAACAAAAAAAAACATGAAGGGCATTTACAACAAAGAATATGAATCACAATAACATTTCAATGTGAAGATGATTTGAGAAAGAACTTAACGAGATATGTTCAGTAAGTATCCAAGCATTTCGAATATCTCAAGAATCGGTTGTGTGGCCTAGATATAATGGGGCAACCATCAGAAGGAACCTTACTGCGCATGTATGGACAGACACTCTCTGGTAGGGTTACTCAGTCAACAGTGAGACACCATTGAGCAAGCTCGTATTCTATGTAACTACCAAAATTCTCAATAGCCGAGCAAATTATTCTTCATGTTTTGAGCAAGGTTTTTTGGCTAAACATTGCATCATCTAGGTCTATAAACAGACCATCATTCGGATGACTGGTGCAATACAATCTTCCTTCCATCTAGCCTAGTGCTATACTAACCAGAGCCAAGTAAATCATACACAAGAGCCATGTCTGTCACACATAGTATCAGTACCACACATCAGTTCCTTTTCCCTCCATCCTCTTATTACACTACCTAACTTTCTTTTCTCCCTGCTCCCTTCCCCCTGTATCTGTCGCACTTATAGTATCAGTAGTAGCCATCAGCTGAACCTGTAGTAGTACACATGATAACCATTAGCGAAGTCGCGGGTCATAGACTAATGGAAATAATGGAAAGCACGCCTCAAAGCTGGAGTAGTGGCATATTACTAACTGATATCAATTATCAGTGTTCAAGCCCAGAATTCGGGATGAATTCTTCCTGACAGAGCCAATGTGGTAGAGTGTTATCAATATGTGAACAAAAAAACAAATAAAACGGGGTTAAGAAGATTGTGTAGCGCTAATCTTCCAGTACTTAAGTTGGGAGAATCTGCAAGAAGTTGTGTTGTTTTTTTTTCCTTTCACGTGGTTTTAATTGCTTTCTTGTTGAAATTCGTTAATGGGTGCATTTTTCTCCAGCCACGGAAATGAAAAAATATTTTTTAAAGCCTTCAAATACGTCAAATATTTGAGATAAAATATGATTCTTAGTATGAAACAATAAAGGTTATACAAACTGACTAATATTTGGTTAGTTTTCGTTGATAGAATTTTTAAATCCAAGTTTTGAAAGCATTTTATGTTTCTTCATTTTTCGAGATCCAGAAATTTCAAAAAGGCAATTTCCGTAAAGAGCAGACTAATGTTAATTCTCATCCAACAGTTAATTTTTGACAAATATCCTGTTCAAAATACAGTGGAAGTCGTTTATTATAATTACAGATAATATCATCAAGTGATTATGGTCAGTGTCATCAAAATCAATCGGATCCAAAACACACCACTTGATTTGAAATGTTGCTATCAACTCACTTGTGACACTCCCAGGCCCATGTTTAATGCTGAATAGTGCTTATTGTTTGAATGAAAACAAGCCTATTTTTTACTGCATTACAAAATTAGGCAATCTATATTTGTTTTATTTTCTAATTTAGATTATTCTGAGAATTGTTAAATGCAAACTGGAAAGTCAATACAGATAAAGACTTCAAGAAATATAATGAAAAAAACTGAATAAATCTAGGTAATTGTTTGGTTTAGGTTCGCAAAAAAGAGTAGGCAGGTAACTGTTATAGACGCTGTACATGATTGTCTCGTACGTCTTTATAAGAGTAATATTTTTGGCGAACCTAAACCAAACAATTACCAAAAATCTGTTCAGCTTCTTTTTGTTTAATATAGATTGTTCTAAGAAAAAAAGGTCAAGATTAACGACCTGTTTTTTTATTCAATTCCTAATGTTGATTATACTAAGAAAACATTGTTGAATACAAATTCATTAAAGATAAATCCCTAATACGAAATTAAGGGGGAAAAGCGTTTTGTTTTTTTTCTATTTTAACAAAATGAAAAATTAAAACACAAAACATCAAGAAAGGGATTTAAATGTAACCAACACAGTGCAATTTAAGCAAACGAGAGAAAATGGGAATAAACGGATTCTCTTCTTTTAAAATGATATTTACATATACATATACATAAATCTATCTTTGTTACTAACCCTGAGTTTGCTAAGAGTTCCATTTGATTCGAGTGTTTGAACCAATAAATCCCGGAGTTCGTTGTCTTCGTCCGTGGCAGACATATTATCAACAAACGAACTGCGCCTGCGCGTTGTCTTCACTACGAAACCGAAACTTCCTGTAAACAAATATTTTTTTTTATTTTTTTGTAGTTAATACCTTGATGATACCATGATTGGGGCCTCAGTAAATCACTCACTTCTTGTATTAATTGAAAATGAATCATGGATTTTATCTTATTTAAGCAATACCGATAATTAGATAACTATACCGATAACTGCATTCATTGTTTTATGCAAAGAAATATTTACTGAACTTTTTTACGAGTTGAACCCAATGTCCCCTCTAATTTTTTATGGTCTTCACAGGACCAAAAAGCCTGTGAACAACTGAAGAGAAGGGCTATGCAGGAAATATTTTTGCTTTTAAGTTGATCATTAATTTTTTATTAAAGTTTTATAAAACAAAGATCAATTACTTTTGACAAAAAGTGTACAATAAAAGGAATTATCTATTTGGTGCATTGATTTTGTTTCATTATTTATTCATCCTTTTTAAATATATGATTTTTCTGAAACAAAACAAATTACATCTGGGTCTGTTTGGGGCCATTAATTGTCTTAATACTTATAAATGATTTTTCAGAGAAATTAGAGTACAGTGAAAATGTTCGCAGATGATTTAAAATTATTAGTTGAATCAAATTAATGTAAAATAGCACAGAAAGACTTCAAAAAGTTGAATCTGTGGGAGTCTATGTGAAATTTGAAATTTATTGTAGATAATTGTAAAGTAATATACTTTGGCATTGGAAATAAAATTGGGATACAAAAGGTATCGGAAGAGAGAGACTTGGGTTTAGAATTTAATGAGCAATTTAATTTTGATAAACATATCTCTTCAGCTGTAGCCACAGCTATCTCCAAAATTGATTGGCTTTGCAGAAATATTATATGAAGATCTATACATTCCGTAACAAATTTAGAATGCAAAAATTAGATGACATTTGAAGTATTGTGTACAGGCTTAGGCCCCTCACGCTAGACATGATAATTGGAAATTAGTTTTGAAATAAGAAAAAGTACGGGGAAAATTACCCACAATAACAAGTGGCATGAGAGATTATAGAGATAGACTAGAAAAATTAGGCATGACTGCAATGTTTGAGGAGAGGGCAAAAAAAGAATTGAAACTTTCAAGATTGTGAATGGCTTTACAAATCATGGAATTCTAATGTTTAATAAATCAGATTGGACTGGAAATTTATTAGCTTGATCTACTACAAAAACAAAGTTTCAATAACCAATTGATTTTTCCTCCCAAAAAATTTTTAAATACTGGAATAGTTTACCATCTTGTGTAAATAGTAGTACAAGTAGAAATAGTTTTAAGAATAACTTTGATGAATTTAGATCACATGGAATAGAGATTAAATTGATAAGGCAATTCAGGAAGTTATCAACTGAAATATAAAGAAGAATTTAGAGAAAATAAATAAAATGAACAGGATAAATGAAATGTTCCGCTATACTGGGAAGATTTTTATAATTTGAATGAATGTATATTTTAGTGTTGAATATGTATCTCTAATGTAATTTGTTTAAAGAGATGCCCGTAGAGGCATTTTCATTTAATAAATTGTAGTGATCCCAATTTTAAAAAAATATATATATTTTTATATAGATCCATATAAAAAGAAAAAGATTTTATTAAGATGAAAATATAACCTTGTCTAACATATTACAGATATACATATGTACATACATACACACACACTCTCTCTCTCTTTCTTTCTCTCTCACTCTGCATTACTAATTTACCTGAAAAGACAATAACATAATTTGGAAACAGAAACACACTGTAAAATTTGCCAAAGGCTAAACATTTGTCCTGGAATTGCCAAAATAAAGTAAAATGAAGTTTTTCCTGGAAATTAACCTTTTTACCCTAAATGGCAAAAATTCCTAGAAAAAGGCCTAAACTTCTGATAAAACAAAACCCCTATTTATTCAGGCAGAGTAAAGCAAAATCTCTTGATCAAAAAAATGTGTATAACAATGCTATGGTTCAATTATATGTCAAGTACCTTGACTATAGACTATTAATTTACACATTGTAGACTTTTCATTCACTACACATTACATAAAATCATTCCTCTTATTTGTTAAAAATTCATGTACTTGAATGGTATAGAATTTTTACCTGAGAAAAATTTGTAGTTTATTCCTCTGTGATTTGTCTCCCTCTAACTTATAAGCCCTTTTCTTTCCCCCTACTTAGCTGAATGATAACAGCCACATTCTCCTCTGAGTAGTAGTAAGCACCCAACTAATTTTATCTGCAGTAACTTTCTGATACTACATTATAAATCCAATCTTAATGAACTCAACAACAATAAAACTTAGAAACCTCCACAAAACAATAATAATGAACAAATATTATTTAATCTATTATTATTTAATTTTTTTTCATTTATGCACACATTTGTACACATTATGATATTTTCATGAATCTGTAATTAATTGATGCTTCTAACAGCAAGAGGGATATGACGATTGTTTTTTCTGCCACATAGTTTTATTATTGAACCCTTTTTTCTTTATCCAATGCTTTTAAAATTCATGCAAAACATCAAAAGTTTACTGTGCACCATAATTTATGTTGTGTGCTGCTGTGCAGTTTACAGAGAATACTGGTTGAAACTTATTAATCTAGGATTTACTAGTCTAAAAGCTTTGATAGTGTGGTATAGTGAATTCATTTTCCTGACTATTTCCCGACACTTGATTTATTGCACACTGATTGGTTGATTCATTATTTTGCTGACTCATTAGTTTTCCAACCCTTGATTCACTAGAATATAAGGCTTTTCTTTCAGACTTTATTATTTACAAAAATACTAGTTGACTTTTTTTTCACTAAAAATACTGTGGTGAGGATATGTTTACAATTTATGAAAAATAATTTCTACCCCTAACATTCCAAATTCGTTTTGTTTTCAAAGGCAAAAATGACTTACTAGATGAAATCCATTATTCACCAAGAGATCACAATTTATATCAATACACGTCACAGAAAAAGATCCTAAAATCTTTCACAGACATGAAATACCTTACTCTAAATGTAAAAAAAATGAACGGGAACTTTTTCAAATGAGGTTTTGAAAATAAAAAAAGTGATTGCTTGTGCTTTTATAAAAGTTACAAAGTTACTCATGAGTCAGCAAAATGATAAGTCAATCAATCATCATACAGTAAATCAAGAGTCATGAAAACAATACAGACTAATACACGGTTGACTTTCACTAATCCACGCCAGGTGTGCTTGATGAGTGAAAATGACGAATTTTAGGAGGATTACCTCTAAATAATAACTGACCACCACATCATACCTTTAAAATACCATGTAAATTGGTACAAGTTTGATAACAAGGGGACCAATATATTAAATGAATAGTAAGTGAAATTTCAATGAAGTAATGAACTGTACTGGCATACTGCTGAAACTGGTGATGCCAGCCTTCACTATCTAGTCTTAGATCTTCAGGAAACACTTTTGCTTGTTCTTACACCATATCTACAGACAGTTCAACACCTTCACTGACACAAAGCTTAAACAATTTTATCAGTGCTTCATCTAGTTGCAATCTTCTTCTGTTTGTCATTGTTTTTCTCACAAATATTTTTCTTTGACCCACAAAAAATATATCAGTTTTTCTCCCTATTTCTTTATATCATACACTGTTGAAGAGAAAATGTTGTAACATTGCACAAACATTTCACCAATAAACCATTGTCAATTTTTTTAATGAGTACAACCTTATCTTTTGCTCCACAGTACAGGATGCCTTTATCCCTTGGGACCAGAACTGGGATTAAACACGAACAAATGATACTTATAAATGCATTCTTGGTGGTTTTAAGCTTTTATATGTACATATACTGATTTATCAAACACTATAACAACAAAAAATGTTTGTTTGCTTGCATCTTTATATTTCAAAGAATACCAAATGGCTGTACTCTAGGGGCTACTAATTTGCATATAATAGTAACTTGGCCCCAGGATCAACATGGAATAGTTGATCCTGACCTCTTGGGACTTCTAAAGGTCATCCGATGTCACTAGAGGTCATTTCTAGCCTTATCCCTGGTCCTAAACATTGGAAAAAAATTTCTCCAATCACTATTCTCATAGATAGTACCAAAATTTCAAACAAAAAATTCATTTTCATATGAGTTTAGGGTGTTTTTTTTTGCCATTTGCCAACTTTCATAACATGCCCCAGCCATGGAAGTTGAGCTTTGATGAGCACAGATTCAATGCTGGAAGAGTCCGCACAGGCCAGGTCTTCAACCTGTGACTGGATTCCAAGTATAGAACAAAACGCCTAAATGTGAAATTTTTCCAGTTTCTCAATCTCTATTGACAGATGTGTATTCACATCTTTGTCTTCCATGAATGAAATGACAATGTTCTTACAACATGACAGTAACAATTATCTTCTGTCTTCTAATTCTCCTTACTTCAGGAGGTGCACATGAGTTAAACCCCATATGTTTTCTGTGACTTGGATAATCTTTCTGTCATGTATTTTTCTGCAACTGAGAATGACCCCCAAGTTGTTCTCATCAATCATAAATTCAGGTACAATACATTGCCTTCAACATGGCAGTAAGACATATCACTGATGACCCTGTCTCCATAATTATTCCTTGGTCTTTGAAAATTCTAAGCCTTATGGATTCAAAGTATTCCAGTTACCTCCGCTTCATATGCCAACTTTTATCTTTCACTTATACCTGGCTATTAGCTGACACTATACACCCATTCTATCAAATCTCTTTTCTCAATTACCTACGAATCGATTCTAAATTGGGCTTTTCCATCTTACAATCTTATTTATGTTAACATTTATTTTCCTTTCAGCTTTATACGTATTGTTATAAATGTCTCATTTGTTGAACCATTAAATGTACTGTTTGCCTGTCTAAACATTTGTATTTGTCCTTATTTTGATTATGAACTCTGATAGACAGAAACAAAAATGGCAACTAGATATTTACATCTAAGCAAGATGGCCAATTTCATCTTTCTTCTTTATCATAATGTCAGCATGTGGCGGTAAACTCAAAGCATGTGGAAACAAATTCCTCTGTCCTCAGCATCTATTACCATCTTGTTACTACATAGAAACAACAACCATTACTACTCTCTCTCTCTCTCACGATATAAGAACCACAAATCCAATAGAATATTAATTTTCCATTTTTTATCAATCAAATCAATCCTCACAAACAGGAAATCCACTGAGAACCTATCAAAACTGAACATCAGCAGTTCTCAAATTAATTTGGCGTCCCCGTCTACTTTCACATGGAAAATTAGCTTCCCTTCTTGAGGTGAAAATAAGATACCTAATTGCTACTATAATACAAATTACTGATGGAGATGCAGATGGCCTAGTGGTAAACAGCTCAGAGAATAAGACTGGCAAGCCAAGTTCCATCTCTGGTTGAGACAATGGGCCTTCACTTTACACAAATGCTCTTGAAGAAGGTATGAATCCATTCCCCTTCAAGCCATGGGTAAATAGTAGGATAGACTGGGCTCTTCAGCCTCAGTCATCAACCCATCTAGGAGCTGGAAAAATCAGATTCCAAACTGAGGAAGCCCAACTCCTCAGCCAACATCATGAGAGATGGGCAACAGATGGAGTAGGGAACATATTCTTGAAAAGTACAGTTAACAGGGCTCTGGTGAAGGTTCAATGGGCCTGGCAAGCCAGAAGTGGATTATAATGAATAGCTCAAGTAAAATAGAAAATAAAAATGAAAGAGTGATATAACGCAACCATCATCTCCATCTCTACACTACCCCTTGAGTATAAGTGGAAGACTGAAAAAAGTCAAAATCATATATCATGCAGGAAAAAAAACCTAAGTAACCTCAAACCAACCTTTGCACATTGTCGTTAAATGTACTTCTTAAGGTCATTCTTGTACTGTAATTTGTAAAAATATGAAGCTGTTCTTTCTTCTATCACCAGAATGAAGTGATTGCAAGCCCCTTACTTCATGATCATTTACCTTACCTTATTGCCAGTGTGTTTATTTCACCATAATACATCCTGAGCTATTCCTCCCAAAGTGAAATTCCTTTGAACTGTGATCATCTGCCATCTTGATTACAGATCAAAGGGACCTAACTGTGCATGCATGAACAGACATACTTCTGTTGGGTTACTCACTTGAAGATACAGCAAATACATGGAGCTGACCTCTGGTATCCACAAATGCTCATTCAAGGTCACATCACTTTAAGCATTTTTTAAATCAAACTGTGATGGCTGCATCCTATGGGCTGCAAATTTGTTTACATAGGTAACCTAGCCCCAGGATGAACATAGGATAAATGGTGCTGACCTCTAGTGACATTTAAAGATAAATTTAAAATCAGACTTTTGGCATTTTCAAATCAACCTGTGATGCCTGAACCCTAAAGGCTGCAAATTTGTATATAAGTGTAATTTTATCCCAGGATTAACATAGGAAAGCTGATACCAACATCCAGTGACCTATAAAGGTCAATTTAAGGTCAGATCATTTTTGGTATTTTCTTGAAACTCAACTTGGGCATTTTCTAACTGTATATTTCTATGTTTTCTACTATCAAAATTCTATCCTACTTTCCAAAAAAAAATAAATGAACTATTTCTGTCTTCAAATGAAAAACATTATAATCAATTATAGTCCTATCAAAATGTTCTTTCCAACAAAACAATGGAAGTATTCATTTTCTTTAAATAAAAATTTATATTCTATGGGCCAATATTCTAACATGTAACTCTTTCCAATAAAATTATACATCGGCATGATGAAGCCTAAATATCTTTATATATAAGATGATCTGTCCACGTTTTTACCCCCAAAGTTAACATATATTCCTTTCTATTCATCACTACCATTCACATGCGTTTAGAGGGAGATTCATCAAGCCAATGTATGTAAATGGAGTTCTCTTCTAAATATAAAACTTTTAAGACTTCCCTCTTTAATATGTATACATCTATTTTTATTAATATCATTTGCACAGAAAATCTGTTCTTTATTTTAATTTTATTTATCTTTTGCTCAAATACTATACAAATCACCACTGGAGATAATGTTTGGGTGTAGATTGCTATTACATGGACAACCCATTTTTGGAAAGTTACATTTTCACCATTTCATAAAGAAAACTAGAGTAAAAAAATAACAATTCATGACACAAATTCTCTGACAAGGACAAAAATTGAAGAAAACCAGCGACAGTGAAAGGAACATAAGGACAATAAGTATAATTGATGAAAATGGTTTATTTGATAAACAGTAGATTACAATAAGGATGACAACACAACATTCCTCCATGACAAAGAGCTAATTCATAATTCGGCTCATAACTATTTACCTAATCAGCTATTCCTATCTTATTACCAATGTTTTTATCTCACCATAATTCATTCTGAGCTTCTTCTTCCAAATCTTTCACATTATATTCAGTATAATTAATTATGCTAATTCTCCTACATTTTTTTTAACCTTCTTTAAGTCTTTAAGATTTAATTTGCAGTTTTTCAACCAATTTAATTCCTTCTTTCTGCATAAAAAGAATGATGCTGGGAGCAAATCAGAATCTTGCACAGTGAGATACACCAAACAGACACATCAAAATCCGTGTAACACTTTGTAGTGTTGGCCTAGTCAGACTTCATGTAACCATCAGTATAATTCATTTCTTTTTCTCTAAGCATTCATTACAGTTAATGCAGTATCATATTCCTCATTGCCTAATATATATCTGCATAATCTTGGTTGGCCTAATGTAATGTACATTCGCATCTTTGTTCTTCTTCAGTTGCACAAAGTAATGTAACTCCAGTTCACTATGAGTCACTCATGAATGATCTCAATCTCACTCCAGTTAACAACTTTGATGTCTGCTCAAAGAACAAAGCTCTTCTCAAAATATGACTTGAAACTGAAGGCTCCTCATCTATTCTCCTCTATCAATACACTTTGTACTCTACCAAATAAGATATAATAGGAGGCAATGTCACATTACTGATCATTGCAAGTTTAATCTAATTTCTTATTTACTATAATATTTTTCACCTATACATTCTTACTTTTTCCTCACCCTTACTGCAGTTTTCTTATTAATGACTTACCATCAGCCATCTTTTTAGCTTGCTTTAACATTTTTGAGCCTCCTAGGACATATACGTGCCAAGGTTTCAGTGACATATATGATCCATAGATCTTTTGACATCTACTGGGATTTATATCTTACAAAAAAAATAGAGTAAATGAAATTTCCTGATGTGACAACTTTTTTATTTCTAGTTAGAATTAAATACGAAAATAAATAAGTATTAGCTTTAAATATGAAAGCATAAATCTAACCACATATGCAAAATATCGCTTCCTTTATCAACAGTCTATAAAAGCCCTGAATACATGTGTCCACTAGCTCATTTGTCCTGACTTTCTCAGTCAATTCTTCTCCCCTTCTCTCCCTTTTCTTCTCTCAATGATCAGTATCATTTTGCTGACCTCTCAGCCAATTTGAACTTCACCATTTTTCCACCACACAAATCACAGGTCCTCTTGTTCAAATACATATTCACCTCTCCATCTCCCATGAATTAAAAGACAATGCATGAACTACACAACAGTATGATTATCTCCTGTCTTCTAATTCTCCTTACTACAGTAGTGCACTTAAGTTAAACTGCATGTGTTTTCTGTGGCTTAGATAATCTTTCTGTTGTGAGTTTTTCAGTGTCTGAGAATGGCCCCCAAGTTGCTCAACAGCGATCATAAATTCAGGTGTCTTACACCATGCTCAACTTAGCAGTAAGGCATACCCCTGATAACCCTGTCTCCAAAATTATTCCTTGGTCTCCAAAATACCAAGCCTATCGGATTCCAAGCATTTCAGTTACCTTGACTTCATTAACTCACAGCTACAATAACTATTTTGCACAGAGCTCCTAACCTTTGCTTAAGCACTATCTTCTGTCTTCCTCTTCTACCTAGCTACAGGCTTACACTATATACCCATCCAATCATGGGCTCAATCTCTTTCCTTAAATCCTTCAATCTCTAGGTAAATCTCAAGTAAAAAGGCCTCTTCTATCTTGATTGATCTTACTAATGTTTACATGTATTTTTTCTTTCAGCTTTATATATGCATTGTTATAATTGTTTCAACATTAAATGTATGTCCTTATTGTTTGTCTAAACATTTTTGTGTGTCTTCATCATGATTACAAACTCTGTTTAACCCCTGCATCCATATCCATGCATAGTGCGGAAAATCTCCCTTCTGTCATGGCGATTACTGACTACTTTCTTCATCAACACTTATCGTGAAGTCACAGCATGAAGCGGTAAACTCAAACCACGTGGAGACAAATTGTTTTATCTTCAGCAACTACAACCATCCAGTTGCTACACAAAACCAACTACCATTACCACTCTCCCTTACACAATATTGGAATCATCAGACCTATTCCGTATTTTAAAATTGCTGAAGTATTCCAGGATGTGATATTTGCATTCATTGCAATTCCTGGGAGTCCTGTGTGAAAATGTAATATCATATTAAATTCAAACTACAATTAATGTCTACTGGGACAAATATGTCCCTGGATAAATGTCTGATGGAACAAAGGAACATCATAATTTAAAGTATATGTATGGCCTCTCAGTCCCTTGTTCTCCCTTTGAGTAGAAAATAAATTAGGGTCAATAGGCATAAAAGCCAAAGAGGAAGGGGGACAACTGCCCCCCTCCCACCCAATTCATGCAAAACTGTAAAATGAATGTAATTAAGGCAAAATGATGTCAAATTTTAGGCATGTCTGGCCCTGATATTTTCACAAATTGGTACCACCAAAAGTGGCCAAACAATTTTAGTATTCTTGTCTTCTTTCACATCTTTAGCTTATATTTTGGTATGATGACCTTCCTATCTTATAGCTTATAACTCAACAAATTTAACAAACATATCCCCATACAAAACTAAAAAGCAATCAGAGACCACATACCTTTGTCAACGGGCATAATTTGAATGAATCCACTCCGAAATTTAATCATTTAGGTTACAAAAACAGCGACTAAATTTTTCAGGAGATTCATACGCAATTATTTCCCCAACATTGTAGCTATTGGTCCGCACAGCACAATATCTCAAAAAGTTTCAAATGGAATTCACTGAAATATTGTGGAAGGATTGGCAATAGGTAAAAAAAGATGTCATGAAATTTTTGAGTGGATCAATGTGCAATTATCTCCCCTGCATCGTTGATATCTGTCGACACTAAACAATATCTTCAAAAGTTCTCTGTCTGTCAACATGATAACTCCAAACATTCTGAAAGAATTTCAATGAAATTTTCTGGAAGCATGAAAAACAGGTTATAAAAGAAGTAATGAATTTTTTGAGCAGATCCATGGAATATCATCTCTCCTATGTCCTTGCTGTCTGCAACAACACAATAGTTCCAAAAGTTATCTGTCTGTCCATACAATATTTTCAAAAAGTTCTCAATGAACTTCAATCAAATTTTGTGGAAGATTGGGCAATAGATTATAAAAAAAGTGAATAAATTTTGAGTGGATCTATCCATAATTATCTCCCCTGCATCGGAGCTATCTGTGCACACCACACTATATCTTCAAAAGTCCTCTCTCTATCCACATGATGAGAAAATTCAGAATGTATCTCGTTGTAATTTTGTGGAGGGTTGAGCAATAAGTTATGAAAGAATTCATGAAATTTTGGAGTGGATCCAGGTTCTAGCAAACTGTCTGCAACCACAAAATAGTCCCTAAAGTTATCAGTCTGTCCACTCAATATCTCCAAAGGTTCCCAATGAATTTCAATCAAATTTTAAGGGAGGCTCGGAAATAGGCTATGAAAGATGTAATTAAATTTTGGAATAAATCCATCAACAATTATCTCCCTTACACCATAGCTATCAGTTCACCCAGGTACTTCATTTTTAAAACAAGGGTTTATGATATTTGATTGTAAATAGCTCAAAATGACTTGATCTGAAGCTTATAATCCTTTTGTAAATTCTACTCAGCATGACATTTGATTTCCAATGATATACAATATTTGATGAGGGCATCACAGCCTAAATTCGCCTTTCATAATTTTCCATTAAAAAAATAATTCAGTTACAAGGCAGTTAATGTCTTCATATTAACCTTATAAACATTCTTGTACTACCAATGTTTGACCAGCTTAGGTGGTGCCAAAATCTGAATTGACCCTTGGACTAACAAAGAACAAGTACTTATCTAAGTATGCTTAATCAGTCCTCGGACTCCATTCGTCTTTGCAGTCGCACTGACAGTGTAGTTAGAAAATGATAGTTTATAAGTTAATATAATTCATCATTTACAATATCTAATATATTTTCTATCTCCTGCATGTAATACCTTACATTTATCTTCATTAAAAACTTACAACTATTCTCTTGACCATAACTTTAATTTATCTAGGTCCTACTGTATTCTTAATTGGTCAACTGGTGACAATTTTGGATTGTATATCTGCAAAAAATTTTACACTTTACAGATATTGTATCTAGTAGATCATCGATACACAATAAAAATAGTAGTGGTCCAAAACCTGACCCCTGTGGCATACCACTACTCACATACCTCCAGTCAGATTTAGAACCATCAAAAGAAACCCTCTGTTTTCTATCCTGTGGGAAGTCGTCCAACCAACAATTTAGTTGACCAGCTATGCCACATCTTTGCAATTCATAAATCAGTCTGCAATAAGTAACTAATTCAAAGGCCTTTTGAAACCTAGGCATAACATATCGAATACTGTTACTGCACAATAACAACTGCATTACCTGTGACAAGAAAATGTCTCTTCATTTGGTTTGTAAACTATCAATCTCTTCTCTTGACCCATAATTGCAATGGCAAACGTTAATACTTATTACTATTAATGTGATGACTCATATTTCAGGCCTTCATAGTTAATCAGTTGAAATGCAGTGGAATTTATGCAAAAGTTAATCAAGTCATCAAAAAACACAGTAAAAATTGTACAAAAGTTGCAAGAGGAATTTTTAAAAAACAAAATAACAAATATTCTTATTCATTTAATTTATGGTAATAAAATAAATGAAATATTTAATAAAATGAGTAATGTTTTAATTTATATGATTTATAGTAATAAATAATATTTTGATACAGTAAATGGAGACAAAAAATATATTAAAAAATTAAAAACATCATTTCAATACTATAAATTGAATAAATCAAATTAAGTGAATCAAAATATCATTTTATCAAAAATACTATTTATTTTATTACTATACATTATAAATTAGAGTATTACTTATTGTTTTTTTTAAATGTTTTCGTTTTCCTCCAACTTTTTATTCCCAACCGCACATTAGGACTTTTTTCCTACGATCGAACGCAGGCACCACACTATTATTATTACGTTGCATTTTGGCATTCAAGTTGATGCATTTTAGGGCAGCGTTACTAATTAGATGTCTTTTTCAATTTTTATCCTTATCTTTTTAATCTAGGAGTCCTGTGTTGCTGATTTAGCGGTTTTTTACATCATTTTTTTTCTGCATTTGGGAGTCTAATGTTGTTGATTTTCATGTTTTTTTGTTTTTTTTTAATTAAATGAATTTGAGGAATAATCTCACTTTCGGAAAATTGGAGAAAAAAAAACCAGAACAAAACACTGTTTCTGGGGTACCTTAATTCAATTATTTTGGCTGCGATGCACCAGCTAAATAAAGGTCACAGATAATAAAGAGAATCAGGCTTTTATTATTATATATGTATTTTTCCATTCTATTTTCGATCAAATCTACATTGTATCTCAAGTTGAGATATTATATTGATTTGATCGAGAATAGAAAGTAAAAATAGTTGGAGGTTAGGACGGAGTTGCCTCCCTTGCGCTGTCTCTTATTTTTTCCCGCCATTGTTTAGCAGCGATACCTAGCTTGTTCTAATTACAGCGAGAATCATGGCAGTGGCCTATTCTTTTCACATTTGACTTGGGAGAGAAAATTCTATCCGCCGACTATGATGTTTATGCATTTTTAAACACTGTGTCGTTATGGCGCACCCAAGGCCTGAACACGTGTATCTGAAGAGCGATTTTATTGTTGGGTTTAGTAAAAAAAAAATCATCTTTCCAGCTTGCATCGCCATATTGGATTATTTGTGAATCCAAGCCGCTACCTCTGTCCCATAATAATTGATACATTTACATCTATAGATATATACGTAAATGTATCGATTATTATGGGACATCGGTACTACAACAGAAATAAAAAAAAAAAAACATGATTTTAAGGGGGAAAAAACCCTCCATTTATTTTTCTCCTGCTGTCAATTAATTAATCCACTGAGCTAGTTGGTATCTTGTGGGATGGGTAGAATAAACGCGATTTTTGTGATTTTGGTGACAGTAATACAAATTAGCTATGTTTGTGTCATGACAACTACTTGAGAGATGATGATGATGACGATTTGATGGAAAAAAACAAAATACTGTTAGCTCTCATTCTAGTTTGATAGAGTATTTTTGCAAGATTATCGTCGGAGATTATACATTTTCTCGTGCAAATTAGAAAGTGATAAATAATTTGCATGCTGTGTGTCTTTCAATCCATCCGTTATAACGGCAAATTCGTTACAACGGCACTCACTCTCTGAGTGTGTCGTAATAACGGGTGTTTACTGCACGTTGTTTCTCTGTTATCGCCAAGGCCTTTCTTAAAATTTGGCTTCCTGGTTTTATTTAATCGTAAAACAAGTTACTTTCCATGTTTGTTCTTCAAGAACAAAGGAAATTAAATCTACGATAAAAAATGTTTTACTTTTATTTTTTATTCTTATATATGAAATGTGTAGTTTAATGATTCATCATCACGTTTACAAATAAGTGTTGGAAAGAAACAAATTCAGAATGTGGGGAAAGTGGTCCCGATTGCAAAGTTTCACACCCTCGCACTCACAATATTAAAAACGATGCGTAAATAAAAACAATTTAACATTCGAGTGAGCGAGGGTGAGAAACTTTACAATCGGAGACCACCTTCCCAACATAGTACCGAAACATGTCTCCTAAAAGTAGCAGATCATCTTTCATTTTCCCAGAGAGACCCACTAAACCCGCATTGATAAGTGACATTCGTTTTTGTCACACATACGCACGTGGCCCGTACGCCGAGTTAATCATCTAAAATATCCAACATATTTTCTCATGTCGAATATTTTAGTCAAGGCGATCTTTCGTTATCTGTCTATGAAATACGGAAGGTCTTTGACTTGGTGAAACAATCACCAAAAATGAATTATGGATGGATGGAAAGCATGAATTTCACCTACACTGTAAACTTTTGTACAAATCTACTAATGAAAAAATTCAGATTTTCACTGGGAACTTCTTCACACACCTATATTTTTTTAGTAAATGGTTATTTCATCATATTTACAAGAGTTTGTTTTTCGTCGAGTTTTTGGTGATGGGTTTGATTTTGGGGATTACACACCATCCGCTGTTGTAAACAATAGTTGATAAATTATTAAAAATATTGATAAATGAAAATATAATAATAATATAAAAAAATAACACATATCAAGTGTTCAATGATGAAAATAATAAATTTATATTTATGTGTGTTTTCTATCCATCCGTAATTAATTATTTTTAGTTGATTGTTTGCCCCTTTTTAGCTACATAAAACGAAAGATTGCCTAAGGTTAATTGTGGATTTCGTCTTCTCCCTGAAAATAATTCTATTTTTAAATGTGTTTGTTCATTCCTGCGTCTTACATCTGATGTCTCTCCTGTGCCAAAATGCATAGACCAGATGAAGCTGTTTTTTCATGATTTTTCGTAGGTTAATTTTGGGACACGTACACGCTTCATAGGGATGCCAAATCAGCCATTTTTCGGCTAGATCTAGCTGATTTTTTGAGATTTTGCGGATGAAAATCTGCGATAGCAGATGGCCGAAAATCTGGTCATTTCAGAAAAGATTAATTAGTTATGAAATAAAATCGAATCGGCTAACTCGAAACATTTATCTAATACATTTAACCATAAGGTTAGCAGAATATGAGAAAAATTTAGCCATTTTTTGAAGGTCAATCAAAGCAAATCAAACTACCCGGGGGAAAATATTTTTTCATAATTTCCAATCTTATTTTATTTGAGGAGATCGATAAACCGAATTTTAACCCAAACTTTTGCTTTGAGAAGATTTTTGGAATCAGACACAAATTTTTTTTAGCAAATTCACTCTAAATTTGGTAAGTTTACTAAAGTGAATGTACAATTTTTATTAATTATTTGTTCTAGTGTCTTCGTTATTTTATTTGATAATTGGCCTCTTAATGAGTATAAAACATTTTAACCATAAAGTTAGCCGAAAAACGATTTAGCTGATTTTAGCCAATTTTTGAACAGTTTGAAAAGTCAAATTTGATTTGTTAATACTGACTCTTCATCACATAATCTCCTGTCCCAAAATGGATGCACTAGATTAAAAAGTACTTTTTAATGATTTTTTGTACGTTCATTTTGGGACATGTATACAGACACTTCACCACACAATGTCCTGTCCTCAAAATAACGAAGCAGTATTTTTCTAGGATGTCTTGTGTTTTCAATGATTTCAAGTAGGTTCATTACGAGACGTGTACATTCTTCACCAGGCAATATCCTGTCCGAAAATGAATGCAAAGGATGGAGCTGTATCTTCAATGATTTTTCATACATTCATTTTTGGACACTTGTACACACTGCACTTCACTATGCCATCTACAAACTATCAGTTCAGAAGATATCAAATTCTCTTGCTGCACATTCGACTCAGGTTGTTAGTTGCCAGACACATGTCATAACTGTAAAGTCCAAAATGTCCACATATTCATTTGTTGATTTGATTGTAAATAAAAAGAAGCAACTTGCCTGATCATAGCCAAACAGGGAGCTATCAGATAGAACTTTTTTCTGGTATTGGAAGCTGGCTTTTTGATCTACCAGTCATCAAAAATATGTTTTTTTTTGTTCATGTCCTTTTTACTGTTACAGCTACTAACCAGATAACAACAGCAAGCAAACAGATAACACTGATGACAAGAATTTTTATCAGATAAGAGGGAAAAAAAACTGATTCAATCCAATTCATTGTTCAAATCCACGGGTCAAAACTAAGATAGCACTTACTCATTACCCAATTTTTGAAAGCAAATTGGAAGGAAAAATCGTCAGTTGGAAGAAGTGGGTTTGGCAGACTGCAAAATCTCTTCAATGCCTAGATAATCAAGGATGATCTTCAACAGAAAACCCTGCTTCCAATGTCTGGTGTTGGTGATTTGAATGATATAGTGGATATAATGGAGTCACTACCAACTAAACAGCTAACAACATGAGACAATGATACAAACTTTGACTCATCAAAACAGTTGAAAACTACTTCAATCTGCTGCAAAAACGTCTTCCAATATCTAAGGCAAACCACAGATGAAATCGAACACTTCTTCAATGAGCTGAAAAGCCTAGCCAATCTGGAGTTTCCTTAATGTTGAAGCCAAGATCAAGTCTGGCTAATGGCTGGCTGCAGATCAAAAGTTACAGAAAAGACTTTTTTTTTTCAAATATTTGTTTCTTGAAGAGTAGCCTCATCTCTGTTGGCATTTGTTTGATGAAGTAATTATTTCTAAATCAACAGGATCTACCATTGATGAATTCCACATTTTCAAGATGTTCATTGATTTATTTCGGCTATCTAATATCTTAGAAATTAAATTAAATAAGATAAAATACAGGTGTCCCCTGATATAATGCAGGTAGTTGGTGGACCCCAGCATTTTCACGCATATTATTGACAACTCATTTAGGAAACTGCAAATAAAAATAGAATTTCCCTTTGAACCCATAAGATATTTGGGGCTGAGCATTCTTATATGATGACAGAGGTGATCCCACCAAGAAATATATTTGACTGATGCCACCAAATCAACTGTGAAAAGGAAATGAATCAGACAAAAACATTTCAGTAGTTAATGAACAAAACATTTTATTGAATTATATTTTCTGCTTTCCCCTCAAGAGTTAAAATGTAAGGTTTCTCAAAGCACAGGGGCAAAGGGTTCAAAGGTTCAGGTCATTGATGTGAATATTGTTTTTTATTATTGAAATTTGGTACGCTTTGTAATATATTGTAGTTATTTTGGTGGTAGTCTTTATTGAAAAAAAGATTAAAGAATGGCTTTGATTTGTCTAAAACTTTGAGAAGAGTCAACATATCTCCTTGGTTTTGGACAATTCAACCTCTTCTTTACATCTTCAATGCAGTCATGACATTTTGACTGATTCATTTCTATGACCCTCTTCAGGTGTAAATTGTAATATCTGTAGGAAAAAAGTGTCTCTCCAATTGGTCTCATCTGTTTGATACCACTTTTTGCTTTGAACTACCAGAAGAAGAGACTCTTTTTCCTCACAGATATTACAATTTACACCCAAAGAGGGCCAGAAATGAATCGACGGAATAGTCATGACAACATGGAAGATGGGAAGAAGTCAAATTGTCCGAAATAAAGTTGGTATGCCTCTGTTCAATTGTTCAAATCTCATTTTTTGAATGATTGACAATTTTTGCCATCTTTCATTTATTGTCCGTCCTTGAATATTGTCCATACTCACCTTGCAGTTATCGTAGCTTGGTTACAATGTAGTTATCCAGGAATCTTGGTAGAGCCACAGACATCAGGGACTGCCCAAGACCATTATAAATGATTTTACAGTAAGAATGCATTACGAATGACTTTATAAATTATTACAGGTAGGATTTATTGAACTTCAATTGTTTTTTTATAAGTATGTACAAAAATCATAATTGCTTTTTAGCACGGAATGCATTTGAACCTCAAATATGTAGGTGAGGTTTCAACTTTCCTCACCACTGACTTGACCATTACTCCACCTCACCTGCTCAGTTTTAGTGATTTTCTACTCTTAAACTAAACATTTCAGGCAGTGGGGAGAGGAATTGATGATTAAGCATTGAATCTTGTATATTTTTCATATAAAATCCATTTAGTCAACTTTCAAACTGTACATCTAGAATTGAAGAAAGGCTTTGGTAGTGGTCAGGAATTAATCTAATTGTTATTGATACAATAGAGCTATTATGTATAATGTAAATTCTTTGTTCAGATCAGAAAGTTGGAGGCATTTCATATCTGTAGCCTACAAAGCATCTTTAGCATCAGCCGGCAGGACCATATTCCGCATGTGACAAGCCTCCAAAATGCTAATATCACTAGTATTGAGACTATGATCGTCATGCAACAGCTTAGAGCAGTCGGTCACGTCTCCAGGATGGCAGACCCTATATAGAGAGTGGAGGGTGGGAATGCACTCTGAAGTGCTCACAAGAAAAGATTAAAAAAACAGTTGAAATCTAACCTCAAACTGTGAAATTACTTCAAACCTCCTTGAAGGTCTGGTAGCTAACTGCCCAATCTAGTGTTCCCTGATCCACGAGGCGGGTGCGGAGTCCCTACTCACATCTTCCAGAAATCAACACTGTGCACACAGACGTGAAAGAATGACTCAAGGCCCCACAGCTCCAGGGGATGGAATTGCCTTCCCAACTTGTAGCAAGCTGTGTGCATCAAACTTTGGCAACGATTATGTGGGGATGTGGATGCTATGAATGGAACCTCCACTGGTGATGAGAGCTGAAGGACAGGCCAAGATAACTAAATTGGATCATTCTTATAATGGGAGGCTGATAGCAGAGAGGACAGGGGGGAGATGTCATCATTTCAGGACTCAACAAAGTGACGGACTGTCTTGGACGAGACTACAAAATGCATTGTTAATTATTTTTCAATAGAAATGCATTGAAGATTAGGGTAAAAAGTGATTATTAGCAGTCAGGAATTAATGCAAGCATTACTGTTAGAATAGGGTTATCATACATATAATGTAAATGCATTGCTAGTGATTTTACTTGAAAAAAGCATTGAAAATTATTACAAGTGGGATTTATTAAACCAATAGGTCAAAACTTCCATTCATTCAAATGATTTCACAAGTGAGGGTAAGTTAAAAAGTATTGCTACTAGTGTTGTAGTTCATACATGGACAGGTCTATTAGAAACAAAACAGATTTAAACTTGCCTCTGGGATAAGTAGATGGCTGCAAACACTTGTACTTGTCTTGTTAGGGTGCGTTCATGATAAGGATACTTTTTGTATGATGGAAAAAATGATTTTGAAGTTGGGTTCAACATCAAAATTTCAACAAAACTTGAGTAAAAATCTTCCCAAATCATTGAAGCTTTGCACCAAACCATTTACTAGTAGCGCAAAATATCCAGCATTGGTTCAATAGACATAGGTCTGGAAATATTGATACCAATAATAAACTTTGAGGGAGGCCCAAACCTATTCTTGATGATGAAAAATTATTAACAGCAATACCCAATGATCCACAAATGATGGTTTGAGCACTTCCTGAAAACTTCAACAACGCCCATAAGAAGTCATCTCAACGTAGAGGAATGTTTAGAAGTTGGAAAAATGAGTCCCACATGAAGTGAATGAAATGCTGTGAGAATGCCAGACCCAACATCTCTCAGCTGACTGAGTCTAAACTTGAAGAATTATCATATGAAGTCTTGAAGCATCCTTCATATTCACCAGACATACATTTTATCCATAATAAAAGGTTCAATAATAGAGAAGCCATAATTTGTGCTCTTACTGAATACATGACAACTAAATCTGAAGAATTTTATAGAGATGGCATATTATCATTGCTGGACTGTTGGAAAAAGGTTATTGTTCCAAATGGGTCATATTGTAATTTATTGTTTCTTTCTTGTTTATACCATCCTTCAAAAAATGATATTTCATTTGTGACAACCTGATACATTCCACTGGGTACCCATTCTTCTGTTTGAAAGTTTCATATGAGACCAAGATTTTTAACAGAAGGAATTTTCTTCAAAAGCCTCCAAAATTGCAACTGAATTTGAAACAGTTACAATCAAAATGAAATCTTCCATTTCTTCCAGGGATCTTAGTGGCATTGCTAAAAAATATGACACGAGAAATCAGGATTTGACCTGGATGTGAACACTGAAAGCTGGTTTGAGACGCTGGCTCACCATACGTACACCACTGATTTTCCAACACACTTTATTCAAGAACTGCAGAAGATCATCATTTTGCCTAACCACTAGAGGTAACGTTATGCATACTAGCTAAAAACATAACTTACAGGTGGAATTTTCAGCTAGTTTCTAAGGTCTAAATAAGAGATTAAAAAAGTTCTTTTTTCTAAGGGGTACCTTGATTCAAAACATCTAGCTACAATGCACTGTTTTAGTAACTTGAAGGTAACATACAGATAAACTGAATGAGATTTTAGTATTATGTAGATGGATTATTCTGTAAACTCCAGAATAAGTGCTAATCAGATGGAGTAAGATCTGAGATTTTAAAGTGGGCATAGAATCTTTCCCCAGGTCTTTAATTTCTTCAGATGTGATATTTGCTATAAAGGGCCATCCATTGGCATGATTGAACACCACATCTTTGAGATTGATCAAATTGGGTCTCTTTTCTCCAACTTGCAAACAAGAGATGTCTGCTGTAATTGTAACATTGACAGGGAGCAACTCTGAGTGGACTGCACCAACACAATCCCACCAAACACTTACCAAAACTTTTCTTAGGATGAGGTCCATTTTGCCTGTTGGCATCTACCAAGCTATAGTCTGCATTGCCTTATATTCTTGTAAAATATACATTTTTCATCATAACTCACTAACCTGTCCTAAAATGGTAAGATCCATTCATGACAGTGTAAAGGAGTGTAGATTTCCACTTTTGATTTATGGTTAGCTTCAGTCAAATCAAGGGGAATCCATTTTCTAAGCATAGGCTGATGATGGTAAACAGTTGAATAACTTGAATCTTGAGCTAATTCTTAAACCATAGCAATAACATTTCTATTGAGTTTAGACAAAAGTAGGTCATGATTAAACTCAACGGAACGATATGTGTGTTGTGTAAATGGTGACTCTTCAGAGACTGATAATTGAAAAAAATAACAAACACAAAAGAATTGATTTTGGAATATTTACTTTTTCAGTAAAATTTCACAATGAAAACTTTTCTGGAGTTTCTTTTGGTTGGGGGGTGGTGGGAATTAAACCGATATAATCCAATTAAATGAATGGTCTGCTTCGTGTGGCACATCAAATAATGGTACAATCAGAATTCTGTGGTCCAGTTCAAAATGCAGCTTCTCATCCTTTCGACAAAGAGTGAAGTGTAGAATATGTTCTGATCTGCTTAATATCTGATATTTATGTAATATAAGGATTCAGATACTGAATTGAGTAGTACTTCTATAATAAACTGGTCCCTAAAACTTTGCATGGTATCACTACTTGAGTTAGGGTTCTTAACTTTGGAATAAGTTGAATTACATTGTTTCTCCTTTGACTTATAAATCGTTTTTTTATTTACACAACTGTGGCTCAAGTCATTAAACATTGGAGTCATATCAGATGTTGAGCTGATAAGAACAGATACTACACTTTGCTCTTAGCTGAAAGGTTGAAAAACCACATTTTGAACCTGACCACAGAATTATGATTGTACCTACAAAACATTAGGAAATATTTTTCTTCTTCTCCAATCTGCAGCGGTTCTAATCTCCGCTGGGAGAAAGTGGCATAAAAAACAAAATTAGGATTCTATGGAAGATTTACAGATATTGTCTTGTTTTTGTTTTTTTTCCCAAATTTTTTGATTATTTTTTTTTCTGGCAGTATTTCAAGCGACTGCAAAATTGAACGGAAACAGAATTGAGAAATGCCAACCACCTCAAGGCATGAGAGCAACAATTAAAAGAGAGAGAAAAAAATATCCGAGGAACGTTCTATAACCCCAAGGATTTCTCAACAGTTCTTCGGGCAATATCATTGAATCTTTGCCGGTCCTCCCGCCATGTTTTTGCGGCATCCACATTAGCTGCACTTTCATCATTTGGTTCTGAAAAGAAAGATAGAAGGACACTAAAGAAACAAGTAAACAAAAGAGATAAGAAAATGAGAGAGACAGGGAAAGGAAAGAGACAGGGAAAGGAAAGAGACAAAGGAACTGAAGAAACAAAAAAAATAAAAGAAACTAGAGAAAAGTTTGAGAGAGCTTGTAAGAGGTTCCATGCTCAGCATATAACTGGCAGATATGGAATAAGGTTATTTTTTGGATCTGAGAACACTAAAAGATTTTTACCATATAAATTAATGGTAATCTACATTTCATGATACGTCAGCTTATCAAAGTTCTAATAGAAAACTTTACTTTCAGATAGCAGGAAAAACCTGTGTGTATGTGTGTGTGTGTGTGTGTGTGTGTATATATATATATATATATATATATATATATACACACACACACACACACACACATATATATATATACATGTGCCAGGGATAATAGCTATATAAATTGGTATGAAAAAAGCATTTATTTTACACAAATAATTATTTGTCAATGAAGTCTCCTTCCTAGTTAATACATTTAATAGGGTGGCGAATATCACTCACACAGATCTAATTTCAGATAAAAACTCTGCTAATAACTACATGTAAGTTATGCACCCTCATATATCCCTATAATCCCTGGTAGTAGAAACAAAAATGGAATTGGAACAAGTTATTATGCAGATTTTAGAAGTATCTAAGATTGACAGTTTATTGTTGCTTTAATCAGGATTTTACAAAAAAGAATAAGTCACAAAAGTACAAAATGTTATTGTTTTGAATTCTGAGTTGGACAGTGAAGGTGACTGTAAATTGGAATGGTTGTTTATCCAAATAACCTACTCAGGGTATCAAAAGTATGACATCAGAATTTATCTGGGTGAGAAGATGATATATCCGGTAAAAGGAAATGATTGAATTATGCTCTGTACTAAAACTATTAAGAATTATCAGTCACAGGAATCGTTGAGAATATGAGAAACAATAACTGTAGGTAAAATGCACTTTTGATTTGAATGTTGGATGAAATTGTATCAATAGAATGGCTGCCCTTAAGGGGTACATGGATTATATTCATGGGAAACTTGTGTATTGAAAAATAGAGATTCTTTAAAAATGAATTAAAGATTTTGTTTACAAAAGAAATGAAAATGTTTTTCTTTAGAAATGGGGTTTCCCCAGAGGAAGGGGGAAGGGGCTAATGACCAAATTAATTGACTAGCCAATGAATGATGAAGTAAGTGATGTAATCGGTACATTTCAACCCACTCAAAGGGATAGTGGGAGGAAGCTAACAAATGAAATCAAAGGGTAGTAAAGTGAAGGCAAGCTGAAAGTGTTCAACATCCAATTTTGGAAATGTATGGAATTTAACTTTGGGGTCATTAGTCAAAAGCCTTACAGGACACCATGCCTAGCCCCTTACCAGAAGTTCTCTCTAAATATAGTGGAAATTTTGCATGCTCCAGGGCATAGAAAACGTTGGCAGACTGAGACTGGACTTTGCAAGAAGGGTTACCTGTAACAGGGTTAACTTGAATCCTTGACTATGCATGGGAAGTAATTACTTGAAAGTTTATCACTAATAACTCTTGTTGGATCATCTCAATTTGTCTAGTTCACTACCAAAATTAGAGCCATTAATTGAAAACTGGCCATACAGGCAGATTTTCAGCTAATTTCAGCAGAATATTTGAATGGTGCCTTTAAAAGTCCCAATGAGAGACCAAAGGCATTTTTAGGAGTGTCTTTATTCGTTTCAACTACTGAGAGATCACATACTAAAACTGTTTCTGTAGTATATAGATATATATATACATATATATTTATATATATGAGTGAGATTATTATTATTATAATTGGGGAGAGAGTGAATGTAGATTCTACAAAATTCATTTTTTTTAATTTTAAAAACTATCATGCTAAAAACACTCTCCAGGTCCCATAAGTACACACAGAAAATTTAGTGGCGATAGCATAACTCAAGGACAATTAGAGCCAACACATATAACTGCACAGATGTTTCATAAATTAAAGTAATAGCAAATTTTTGGGTGAGTTCAAACACAGTCAGACATAAAGTAAGGGTCAAGATTTGCAATATGATCATGTTGTAAATTGAATCCCCACGGAAATCTCAGAAAGTTTAGCAATTTACAAAAATCAACTTGCTAAAAACATGTTCTTGTGTTCTATAAGTACACAGAAAATTTCCTGGGGATATGCTGCATAGTTTTTGAGTTACACAGTCACATAAAGATAGATGGATATTTGGTGAATTATTGTATAATGCGTTGACTTGCATCTGAGTTATGTTCTGGCAGACGCAACTTGATCTGAGTGTAAGTCAATCATTATAGGGTGGAAATAAAAATATACACTGCTCAACATAATATACCATGGCACGTACATATTTATCTAAAACTATATTGCATACATGTTTTCCTGGTCTTTTCAAATAGAATGGAACAGAAGTCATCCATCAAATTACTTTCATCAAGTCATTAACTCAACCCAAAAAGGTGTCTGCTCTTTTACCTCCTTGCCTTCCCTGTCTGGAGAACTAGAAACAAACATGATGAATATACAATGTTCTCTCTAGAAAGCTAACATGATGGAAATTTTCATCATTTACAGTTGAGCCACAGAACTACAACAACTGAAATTGTGGTTAATGGGTTTAAAACTCTTATGGAGATGTATCTACAAATAGACGTAAGTCAGTTAGGCATAATTTGACGTATGACTGTATCTCAGATAAAACAATACAAAAAGGACAAGTTGTTGATGATATCAGTTATTTTGATAAGATAATATTTATCATACTTTTAAAAAAGTTTAAAGTTTAATATCTTTTTCAATCAATAGTGGAGCAACTCTTAAATCAGATTGCTCAACTTTTAAATGTCCCACAAGAAAATTTAATGAAGTGTTTGAACAATATTATATACTGATTTACTGACAATTTTGAACTTCTTTATTATTATTATTCCACAGTCCATTTTAGCAGATATGTATATATGACATTCATGTACCACCCAAAGGATTAAACTCCCAACTTACAAGATATGCTTAACCAATGCTTTTATGGTGATGGAAACTTGAAACCTTGACCATAATGTTGATCAAAACATTGTGACTACAACAATCAAAATGAGGACACCAGTCCAAGTAAACAAGTGTATAATAATAATTATTCATCACCTCAGAAATCCAGACTCCCAAAAGTCATTCAACAAACCTGTTATAAATCTTTGTTAACATATGCGGTCCATCAAGAAGGTATCCAGCCATTTTGAATATCTCGAGGATTGGTTGCACAGCCTTGATAAAAATTGGCAACCTGACTATGGATGTGTGGATAGATACTCTCCCATGGGATTACTCAGTCGGCAATGAGATGCCACTGAGTCAGTTTGTATACTGTGTGACCATCGCTATCACAATACAGGGCTAGTAGATCTGTGACTATGCATTGAAGGGTTTTTTGCAAACATTGCAACATCAGGGTCTGGAAGTCCCCCCCTAGAGTCCAGATTTGACTCCCTGTGGATTCTGCATTTTCATCAAGTTGAAATTGTCATCGGTAGATTTCAAACCATGGATAAGATTAAGGAAAATGTGACAAGGCAGTCAATGACGATGCTGAAAGTTGATTGCAGACTGTTTTTAAGAGTAGGATGCCTTTAAAAGTCCCAATGAGAGATCAAAGGCATTTTTAGGATATTTGTTAGGTGAGTACTTTGAAGTGGACTGAGGTGCCATTGCCAAGGCTATTTTTTCATTGGTATTAAATGGCAGGATACCGTTCGGACAGACTTCATACACACAAATGGACATTAACAGACAAAAGGATTATACTTTATATAGCATTTGTTTTGATTCCTGAGCCAAAGGAATCAGATGGTAGAACAAAAGGGGGAGAGGATGAAATTAAAGGGATTAAACTCACCTGCAAGCATACTGACAACAGACAGAAGGATTTTTTCCACACTCTGCACTGGACTCCATCGCTCAGCACTTGTTTCATATCCCATTGGGTCATCCCCAGGAGCATGCAAAATTGAAATGCATACACGACCATCGACGTAAACTGCAGCAAGGAATAAAAAGAATTGTGAAATTGTTTTCCTGGTTTTTAATGATAATAAGGAATTCATTCAAAATAAGTCTTGAACAGAGAAATAAAGAAAAAGGAAATAATTTCAGTGGTCATTTGAACTGGTATCCTCATCTTTGTTGTTTCAATCACTATACTATGATTGACGGATATGTACTGTGGCATAACTGTTACTGGCATGAAAAATGGAATCGGTAAACCAAATTCAAATTTCGGTCAAGCCTACTTGATAAAATAGCATATTAGATAAATAGCAAGGCAGTTGGGATCCTTTAGCCCTGTAAGGTAGTTCATCTGAGAAAAGGTTACACTGATGGTAAATTATGTCTTTTCTGGCACCTTCTGCAGCTCAAAACATGGCCAGTTATGACATCTCATTGTACCAGTGGAAAAGTAATGATGGAAGTTGTGAGTTGGATGGTCTCTGTGCAATGACCCTCCAACTTCAAAAACATTCACACAGAGGTGGCAAGGCAAATGACTGCCCAGCCACAACAACAACCAACACCAATTTTGGTTGGGTCATTCTCTGGGCTTCCTAAGGTGTACACAAATTTTGTAGGCCTCCTTCTGTCTTGATTGACAATGGAATGACGATGGTGACCCCTTTAGCACGCAAACCTGGGCAAAGTGTACAGAGATCCTGGAATGCTCAATCAACAAAATCCTCTCGGGCTTGCGGATGAAATCCAAAAGAAAGTTGAGCACGATACATTTGACATCAGCTTGGCTGATGAAGCTGCAAGAAATACATCAAATTTGGCATCCAACCACCTTAGGGGGTCTCCACTCCCTGGTTTTGAATCTAAGTTGTCCTTTTCCTGGTTGTCTCAAAAGGCTAATTCATCCATAGCTTGTAGGAAGAGATGGATGGATTCATGCTATCTCAAGAGTTATAGAGGAAAATGAATGTAAGCGGCCTTGACCAGAGCTTGAAATCAGCTTGCTGATTCCATTGTCCATACCATTAACTGCCATGCCTTTTGTACATCCAGATGAAAACTTGTAATTGTTCGATAAACTCCCTAACCTCAGTCAATGATTTTCATTTTGTTGCCAATAACATACAAGTGAGATAAATTGAAACCAAATACAGCCGTATGTTGACTTTTGTCCTGGTTATGTTCCGGTTGTATGGACGCAACTTGACCTGCGCATGAATCAACCATTTTAAGATGAAGTATAACCAAAGCACATTACAAAATAAGATACCATGACACATACATATTTACCTGAACTCTATACATCTTTTTTTCACTTATTGAAAAGAATGGAACAAATGTCATCCATTACATTTATTTCATTGCTGTAAGTAGGTCAGATGTAAATTCAACGTTTGACCGTATTCAGTTTGGATTCAGAAATAAATTTGCATTTCATTGTTTCATATTGCTGTCAAGTGAGATTGGAAAAAAAAAAACCTGATCCAGGCCAGACTTACTATTTGGGTGGAATATTTCACTGTTGAATTTCATTTTAGGAGGGCTAAGGGGGTAGTCAGGAGGAAACATGAGTCGTGCAGGGAAGACACCCCCTTCAAAACATGTACCTTCAGGACCCCTGAAATACAGATTGAAAATAAAAAAAATAAAAAAACTCAGATATAGTTGATACGAGGATTACATAAATAAAATGGATTTCATTTTTTTCAAATTCTGTTAAGCCTTTTCAAAGCATTGATCATGACCATAATATTGTTGAAAAAAAGAAAAAGAAAAAAAAGGTACACAATCAATTTTCCAGAACCCTTGGTATCAGAACTGTGCTAGATTATTCATTTTGCTGAATCAACAGAAGTTACATAATTTGATTAAATAATACAATAGACCAAATGATACACTCACTCTGTAATAATGGGAGATCATTTGAAATAAGAGTTTCAATATGATATAATGCAATTTATAATGATTCTACCGGATCTTATATTCAATTCTTAATAACATAACTGTTGTGTTGAAAGAAACAAATACATGAGAATTTGGAGTTGAAACACTCATTTGGGCCTTTGTATTAATGGTGGCTGTTAAGCTCAATGGTAAGAGCAATGCTATGTTGAAGCGAGTACACCCCACTGGTCGCAGTTTCGATTCCTACAGCAACCTCCTTTTCTTTAATTATTCATTCTATTTACGTTGTCTAGGCAAAATGATACATTCACCACGTAATAACGGGAGATCATTTCAAATAGAGTTTGATTATAATATAACACAATTTATAATCATTCTGTTGGATCATATACCCATTTCTCAATAAGTATATACATATACACGCACACTATATATATATATATATATATATATATATTATATATATATGTATATATATATAAGATTTGTGCAAAATTTCCGAGCAGAAAAACGTTTTTTCAACTCTGTACTTATTCGGGACTTTTTCAAACACACCTACATATATATATGTATACATACATACATACACACACTCAAGTACCCTGTGTTAAATATCTAAAGAAAAAAAAAAAGGACTGAAGCTTTCAGTTTTTTTGAGGAGATTCCCTTCACTTTTAAAGAGGGAAAAAGTTTCCATTCACTGCTCTGAGGGGAAAAAGTTTCTCTATAGACATATATACATATCCTATTTTACATGGAAACTGAAAGTAAGGATCCAGTTAATAATTATAGTAATATCATAAATAGAACAACCATCTAAAACCTTAAAATTTTTTTCCTGAAACTATTCAGTTCAAAATAATTTCCTACAGCCATTGAGTATGTATGTTAAATTTAGCTGGGTAATGAGTAATTTCAATAGATTCTAGTTTGCCATCTACCTTAGATTTGCCTAAATTGATTTGACCCTACATGGGTCTTTCCAAGTCACCAGAGGTCATCGCTGTCTATGTTCATCCTGTGGTCAATTTACCCTAATACATAAATTTGCAGCTTATTGGGTGCAACCATCTTAGTTAGATTTGAAAATGCCAAAATTAACTTGATCTAAAATTGACCATAACAAGTCACCAGGGGTCAGACTCACCTAACCTTTCTTGATCCGAGGTTAAGTTACTCCTGTACACAGATTTGCAGCCCTTAGGAGACTGCTGTCTCCCTTAGATTTGAAAATGCCTAAACTGACCTGACCCTAAATTGACTTTTAGAGGTCACTAGAGGTCATTGCCACCTATCCTTTATTCATCCTGGTGTCAAATTATATGTATATACCAATTTGTAAGCCATAGTGTGCTGCCCTTTCCCTTAGATTTGAAAATGTCCAAATCAGACCTCAGCAAGATTGACCTGCCCATCAAAGGTCATCAGGTACACAAATTTTCAGCCTTTAGAATGCAGTTGTCTCTGTTATAGAAAATGTCAAATTTGACTTTACGCTAAATTAACCCCTATAGACTCCAAAAAGTCATCTCAACCTATCCTATCTACATCCTTAGGGTCAAGTTAATTTTTGTGCAGAAATTTTCAGGCCATAGGGTGCAGCTGTTTAGGAGTCTACATAAAACAAAGAAACAAACAATCCATTCTATAAAACATCTCAGGCGAATGATTAAACCTGAAGGATTTCAGTTATCTGTTCAAAATAGAAATAGCCAACCCCTAAAACCTTCATAATACACTAGTAAGTAATAGATCATTTTCTAATTCCTTTCTAAATGACATATAAATACAAATAAACATGTAATTAATCTAATAAATGAATAATCTTATATTTTACCAAATATCTCTCTGAAAATGAGATAATTATAAATGAAATCTAGATGATTCTGGATAATTTTTTTGAAAAGTTTTCATTTCTCGCAAATTGAAAACATTTCGTTATGAGATTTTCTCTTATTTGAGACCTCTTGTTAAGTGAAATTTTGTTATAAGAGTCTTTCATAATGAAAGGTACCACTGTATATCTATGCCAACACAAAGGGTGAATGATCAAATTAGTCCAAAGTGGTTTGTAAAATATTGTCCAACAGATTTCCCACTGAAAGATGCTCCATGGTTGGGCAGATCAGCCAAAATGCTTAGTGATCAAATCAAAGTAACGCTTGGAAATAATAAGTATTCTAAAACACGCAGGATACAGCCAAAATATTCATAATATCCTAATCAAGAGTGATAGTATAACTACGATTGAAGACAATAGACTTTTTTTAGCTTGATATCAACAGCAACTGTAATGGGTAACGATTTAAATTTTTGTATGAAAACATTGTGCCAAGTAAATTACAATGTTAGTCACTTTGAGGTGTCAATTTCATATAACGAAAATCGTGACAGACAAAGAAAAGTGGATACTTACAGCAGCATGGAACACAACGGTCCATTGAGCAAGTGAAATGAATCACCACTAACCATACCTAAGTTTACATTACTCAATTTTTTTCCAAGACCAACATATCCTCAAAAATAACAAACACAGAGTGAGATAAAAAAAAAAACAAACAAACAAAGAAAAAAACCCAAAAAAAACTTACATAATCAAAGCTTCCCATTCAAAGAAGTTCTCTTCACTTACAGGACCTGCAATGATCCCCTCAGGAGGATTCAATGTCAACTCTGCAAAAGGAAATGAAGCATTTAATTAATAAAAATATCAATACCATGCTCATCTTTTATCAGATATTTTTAGAGATAAGTGAATAAAAGAAGTTCAACAGGAGCAGATATGTGAAATTGAAAATAGTTATTTCTGATTAATTATGAATTACTGTAAATTGAAGATTTCCCCCAAAATATAGCTTTTAAAATTGCTCTGTATTCAACAGGAACATAACTTTGAAGTCTCACAAATTCTCAAGCTCACACACGTGAAAGGAACATTCTTATGCATTCTATAAAAAGTAGATTTCACTAGCTGATATGCTCTGTAAAGCAATTTTAAACCATCTTTAATAATTTCCAAAATTTCCTAGGGGGTGCATAGCTCTGGACTCCCCTAGAAGCCCCCCTGCCATTTTCCACACGATGCTTGGGGTGGGGTCATGTGATTCTCACTCATTGTAACATTGAAAGTTGATAGATATGCCGGCCAATGGTTATTCTTACCAGAGGCCTATCCCTTTTTTTTCTATTTTTCTTCCAATTTTGTAAGTCAACATTGGGGTGCATCCTTGAAATGGGAACATTCTTGACACTGAGGGGGAGGGGATACAGTATTTAAAAATAAAGTTTTTTTGTGATAAATATTTTGGCCCACTTTAGTCAGAAGGATTGCTGTTACAATACTCACACCATCCTCTGTACTCTGGAGTAGAAAAAAAAGCCCGGCAGCCTTGATTTAAGCCTGTAACTTCTTTCCCTCCAGTGTAAAGTCAAGTTCTCAACTTCTCTTCAGCAACTGTGAAGGTGCCATTTACACTACCATCCAGAGAATTTGTCTTTCCCAGCAGGGAGAAAAGGATCTCTTAGTCTCCTTGCATAACCCTGACCATTTGTCTGACCCCAGGTCCAGGAGTTTGTTTTTCTAGGGAGGGGCAGTACTTATATACACACAAGACCCATAAGAAAAGAGATAGACAAAAAAAAAAAAAAAAAAGAAAAAAAAAAGGCAGGACACTTTGGGAAGACATAGGCAAAGTCAGAGTCTTTTTTTTTTGCTTTTGTTGTAGTTGAACCATTTTTAAAAAAAATAGTTCTATGTTTGCGTATCATATCTTATGTTGTTATTTCCGTTATGGGTGGGTGTGCATGTGTTTCCATATAAGACACACTCTTTTTCACTCTCTAAAATGTGCTTATAATTAAATAAGAATGTAGCAGAATATTTCGCCTTGCTGAGTGGAATGAGCCAACCCAGAAATGATAGACATGAAGGTGTGTGTGTGTGTGTGTGTGTGCATCTGTAAATGAATAAAATTTGACAAAACACACCCTTAAAGTTGATGTAATAAAAATAATTCTGGTTAGTCACACAATAGAAACTGTCATGTAACCAACATCTTTCTGCAGGATGTTGAGATGGGATGATCAATTAAAAAATTGAAAATAGAATGATCAATGAATGAAGTACTTCTATTGCCCTTTGATGGCAGTGATTGTTAAAAAGGTCTGAATTTCCAAGAAACAAACATGGATGCTGCTGAACACTAACTGAGAGATCAATTTAGCATAGAATAACATTACAAATGGAACCCCCACTAAAACCTATTTAGGGTGGGAATTTAAAAAAACAAAAATGTTTTATTCTAGACATGATGTGCAAATATTTAAATTTTCAGCCCTCTAGCCCCAGGAAGTGGCTTGTATAAATGATACATACATCACCAGCCAGACTAACTAAGAAACTGAAGAAATTTTTGTTAACAATTATGATTGACAATTTCAAATTAAAATCTGAAATATAAGTAGATAACAAAAAAAAAAAAATATTTATGTGTGTGTATTAGAAGGAGTCATCTTATCAAAACCAGAATTTCAGATTTTTTTCAAATGACAAAATAGACAACTTAGCTGAGAAGTTGTGTAAGGTCAGAGAAAGGCAGGATGAATACTTTCATGACTGAATAATGATAGTATGAATTTATGGGAATAAAGGGTTTTTGTCTTCACTCCACTGGAGCAGAGTTGGCATCACACTGTCACCCAAGAGAGGATAAAGGAGAGTTGGGTTGTCAGCACAGGGAAGGGGCACTCTCACTTATTAGCATAAAGCTTTTCCTCAAAATGAAAATAAACTGATACATGTTTATACCTCCAAAATTGGCCATTTATGGCATTCGTTCAAAATGTTGTCTGTGTTTACAGTTCATCAGCTGATAGGAAATTGAATGTATCCTCATTTCCCGCTTACACCCATATTGGGGGGGGGGTCGTAGGATTAGTGTGGCGATTGTTAGTAAGACCAATTTCTGGCTTGCCAGGCTAGCCGAAGCTCTATCAAGCTTGTAGCAGATGGTAAGCCATCTATATACTGACATGTCTCCGGTGTTCTTATGAGAAATGGTTTATCCAATATAACTGCATAGCCTTGAGGAGTGGTTCCTCTATTCTAGAGAAGTTTGAAGTACCATTTTAAAAGTCATTGGTATGATTCAGCAGAGGGTTGAACCATAGCCTAACAAACCGGAGCTGAGCACTCTACCATTGAGCCAAAGTGATCAATTGCTGGGAAATAATTGTGTAAATCCAGGACTGCTTAATTTTCCTGATAATCAAATAAGTCCATTAAAAAGCCTTCATGATATACATTGAATTCAACAGTCTCTATTCTATCTCTACAGACAATGAAATGATACTGGAGAATGCTCTCTAGGGTGAATGCCTGGCTGAAGCGTATAGGGATCAGGGAATGCTCAGTCATAAGAATCGCCTTGTTGGACTAACTAATGTAGTCCAGAGGAAAGCAGAGAGTGATACATCTGGCATCAGCTTGGCTGCAGAGGCTGCCAGAAATTGAACCTGCGGCTGATTAAGTAGCTAATTACGTTAAAGCAGCTACCTAATTGGTTGCAGGTTCTATTCCTGCAGCAGCCTTATTTTCTCTAATTGTTAATTCTATTTACGCTGTTTAGGCCAAATGACACATTATCCATGTAATAACAGGAGGTTGTTTCAAATACTATAATGCATTCAAAATTATTCAGTCAGCTTATATATCCATTTCTTAATATATTTAAAAATGTATAATGAGACAGAAATCCTTCATTTAAACATACATTGTTGAAAACAACAGACAATCTGTGTCTATTTGATTTTTCGGATAATTTTTCTAGTTTGCATTCAAATCCTTTATTGATGTCATTGAAAGTTTTTTTTAAAAACATTCCAATGTTGTTGGTTTGAGATCTTTCAATTATTACTGGACATTATCAAGAAAGTGTGATAATGGAATTCAAAGAGTGATTATTGTTTTTATTATAATTTTATATTTATAATTCAAGTGCTGTCATTTTTTTAAATTTAAAAAAAAAAAAAAATCTGTTTAAAATGTGCAACTGAAACTAACACAATGAGCTGGCAACATCACCTGCACACTACAAGCACTCAAGAAATAAAATTTTATATAAATATATATATATATATATATATATATATATATATATATATATATATATATATATATAAATAAGAAATGGATTTTTTGGACTGACAGAATTAATTACAAATTTGCGTTATATCACATAGAAACTTATCTGAAATGATTTCCTGTCGTCATATGGTTGATGTATTATTCAATTTAGACACCATAAATAGAATAAACAATTAAAGAAAATGGAGCTGCTGCAGGAATCGAACCTGCTGCCAATAGGGTAGCCACTTTAATACAGCAATAAACACCTTAAAGGAAGGAAATGAGATTAACAAAGGGAGCAACATGATCAGAAATTTGTTTGCCCTTTCTACTCAAATTTTGGTGTTCCATCAACTGTTTTAGTCCGAAGTAATGTCTTTGCCTGATAATAAGACCCCCCCCCCCCAGCCAATTTACAGTCAAAATCTACTAATATAATACTTGAAGAATACCCATACTGGATACATTCGAGACCCAATATACACGCTGATTTATATGGAAAAATTTGCATGGCACACTTGCAAAATAGTTGAGGCACACTATTGTGCCACAGCACACAGTTTGAGAACCACTGGTCTAAACTAAAGTCTTTGCCTGATTATGAGACACCTCCCCGCCCCCACACAGAGACAGACGGAGCCGATTTGCAGGCTGCAAAAAGGCAAATAGCAGTTGTAATACATTTTTAACACTGTCAGTAGTAGTCTTCTAATAGCAGTGATAGTAATAGGATATATTCTAATCATAGTACTTCAGGCAATGGCACAGTATTTACAGTCGAAATCTACTGATATGATGAACAGTGTGAATTTGGGGCGTTCTCTCTCCGTAACTATGGACTCTTCCACTTAAAGGAATAACTAGTTTAATCATAGTACTTCAGGCAATGGCATAGTATTTACAGTTAAGATCTACTAAAATAACAAACATTGTGATTTTTGAGGTTTCCCTGTCTGTAAACATGGACTCTTCCACTTAGTATTTATAGTTAAAATGTGTTGAAGTTACTATCATAATAATCACCACCACCACACTAGCAGTAACAGAGAAAATAAAAATAATTTGTTCACTACCATGACTTTTTATTGAATAATGTTCCATCGAAAATGGGAAGTACACACATACCACATGTACATGCACACACACGTGTAGAAGTCTGTATGTGTGTGTGTGTGTGTTTTGCATTTTCGATGAAATGCCGGTCGATGATAAGTCGTGCCACAATTTGTTCAAGTGAGAGTGGTAATAAATAGAGTACCATAAATAAAAACAAAAGTAATACCTCAACTGCATTAATTATGGTTGCCATGGTGAAGTAGTAGACAATAGTAGTTCTAGAATTCAAGCATCACTAATATAGGTACTATTATCACTAACAGAAAATAGTAGCGAAAAGGTACTACTGGGGTTATGCTGGACTGCTTAAGCTAATGTTGGGGCTACCAGCTAAGGCTCAAATCCAGATAAAGACAAGGTTGAAAATTTTGAGCAGCTTTTTAATTATCATGGGGAAAACTGATAGAAACAGATCAAGATAATCACTCAATAGAAACCGTCAGACAACCAACATCTTTTGGCATGTTTGGGGTAATCAATTACAAAAATTTCAGGAGCAAGTGATAAATGAATAAGTTATTTCTCTTGCCTTTTGTTGGGCAGTGATCACTTTAAAGTCTGAATTTTCAAAAAACAAGCATGTAAAAAATAGGGGATCAATTTAGCAAAAAATTGCATTGAAAATGGAACCCCCCCCCACACACACACCAAAAAGTGTATGAGTGTGGGGGTAGAATTTTCAGAAAATTTTCCAGCCATGATGAAGAGTAAAATGTTCAAATTTTCAGCCCTCTAGCTTCATTGGTGCATTTATATGTGTCACACATGCATACAAACGCAGTCAGCCAGCCAGACCAATTTGAAATCTGAAAGAAAGTTTTGGTAACAGATTTGGTTGATAATTTCTAATCTGCGCACAATTTGAGATATTTATCAAGCTTAGCTTAGTTTGGCACAAGACCACGAGAGTGGAGGAGTCAGGGAAAGCGGGAAATGTGAATAATTATTGCTGCTATGTGTGTCAAAGGTTAGGGTTTGGAAAACTACTGAAGCTAATACAAATTAAGAATTGAAATAATGAGCAGCTGTAGAAAATAGATGCTAATATAATATTTAAAAAAAATTATATCAATGCAATTGCTACCCAATATGCTCAGTTCATATTTATCTATTGATTAGTTACATTTTGATGGAGATAGGTAAATTGTTTTAACCCCCTTTTATTGGCTCATCCTCACCTTTAATTCTTACTCTTCCTCATTAGGTGGTACTGATCTTTACTAAGGGACCCTAGTAGCACTAATCTCACTAAGGAACCATAATTGTGCAGATCTACTGGGGACCATAGCAGTGTGGATTTATTTTGTTTTTAACAAAAAAATAAGCAAAATATGAAAATAGAGACAAATGAGGTGTTGTAGAACAGAGTTTGATACCTCTTTCCTATTAAGACGTAAATTATCATTGTTGTGTTTGCCCCAAAATAGATGCAAATTAAGTTATAAAATTCATGCCTTATACCAACTAGGATCTAATGACACATCAGATTGCATGAGATATTGTAATAATTCCACTTCAAAGGCAAATTTCTCCTCAAGCCACTTTTGACTAATTAACATAGACTTATCAACAAAATCACAACTAGTGAAACTATAGGTACACTAATTAAAAACTGAATGAAAATAAATTGCTGGATCTGACCCCAAATTTAATCACTTTCAAGCCCTTTCCATAAAATTTAATTGAAATTCATTGAGAACTTTCGGAGATATCATATGGAGGGGCACACAACTTTTAGAGACATTGTGTGATCTGGACACATAGCAACGATGTAGAGGAGGTAATTGTACTTGGATCCATCGCTCAACTCACTTCTGTAGCCCACAAAATTTAATTGAAATTCATAGAGAACTTTTGGAGATATTGAGAGGAAAGACATGGGATAAAACATACCTCTCCTTTGTAGGCATAGGTAAATATAGTTACAGAATTATTAATAATTAGCAAAACTAGCATAATACCCATGAAAAATGACAGGATTATTTATGTATGGATAAATCATACAAATATATATATTTTAATATAGATTTATCTATTACTAACAAAAAACATAACAGGAGTAAAATTCATTTTCAGTTCATTTTCTACAACTCTACATATTCTAGGTTTTTTTTTTTTAAATTTTTAAATGATAAGGCAATGGAACAGGATAAAAAATCTTTTTTTGATATGAGAAAAACATCAGTTTTATACATGGAAAATCAGAGATGCCTTCATTTAGAGTGATAGTTTTCCGTGCTACTACTGAGCAATCATCAGCAGCAGTAGTAATAGTGATATAGATGCGAACACACAGACACAGAAGCTTTACCCCTTACTATCTCTCTGATGCTTTGAAGCAAAAGACACTAATAAACAAAGAAAAAGTGACCCAGGCTTTTATAGAAGACCGCTAAATATAATTCACTAATAATCATAATACTAACATTGAGAGTTAAAAGAAAACAATAAACACTTTGAGTGTTTGTAGTGCGATAGCAAATAGCAACTTGAGTTGCTGCACTGTAACCATTACCTCGTTGAATAGTGGTATTGGTAGTACTATAACATAATTGTTATTAAATACCAAATGTAACCAATGGCTGGGCTATTATTGATAAAACACCCTAGTAACAGTTGACATAGATAATATATATTGATAAATTTTTATTTGAACTCTGACAAAGAAAGCCATCTGTCACATCAGGAAAAACAAAGGGAAAACATGCTCTGTTTAAAAATGTGTGATCGGGCGCGACAGAGGGGTGTAGGTGGGTCATTTGGCATGGACCTACTACTTCGAGGGGGGTCTACTTCTCTTGGTAAGAGGCAAAGGGAAGACATTTTGGTATAAAAATATTGATGTTTCAAAGACGTGTCCAGTTTCGTTAAACGACAGCAGTTCTGTTATGCGGACACTTCGTAGGCAATCTTTCTTACTAAGTGATGCTTTGCTGACTTGGCCGTTTCGTTGAATACTTATTTTGGTACCATTTAGAGGTTAAAAAACAGAAATAGTGAGATCTCTGGAAATGATCGGAGAATCTAGCAGACATCGACAACCTATTTATGAGCGTAATTAAAATTGAAAATAATTTATTTCTGTAATTTTTTTGACTTTTCTAAAGAGAAAAAAAAGCCCAAATTTAATAAATTATCAAGTAGAATATCGCAATGCTTCGAAGTCTTTTTTTTTGTTTACTCATATCATAACATACTACACCGTTGTTAGTTATTTGATAAATTAGCAAATAGAACTTCTGTATGCAAGAATTTTTTTCATCAGCTATCAATTTTCTGCTGAAAAATAAACAACAACAACAAAAAATAACAAAAACAAACAAAACCTTTTATCATTTTTATGAGTTATATAAGCATAGATTAATCAGAGATATTTGTAAAGCAAAGTAAGTTTTGGGGGTTTCATTTTACATTTTATCAATAACAACAACAATAAATGATTTCTTCGAAGGATGTCCCACTCCTCAGAGAAATTAAACTGTTCATTCGAGAGAGTTTATTAATTAATCTTCGAAAAATTAACTAGGGCTCTGAAAATCAGTTTAATTCAATGATTAATTGGCTGGATTAGAAAAAAAAACTCGAAATATCTTGAAAATTTCGCTTGCTACAGCAGTGTTTTGTCAGCAGTGTTTCAAATTTGAAACGGAGATCGTTTACATCTAGATTTAGATTATTTTGGTTGAATTTAAATGTTAGATATTGATTTTAGGAGTTGGGTGCAAGTGAATTTTGATTTTTTGAATAATGCTCAAACATTCAAAGATTATTTTGGCTACGTCTTGATATTTTGAATGATTGGGACGTTCTTAGTTTGACGACCCCAAAATTTCGTTCGGCTATAAAATTGCTAACTTTGGCAATTAAAATGGTGAGCGCAAATTTCAGCCGTAACAAGCGTAATTTTCAAAATATTTCAAGATATCTGAATCCGGTCAATTAATCAATATTAACTTATTTTCTTCAGATCAATTTTCATGGGCTTACTTTATTTTTGGAAACTGCTGATGAAGTGAGAAAGTTGCGTGAAAAAGTTTTATTTGCTAACTTATCAAATAACTAACAAAGGTGCATGCGTGTAGCCGATAATAAAAGTAACTTAAACAACATTGCAATTCTACTTGATAATTAATGAAAATTTATTTTTTGTTTCTTTCGATTGAATTTTTATTTCAAGCATAGCCCCACCCACTCAATTTTTTTTCAATTTAACAACGCTTTTAAAAAAGGTTGTCGATGTCTGTGGCTGGATTATTTCTCTGATCATTCACAAAAATTCATTTTATCATTAATGGGTTTTATCATCAAGTTCTTCCATTGTTGTTTTGAGATGTGAAGTAAAATATTTTTCGTATTTTCAGTTTTTTCCACCTGTAAAGATGGTACCAAAAAAAAAAAGAAAAGTTTTTGAAGAAACAGCAGTCAGCGAATAGCCAAGTCGGCGAAACATCATCAGCATCAGTCTTTTAACGTCCATCGTTGGACATGGACCTTCCCCAGGATTCGCCATACTACTCTATTATGGGCGTCGCGGAGCCAGTACTTTCTGAATTTGTCTAGTTCGTCTCTCCATCTAATACTCTGCCGGCCTTGGTTGCCCATGTGATCTCTGGGGATCTATGTCGCGAGTCGTGATGTCCATCGTTTGTCTGCCATTCTGGCGACATGGCCAGCCCATTGCCATTTGAGTTTTTTTCAATGGATTCTATGATGTTCCTGACTCCTGTCTTCTCTCAGATGTATTGTGCTGTCTTGTGGTCTCTCCATGTGAGGTTGAGCATAATCATTTCATGTGCACGTTGCGTGGTTCTCAATTTGCGGGTCTGTCTCTTGGTTAAGTTCGATGTCTCAGCTCCATAGGTGACTATTGGGAGGATGCATTGGTTTTATATCTTTCTTTTTAGGATTAATGGAATCTTCTTGTTTTTGAAGGTTGAGCTTGCTCTGCAAAGGCTAGGGTGATTCTTTGCTTGATTTCTTCTTCCTTTAAGGGTCTCATGGAAATTCGTCCTTGGTAGATGAAATGGTCTACTTCCTCCAGTTCTGTGCCCATAATTTTAATCTTAGTGTTCCCAGTTCCAAAGTGGTTGTTGTACAACAACATTGCCCTTTTTTCAGAGAACCTACACAACCTCCAACTAATGCTAGATGAACTAAATGAAGAGAGCAAGAAAGTCAGCCTACACATGAATTTCGGCAAAACATCACTTTGTAAAGTATCCAAGTGTCCACATGATGAAACTGCTGTGTCAGCGATTTATTTATAGGCAAAATGACCATGAACCTTAAAAGAGAGTTAGGGGAATACTCTTTAGATACATAAATGAGTCTATAGCCTAATGACAAAAAAGGATTTAATTTACATAACCAATATTTACTTTTCAACTCAATCTCTTTCCTTGTCAATGCACTACAGAGGCGAACATTAATTATATAGATCCAAACAATTTACAGTGAAAATTTCAGATCAAAATTCAACATATATCTACCGTGTATTCCAATATATAAGATGGACATTCAATTTTTTAATAAATCTATGCAAATTCATTATCTTATGTTAACTGAACAACCATAACATAATAAATTTGGAGTTATATAAAAAAATTCAATCAAAGAATGAATATGGTCAAAATAAATTCTATTGATGACATAACTGGTGTTATCAATCTAATATCTACCAAAATCCAGAACCTGAAAAATCTAGATATTATCATAGAAGGGGTCTAGTAGAGTACTGATGCCAATTTTCAATTCTGTAGATAAAACAGTGTGGTCAGTTGTGTTGGAGCACACAAACAAACAAACCCATCAAAATAAAGCCCAAAAATTCTTTTTTTCCAAAATTTAAAAAAAAAAAAATTTTAGAGGGGGTCTTATAGGTACCAATTTTAAATCCTGTAGACAGTATGGCCAGAAGTACTGGAACACACAAACAAATACACCCATCAGAATAAGTCCCCAAAAAGGTGAAAAAAACTTTTTTCAAAAATTAAAAAAAAACACAAAACATTTTTAGAATGGGTCTAGTAGAGTAGTGATGCCAATTTTCAAGTCAGTAGACAAAACGGTGCGGCCAGGAGTGCTGGAACAAATAAACAAATGCACGCACATATCAAAAAAGATAGAAACCATAATAATCTTTGATGATTATGGTTGTTCAATTTTAAACTGCACTCAATGCGCTGGTATTATGACTATGGGACCATTATTGAAGCTGGATATTGACAATTATAGGGCTTGGATATGCTGCAGTGAGCAGTAGTCCTCCAAGTAATATTGTAAAATCATTTATATAACAGACCAGCGAATATGGTTTGTAGATGTCAGGCAGCAGACTTACTGATCCTCACTTGTACATCATTCCCAAAAGCCCCATAAAGCACTTGAAATGTTTTATATCCTGAAGGGGTGGGGGGTGGGGGGCAACAGAGTGTTAAGTAAATTGCTCTTGTATGAACATGATACAAATACTTAATCACAGAGATTAATTGGGATTATCAGCTTAATAATTCATCTAAGTCTCTGATGTTGTAGCTCAACTTTTTAATCCACATTTGGAATGAGAATTGTTTTGAAATAAGAAATGATAAACATAGATTAATAGGTACATCATCAGGTCAAGCAATAAATGTACTTATATAATGAACAGCATGATTCTCTTGATTTCTCTTTCTAACAATAGATTCTCCCATTTTAAGAATTTTGCTCAGAAAAATACCATATACCCACCATTTGAAACATATCTGGAAAGAATTCAGTATTTTTTTTCTAAAAAATAAAAAACATCTCATAGAAATTGAAATACATCTGAATTTTTTTCACTGGAATTACCAGAAAATATAGTAATACAGTAAATATTGTATAGCAATAATCAGCCAGTTAATCTTGCTGGCTGTTTTTTGTGGATTTGATCCTCATTAGGTGTTCCACCATTAATGGTCTAATACCAAACTGTTATGGTAATAAATAATATTAAAAAAATGATTGAATTCACTATTTTTTTTCTTAAAGGATAATCTCCAAGAAATTTGACTATAACCGTGAATTTTTTCATGGGGTTCAACGTATACATAGATATTCCATTCCCATGTAAGTTATTAGCTTTCTCCAAGGAATTGCAAGTTCAAAACATAAGAAATATGCTTATATCAATTATTATATCCCTTGCAGAGTCATTAGAATCATTTCCAATGATATAATTCATGTGCACATTTGGCCCATGATACAGAAGGTGGAAAATTAAGGACAATAAAATTCAATTTTTGGATATATTTATACTATAGGGTTATATAGACTACAAATCGATTTTTAAAGATATATCAGGAGTTTGTTGAAAACCATACTTTTTTCTCAAAGGAGTCTGCTGTATCTTTATCAATAGCTTTATGAACCTGTGAACTTTCCTGCATTTGGATCATATTCTTCCATAATATTCAAGAAGTGTTCAAGGTGTGAAAAAATTTCATTCATTTTTTTTTGCTGCCAAAACTTAGAAGTGATTTCATCTCATTTTCCTCCTGCACGTCAATCAAAGTTTCATCAGTCATAGGTTCTGAATGAGATGCAATTAATTCATCCACATCTTCAACAGTGAATTGCAAATCATAAGCCTAATAACTTCCTCTGTGATAACTTTAGGGGTATTCTTCAAAACCTCAAAAATTCGATATCAAATCTGGACATAACTTTTTCCAGCAACCTAGCATTGTTGATTTATTCATCTTGTCCCAAGAGACTAATATTTTAAGTAGCACTCCAGATATCGTATCCTTTCTGGAACTCTTTTTGGTTAAGCCCATCTTTCTTATCAGTTGTCGTGATTGCCTATTTAATAGTTTTCCCTGTGTAATAAAATTGAAGATTGAGATTACTATTTGATCCATTGGCTGAATTTCACTTGTGGTATTTGCAGGCAAAATATCACTATAATTTCAAGATAAAAATCCTGTAATTCTTCAGGATTGCCACTAGCAAAACTAACTAAAGATGCCTTAAATGATAAAGAAAAATGTGTCAGGAATAATTCAACTGCAGGGACAAAATGAGTATTAAACCAAACTTGAACAGCTGCAATAGTCCTTGCTCTTTTGTTTGCTTTCCAAATGACTGATAGCATTCCTTTAGACTTCCTTTTCAAGGCTCTAGGATTTTCTGAGTGATAGACTAGCATTGGTTTCAGTTTAAAGTTACCAATTACATTGCCACAAAGAAGTAGTGTCATTCTGTTCTCAGCTACTTTGTGCCCAAGTGCAACTTTCTCTTCAATTGATAAATATGTTCTTTCAGGCATCTTATTCCAAAATAAACCAGTCTCATCAACATTAAAAATCTGCTGAGTAGTATAACCCCCTCCTTCAACAATGACAGCAAAACTTTTGATAAACTTGGTTGCAGCTTCTTCATCTGCACAACCTATTTCTCCAGTCAGTTTAATGTTATTCAAAGCTGCCCTTTGCTTTCATAAAATTCTGGAGAATCTGCTGCCTGTTGTCCCAAGTATTACTTCTTATCTGCATATAAACCAATAGCCTTGCCTTGAATTATAGCAAGACTCATTGGAGCATTTTTTCTCTGCTGGACATCAATCTATACATTATCAACTCTATTTTTTTCATCACTAGGCCTCAATTTTGGACATAATTGATGCTGTCATATTTCCTGCATTGCGTACATAGCCTTTAATTTTGTTTTTATCCTTAATAATCAAAGACAGTTGATTTACTCATGTTCAGAGTCCTGCTTATTGAAGATTGAGATTGGCCAGTTTCTGAACGATTAATAATATCCATCTTTGACACCACTGTATTAGTTTTATGGGGCCAATACTTTTGAACAAGCAATATCATTTTCACATTTCGTACTCATTTTTCAAGACAATATTTCATAGTCTGCATTGGGAATGAAGAAAAAGGGGATAGTCACTTTTATGTTGAAATTCTTAAAAAAAAAAAAAAAAAATTATAAATTTGTTGCATCAAACTGACATTTGGTTTTTAGTAATGAATCTGTATACATATTCTCGCAAAATATTTATATTTCATACTGCAACCCCCCAAACAATCATTTGTTTAAGTAAATTTCATCTTATTTTTTTCATTTTGGGTTTTACTTTCAATACATGAATCCATTGTCTCAAAATATTTATATTCCATACAGCGAAATAACGAACTTACTCATGTTGACGTCTAAGGAAAAAAAAAAATCTGATTTACTTTAAAATTAGTTGAATAACCTATCCATTGGACAAGAATTTAGCTAGTATGAATAATGCAAATGCATTGCTAATGACTTTAGAACAGGTCCCACAATTTTAAGGGCCCTGTGCTAAATGCTAGTAAGCTATCAATTCCGATTCAGTGATTCTGCACCTGCTCCATTACTCTAATATACTATATAACCTCCAACTTTCATCAATGACTGCATGCTTAAGGTTATTAATTTTAACCAATCATCAACTTTAATTGGATAATCATTCTGTGAGAGTGCAGAAACATAAATACAGAGGTATTTGAAACTGAAGTCTCAGCGGCTGCATAAATATCAAAAACTAAAACAAAATAATATCATTACTGAAAGATCAGACATATTTGCTGTATGTTCTAACACTATAGTGAATGAAGAAATTCAATTACCTTGTAAGTAAAAAATGTATGTGTTTTATATACTTATGCATATTTTCCTAACTTAGGACCTCTTTATAATATATGCTACTGACCCAACACAAGATTAATCTGATCCTGGTCATGTAGCAAAATAGGAGGAAATTAAACTCAACCACCAAATCATGAATTGAGAATTTTTACTTGAAAGTCACTCTTACATTCATAACCACAACGACCAGTAAAATTCACTCATGACAATCAGACAGAATTCTAGTAGCATGTTGTATAAATTAAGTCATGCATAACTGGTGTATCCATTTACAATAAGGTCAGCTGAACTTGGGACGGCTTTTCTCACTGACTAATCAAAATCATATATATATATATAAGCTGTGTCTGTCATACTATTAGTATCAGTAGCAGCCATCAGCTCCTCTTGCTTCCCACCTTCTATTTAAACTACCCAACATTCCTTTTTGCCCTCTCCCTTCCTATCCCCTTAGCAAACAATCTAATTTTCTTTTCCCTGATCTCTTTTCCTACAGTGTCTGTCACAATTATAGCATCAGTAGCAGCCATCAGTCAGGCCTGTTGCTGTATACTTATGATTATAAGAAAAAGGTTGAATTGTAGGAAAAGTTGGTATGTTGATAATTATTCTCAAAGTTATAGACAATAATAAGGTTAGTTTGCAACAATTCCATTTGAAAAAATGATTGATACAACTTCTAACATCACCTCTCTAATAAAATACAAGAACCAAACTGATAGTGCTTCTTAGAGTAATAGAAATTAGCCGTAAGTGGCCAAGGCAGTTTTTCTCCTCCAAAATTGCATTTTTCTCCAAGAAATCAGTTTGATGCTTTATATATTTCACTGAGGCAAGTTTTTAAACTATAGAAAAGTTCTATGAATCTAGATTTCTTTGGGTTAGAGAAAAAATGATGTTTTTAATTTAAAAAATATGGAAGACTACAAAATGAACGTTTTTTTTAATACATAGCAATAATGACCTACTTTCGGCTTTAGTGTTTCTTTATTTCATTGGCTCTTCTAATGCTGATAATAATTAGCTGGCAAAATGTAACATTTACAATAGCAAGAAATTAAAAGTATGATAACTTGCTGGCGAAATAAAGCCCTATTTATTTCTTCCTCAAGAACTAAAAATGTTTTCAGGTTGGCTTGGATATGGTTGAATCATTCAAGCACAGAAAATGATTTAGTACACAATCATTCATCCACCAAGCTTAGGGCTGAAGAAGATGCAGATTTCTGGAACAAGGCTTAATATAAAGTCGAAATATAGAATAAACAAAGAAAAGTAAAGAACAAAATTTCAAAGAAGAATTCTGTTTAATCTTCATAAATCCACATATAATTAATAAGATGTAGAATACTGAATATACCATGAAAAGTAAATGAAGAAAAGAAAACAATGAAACTATAACAAAAATATACAAAATGATCCACTCCCGAAAACAGGATCTGTTTAATCAATATAAACCCATTAAATTTCATCTGAATGCAATACAATCATACCCTGAAAATGAAAAAAAAATGAATTAATAAAGAAATAAAAAAAAAAAAATGAGTCACAAACTACCAAGGAGCCTATCAGATTCAAAACTGACCAATTTGAATAATAGCTGATTTTCTGGTAATCCCTCTTTTTGGGAGAAGCCACATAAATGGTCCAGAATTGTAACAAATTTCTAATTCGATTTCCTGAAAAGGCTGACAGTAGATTCAGGATAAGAATCAGCGCCAGATTAACTATGCAAAAGTTGCATATGCTATGGACCCTGCAATTTCAAGGGCTTTGCATTAAATGCTTGCAAGCTATCGATTCCGATTCAGTGATTCTGCACTTTCTTTATAACTATGGCACAATCTGCTCTCACCTCTTTTGTGATACATATACCATGCATAAATATGGAGGTGTTTGAAACATAAGTCATAGCCACTGCACAGAGCTCAAAATATAAACAAAAAATAAGTAATACTATTTCTGAAATGTCAGACATATTTGGCATATCTGGGTGTATAGCAAATGAAAAATGTAATTTCTTAGCAAGTAAAAAAAATGTATGTATCTTGATATTCATGAATATTTTCAAAATTTAGGGTCCCTTTATAACATATGCTACAAGCCCCACACTAAACTGACCTTGGCAAGAATCAAAAGCCTCTTGGTTAAAGGATAATGTTTCTCTTATATTAAAAGTCTATGAATAGAAACAAGTTTAGTTACTCTGCAACTTATGTGCTTAAAGGTTATAGTCACTAGCATATTGTAGTGAGAATAAGATTTCCTGGTACAATAAAAGAAATCTATTCAAGCGAAAAGAAAATACTCAACTGACCAATTGAATATAAATGGCATAAAGGAATGTTTAACACTCCCTCGATTTTTGCTTGGCCCAGCACAGAAAGAAAATAATCCATGGGCTATAATTAATACAATTTGTCAAAAATTAATATCATAAAATTCATTTTCAATAAAAGTATTATTGAACACAAGCAGAACAGGTTATTCAGCTAGTATATGTGATGAACAGTGTAGAAAAAAAAAAAAAAAAAAAGAAAAAAAAGAAGCTTTTGGTGAGATTCCACCTTGCAGCCTCTTTCCTAAAAAACATGGTTATTTTTTACCTTTCGTAATCATTGGTCTTCATAGTTCACAGGCATACAAAACGGATGTTAGTTCAAGTTTGACTGAAATCTTGATTTTTTATTTCCAATCTGCACGGTCTACAAACAACTGTGAGGTGATTGTGTGAGTTATAATTGCGATAAATGGAACTCGAAATCAAGATGAAATACTAGTCTGAAATTGATGATCTGACAATTCTTCAGGTATCTTGAAGAAAGAGCAATAAGAGTTTGAGTCTCGCTAAAAGCTAATTCTTTATTTCAAATCTGCGCTATTTTCTAATGACCTTAGAGTAACACACAAAGTTGTTGCAATGAAAAGTAGTTGTAATAAAAGTCAATTGAAACCAAGATGTAAGAAATACCCGTGAAAAATTAATAAAGGCTTCATCTCATAATAAGATTCAAGATAATAGCACAGGCTTATAGTGTGGGTTGCAATATGTAGTGGATTCTAAATATAAATCTATATCATTGCTGACTCATTAAGAAAACTGCAAGTAATTACGAAATTTCCCTTTGAACTTGTAAGTCAGATATTTTTCTCCCATGTCCCCACTAAGAAATATTTGACTTACGTCCCATACCAAAGGTAAAAATTACATGAATCGGGAGTCAATGAATGAAACTTAAGAAAAAATTAATTTGAGTTTTCTAATCAGGTGCTTGGGTACGAGATAACTGAAGGTGCAAGGATTAAGGATTCAAAGGGTCAAAGTCATAGATAGAAATATGTAAAAATTTTGTTTTTAAATTCTGAAATTTGGTATGCTTTCAATAAAAGAATGCATCTCTTTATAAGTTTTCATATGATAGACAATGTTTGCCGTCTTTCATATTTTTATTATCATTGTCCACTGCAGATATCACAGCTCATTTATCGTGCAGTTGGCTTCCTTGCACCCCAAACATCCATGATGTAATGGGAGACACCAGTACAACTAATACTACTAATATACGTAAGAGAACAAAGACATGAGTGCCAAGTGTTCAATGAAAATGAAAAAATTTATATGGTTATTTGAGCCTTGTGAATCAAGCAGGTGAACAGTGGATGGTCCTTAAAAAGAAAAGGGAGAGAAGGAGAGTCTTGCTAAAAGCTTATTCTTTATTTCAAATCTGCACTTTTTACTAACAGCCATAAATGGTTTTAACAGTTAGTTGCAAGAGAAAAGGCAACTGAATTTAAGAAGAGAGAACTGCTGGTCCAAAAATGAATAATTGAAAATTACTATACTTGCCTGCATAAAGATGCAGGTTTGAACTGAACTGAAAAAAAAGAAGATAAATAAATAAATAATAATATCTAATTAGATATTACACTGCATCTGATGTGCTGATATTATGACCAGGGGCCATCAATCAAAACAGCTACAGGGCCTGGATGAGTTGCAGTCCCACAAATATTCTTGTAAATAATGTTATATATATATATATATATATATATATATATATATATATATATATATATATATATATATATATATATATATATATATACACACACACCAGATTACCTATGCCATAAAAAAATGATAACAATCTCTAAATAATTTTGCAATTACATTGTACTTAGAAAGTGTCAAAAACATTATATTGTTCTGCATTTTTTTCAGTTCAACCAAAATAAACATGGATTTTTTTTGCATTTAAAAAAAAACAAGAGAAAAAAACTTCTAAATTCAGAAAGGTAAAAGAGACTACTTAAGAATTAGCATTTAATAAATATCTCCCTTGACAAATGTTACGGACAGAAAATATAGTCCATCATGTATTATGTAAGTAGATGATACACTCTAATTTTCGTCTTATCAATTTTGTGAAGGTGACAATGAGCAATGTACTTCATATTAGCATAAGTGTATAGGCAGAACAAATTTTGGGGCTGAGAACTCTCAGTGGATGAAGATCCTGTGAAAATCGAAAGCTGTGGATGAGAGTGTTTTTTTAAAAAATCTCTGCTTTGCCTTTATGAACAGACAACAAAACAGAAATGAGTGGACTAACTGGCAAGGTAGACACAATGGTCTATTTTAATTCTCATCTTTCACATTCTGAGAGTGTAAAGAGAGAGCAGTGGACTAGAAGAGGGTTATGGTTAATCAGGCGTGTCTATAACTATCAAGTATTTAGAAGATATCATAGCCACTTACGGCTTTCTTTAGCTTGAGTTGTTGCCTATAGAAAATATTAGGTTGTTACGCATAAAATGTATTCTTTTTTTTTTACATGATAGTGAATGATGCTGAAAGCGAAAGATTTACTAATGTAGTTGCCTTTTTTTCAGATTCAAAGTTAATAAGAGATACGATTTAGTATTATTGGAAGTTTTAGAGCCCTTAACAGCAATGGTGACTATGGAGAGGTTGAATTAAATTTCAAGTGTGAATTCAAATTAGGACATAATGTTGCTTAAGCTGCTGGTAATATCAACAAAGCATTTGGAATGAACAGCTCTTGGATTTTTTGCTGATGACTGTATTGCCAACAGAGAGTCATCAAGCAAAGGTTTCTCGGAAAACCTTTTTACTGAAAGGATGTTTCGCTAACTAGGCTTTTTGATGATTCTTGTCTTTGTCCATTGACCATTTGGAGGGAAAAAAACCCAAAACGATGAAATTTATTTTACTTTCCAGACGACATTGGAAGAACATCATGATGATAAAACAAATATTACAAAATTCAATTTTATGAATGATTGGAAATCTCAGGCAGGAAATCGACATCCTATTTTGAAAGACACAATTGATTAAAAGAATTTTAAAATTTTAGCCTTTTCTTGGCTATTAAGAAGGAAAGAGCCCAAATTTTTTTCTGAAGAAATGAAGAACAAATTTTCATCAACAATTATGAAGAATGGGACTTTCAAAGTCAATGTCTAATTCTGTTATAGGCAAGATCAATATGTCATAGTTGATGACAGTTACTTGCTAAGTCATCAAATAAAACTTTATCATCATTCCTATAAAATATGTAAGCATAGATTAATCAAAATCAATCATATGTTGATTAATTAGAATTTAAAAAAATGAAATTCAAAACTTTTAACAATATTTCATTAAGAAAAATAGAAAACAGTATATATCATTGATAGGACTCTTTGACAAATAGTTTATGGTATTTCGATTTTCAGATTTTTTTAAATTTTGAAGAATCCTCTTTTTTTTTTCTAAAATTTAAAACATATTGCAATAACTTAAACATCTTCTTTGAAGTTTTAATTTCCGTTTTATTTGCAAGAAAATAGTGAATAGTTGCAAGAAACAATGAAATACTTTTGCGAACTTGAAGCTGGTTTTAGACGTTTTAAATTCCATATTCATTCGTCAACAATCAAAAGATTACTCTGGTTACAGCATGATGGATGTGTCTCCTCAAGAGAAAGGTAAAACTGTTAGAAATGTTAATTAAATATCTTCCAAAAATAAAGTAGGCCTTAGAAATTAGATTCAAAGAAAATTAGACAATTTAATAATTGATTGATTTGACTTGACTTGGAAAAAATTTGAAATATAGTGAAAATAAGGCTTGTTTATTGCAATGTAGAATAAAATCAATTTTAGGAAATTTCATTGTTTTTTTACCCTTAAAAATGAAATGACGCATTGTGTGGAATTTTTTTTGCTGGATAAAATATAAATAATTTAAGACAATAAACATGCAGATCCACAGGTAAAAAACAAAACAAAAATAATAATATCCTTTGGACCAACGTCTGCTAAACAAAATGTCTGCTGACTGACTTTCAGAAAAATATTTGGACACAGGACTGAACTTCACTACAGGGCACACAGCTCTTCATTGGTTTAATAGGTTTAGATCTAGAGATATGAATTAATGAATACCATTAATAAACTTTGATGGAGGACCAAACCGGTTTTTAATAACAAATAATTATAGACAGCTGTGGCCTTTCTCAATCTGGGTATTGCAGTACCCTTGGGTTCTGCATTTTTATGATTGAATGAAAAAAAAAAAAAAAAAAAAAAAGTATCTGGCCTCGTTTTGATAAAATTTGAAACTAGAAGCACCAGAATTTTTACCGACATTCAATATTATTAAGTTTTTTCAAGGAAAAAATTCAAAAAAGCTAAAATCTCAGATGATATACTCAAATACTTATAAAGGTTACAAATTTTTATATTCATTTATTTTTGTGAATTTATATTGTCAGTAATAAAAAAATGTACCTATTTGTATTTTTTTTCTTTGTTTTTCATCTACTTGCATTGATTTTAATCAACAACAATTAAGAAGAATTATTTCTTCTTTGCTTCTGTAGGCAAAGCCACAGACAAAAAAGCAGATAGGTGCTTACCATACTTCCTCTTATTAAACAAATTGATCTCCTACTCCCTCCTACAAGTAAATAGTAAATAAGTAGCTTATATATTGGTTAAGGACAAAGCAGTATGAAAGATAAAACAAAGGTTAAAAGAAGTAGGTAGGTAATAAAGATTTGACTTGTTATTTCAAGTGTAGGAGGAGTGGCTGGCGAGTGGTTATCGGCACAAAGAATGGGATCAAATGCTCTTGGGAAAGGCATCTACCCGTCTCTTCCTCCCTACCAGAGAGCATTGGGCCAGAGAGGCCTATGTTCCTTCGACAGTCCTGGCAAGCTGGCGGTAGATTGCTAAAGTAAAATAAAGGAGAGTGTAAGAAGACGACATAACTAATGTGACCGCTGTCTCCACCAACCCACAACTCGAGAATAAGCGAAAGATGAAAAGAAAAAAAAAAAAAAAGAAGAATTTTAAGTGTATTTTCTGGTGGGAGATTCCTTTTTACCTGGATTGGAGAGCTCAACTTACTCAAATGTGACGAAAGCCAGAGAAAGTACCGTTAATCTTGTGGTGTTCAGCCAATAGTCAAAACAAAGATCATACTGCCAATGTTTAGACAAGGTTTACTGAAATAACTGCAAAAAGTATGATTCTCTAATCATTCAATAAAGTCGTGTGCATTTCGCAAAATCTTGCAACTGCTAAGATGAGCTAAAAGATAGTAGTATTCGGCAATTAACAAAATAGTGTCAGGACAATTGCTTTTAGAGGACAGTCTCCCTTTGCGGATGATTTCCCAGGAAGACATCTGCCCTCAGAGATGATTTTTACCAAAAAAATTTGAAATGAGTCAAGGTTAAGGTTATATATAGTTAGGGGTTTATGGAAATCCATACAAAATTTTGTATATACTAATGCAAGGCAATTATTTTATCCAGAACATTTGGAGATGATGTATTTCATTGTCTACTAACAATATTGGTGGCTCACCAAGAGTTGTACCTTTCAGCCACTTGAGATTTTCAATTTTTTTCAACACACAGCACAGCAAGCCAAGCATAAAATCAGTACTTAAGGATAGATTAGATCCTTTAAAATTGATAAGGATACAGGAGAGATAACGGCAAAAATATTCCTGGATCCACTCAAAAATTTGATCGGTTCTCCCTTAGCCAAAGGCCTAACCTCTGACCAAATGTCATTAGAATTCCTTAATAGAGTCTGGAGATTATGGGTGTACATGAACAAATATATAAATGAATGAAAGAAAAATGAAAAAGTATCTCTCAATCCGAAAAATGTTACCTGGATCTGCCCTAAAATTTACTCTTTTTCTGTAGTCAGTCATGCAATCTTCCCTAAAATTTAATAAAAATTCATTGAGAACTTTCTGTGAGGTGTGGACACATAGTTATGATGCAGGGGAGGAAAAATTCCTTGATCCACAGCAAAATTCAATCATCACTTTTGTATCACACATTGCAAACTCTTCCACAATATTTCATTGACATTCATTCAGAACTTTTGGTGATATTGTGTGGACAGACATGAGCACATACCTCAAAAAACAAACCCCCCCCCCCCAAAAAAAGGAAAAATATTTCTCAACTAATAGATTTAACAACTTCCTTAATCCACTGCCCACTCTAACACAAAATTTAATTAAAATCCATGGAGTACTCTTGGAGATATTTTGTGGGCAGATAGACAGAAAGATGGGAAGAAAGGACCAAAAATATATATACCTCTCCTTTGTTGGCAGAGGTAACAAGATGTCATTGAGGAAGATGCCATTCATTAAAAATGGAATTTGAAAGAGAATTTAAAACTGCCATTTGGGCCTTTAATGAACAACACATTTATTGATGGCATCATCAAAAAAAGAGAGTTGAATGTGTTGCATAAAAGTACCAGTAATGCCAAAATGTATTCAAATGTTATTTTTGTATCCATATTGGGAATACTGCATCACAGCCTTTGCTTGAAAAGGTTTAAAACTCCCAGGTTACACCAACAGATGCTTCACAGCACACAAATATGTGCAAAGACATTGGTTGAAAATTGCTGCTGTAAGGTTTTTGTACAAATCATTTTTTCTGATCATCAGAAAGATTATTTATTATAAGACAACCTTAGGGTTCCTGGTGCCCAAAGCAAGTTTAACTTTGACAGCATAGTACTATTCACTTATTTCAGGGAATTTCCTTATTTTGACAGTTTTTATTCTGTTCATTTTATTCTTTTTTCCCATTTTTCGATTTGTATTTGGAAAGTCGTAGTGTCTCCAATACATGTCAGGAACGCCCCAGCATTCGGCACCCTGGGTAACAACCTGTGTTGCTGGTACATTGGGATGACCCTGAAGATAATGCTAATCTTCCTTCCTCAAGGCTTCCTTTGTTTATTGTGATAGATATGTAATAAATCATTGCAGCCTAAGGTTAAAAGGTTTTGAGAAAGTCTTTTGTGGGGAAAAGGTCATAAAAAATTATATTGATTGCACAGATTTGATGGGGAAAAAAAAAAAAAAAAAAAAAAAAAGTTAAAAACATTTCTTAAAGAGTCCAATTGGTAGAACAAAAAGACTTGGAAATTCTTGGAGAATCTACTTTTCAAAAGAGAATAGAAATAAAGAGTGAGAAATAGAAATAAGGCTTTTGGACCAATCACTGTGGCCCAGTGGTGGAGCGCTTGCTTCTGGTGGGGAGAGTTGTAGTTCAACCCTATGCCGCATCATAGCAAAGACTTCAAAAATGATAATTCATTGCCTCTCTGCAAGGCACTCAATACAAGAACACAAATGAGGAACCTCTCCTTTATGTTAATGGGTCAAAGCTAAATCTTGTCCGATCCCCAAAATTAAGCAATGTAAAGCCTGGACAGTACCTAGATGGGTGAATATAGATGGAATATAATGAAGCTTCGACAGTCCTGGCAAGCCGGAAATGAGTTCTTACTAACAATTGCTTGAGTGTCTAACTCACCACACCCTTGATGAGGGTATGTAGAAAATGAAGCATATATACTTTCAGGAAAAGTGTTCAACTTGTTTGTTTCTTGATAAATGTAAGCCTAAGCCTGAGCCTGTTGACTGATAGTATGAGATTATAGCAGTTCAGGAGAATTATTTGATCTTTTTAAAATTTTTTACATATTTTTCTCAAGTATTGTATATTTTGCAAACTTTCTGGTCATTTTTTCTCATTGATATGGTCATCAGTTGACCATTATCCCAAAGTGAGGTGTCCAATATGAGTGTGTGAGGGATTTATAACATATCATTTTGGGTATCCAATCCTGTGTGAAAGTTTAATTGAGGGAAAAAAAAGTCCAGGAAAATGAGTGATCAGCTGTTTTTAGTACCCAACACTTGATTGTTTCTTTTTATTTATCTATTACTTTTAGGAAAATTATGCAATGTTTCAGAAGTCCTGTGCTGATAGATCAGGTCGGAGCTCGTATAAAGAGTATTGGAAATCCAGAAATATTTGACAATCTTTTTAAAAAAAAAGTATAATCATGTTGCTTGTTTTTTTCTCGATACAAAAATGTTCTCTTTCATGGTTCAATGCTATTCCCTTATTTTTAGATGTGTCTGCACATCTTAATGAAATGCTTTTTAGTTGGTTGGTCTGTCTTAGTTAGCAATAGAAAGAGGAAAGAAAAGGTGTGATGTCATTAAAAAACATCTTTCTGAACAATTTTTTTGTACTTACAGCTATGACATTATAATAGAATGAATGAGTTTGCATTTCACATTTAAGAAGAGCCAAAAATGACCATTCATGATTTTTATTGAAAATAATACTTCCAGAATTCTATAATGCAATATTTCACAAGTATGAGAATCAGTTGACTCATTGCAAGACTCCTTGCTCTTCTTCCTCCTCCTGCTACTACAACCACAGATAGTGGACGTAATTTTGAACTTATGGTTCTTGTTTTAAAAAAATTCATTTTAGTAATTTGTTTAAAAAATATTCTAATAAACACTGTAAAACTTGATAAATTTTTTTAATATGTTGCAAATTTTGACGTTTCTTCGTTTTTCTTATCTATAATATCATCGTTAAAGACTAAATATATACTATTCATACCTATTGCTTTATAACATTGAGTAAGGAACCGCAAAAAAAATTTGTCTCATTGAAAAAGGTTGCCAAAAATTCCATCTCATCAAAAAGGGTCACAATTGTAAAAAGTTCGAGAAGCCCTAATCATGATGATGATTATGATGGTGATGTCAATGTGTGAGTGCAGTTGAAGCCAGCGTCTCACGACAATAGCTTTTGGGATGTTGTCTATTTTAGATGAAAAGTATAAGTGGCTTGTGCCTGCTGCTGCTTCTGCCGTAGCTTCAGAGCCTCTTCTCACACAACACTTGAATCAATAAAAAAAAAAAAACGAAGAGGAAGAGGAAGAAATGACTGCCTCCTTCAAAGCAACCCAACCTCCCTCCATGGGCATCCGCTGCCATTTTTCCAGGTGAGTGGGGGGGGGGGGGGCGAAAGGATACATTTTGTGTAGGATTCGCAGGGATGGGGCTCAAAAAGATATATCCAGATGTCGCTTGTCAGGTAAGGGACTTGAGAGTGCCTAAGCTGTCACAGTTCATAATGACCCCTTGATCCCTGGGATTTAAGGCCTGATCAAGGAGGAACAGATGTCCATCCCCGACCCCAGTTGACGCTTATACTTCCTCCTCCCACGCGTTTTAAACACCAACTTTTCTATGTATCTATTTTATCAGAACTGGAGGATGAAAACCAATAAGGGTGGAAAGTGGAATCTTGTAAAAATGTTCACGGGGGGGGGGGAGACACAGACAGAGAATGAGAGAGGGTGTTTACCAACCAAACACATGGCTCATAGACTAATAACTCCAAATGATGGAGCAATGAGGATAATGAATAGAGGGGGGGGTGTTCTGTTGATAGTCTTCAGCTTTCACTTTTATTTGATTCACTAGTTCACCCTAGCAGTAAAACAATGAGGGCAGTATTTAGATAATTTTACAATTGTTTTGTTCATAAAAAATATCAATAACTTTCTGTTGCTCTGTATTTTCTTGTTTAAGTTCAACCAGCATGAAGTCGTGTTATTTACGCATTTGCAAAAAATAAAAATAAATTTAAAAAAATAGTAAAGGAGACTACTCTACAGTTAGGATCTAGTAGTTATCACCCTTGATAAATATTACAAACAGAAAATATAGACCATAATGTAGCACATTACATAAATAGATTTATATTACGGACAAACACTATACCTGTCCTATAAATACTAAAAAGATGAAGAATGTTTTTTTTCTGACTATGCTTTTTATAGTTTCCTAAACTGTTGCATCCTAAAAGCTGAAAATTTGTGTACAAGGATAATTTGACCCCAGGATGAACATAATATATGTGGTAATGACCTCTCATGGCCCTGATGGATCAATTTGAGGACAGGTCAGTTCGGTATTTTCAAATCTGATACAGATGGTTGCACCCTTTTGGCTGCAAGTTTGCATAAAAGGATAACTTAAACCTAGGATGAGCATAGGATAGGTGGTACTGACCCCAGGTGAACCTTAAATGTCTATTCAAGGTCAAATGTCATTAATTTTGACATTAATGAACATAATGAAGATCGATGCATCCTACAGGCTGCAAATTTGTGTACCAGGTTGAAAAATGAAAGAACAATTGCAATTGTTTGGTCTCAATGAGGTAAAAAATGGCAAAAAAATAAAATGAATAAAAGAATTCATCCAAGAAAAACATAAATATTTAGATTGTATTGTTACTGGTTCACTTCATAAATTTTCACCAGAATATATTAAAATAGTTTATGCTGTCTAATGAAAAAAGATTTTGTATGGCTAAATTATTCATTTATCTTAAACCAAACTCTGGATATGAAATTCATTGTGAACACTCAATCAACAACAATCATAAACCTTTTAAATTGAATCCTTTTTTCTTCAAAAATCTTCTACACAATATTCATTAAAGATACTAAAAATAGTACATTTACAAATTCTACAATAGATGCATTTTTTTATAAATTGTAAAGATATCCCAATCATACAAGAAAAAATGTTAACAGGTGTTTCTGTAGATAATGAAGTATAAAATAAAGGTTAGTTCAGTTACTCAAATTGTCTTCCTTTGTTTTTGGGAATTGACAGTAAACAAAGTGATAAGTCGGCCAATCAGCATGCGGGATAATTTAGGGAGGGCGACCAATGACCACCTAGTATATATATATATATATATATATATATATATATATAATAAATAAGAGATATAGATAGGAGATAACGACCAGTACATTTCTTACTGGAAGTTAATTGTTGAGGTTTAATTGCCAACTTGACTTCAGCATACTCGACTCAAATTCTGACTTAACTCCAGTAGAAAAAAGGAAAAATGAGAGGAGGCTCCAGTTGGACAACAATTCATAAAAAGGAATCTGAAAATCAAAATAATGGAAAAAAAAAAAAAAGAAAAAAAAAAGTATCTATAGTAAATGTAGTAGTTATTCATGATAAGATTCAGTATTTACTATATAAATTGTGTATAAGATTTATGAAGTGAAAGTGTGACACAGAATCAACAAATCCTGGTGGTACGGTGAGGTACTGCTGGCTGTAGTGGTCAAGCAGATATGACGCTCAGTGTCATATCTAAGAAAGGCTTTGTTGGAGGCCCTGCTGCTATTTTCACAGCCGTAGTTGTGTGAATATTTATCACACACACACACACACATATATATATATATATGATAAAGCACCAAAGTATGTGTTTGTTGGTACTCTTAAAAGACAAAGGATCACGCACCAGAGACGAAAGACGATGGTATATCCAAAATCAGTATGTCTCAATTTACCTACAGCACATTTTTAGGTTGCATTATACAAAAGAGAATACGTATGGAGGTTTGTATTCATGCTCACATGGAAAAAAAAACAAACTAATTATAAAATCAGGAAATCGGTGAGAGGCACAATACATCAATGTTTACAAATGAGGTAAATACAATTGGTGAACAGAGTTCAAAACCTGATCAAGAGAATTTCACTTTTTTTCAAGAAATTTCTGTTTTGAGAATTTAGATATTTCAAGGTTTTATAAAAGATTTATAATGTAGTTATAATACAAAATCAAAACTTTATTTTCCATCGGTTGTAGGGATCCACGGATGAGAATTTCTTTTTTATGTATTCTTTTAAGGAATCTAACCCTGGCCTGACAACAAAACATGTTTTTCTTGGAGTGAAAACCCTAACCTGACCTCTAACCCCTATGCAACAGTAAAACATGGACACAATTTAAATCTGATAGGACTTTGCATGTCAAAGTGGACTAACACCAAAAGTGAATACCTGAATTCTCAGTTTTGAGAAAAATTAAGTTTCAAGTCTCTAGGAGCAGGTATGTAGGACTGTCAGCAGGTGTTGTCCATTTAATTTTTTTCACCTAGTTATTAACTCAACCCCCCAAGGCATCTGCTCTTTTACCTTCTCGCCTCCTCTGTCAGGAGAACTTTAAACAAATATGACATCCACACTGCATCTGTATCTGTGATCAGACGCAAGTAAGTCTGGTCTAAATCAGCATATGACTATTAAAAAAAAATCCAAGCAATTGTGGAACTAGAAAGCATTCAGAGAGTCCTCTGTGGATGCCATACACTAACTTGAAACTGAATGAAAACGAATTGCTGGATCTGCCTTGAAATTTGAACATTTCCTCCATAGCGCATTGTCTACTCTTCCACAAAATTTAATTGAAATTTATTGAGAACTTTTGAAGATATCATGTTGACTGACAAATGGAAAGACAGACGGGAAGATACAGGCTAATACGCATACCCCTTCAACTTCATTTGCTGAGAAGGATAAATCAAAAAGTCAATCGTTCATTGATCCGTCAAATATAAGACCTGTACAGAAATCAATCAATCGAATAAATCAATAAATTTCTGTCTGGTTCAGGTGAGAGAATCTCAAAAGAATTGTATTTTCAAATATTTTGTATATAAAAACGAAACACTTTAAGCGAGAAGCAAATATTTACCAAGCAAAACCATAAAAATCTTGGCGAAACATTTTATCAAAAAAACAAAAACAAAAGAAAAGCAACAAACAAAAAACCCACAAAAAACGCAAAACTAACTAGCCAAGTGAGCTACATATTCTTCTCTCTTTGCTAGTCTCTGGACACTCCTGGTCACATTTTTGAGACTACAAACTTGGAAGTTTACAGCATTACACCTCTAGGCACTGACTAAAAACGTTTCTATGTTGTTTTCTTTTTTTTATTTTCTCAAGTGATTTTTTGGTATCTCTGTTAAGGACCAGTAATCCATTCGGTATTTTTCAAAGATAATTTTAGATAATTTTTCAGGTTGGTTCAATTTCTAACGTGTGGGTTATGGTGATTCATTATGTGAGGTACAGGTATCTTCTGTATCTGTTGATTGCATAATAGATAAACCATTAAAATATTGAAAAAATGAATAATTATATCAGTCATGCGTACTTTCAGACATTGTTTTGTTCCAATTAAGTTTATTTCGTTTTATTTTAAATTTTTTTTAGTAAAAACAAAGGGAAACATAAAAATGGCCAAACCAATAAGTCCATAGCAAAATACTACTTAAAAAGCCCAAATAAGTCAAGAAAATGGCCAAAATGGCAACCCTATCCCATGCCCTGTAGCCATCCCTCTATCACTGCATTCAACATGGTCATTCTATACCAGGAAGTGGAAAGTGAAAAAGTATACGTTTATACATTTCCTTCTCCCACTCTATAAGTATTCAAATGAATCCTTTTTTTTCTTCACTTTCCTCCTTCCTCTTTTGTGTAAAAGACCCCTGAAAGTAGCTGGTAAAGGGGAACCGAGGCAAAGGAATATAGAGTTAATCTAACCCTTTATAACCTACCTAGGTTCAGTTTCTAATTTGCTAGAGCTACAGTTTTTATAAAAGATCTTTCGTCCCGGAAGCGTACCGACGATGATCTATTTTCGACCCAAACACATTTCCTACTGTCCCCGGGACGACGGGCGTTTATTTTAAACACACACACATATTATTTATACATATATATGAAAGGCATGGAGAGGGCAGAAACATGAGCTAGTTTGTGTAGCGAATCCAAATTGTACTACACACACGTGTGTGTGTATGTGTGTGTGCGTGCATGTTGTGGAAACATAGATGGAAAAGAAAAAAGATCTAAGACGACTTAATACATCTCATTTTTTTAAATTAAAGAGAGTGATAGTTTACATACATTATTTCACCCGTTGGTTTGAGAGAAATGCTGAAAACTAACAGTAATGCCTGGGTGCTAGTTGGAGTAGAAAAATTGTTGGGTATTGGTGGAAAAAAGTGTTTTTATAAAATTATCATCAGAGGGAAAGAGGTTTTCTAATATATCTAAGTTGGGTCTCTTGACAAGTACATGTTTTTTTTAGTAGATGAGGTTGTTTTAGAGAGAGAAATAAGAGTGTCCAGAAGATGCAGTAGGTGTGGGATAAAGGTCATTTGATGAAGAGGTTATGTAAAAATGTGTGTTCAAGAGGATTAAGATTACCTCTCGCAAGCATCAGATGTATTATCGTCATTTGGATGAGGAATCATTTCTTGTTGTTTTTACCTTAAATTTTTGCTAGTGTAAGTAATTGGAAAAAACCTGGACGTCGGATAATCGTGTTGCTGACCGAAATGACCGTCCGGGGATTTCTGTAATTTTCACCATTTCTTTCACTTCCGAAGCTCTAACAAAACCCAAGACAACAAGTGAAAAGTACGTGAACTATTACACTCTTTAATAAAAGATTTGAGATGCATAAAGTAGTCTCAAGTCCTTGTCCTTTTCCATAACAATCTGTCAGATCCATATACTTCCTCCTCCTACTCTGCATACGCATACACACACACACACACACGTGTGTAATTTTTTTTATCCAACCATTTTTTACCTGTAATCAACATCAGTGGAAGAAAGATAAGCAAAAATGTATACTTGAGGTAATAACGCAATAGGTAAAATATTAACATGCGTTTTTGATAATTTTGAGCAGTTTAATCACATTCTCTTACTTAATTTCAAACTCAAATAGTTCATATTTGAAGGCTGTTAATAATGAAATTGATGTTTACGTCTCATCGATTTCATCTGACGTTTTATTAAAAAGTGACTGAACTCGCTGTAATAGAAGAGTCAAATTTTTGAAATGGTGGGTAGGATATTATATATATATATATATATATATATATATATATATATATATATATATTATCAGCGACGTTTTTACTTTTACTTGGAGTTTTGGAAGAGTCTATTGTTACGGACATATAAACAAACAGAATTGTCACCCTCTTCCTTACAGATAGATGTTTTTTTTTAAAAAGTCTTAGTGAAAAGAAAATGATTTAAAAGCATAAACGCAATATGAGGAATGATAAAAAAAATGTATGTGAAACATCCCAGGTTAGTGGTAGCTTCAGCTTTTAGAGAATTAGTGCCCCAAAGGGTGGGGTTAGTTCCAATTATTTCAAATAAATAAGTGGGGGGGAAAAAAAGGGGGCAACGGCCTCGAGTTCATTGAGCAACGGACTCTACATTCTTCCCAGGGTAAAGAAAAATAGGGGTAGGGAAGGGAGGGAGAAAGGTGAAAATCAGTGGGCAGGGGTGGGTGGGGATGCAATAGCAAGGGAGCGAGGGGAACTGGAATGGAACGATGGGGTTCTGGGTTCTTTTGCCCACTGCCTCTTCTACTACTGTCTTCTTCCTTACAGGAACTGAACAGCACGAGGTGAAGGATTGTTGGATGAATCAGACAGCGATCTAATTACACTGGAACAAGCACTGAGTAAGCTGAATGGGGGTGAGAAAAGCGAGGCGGTGGGGTGGCTCCAGCGGCAGGGCAGGGCATAATAGGAAGGACAAGGCTCAAATCAAGACTTGAGTAAGGGACGGATACAGAATAAATACAATAAATAAATAAATACAATAAATAAATAATACTACCCTTGTCTCATAATAATTGGTACATAAAGTATGTGAAATGTATATGTAAATGTAACAACTATTTTGGGACAGAGGTAGTAAGAGAGGTCACACAATGACAGATTTTTTTTTACCTAGGCTCACATCCTGATTATGCATTGGGGAAAAATGTAAATTTCAGCCTGGATTTAGGGGATGAAGAATTATTATGATGCATAGATTTAATCGGACTAATGTTCTCCTCGGTTGTTTACATATTCACAGCGTTTCGACTGTCGTAACCAATAAATACCTGAAAAAGGCTGTAGAGTACAACGACCGAAACACTGGGAAGAATTGTAAGATAAATCAGACATAATCTAATTGCATTTTCGGAACATGCACCGAGTTAGTAATTGAGGGCGAGAAAACTTGGGCAGTGGCTGTGTCAGCAAGGAAGAGTGTAATAGGGATAGGGGACAAGGCTCAAATCAAACCTATTGTAAGAGACGGATAAAGAAAGGAAAAACTAGCGAAGATATGTAGGTGAGACAATAGATTTTTTCTTAGTTTACCTCCTGATTATGGATTAGCCAAAAAATCTCCAATTTTTGTAGTGCAATGTACGAACAGAAAGAAAAGATAAGGAAATAAAAAGACAAGCTTGACTGCACTAGGGTCAAAGTCCCTTACTTCATTAAATTCTAAAAGGTAAAAACAAAACCGAACTCATTTCACCATACAATATCATTCCAAAAACTAAGTGTCTCGTTTCAACTCCTATATTAGTAGTTCCTGTAAATGCTATTTGCAGAAGAAATAGGAATGAATTGGTCATTAGTTTTTGCGTACGTCTCTATTTTTCGTGCATGTCGTCACTGGATTTTGTCTGGTCATTGTCATTCGTCATTGTTATTACATAAGAAAATATAGTAAAAACTCTATAGTAGGAGTTGAACAAAAATTCAAGGCAAATATAATTCATGAAAAAAAAAAAAGAAATCTCTCTATCAAAGAGAAATTCCTGTATCCGCCACAAAATTTAACCGATTCTCCCTTATTCCAAAGCATACACTTCTAGAAAATTTCATAAAATTCTTTGAGAACTTTGAGAAACATTGTCTGGACGTATAGCGACGATGCTGGGGAGATAACTAAAAATTTTTTGGATCCGCTCCAACTATCTAATAACATTGGAATAGACACCGAGTAAGCGAATGGGGTGAGAACAACGTGATGGATAGGGTGGGAGAAAAGCGAGGCGGGGTGATGGTGCTTAGTTAAGTGAGGCAGGGGCGGGGGATCAAGGAATGGACATTATAGGAAGAAAGGACAAAGGATGGATACAGAAATAAATAGGAACAGAAGATTAAGAAGATAGGTCAGACAATGATAGCTTTTTTTTTACCCTAGCTTACATTCGGATTTTGCATTTGTGGAAAAAAAAGTAAATTTCTCTTTGGAATTTTTGAGATGAGAAATTATCATTACTAGCTGAAAAGCCAAACTAACGAGCAGTTTAATTGCCCACAAAAATCAATTGAAAAAATTCGATGGATAGGAATCAGATAACGTTTAATTCAATTTGTGTTTTTTTTATGACAGGTTTTTTTCTCTAACAATCTCGGAGAAATGTATGTACATAAACTCAGCTTAACAGAAAACAAACAGTCCTTCCTCCTCTTACTGTAAGCCTCTCTCATAGAGAGATACCACAGCACCCACTGTTAGCGATATAAAGCATTCCCAATCAGCAGCCGATAGCTCTCTCTTAATCTTTCCCCTCCTTTATGGAGAATACGAAGTCCCCACTCGCTCCGCAATCAGGCAGTTTTTCATCAGCACCCAATGGATTCATCTTGAAGAGCAGGCACAAAAAATAAAAATTAAAATAAATATCCATAATAGCATGAATTAACATTGTAAATTGGCTTATCATAACGAGATACATAGATTTATTTTTAATTGTCCTCATCTTTCTATTTTTTATTCAGAACATTTTGAACAACGTACTTTCGATGGTGTAGTTGTAAAAAAAGTTAGTGAATGACAGGCTGCCTGCTTTAGTGATCAGATGGGTGAAGCAACCCTTCACAGATTGATGTTTCATGTGGAGGGGGGCATTTAAGAGGTACACAGATTTGATATATTCAGATACTCTGGTACAACGTACTGTTTGGGTTTATTTGAGGGTGTAAACAGAACGAGAATTCAATAGTATATAGATTGGGAACCTAGTTTCCCCCCTCCCAAGCAAAGTAAGGAATGCTGGTCCTACATGTACCGTCTTCTCAACAACACCATAGGGTACAATGGCTGAAATGTTGTGACATTCAAACAACCAAGATGAAGGACAATGTTGAAAAAAAATCCCAAACATGTTGTGCTCGGGCTGATCAATTATAAAATTGGAAAAAGAGGTGATCAATGAATTGAAGTTACTTCTCTTGCCTTTTGTTGAGAGGTGATGACTAAAAAAGTCACTTTTCTTTTCAAAAAACAAGTGTGAACGCTGTTGGGCAAAAACCTAAATGATTAATTGAATTCCCCACAAAAAAACTTGTGGGGTTAGTGAAAAAAAAAAAAAAAAGAAAAAGGATTTTTCAAGACATAATAAGGACTGAATATTGGAATTGTCACCCCCCCTCCATTTGTATGGACTGTGATTGATCAATTGACCAACAGATAGAAAGATAGCCAGGCAGAATAGTTAAAAACTGAAGGAACCTATGCCAACAGTTTTTGTTGATGGTTTCTATGATGACTAAGATAGAATTAATTAGAAAAATTCTTTCCAAAGGAAAAAAAAAAGATTTATCCAAATTCTCCAACTTGACAATTTTACTATAATTCTGCTTCTTTGTATGTATGTCCGACACACTTTCTTCTTGTTATTCCATCTCCCAAGATCTTTTATCCATCCCTTTCTCCCTCCCCACCCATCTTTGCAATGTAATGAACAAAGGATAGAATGGAAGAGGATGCTCATGCATGGATGGGAGCAGAAGGAACTCAACCTTTACTATAATTGTCTTTCATTACTCCTACCTTCAAAACATTACAATACAATGGTATTTAAGATGGGAAGCTGACCACCAAAACCTTGCACTGTTCAGATTGGAAGTTGAGATGACTGTTGTGAGTGGTAATTTTTAAAAGACAAAACAAAGGCTGGTAGATATATATATCTGAGGCAATGGTTAGCAAGCTTACTGTTGAGTGGTGAGTTCAGTTCTCACAGGGTACTCTGTGAGTGTGGCTGCATGCCAAAACTAAGCAAAGATTAGTAAATAACTGACGGTTACTAAGATGTATCTTTCAAAATTGACTATTAGAAAAAAAGTTGTTTTTTTCGTTTGATATAATTAAAATATTAGCTACCAGTGCCATAAAAAATGACAGCATGTATGAGATATATGGATACACATTCCATTTTATATGAATGGATGATAAATTTGCATCGCAGTGAGCTCGAAGAATAGTGTTTTGTTGACCACAAATGAATTTCTATTCTTTTTAAAATTATTCTTCAAGTCAACATTTTTACTTTGTCATCAGAATACAAAATTCTATCTCTATGTCATCATGTGATAAACTACTTGATGATAATATAGAAGAGTTGCAACTATTAGTGTGACAAAGAACAAATAAATCATTTGTTCCTCATTGAGTGCCTCACAGGAGCAGATTTGAGCAAGACCAAGCTGAAATTCTCGATCTTATAGTATAAAAGCCTGTTTTGCTTGTTGGAAAGAGAAGAAGGGGGTAAAGCAACTGTTGTGTGTCTGTGTCACCACTACTACTGCAGATACTGATTGCTCAATAGAAGCATGAAAACAGTTCCACAAAATACAGGCATTTCTTATATTTCATGAATAAAACTGATGTTTTTCTCATATTAGAAATAAATTATCTTCACCCAATTCTGTTGCTGGATTGTTTTTAGATTATTAAAGAAAATATCAATCGTAGAAAATTGACAAAAATAGAATTCTTTTCAATGTACGTGTTTTTAAAAACTGTCAACTGTCAAGGTTTCTTCAGTTTTTAAGTTGGTCTGGCTCTATATCAATGACAAGTAGATAATGGACCTTGAGGGCTGAAAACTTGACCATTTGCTTCTTATATCCAGAAAAAAAATGTTTTTTTCTGTTTTTTAAATCCCTTTGCCAGGTTTTTAATTGAGGTGGGGTCAATTTACAATATAAGTATATGCCAAATTTTTTTAATTAATCACCCCATACACAGCATGCTGCCAAAAGACATTGGTTAATGACGGTTTCTATTGAATGACTAACCAAACAGTTTTGGGGTGTATTTTTCTTTTGTTGCAATAAATACATTTATACTAAAATATATATTTGTATAATTCATCCATATGTAAATAATCCAGTTATTTTTTCGAGGTATTATGCTAGTTCAACAATAAATTGAGTTGATAGTAAGTTTTTCAATAAATTTCCTAATAAAAAAAAAAAAATTGTGATAACAAGCCCAACCCTGTGTGAAATATACGCCTATGTAAAGCTGGTAATATGCCCATGTCTGATGGGGAAATGTGGGCCCTATTTCAAACTGCTCATTAATTATAATATGTAATCAGGCGGGGATGCCAGATGACTTTTGCTGCACAACACTAACTTTGTATGGTCTTGGGACCAAATTAAGTAGCTTCTGTACCAAAATAATCAAATTAAAATCCATCATTAGACTCGACTTGCAGGAAAAATGGATTAAAATACAGATCTTTCAATCTACTGTTCATGTGCATTAATGTTGTATCATATCAGTTGTGTCTTAGGGATTGTTATCTTTGGTAAATTCTACTTCAGAACCAAATCTTTAGTTTCAGAATCAAATAGCTTTGTTCAGTACCAAATCAGCCCAATTTTGGTCTTGAAAAATACCAAATGGCAAGTGCTAAATACTTATCTATGTATACATATGTGTAGTGTACACAATGTACTTACAAGTCACAGAACAGAATAAAAGAACAAGAATGCTATTAGAAAAAAAAAAGTTATGGCAAACAATTTTCTCCTAAATGTATATAAGACAATATTATTTTGTGCAAAAGGTCCCCCTTGACTGACTTTACAATATCAATATTCTTTACAATACGTTCCACCTTTGCTTCTATCAAGCTCAGTAGACCCCCTTAATTATTGTAGGACAATGCCGACTGACCCACCGACAGATGTGTCTAGTATTCCAGTGTTTGCATTACTTTGTTTTCGTTTTGATCTTTGGCTATGACTTCAGTTTCAAACACGATTATATTTAGTCTTTGTATGTATATCACTTAATGATTACTGGAAGTGTGGTATGTGGTTAAATGATAACCCCAATTACAGGTAATAACTGACTAAAACCTCAAATATCCAGTTAAAAGTAGTAGACAATACAGCATGCATTTAGCGCAGGCCTCTAGAATTGTGGGGCCGGTATCTTTACTTTGGCTACATTCTTAATCCTGAATCCTGCATTGTCCCACCCCTGTTTAAGCCTGATGGATATGTGGAACCCTTTGTCTTGCTCCCCCCTCTTGCCAAAAGAGTTTTTCTTACTTATGTCAGCAGTAAAGCAGATACTACTTCTGTCTTATAATATTGGTTACACTTTTATATACATTTATCTATGCAAATGTAACCACTATTATGGGACAGAGGTAGTATTTATAGTTAAAACATCTCTCCTTAGACTGTGTACAACATTTCTGTTTGTTTTCCTTCTGCTCATTTACTCTCTTGCACTAACGAACCCCACCTTCCCATGATCACGTAGGTTTCCACTTCACAGCTCTGCCACTGAGTTAATGCCAACCTCCCCTTTCTCGCATGATGGTTGGGGCATGGCACGGTGAATAATCATTGCCACATGGAGGATTTTCCGGGGAGGGAGCCGAAGGAGAATTCAAACGGATGTGTGGGTGAAGAGACAACCACTATGTGACCGTCAGTTCAATAGTTCATCACTGAATTATTCAGTTGTATACATCGATAGGATGAAAACAAAAAACAGTTGTCTGAGGATCGCAATGTTGTGAAACTGATCTGTAGCAACAAAGTTCTAAAAACGTAGCTAGCTAGCTGTATATATATAATTTTTCAACATAAATTAAAGATGATCGTGTCTTTTCTTTACATCATTTGAGTTCATGAAAGGTTTTTATATAAACGCCCTATTTTGGGATATTGTGAAAAACCTGTATGTCTGTGAATTCATTTCACAGGTTTATCAAGTATATCCTCCATTTTTCCCAAGTTTGCTTTACAGCACTTTTTTTTCGTTCTAACAAAGAAGCAAATAAAGCTCTTGAAGCAAGACTTTATAGAGGCAGTGTGCACCCCAATCTTCTCTAAACCCTACTCTCCACACTATCATCGATTTTTAGCTAGTGAAAACCCTAAAATATTCTCCCCCTATCAATTAATGGTAATTGTTTTTTCTCTTTAAGCCATTTTAATGCATAAAATATTTTTTTAGGGAACATACTTTTGGATATTGGGGAAACCTTAGACTACAATTTTTCATTTAAAGTGTTTATTAAAGATGACAGAAAAGGATTGAGTGTGTGCATGTGTGTGTGTATATATATATCTATCATATATGTGATGGATACTTATAATTAAGAGGGCAGAAAATGATAAAAGAACTGTTCAAGAAAATAATAGAAAAAGTACCCCACGAAAACGACACCCTGAAGGCAAAATGAAAATAAAATTTAAAAAAAAACCCAATTGTCCGTCGATCGCAATGGCTCCGTGAAACTGATCAATAACGACAAATATTTATCTATTACAGTGTATCTCAAATTATTATAAAGCAACCCCTAAACATTAAAGATATATTGGTGGTGTTTTGGAAGCTAAGTGTTGGAATATAGATCGTCATCATAGATATTATTGTAGTTATAATTAGAAAAATATGTAGAAAAAGGTGAATGAAGAAGAAAAAAAAAGAAAGAAAGAAAAGACAAAATCGATGGGTCGAAAGAGGAAGAGGAGCCTGAAAAGGACGAACATTTTGAGGAGGAAAGGGGAAAAAAAAGAAAGAAAGAAACGATTGGCCTTCGAGTCATGCTGGAAAGAGGAAGAAATTAAGAATGAAAGACTTAAAAGGAGGAAAGGGGTTCTAGACGGACACAAAATCGGGGATTACTCTTAAACAATAACACTGCAGAAGCTGACAATTAGGCAAATATAGAAACACGTTTTTTTCAAACTGACCTCATATTTTGGATACGTATTCAAAATTAGCGCATCGAATAATTATGAAGCCTTTTTGCGTCTGATAGACTGTTTCCACCTTAAATATCCATAAAATAGCATTTAATTATTCTTTAATTTACTGTTCTGCAGTTCTGTTATACAACATCATTGATATAATTAAATAATACGAGGTCTAACTTATCTAAATAATAATAATAATAATAATAATAGTAATAGTAATAATAATAATAATAGTAATAGTAATAATAATAATAATAATAATTAATAATAACAACAACAACAACAACAACAAAACAACCCTATTTTTTAGGTATGAAAGTATTATGACCTGCTCGAAAATTGTAGTATAAAGATGATCATTTCGAAATTATTTTCAGCACTTAAGGTGATCCAGATAGTAAAGATTCTCTCTCACACTCATACACACTCGCTCACTCGATATTAAAAATGGCGCTCCAATGTAAATTTAATGTATCCAAATTAATAACAATATAATTTGGTGTATTAACTTGTGTTCTTTCACTGATTCTCTTATTTCTTTGTATTTGTGCGAGGGTGTGAAACAATTTACAATCGGGACTACCGTCCATATATTGTGCCTTATTTTCTTTAATTCAAAGTCTTCTAGAGAGAAGATAATCACATGGTTTCATCAATTTGTTCAACCATTAGGCCACTAGCATCTCCATTCACTCTCCCACATGGTTTTCCAGAGAATATTCCTAGGCTGCTGCTGCTACTAAAAAACGATCTCCATTAATTGATTTTTTGTATCTTCTAAATGAAGAAAACGCGTCTTTGCCTTTTCATACTAACCCCATAAAACCAATTAATTGATATAATGAACAGTGCGACCTTTTCTGATTATTATCTCAGTCCGTAACAATGGACTCATCCATTTAAAAGCAGTAATTTTACAGATGAAAATATTCAACGACCAATTGAAACAATGGACCCTTCAATTTGAACGAATTCAGTCATTTTTTAAAACCTAAAATGAAATAGACGTAAACATTTCACATTATCAACAGCTTCGTGAAGTAGTGAATCAAGAGAAGAACTAAATATGTAGAAGAATGTGAAGAAACCGGTCAAACTCCAGAGAAAAACGGGTAGATAGTTTTACTTCTACCAAAAATGCATAACAGCCTCCAGTATAGTTTTTTTCTAAAGAGAAAGAAAAAAAAATGCACATTAGGGACCATGGCCCCGATTGAGAAGTTTCACTCACTATCTCAATGCTAAAAACGGCACACAAATAAAAAGAAATGAAAGAAGAATAGAAGTAAATGAAATACGAAAATCAAATAGTAAAATGGTTTTTATTTGTGCGCCGGTCACAATATCGATTGCGCGAGGGTGTGAAACTTCACAATCGGGATCACTTTCCCAACAAAAAATCATCTCATACAAATTCAAATATATCCATGGATATTTTATCACGGGTTATACAGGGGCACTTGCAATATGAGGTGTAATAAAGAATGGCTACAAATTTGGCGACAACACCACTATAAATTAACACTTATACAAAAGATAAGAAACAGAGAATCCTTTATTGAATACAGAGGACACCGCCAATCATTATCATGGATAATATTATCAGCTGATTATCGTAACCAAAATCAGTCGCCCTCTTCACTTCATTTAAAGTGATCACAATACGCAGATTCCTCTATATCCTACACTTAGTGGTATCAGCCGGCTATTCTAATCTAAAAGACTGTCCCAAAGTGATCACAATAAGCGGCTTCTTGAGTATTCTGCGACAATGAATTTTTTGAAAAATGAACAACACGATTTTCTTTACCTGAGAGAGGAAAAAAAAAGAAAGGGTGTTATTTAATGTAGAGAATGTGATCCCGACAGTAAAGTTTCACACCCTCGTACACTAGATGTTAAAAACGGCGCACAAATGAAAATAACCTAATTTATTCAAAGGAATAACAATGTAATTTATGAATAAACACCCCTTTTTCTTTCATGAATTTTCTTCTTTTTATTTATGCACCATTTCATTGAGAGTGCGATACTTCACTATTGGGACCATCTTCCCTACGTTGAGCCGATATGAATTCAATGCAAAAAAAAAAAAAGTATGTGAACTCTAGTTTTTGTAGGTAGAGGGTTCGTTCGATTCTCCCTCCCAGAGAAACGAAACAACAATGCCTCCATGATGGCCACACCCTAAGAAGCAGACACGACGCACTGATTAATATAGCAAATATGTCAAAACAATAGAGAAGCTTCGTGTTTGATTATTGAGATTAATATATAATGCGACAGATTGACAATCCTCCTACTACGGAGGAGGGGGGGGCGGCACTTGCACGTTTGGTTGTAGTGGTAGAGGAAAGAACACAACGAACATCAATCATAAGGTTGTCGTAGAGATCAATTGACCCCACCCTTTCTCTCTCTCTCTCTCTCTCACACACACACATCCTAAAAAATGAAGGCTATCTTGGGTTTGACGGAAATAGAAGACGGTATTCATTTTAAAAAGTTGAAAAAGGCTATATTTGTCAATGACTTAGCGGAAAATGGCTAAAATTTGGCCTGATTTGATTTCCAGATAACTGTGGCTAAAGAACGGTAGCCATTATAAATGGTTAGATTTAAGGAATACCTTGAACAGTGCGGTTTTGATTAATATGGGTTTTGATGTAGTGCAGTTGAGGTATTGCTGTACAAATTGATGTAACTAAGTATAAGCTGAAAAAAAAAAAATTAAATTATGATAAACTTGAAATGTACGGTTTTGAACAGGACATACCAATCAAGATATAACTGCACATAAAACATTTTCAGCTATACAGTTAAAGTGAACCCTCGTTAAAACGAACTTATGGAGGAGGGGGGGGGGGTATCTGTGTTAGCCAATAGTTGAAATTACTTGATGGCAGGGGTTAATACTGTATACAAATATGATATTGGAAACTATACTAGCAACTACCACAAACTATTTTTTATGCTTTCAAAATGTATTATAATAATTTATTATCTTCTTCGAAAGATTGATTTTGGTTAGGACCGAAAAAAAAAAAAAAATGTTTATGTATTTGAATAAAATTTTATTGCTTTCATCTTAATTGACGGATCCGTCACCAGAAAAAGATTATTACGATAGAATAATGGATTTTAGGTTACAGCGGTTTTCATTGCCCAAAGTCCATGAGAACTGAAACCATACACTGTACATTGAATATGATACATCATATAACTGTATAAAACATATTTTATGAAGTTATTTAATACATAACGAGGTTAATTAATTAAGATCTGACACCTCTGAAAATCCATAAAGCATTATGTTAGCTTACTTCTAAACGTGGAGAGTGATTTTAGTAGTAATTTGAAGTAGTCCAATTATGATACTATGAATGGTGATGTTCTTTCTGGTTACTTTCTTAAATCAAGTTTGTTTGTTTTATCCAATATGTGGCTCAATGGGGTCAGATTTAACGAGGGTTCACTGAGAAATCTAATCAAGCCAATCTTAGACATTTTTTAAGCAAGTCATGGAAAATGTAGCTATTTCCAGCCATTTCAGATGGCTACCATCTACTGGCTCCATCAAGCTAAAGAATGCCAACAGAAAATTTCCAAATCAAAGCAAAAAGCCTCTGGTATTAGTGATTAGTCTCTCTATTTTTATCAGAAAAAGTATAATGACGCATTTGTGGTTTGGTGGCAGAGCATTGGAATGGAGGCTTAGAGTTACAATGTTATGTGTTCAGTTTGTGAGTTACAGTACCGTATTACTCTGGTAAAATAGATGTCTTATCATAAAGACAAAAAAGATTTTAAGATAAGCAGTAAGAAAAAAAACAAAAAAAACCCAACCCAAACTGACCAGAAAATCGTACCATCTATTTATCTATCTCAGCCAGTTTATATCTACCTATATTTTTATGTAAATTCACATACACATATGAGGGAAGGAAGTCCATAGTCTGACAAGTAGTTATTAGCTGGATTTTTATCTGAAATTTCCACAGTATAATGATCTATGCGATTAATATTCACCAATGAATCAGACAAGGAAGGAGATTAGGTTGAAAAGTAATTATAGTAAGGTCTGATTTTCAATGTAAATTAATACTAAAATGAAAAAATTTCTGAGTCTGCATTCATTTATTTTTTGTCAAGCAGTGTTTTTTGGAGATTGTTAAAGGGGAATAAAAAAACAACAAAAAAAAACAAAACAAAAACCAACCCTAAAAGTCATAAGGCAGACTGGTGTTGAAAAGACCACAAATTGTGATATCTCATTGTATGATTGGAAAACAACCTTGTAGGCCGAGAGAGTGAGATTGTCCCTGTGCAACGACCCTCTTACTTAGGAAAACATTTACTCACTGTTGAATCTGATTATTAATTATTATTTTCCTTTGTTAAATAAGTACATCAAGTGAGTTCTGTTACCAACATTTAATTAAATATGGGATTCATTTAGATCAGAGTTAACCGAACTTTTCCTTTTTAGATAATACATCACTTGATAGCCTGAATAAAGTCAGTCATTAAAAAAATGATACATTGAAAATTAAATTTTGATAAATCAAAAAAAAAAATCAAAGCATTTATTTTATAACCAAAAATATAATTGTACAAAAGTATCTAAAAGTACTTGATTAATGAATATAAAGATAATGTAAAGATGGGCCTGATATGCGTAGGTTGTATCAACTTGTATTCTTTGGCCCCCCTCACCACCCATTACGACCCACTTGCCTTCCAGTGCCTCCCCCCTTGAGTCTTCAAGTACCCCAAGGGGGCGGTAACACCTACTTTGGGAATCAAAAATTTACATGGCGATCTACAGTATTTACTAAGTTATTTGAAGATGCAAAATCATTCAAATTCCTCTTCAATTTGTGCTCACCCTGAAGAAAGAGAGATTTAATGTTTCAGCCTGCAGCTAAATGTATTGATCAGTCATTAAGAGAAAGATAAGATACTAGATGCTAGCTTTCAAGAACAAATAGCCAGAGGCTAAGAGTTGAACTTGATGCAGATGCTGATAATTTGGTATCTATATTGGGATCTATCTATATTATGAAAAGAGTGACTTTCAGTGTTGGAAATGGGTGTGAAAGTACGGTGTATACCTACTTCTGAATTTGTGTAGGTTATATGGTTTCAAAACGGCCCTAAAATTAGCTATATTCGAAAAAAGTGCCTGGAATCCCCAGCTTTGCTAATACCTGATGGACTCTAGTGATGCCCGAGCATAAATCGTAGTAACCCATTTCTATCAGCAATGACTTTTTGTGTTTGTTTCTTTGTCTGTATCGATGGACAATTACACTTGAAAGTAACAATTTTGATGATAAAAATATCTCCTACCCACCATTTGAAACAATGAACTTTTTCACTTGAATGAATTCAGTCACTTTTTCAATAAAAACACAGATGAAAATGATATATATTTTGGACTATTGTTTCAATAAATTAAAAAAAAAAAATCTCAAATTCAAATATATATTTTGAACAATTGTTTTAATTAGAAAAAACAACCTCTCAATCAGAAAATACTCCTGGATCCATCCCAAAATTTGATCAATTTTTCTAAGCCCATACATGACCCACTCCTTCACAAAATGTCATTGAAAACTTCTGGAAAACAGAGAGAAGGACTGACGGACAAACATGAGAGAATACCACATCTAAATTTGTCAGCAGACACGAACAAATGAAACTACAGGTTATTATCAGGATTTAGCAACCTTATATATAAATTTGGTTGTCTGTATTTATGTTTGTGTGCACACCTGAAAGTGGTAAAAAAATAAAAAAATAAAAAAAATATGGGGGCAATTTAAGACAAATTTAACTGACACCACCATCAGCCATCAGTTACACAAGAGTTAACTCGCGAGTGATGGTCTATTCTTTCTCATCAGATGTATCGTAAACCAGTGCTTCTCAAACTAAGAGTAGAAACCCCTCCAGGGGTTCGTATAAAGATTATTGAGTCTTTAGAGAAATAATAGGATTATTTATGGAACTGAAGTTTTTTTTAAATCTCTATACGGATATTTACTCCCATTGATGCTTATTGTGAAATGTTATTGAATGATTTTATGAATTTAGATTTTGTTTTGTTTACATTTCAGTATTTTTTTCTATAAAAAGCACTAACACCATAATTAATATTTAGCAATTTTGGGGTGTTGAGTGCGGTAAGGGGGAGATTAATTGGTTCCTATGTTCAGTAGCAGTAAGACTATGACTAAAGATTTACACTGAGTGAGGGTTTGCGAAAACATTTGTCTCATTGGTTGCGAATAAACAAAAGTTTGAGAAGCTCTGCTGTAAACCTTTATTCATTTTTGACTACTTTTTTCCTCCATGTTATATAATTTAGTTGATTTTTAGGATACGATTTCTTTTATCAGCAAGTCCAAAATACGTACTAAAAATTCATTTTCAAAAGTATTCTCTTGTGCTTCCAATCAATGATTCCTGTTGCCTTTGAATAAGAGTCAATTGTTGAGAAAATCATTTTGGTTCAGGCATGCAATTTACAATGTGATCATCAAGCTGAACTGGAAACTTACTTTTTGTCTATTGCACGACCATCCAAAATCATTTAAAAACAAACAAACCAAAAATAAAAACAAAAAGAGTTATTTTTTTAAACAAAATTAAGAATGAAAAAAAAATTCCAGAAATCATTCATTTCACATAAATATTTCAAAGCCACACTTTCATACATCTGACGTAAAGTAAGGGTCCTGATTAGCATTATAGTTAGAATGTGAATAAAATCCCCTGCCCCCAAGCTAAAAGTGCAGATCATAATTAAGAAATAAACTCTCGTATAAATCTTCTTTGCAATTTATTGTATTGTGTATGAAGAAACACATTAAAAGAACATACTTTCCAATGTATTATCACGCTTATAAATACCAGTTTACTCATGCCAGAAAAAAATGACAGAAGTATTGAAATAATTGTGCAATAACACTGTACATTAAAAATATTATGTTGCTCTGCATTTTCTGGTTTATATTCAACCAGAATTAACCCGGATTTTTCGTACATTTGCAAAAACATTAAGATACAACAAATAAGAGAGATTGCTATATAAATAGCATTTAATAGTTATTGCCCTTGGCAAATGTTCCAGACAGAAAAATATAGACCATCACATGGCATATTATATAAGTAGATACTCGTTGGCAAAGGTGCAGTACCTGAGAGGAGTTAGTGATAACAAGCCTTAACAAACCTATTCTTGGGATGAAACTTTGGCCCTCTAAAGCAGGGGTTCTCAATATTCTTGCCTATGCATCTTTTTCACCATATCTTAAAATACGCCCCCCTCTTAGATTGTTTGACTCACAAAGTGCATTCCAAATGATATGCATATGTTTTTTCAATTTTATGACAATTATACGTTTAATTCAATTGACTGTTAAGAAAGTTGCCAGTTCTGCAAATACCAAAATTTTTTCATCCAAATTAATTTGAATAGGTTCAGTGTTTAAAAAATAGGAAGGATAGAGCAAATGGGCAAAGAAAGTGATATTTTTTCTTTCTCTTTCATGTCACACTACATCATATTATTCCTTTTCTTTAAAAATCAATTCTTGAAATAAAAAAAATGAAAAAAGTACAAGAAAGAAAGCTGAATACATATAAAGTGCTAATATCTATAGACTTCATCAATTAACCATATTGCATTTTGGATGATATTTTTTGTTTCATATTTGATGCAACAATTATTCATTTTTGTCTCGGAAAGTTTTAGTAAGAATTAACTTGAAAAATCAATTGGAAACAAATACTTCTATTACAGAAATATATGTTGACAATAGTAGCCAAATGCTGTCAAAAATTGAATAAACAATGTTGGACGTTTAAACAGAGTTTGTTCTTTTTTTGCTTTTGAAAAAGAGAAGTAATTCAATTATACTAGCAGTGCTGAAAAAAAAAATCATCAACATTCAAAGTTTGAATTTGCTGATCTGTGGTCCCTATTCCCCTCCTGAAACCCTAGAATTCCTCCCAGGTTGAGAACCTCTGGTCTAAAATAACAGTTCACTAGCCTAACCACTGAGCCAGACGAACAATTTCACTGATGTTTAATCTTACTCTTGTGCACCTTTCCTTAGCATTGTTAGAAACAGAGCCGACCAGTGAAAAGCAAAAGCCTAATATGCAAATGACGTGGCCTGTAGTTCAAATAATTACCTGCTTAGCAACTCAGATTGTCAGCAACTCTCTTCCAGGATGTACATCAGCTGAGAGGAGCAGAGGAAGAAGAATCAGTTTTCCAAAATTAGAAGCCACAGCAGATAGTGCACACCAACCCTTGCCTAGGAAAATCGGCCTCTGTACATACACAGGCATGACATAAGGAAATAGACACTATTATTTCATACAGATATTAACGTCAATCAAACCTGTTAACTTAGGTTTCTTCAGTTTTTAGGCTGGTCTGATTGGATGGCTATGTATGTATCACGCGTACAGGCTGTGCCAATGGAACTAGAGGGCTGAAAATTTCACCATTTACTCCTCATTATGTTTGGCAAAACATTTTTTGTTCTCTGAACCCCTCCCACTCTAAATAGGTTTTTTAACGCGGGGGGGTGGGTGTCCATTTGCAATGTAAGCTTATGCTAAATTGGTCCACGTATTAATATCCAGCAGCATTTACAATCATTCTTAAAAAATTCTGACTTTTTTGTGATCACAGCCCCCAGAATGTGAAAGAGGTAATTTATTTATTGATCACCCCCTTCCCCAATTTTTTGCTTGATCACCTCTAACATGGTAAGCTCCAAAATGCGTTGGTCACATGACAGTTTCTATTGAGTGACTAACCAAATTTGTACTCATTAGAAGATTCTCCATCCCTATAATACAGAGTATTTCATGAAGGTTGCAACCTTGAATATAAGTGGGTAGAAGTTACATGCATGCAAATATTATGTTATGATATTAGTCACGTGGAAACACTCAACTCATAGACAACAGTATTTAGCAGTTGAAATGATTGCATCATGCCTAGCTTCATTCAAGCACCCAGTCCTTTGTGTTGAGTCAGCTATGTTGTTATCCAATTTAATGAAACAGGTACAAATCCACATCCAGGTTAAAGGAAGTCACTTTTAACATCTATTGGAAAATTAGAATGTATGTGTAATTAGCTTCTTTTTGTAATCTTTCTGCAATTCATATCTTTAAAAAAGTTCTTAGATTTGAAATGAATTAAAGCTTATATTCAAACTATTTATAAAATAAAAATGCCTCAATGGGCATCTCTGTAAACTTTTTACAAAAGAAATATATATTAAACATTAAAATATACATTAATTCATGTATGAAAATAATTAAAAAAAAAAAATACAATCTTACCAGTGCAGAGAAATATTTACCAAGCACATTTGATTTATTCGTTTTTCCTAAACTCTTCTATATATTTCAACTGATAACCCACAAATTACCCAATCGATTTATTTTCTATCCCAGATGATCTGAAGTTGTCAAAAAGGTGTTTTTTTAAAAACATACACATACACACACACACAAGTTGGTTGACTGTGTGTGGATGTATGACACGTTTAAGATTAAAGCCTTGCCATGATTCTTACACCTGACTTGGGGATAATACGATGATCCTGCAGTTTGAATATGAGGTGAAATTGACAATAACTTTGAAATGAGTTAAGTTTTAGTCATTTTTTCCATCTGCACCCCCAAAATGACTGAAGAGATTTCAATAAAATTTTGAGGAAGTATGGGGAAATGGGTATGGAAGAGCTGGTTAAATCTGGGGAGGGCAGATATTTCTTTTGATTGAGAGAGAGTTTGCTATTCTTTTCCATACATTTATGTATATGCTCATCATTGTGCACACAAGATTTCCCAAAGTTCTCAATGAGCTTCAGTAAAATTTTATGGATGGTTAACTATAGGCTATAGGAGCAATAATTCAATTTTGGGTGGATCCATACACGATTACTTCCCCTGACAATGGTATGAGCTTTCCGATTGCCTTCTAGCTGATGTTTGAAATCATTTGATTTCACTTATAATCTATAATAATTTGAAATCATTTTTTTACAGTTACCTTCCCTGTATCCTAACTATATATGACCTTTCATTCAGTTTTTAATGACAATAGCATTGATGGAGATATGCACTCTAGTTTCTTGCTGTAGAAAAGCGATTTTCAACTCTTCTATCCCCTAGCTGGGTGGGGTAGGGGATGTTGAAGAGATAGTATTCAAGACACTGAGCTATCTTCGTCTCTGCCAACACCCTGCAGAGATTTATCTTTTAGTACTTTACCACAATGCATAGCATGATACATTCTAACTAGGTCAAGTTTCTTTATGCAGTTGCTCTTTGAGGCACCTCCAATGAATTGTCAGCTACTTGGTTATTCATCGTTAAATTAACAAAACTACTTGGAAATATCTATCTATTCGCCAGTTGTTCTTTTTCCCTGTCAATACCTAAAACTGGTACTTATCTTCCTGTCTAAATTTCAAAGATGAGGAATTTTTATAACTAGTTGAAAATACCAATCCCCAGTTTTATGGAGCCTATGGCCATATAATATTAAATCATTACTTAACAAGCGGTTTTATGGCTGTAGGCTCCATATAGCTGGAGATTATCGCCCAGAGGGCGTGTATTTTCAGCTAGAGTTGGTGAAAATTTAAGGTATATTAGATGTTATTTTCAAGTGTATAGTTGACATTTCTTACAGAATGTTCACTCAAGTTTACTGTTTGAGTTACTAAAAAAAAAAAAAACAAACTTGAATATAAGAATAAATTTGAATGAAAAGATTTTTTTCAACCTTTAGAATTTTTTTATTTACTGCAGATGATTTAAAAAGGATGATGAAATTTGAGTTGATATCATTATGACAATAACTTTTAGTACGTACAAAAATGATAATGAAGATTGAATTTGAAGTTTTTTGTGTCCTAATTCATTAATGACACGCATTCAAATATTTGAATAGCAAATAAGTAATCTTATGTGATTCATGAAGTTAGAATTAATACTACGGATTTTAGCTGAATTATATGAATACAAAAAACAAAATAGAACCTCTACCAAAATAAATGCAGTGAATATAGTAAGAAATTTGAATGAGAATTTTGATTTGCTTAGTTTTAATCACGTTAACAAAACTGTTTCCATTTTCTGTACTGAAAAATTCTGAACGTTACTTTTTGTATAGTTTTAAAAATGGTGCTATTTTGAAAACGTAGCCTCAAAGTATCTAGAGTGAAATATGTCAAGCCCACAATGCTTTTAGAGGGTAAAAAAAAAACAATTTTCAGGGAAAATGTTGTGACAGAAATGTTACGTGAATCTTCATTTTATAGAATCATTCCATTATTTTCTATTTGGACTAGTGTCCTCATCTTGCAAGTCACCAGGCAGTGGAATGAAGTTAGAATTCTTGTTTCAAATTTGTAGTTCTCTATTCTTCAACTGAATGAAATGAAATTGATTGCTGTTGCAATCAATGCTAGTATATGTTGATGCACCACTAAAATGCTTTCAATAAATATTCCTCTCCTCAACATCTTAATAGACTGTAGCGCCCTCTATTCTTTTAGTTAGGAATTAAATACGAAACTCTTCTTTTTAGATAGATATCAAAAACATCACTTCCTCTGATGACCCCTATAAAACCCCTGGACCGCACATGGTCCAATGCTCATTGGCATGCCTCTGGCCCCGACCTTTGTGACCTTTGTGGCCGGTCACTCTTTCTCTCCTTCTCCCTAAGATCATTATCAATCTTAACCATTTTTTCACCTTGACCTATCTTTGTACTAACTTGCCCATTTCACATCACACATAGGCACAGCTACGCCACTATGTCTTCACTGCATGCTCCAAATGCGTATCACCTCTCACTCTCGTGAATGAAATGGCAAAGCCTTTTTACTATCTGATAGTCACAATAATCTTTCCTAAACTTCTTTACTTCAGGAAACACGAATGGATAAAACTCCATGTTCTCTGTCTTTCATGGTCTGTCTGTAGAGAGTCAATCAGTGTCAAGGAATGGCCCCAAAGTTAATGCACTTAACTTGGCAGTATGGCTCGTACATTGAACCCGGATTCCACGTATTACCTTGGAGCGATCCAAGCCATATGGAAGCGTTTCAGACAACTCCACTCCAACTCTGATACCAGTACTATCAATGACAAGAAAGCTCCCACCTTTCACTATCTCTTCTCATCTCATCTCATCACACGATCGATCAGATTTATGTTATCTTCATATGTACTTTTACTTCATCTTCATTCTTGTATTAAACATATGTCTCTTTGTTCCATCCCCGCATCCAAATTCATGCTTGGCATGCATACCATTTTCTTCATCCTTTCCTCTTACACATCTACAGGGTGGCACGCACGCCACACACACCAAACCATGAGGAGCAAATTCCTCGTCTCTCAAACATTCATCACACTCTTTGTTTCCTCAACTATAAGACTCCCCACGAAAAGACCATATCACTAGATAGCTTTTTATTGATGTATAGTGATGTTGACAAGATATCTTGTGAAAAAGTTCTTTGTCCTGTGCCTACTGGCAGTGAGTTGGATTGTGATTCAAGATAATTATTTGATGATGATAAAGCCATTGAAATGATTGTCTTGAAGTGGCTGACATGATATTTTGTGAGAAATTTCTTTGCCACTTACTCTTGTAGTGAACCGGATTGTGATTCAAGACGATTCATAGATGGTGGAAAAAGCAGTGATTATCCTGGAATGACTGAGGAGATATTTTGCTGATATAATACTGCATGGAAATATCCCAATCCCAACTGGCCGAGGAATTATCATATATGTTAACATCACTGTGTTAGCCATAGAACTGCAACGACTGAAATTCCCATCATCTGCAGTTAATGGGTTAACATTCTGGAAAGTGAAAGATTTTCATTGGCAAGTTTTTGTCGTTACTTAATGTATAAAACTAAAATCTTCAGGAGGTAGGCAGGCCATTGATCACCTGAGTGCTTTTTGGCCTTGTGCCAAACAAAATTAAGCCTCATAAATATCTACATAGGGCATCTGCCCCAGAAAACTGATCAACAGTTTTGCAAGCGAGTGCTAGAGTACTTGTTCCTCACTGGATGCTCTACTATTGTGGCCTTGTGTCAGACTATGCTTATTGAATATCTGCACACATTGTGTAAGATACTTACCATGGAGTAATGGTTAATGAGCAGGTCTTGTTGACTATTGCTTAAAATTTTTACGCTCAGCATGTGCTCACGTGATTATGGCCTTATGCCATACCAAAGCTTACTAAATATCTTCATATTTGACAAAGACTTGCAGACCTCATCAGCTGAAAACTCTTTCAGACTGGCAGTCATTTTCAACTGGGAGGGGGAATATCACCTCCAAGGGGAAGAAAGTTGAGCTTGGGGAGGGCAGTAGATTGTCATACGCAAATGACCTAAAAAAACAAAAAAAAAGAAAAACCAAAAGGGTGGGGGCAATCTTTTGTTTGAGTAAAGAAATAGGGAGAAGCTACTCCCACTTAACGAATTACAAAATATGCACTTTTGGAAAAAATACGTTTTAATTATCAATTTTCATGTTATAACCTTATACTAGCATGCATAGGGTCATGCCAAAGTTACAATTATCTGCTGTAAACAATTTATTATGAAAAGCATTTTTTGTGACATTAGCATTGGCAGAGGTATGCACTCTAGTTTCTTGCTGTAGAAAAATAACCAAAAGGGGGCGATTGGGAAAAAAGATTAAGAAAGGTTGATGTAGAAAGTAATCTTAGAAAGAAACAGTAGGCAAATAGCAGATAAAATCCAAAAAGCAACCATTTACTTAGCAACCTTAAACTAGGCTTCAAGTTACTCCAAAAATGCATTTCTTACTCATAAGCCAAGTCCCACCAAATGAAAAAAAAAAGAAGTAAAATAGCGATGAGCTTCCCTTCAATGGAGTTAACTTTTAAGCTTGAAAAGCGATGTTCTCTATTCATATACAAATTTCCATAGCCATAAGACACAAAGCTACCAACACTAAGAAGGAAAACTAAAGCCACAAACTAAATTATCAGCTGAGAAATCAATTGTTCTACAAAGCATAGTTGGAAAACAAGAGAAACTGATGGTTAGTTGGGAGGGAAAAAATTTTTTAGAAATGCAAGTGTTAAGAAAAGAGTCATGAAGTGCTGACGTCATCAGTCGACTTCCGGTTCCAAAAGGAAAAAAAAAAAAAACAATTAAAATTGATAAAATGACAAAAAAAAAAAACTTATGAAAATTTCTCAGTATAAACTATACTGACAAACTATGCAAAAAAAAACAACCCCCCCAAAACCTGATGAAAGAAGCAAGATTTTCCAAATGTAAAACTAGTATTATTTTTTTCCAGTTTGGATCAAGAAATCGGCTTTTGACATCACACTTTGCCACTCTATAGTCATACTGCCAACAGAGTTAAGCATACATTTTTCTCATGGGATTTGCAAGGCAGTACAATTAACAGGGGATTTATATTAGTCTTCGTAAATCCCAACATGAAGAAGGGACATGAAATCTATGTAAATAAATAAATCTGCAGTACAAATTATGTAACATTTGCATACCTGGTGTCTAAAAGTACTATTTATAATAAGCTTTATTCTGCTTTCAAAAAGCCAAGCAAACAAAAATTTGGGAAAGATTTTTACTTCAACTAGTAACACCTTGAATTTTAGTTGCTTTTCATTTGCAAAAAAGTTGGAAAAGATATATGAATCGACTCAGGTTTGTCCGTCTGTTTGTTCTCACGATATCTCCAAAAATACCCAATGAATTTCAATTAAATTTTGTGGCAGGTTGGGCCATGGACTTCTAAAGGAGTGATTAAATTTTGGGATGATTCCAAGGATCTATTTCTGTTCAAGAGATATTTTTTATTATCCTGCTGGAAATCAAGTTGAAACAGACAGTTGATAATGAAAAGGTTAATAAAAATTTCCAGGCAAATAACTCAATGGTGGTACATTTAAAGTTCTCTCCCTTGTTTTTAATCTATTTCCATTCAGTTTTTAGTTGGTGTATGATGTTGACAAAGGTTTGCACTCTCTGGGTGTTTTCTAGTTGCAACTTTATTCAGGCCATCACTTTATGGTGTTGATTAAACAATACAGATCGATAATAAAGAATAAACTCCAGGTAAGACTTGAACTCGCATGTCATTCATCGCAGGAAACTGCTTATAAACAGCACTACTCTTACCAACTGAGCTACTTACAGCTATCAGAAGATCAAATCTAACCCTTAAACTTACCTTTCATCCTTCCTCTAATCGTTGGGCACCATTTTTGTTTTTACACACACCAATCACAATTTCATCATGGTTTATTTTTCATCAACCATAGACTTTTTGCTTGTATTTCTCTATATACACACCAACATTTGTTTGGACAATCTAATCTCTTTTTCCCATTATAGTTATAGACAATAGTATATTTCTATTCTTAATTTTACTCCCTTTTCAGCACAACTATTCAGACTGTCAGTCTACGTACATTAGTAATCAAGTAGTAATATTATCTTGAATTTTATTAGATGAAGCATTGTCAACCATTATTAATTTCTGACTAGTGTATCTTTCGTATTAATTTCAATAGCTTTTCATTACAACTACTCAGAACAAGAGTCTATGGCCATTAGTAGTCATATTAACTAGAAATTTTTATTGGATGGAACCATTATTAATTTCTGATGAGTATTTCTTTCATCATTGCTTATCTAATAAAGAAAAATCAGGATATAACTAGGTTTGGTTAGTTACTCAATAGAAACTTGTTAGACCAACATCTCTTGACAGTATGCCATGTGAGGGTGAACAATTAAAATTTTGGAAAAGGAGTGATTGATGAACAAGTTACTTCTTTCGTCTTTTGTTAGACAGATATCACTAAAAATCTTGAATTTTCAAAATCAAGCCTAGGTGACTAATCTAGCTTAAGCTTACATTGTAAATCGAACCACCACTAAAAGCATTGGCGTGGGGGGGGTTAAAAAAAAAACAACACACACGAAAAAGCAAAAAAAAAAAAACAAGAAAAAAAACAAAAACATTTTTCAAGACACAAGGAGTAAATGTTTGAAATTTCAGCCCATTAGTACCATTGGTACAGCCTGTATGCATGATACATACATTGCCAGACCAACTTGAAAACTGAAGAAACCTATATTGTCATTTTTGGTTGACGTTTCTAATATTCAAAGATTGTCAGATATCTTCATCTCCAGCCCTCCTCCCGACACCACTGTACTCACAAGTTCTCTTTCGATAACTCAGAAACATAAGAATGCTCATCGGACATACTGAAATGTCTGCAGGGCATATTCTTCAAGTGCACCATTTTCAGTAAAGTGGTTTCAGAAGCAAGCATCAACATTTTAAAGACAGAGGCACCAAGGATCTTTGAGGGGTGATCAGTTACTGAATCTTTGACATGATGACAGATGATTGGACCCAAAATTTAATGGAAACATATTTTTATACTACACCATCATCAATATTTCCTTTTCTTTTTTGTATGTATTTTCTTATTTCTCAAACATCATGTGGCTTGTGTCAATTTTCCCAGAGGTCTGCACAGGTATAAATGAGTGTGTGTTTTTCACACCTGCACAGAGCCGATGTTAAGAATGGCACACAAATAAAAAGAAATAAGAGAATTCATCAGACAAAAATCACGTATTTAAAAAAGTACCCTGATGAAACACGAATTAATGACTACAAATGAAGAAAAAAAAAATTCACCATGTGCATGTACATACACACAGAGTTTACTTGACAACTGGCCATTGTAAGAAGTTGACATCTGCCAGATATATTAGTCAGCAGGCAAAGCGATACAATGTTGAGTTGAAATATTTTTGGATCATCAGTGATGGAAAAATTCAATAAAAATAAATTGAAAAATTACATATTATATTATCTAAAATTATAGATCTATATTTGGATACAAAATACTTTGAAGCCATAGTTGCACATGAAGAGGAAACTATAGCTTTGAAGTATTCTGTATGATGGACAGAAAATCATTTTACATGACTATAAAGGTATTCTGTATACACTATAAAACCTGGCCCCTTCCAAATATACACCTTTGGAATGGGCAAAGCTTAGTAAATTTTAAATCAGGGTTTCCCAAAGTGTAAATATTAGGGGGGGGGGGCACAGAAATATTGAAAAATTTCCTTTTTAAAGAATAATTTTGTACTTTTTAGAATTTTCATCTCTATACGAAAATTTACTCTTGATAATTATTGTTAAATGTCTTGATGCTATTCATAAATTTGAAAAAAAATTTGAAAATTAAAAAAAAATTTTGTTACATTCTGATAATTAATTTTTAAAAAGTAATTTTCATAATGACACCATAAAAATTCATAATAAATATGTTGTGATTTGTAACAATTTTTTGTCTTCATTTGTTTCTATATTTAGTTATTTTTAGATTAAGACTTGAGACTAATATATAGTCCAAGCACTTACTGCTGTTATAACAATGAGTAAGCATTCAAAGATTTTTCAGACAATGTACGAACTGAATGTGATGGTAAACAGAATTGATGTTTTGTTAACAACACAAACACCAAAGACTTCAATCATCTAAAAACATTTTAATGTTAATAACCAATCTCAAAACTATAAACAATGTGCAAGACTTGGTGAAAAAATGTCTTGTGAAAAGGGGTCTCGAATGAGAAGAGTTTGAGAAAACCTGCTTCAAATAAATTCTGAATTAAACAAACATCTTGAATAGAGGCATATCTATAAAAAACAAACAGGTGCGAATGATTTTCAATTCCTGACTGAAATATTTTGAGTCTGTTGGCTAGCTCCCATGTATAACATTGATTATTTTCAAGAAATATCTTGATTTGATAGCTATCAACCTCAACTGGTTTACCAGGCCAAGGAGCATCATGAAACTTAGTAAACAACTTTTGACATGTTTGATCATTTACAGTACCTTCTCCATAGACTGCATAATTTTTTTGCATTTTTACCTTTCTTAAAATAAAAAGACAAGCCATGATAAAAAAGTTGCTAATTTTCACCTATTTTCAATGTTAGATTCAATAAACAATTCCAATACCAATTTTGGCAAATTTAAAGAAGATGCAAGCTGATACGACTCGTCACAATACAATAAAAAGTGAACAAACTTAGTTTAAACTAGATGCCATTTAACAACGAACTCTTAATCTTCTGGGCTAACCCAATATTTTATACGTACGGGTGTGCACGCATGTACCCACAGAGACACAGGTATGTCGGTTTGTAATGATAAATCTGTTAGTGTAAGGATAAATTTTTGATTAAGCACTGTTAAAAAAAACTCAAAATAATTGTTTACCAGAAGTAAAGCCATTCACTGATTTAGTAAACACAACAATACACTAAGTAGTAAAGAGAAGCCAAATGACAGTCACACCTGATTTGACACAGATATAAACACTGCTGTCACCATTCTGGGCTACATTTAATATGAAATGCAAATCAAGCAATTGTTTATCACTTTATTGTTTATAATCTGTAACTGGACATACCGGAAGTTGTGTCTTGCTTCGATAAAAAGCATAGGAAGGTCATTCCTTTGATTTGTTTGAGGGGGGTACTGGCATTCCCTCAATATCAATATACGAGTAAAATTCCCACTCTGCTCTTTTTGCCTTCTATGTACTTTGTGACTGATTGACTCACATAATTGAAAATATTCTGGTCTTATTTTTGGTAAATCTTTTTTGTTCCCCCTTACTCTAGCAATGTCATAAAACATTTCCTGATACGCAATGACATCTTTTTTTTCTTTTTTATGAATGATTATTCTGTTTTCAAGTCATAATCCAGACAAAGAGACATTGTCTCATTTTACCATAGTTATTTACCAAACATAGCTTAGTTTTGGCATCAGGCCACAAGAGTGGGGTATTTAGAGAGGATCAAACTCACTTACTTAGATCAGCTAGATTGGCTTGCTAACCAATACACTACGATGAGATGTCCGCCAATGATGTTATAGATATTTGATAAGTATACCTTAGTAATAGCACAAAGCAACAAGCATGGTGTACCCAGTGAGGATCAAATTCATAACTCAGTATTAATGATCTATGAAACCAGCTTAGTGACCAATAATCCACAACAAAAAGAAATAATCAGCAAGTCAATTATTCTAAAATTATAACTGATTTTCCAAGTAGCTTCAGGTTTTGAAAGCATTTTTTTAAAATATTCAACAGCCTAACATTTTTCAAGGCCATGGAAAAATGATAGGAAGAATAAACAGATGCATTTTAAACATGAAAAAAAAAAAAATGCCTGGAGGAACCAAAATATGAGATTCTAAGATTTATATTTATAGCAAAAAGGATCACATGACTTTCCACATATTTTTTCCTTTACTAAAAATATAAGAATGATTCAGACATTGCTCACAGCCAGGCCAGTCAGAGGGTTTGGGGAGGCGGGGGCCCTTTTGCTACATTTGTGAGTGTAATGCAGAGATCCATCTCCAAGTAGGATTAACAGGATTGCCAGGGGAAGCCCTCTGCTCATGGCACTTAGTATACTCAGTAGGTTACCCATCCAGGTACTGACTAGGCTCTACATTGCTCAACTTTGGGTGATTGTACAAGAACCAGTGTATCCAATGTGATTTGGCCTTAACATAATAAGGATGAAGTGTGGTCCTTTGTCAGTGGTATTGCTCCATTTACATATTTTATACTCCAATATTCAACATTCATGTTATACAATGTCAGGGTTAAGGGTAGGGGAAATTCAGAACCACATTCATTGAGGTTTCTGAGGCAAAAATGAAGCAATACTATTAACTCTGTAGGATGGGCAGCAGTACTAAACTAGTATATCAAGGTCATGAGAAGGATATACAGTCAGATAAATTATTAAAAATAGAAAAAATATCACCTAGCTTACTTTTAAAATGCAATTCGCAAATTGATTTTATTGTAAAAACAAGTTGAATAACTGAAACTTTGCACAAGGAATTTACGAATATTGTTTCTATTCCAACACAATTGAAACAGAGCTTCTTTTCTGAAAGCAAGCACACACATCTCTACTTGGAAAGTGTCTGGTGTAACCCAGTTGATATCTTTCACCAAAAGTCAGAGGGAAGGGAACATACACAGACACATACACTAGCAGAAGTACCCAGCCTTGCCCGGTTTCATAAAACGAATGCTAACACACGAGTTCATGATACTTTGTAGGTATTGCTTTAAAAAGATGCTGACAATTTTCACTTGGCCCAGGAATGTTGATTCAATCAGAATTATTGGAGTCAATCTATTCAGAAATAATAATCATGAAATAAGCTAAGATTCAGTAAAATTTGGGACCCCTCCCCTGAAAAACATCTGGATTAAACCACATTTACAGTTAAAGAAAGACACACAGCCAATGATTTTGCCTTAAAAAGATGTATCTCTATGCCAAATTTCAGCTTCTAAAGTGCAAAATTGTAGCCTACAACTTGGAATATACATAGACTGACCTACAGACAGATATACATTAACTTTTGTATATATAAATACATACATGCACACACATACATCCCCCATCTAATGAACAATTTCACCTACATACACAAACTGATATTTGTAGATTATTGTTGAATTGAGTGATGGGGAAGCCATTGCAACTGGGTGGATACAAGTTTGCACTTTTAAAACAATGCTTAAAACAGATGAATCAAAATTGAAATAAAAGCGGAAATACAAACATAACCAGCAAGACTATCTTCTACAGCTTGGAATAATCAAATCAGATTTCCAAATCATTTTAGGATCATATTTTGTCAATTTTTTAGGGGAGAAGAAAGTAACAGAGGAATGAAAAGAAGATGGATATTTGTTTATAATTGTTATTTTAAAGGTCCATTTTTAGACATGCAAGTATCTATAGCAGTGATCACTATCACTGACCATCTGACTAACAAATTCATATAGCAAATGCCTCAAACCATCTTCATAAAGAACACCCTCCAACTTCTATGAATTGTCATCAGGACATGGAATTCTATTTTACAACATCAGATGATGTGTTGCTTGCTTGAATGAAATTCTATTTTATTACGATAATAGAATTAGATGAAAGTGCTTTCAGAGAAAAGGGCTCTTGAAGGTAGGAACTTCAAAAGGAATGGGCTTATAAAGAGTGGAGTTTTTAAGGGCACTAAAAATCGAACTAGAGCATCTATGGTCCAACGTCCAGGCTTGTTTTAATTAGCTTTTTGGTTGACATCAAATTACATATCTAGCCTTTATATTTGTTGATCTTTCTTTGAGTTAACAAAGAAATGCGAAAAAATAGAGGAAGGCGGTAATATATAAGAAAAGCGTGGGATGACTTCAACATCCTCGCCTTAGACTGGTTTGAGAAGTGGGGGGGGGGGTAAAGTGATTCCTTTCAGGTAGAGGATGTCATGATGGAAAGGACCACTTTATTAACAACCCCCAAACTGATTTGTACTTGAAAAAAAAAAAAAAAAAAAAAAAAAAAAAAATCACTGAAATAAAGCTCCTACCCAATCAGCAAATTAAACATTCTATTGCATTGAATTGATATTGTTGACTTTGATGCAGAAGTTAATGGATCAAATTCAATTTGATGGCAAATATACTAATAAGAAGAAAATCTACCTTGATTACAAAAAGACAGGTAAATTCTCATGAAAAATTCACAGATACATTTAAATTTCTACTACTACTGAAAAGTCATTATTAATTTTTGACTACCAATTTCCTTTATCTGAGTTTTTTTGTCACAACTCAACTGAGGATGTCAGTCTACAGCAATGAGTAAATGTTGATTAGGAATAAAGGATTAGCACTTGGTGAGACTCAAACTCATGACCTTTTTCGCACGGCTTGGTTGGGTAAATAAGAAAAAAAGAAATTTTCAGTGGAAGAATCCTTTGTTTCAAAAGTCGAGTTGGAGATAGCTTTATCAGCAAAATTCTTACCTCTAAGTAGAAGAGTCCATGGTTACGGACAAAGAGCCAAGAAAATCAGTGTTGAGGGAGGTGCAGAATGATATAATGGTTAAGGACATGGAAAACAGAATCGGTGAACTGAGTTTGAGTTTTGGCTGAGGCTATTTATGTTTATGTTCACTTTACACTAATGCCCTACGGAAAGGCATGAATCCACACCCCTGAGCCTTTTAGATCTGTAACCCAGTCCATCTTGGAAAACGTTACTTTGACAGAAAAAAAACCCCAAAAAACCTACAGTCACTATTGCTAGTCCTAAGCCTGGGTGAAGGGGGAGGGTTGGTAACCTCACCCTGTAAAACCTACTTGTTACTAAAACTTTAGCAGAGTGGTCGCGCCCCTATGCTCCATAAAGAGTCTACAGAAACAAACAATAAACAGTGCCGAATGCAAACCACAAAATCTATAATGCATACACAGCTTAATTGAATTTAATTACTTTTTATAATTAATTTCATCGGGTTTGGGCATTGCATTTTCCAGAAAACAATAAAGCTAAAAATAATCTTTTAACAAGTCAAAGATGAAAGGGGGAGAGATGGGGGGGGTTCTTATTCAGTAGAAAGGCTATCCCCAACTCCCAAGAAAGCAACATCTGGTTTCAATTCCAAGTACATACTTTTTCTCCCTTTTTTCTAGACTGTGGATTCAGTCAGTTGACATATGGGGAGCCCCAAGGCTCAGTAAACAAGAAACATCAAGAGCCAAGGAGCTTTGATAACATGGAAACAGGAATGTGTGTTTGCTAGACTAAGGAGGAAAAAACGAAGTCACTGTAACCTGAATGAGTTAGACATGTTACAGAAAATATAAAGAGGGTCAGGACATCCATTTTTTCAATGGACGGGTGGATGGGTATGAGAGAGCAATGTAATGTTATTAGCATTACAAGTTGACGTAGTAGCTGTATGGTTATATCATTGGACTAGAAGCTGCTAGGCCTGATAACCAATGAGTAGGCTAAGTGATGTTCATTAATACAAAAATCTACTATATAAAGGGTGGAGAGGGGCACAGAAGGCCATATGATGATATTAGAAATGCAAGCTGATGTAGTAGGTTTATGGTTACATTATCGGACTGGGAGCTGTTAGGCCTGGTACTCAACATCAAGTGTTGGCTTGGTGAGATGTGAGGTAACTGTTGATGGATCTGCAGCACATTTTAATCACTTCTTATTTATCTTATGCCCAACCTTCCACAAAATTCCACAAGAACTTTTGGAGATACAGTGTGGACAGACAGATGGACATGAGTGAGTACATATACATCTCTCACCTTTGTTGACAAAGGTAAAAAACAAAATGAAACCCTTTTTTAGATGAAGAAGGGTGAGATAGGCCTATGTAACATTATTAGCAGTACGAGCTAATGTAGTAGCCGTTACACTTTTGGATGAGAAGCTGCTAGGCCTGTTATTCAGCATCATGTGTTAGTTAGGTGAGGTTCATTAACAAAAAAACAAACTCTCTTCTATATGAGGGTTGAGGCAAGGGGTACTGAGGACTATTTGTAATGATATTAGCAGTACAAGCCAATCAAGTAGCTCTATGGTTACATTTTTGGACTGGAAGTTGCCAGGGCTGCTATTCAATAATGTGTTGGCTGGTGAGGTTGTTTAACAAAAAAAAAAATCCTTTAGTAAACTACTGTAGTAAGAAGTTTAAAGAAATAGCATACAGGCCCCCCCTAAAAGATCATTGTCATATTAGATTTGTTGATACACCATCAATTAAAGAGCTCTAGTTTAGATGCATTCTCTGACAAATCGTAATGAGCCTGTTGCTAGATTTTGATGAAAATTGTTTTGTTAAGAGAATTCTCATTCAAACCCCCAAAAACGAAATCTGATTTTCAAAATTCTAAATGGAGGAGGGGCTAGACCCCCCCCCCCCATTTTGACAATTTGGTGAATGGACCTTTTTTGAAAGTTCACAATTCTGATCCTGGGGTTTGTACCATTGGATAGAGAATACTCAAAGCTACATCAGAACTTCAATTCACTCATCAAATATGGAGCAAAAAATAAAAATCTTTGAAAAACTTTGATCCTTAACAAAACATTTTTTTAATACAATCAAACAATGAAAATCCTTTATTGACATAAAATGAAATTCAAGAAAATTGTGTCTTAGAAATATTCATCTAGTTTATCTAATTTACGAGTAGCTACATAGAGACCTTCTCATGATGCTATGTCTCAATTTATTTTCAGCTGTGATCATTTCTTTCCGTTTTTCCCAAAAAAAAAAAAAAAAAAGAAAAAAAAAAGGAGTATCCAATTTTCACTCCAGGGATAATACTTGACTGAGCAAGAACATTTTCTGATTCAATCACCATGATTTCTGGCCTTATCGACGAGATCAAAGAGTAGTATCTGTTCCACAGCAGAGCCAGAGGTGCAGTTACTGACACTTGCCTGTCGAATGGGCCGGAGATTGGCGTGTGGATGATGTCAAGACCTAGTGCGCCAGTGCAGTGCGTCAGCCAATGAGGTTTTACTGAGGCTGCCACTGCAACGCGCAGTGGAGGCCTTTGGACTCGTCCTTTGACTCTCCTATTATTACTCGGCCCAGCTGCAGGGGGGCAGTTTCCCTGGAGCAGCACTGCTCCATTGCACTTAACGGAACAGGTCCCCAAGTGAACACTTTCATGGTGGAGGTTGCTTTGGTTGTTTAGTAAATCGAAGCCGCGTTGGCTGGAGCCATTTTTGGACGGATGGTTTCCTATTCTTCCCATGTTAAGCTCGACCTTATGTCATATTTTGCCGTGGTGGGACAGCAAATAAACACCCCAACAGATGTTCTTTTTTCTGGCAAAAAAACGATGACAGTTTCTTTTACTATCTTAATTAAGGAATGAAACCTGGTAGTCATTATTTTCTTCATTGCATTCTGTTATCATTCTTACCTAAAGTCTCTTGTCACAAATATGGACAACAGAAGTTTCAGTTTTTAGAGAATAAGTTCATGGGAGAGGCTTTGTTACTCTACAGATAATGTGTACAGTTGATAGTGATGTAATGTAAGCATTGAGCTTATTTACTTTGATGAAGATAATTTTGTGAAAGCTTTGGATACCTTTTAATATGGAAAATCTCAATTTCAACTGATTAGATGTTCATTGAATCATTAGAGTGAAGAAGAATTTTATTCCCTTTATTTCATTCTTTGCATATTCAAATAAAGTTCTGGGAATAACAATATCATTACTTACAGCTCTTTGAAGACTTATCTTTTATGCAATTCTTCTGATTATTCCCTTAAGCATTTTCTTCCTCGACTAATGGCAACTAAGTTCCACTTTGCCTTTATGTGAATATCTTCCTCATGAAAATACATAAATATTACATTATTAAAGGTATATTGAATACATAACTCTCATATAAGTAGATTATATACAGTAATGACATAATAAGGATACTGATAAGTGGCCACTACTATGATTTTATTGTATATTTCAAACAAAATAAAGGAAAACTTCCTTATTACATATTATGTTGATGAGGGTTTGACTATGGCCGTTTAATTACGTTGGGGGGAAGAAAGTTAGGAAAACTAGTAATGGGTAATGTTCACCCTGCTTATTCACCCATAAGGATGAAAAAAAAAACCCCCCAAAACTGTAATAGTTACACATGATAGAGGGTACTTATGAGAAAAACATTTTCTGGATTGTGATTAGCTACAGTCCCCCTGCCCCAACCAACTTTTAAATAACTATAACTGTTTTGAGGACATCCAAGACACCCCCAAACTACCATTTGAATTTGGAAAACAGATTTCAATTTGAAAGTTTGAGCAAAAAGTCACCTAACATACTAATTTTCATTAACATCTGAAGATGTATAGTTACATGTACTTTATGATTTCCCAGAGAATGCACCAGTGATCATCTTTAGTTGGACTAGAAATAGGAGTAGAGTTTGAGACAGCAGTCAGGCATGTTACATTATAACTTGATTACTGAACAACTGGCCACTGTACAAAGTTTACATTTCCCAGATGTATTAGTAAGCACGCAAGCCAGTACAGTGTCAAGTTTGAAGTTTTTTTGATCTGTGGTTCTCAAGAGATCGAATAAAAATAAATAAAAATACATCTTTCTTCAAAGTTTCTACTAATCATTTCCCTTGAATTCCACTCTTTAGAATTATCTGAATTTTGGTATAAAATATCTAAATAAGCAAAATATTGAAGAGAAGAAATCAAAATACTTCAAAGTTGTAGTTTCATAAGATGGATGAAAAATTATTTTACAAGACAATTATGACAGGTGCTGCCATAAGTCCTGTCACTTCCAAACATGCAATGCCCTAGTTAAAAAAAGGATTGCATTAGTCGAAATATTCTTAAAGAATCTGAACTATCATCAGCTGTATCAATTGCAAATATTTCACAAATAGACTTAAAGTAGGTAATTCAGACATAACACATCCAACTTCAGCATTAACTCCCAAACAAAAGCTTTGTTGCTTTCCATCTTCTAATACTTGAGTTTCAGTAATGGTTTCACCAAGTCAGAACATTGTTGACCAGGACCGAAAGATCACCAAAGCCTTAAAAGAGGTTTCATTTTTACTGACATGTTCTTACAACTGCTGAAGGTGGTGTTACTGTTATCATGAACCTAGATCAAGTTTTAGCTGTGGCTTTTTATGGTTGCTTCACACTGATGCCCATGGGAGAGTCATGAATCTACTTTTCCCACACTAGATATCTAAACAAACTGTCTTATAACAAGCATTTCCATTCGTGGTGAGAGAGAAAGTGAATAATTGAGCTAACTCCCCTACTCTAACAACCTTACCCAGTCAATTTATATCATGGATATGCAAAGGCTCATATCATTCTAATGAATAAATGCACATACAAGATGATATACATTTTTATAACTGTTCATTTATTGCATATATAATCCAAAAGTTGCAGTAATCATCTTCAGTTAGAGTAGAAGGTAGAGTGAAGTTTAACCTTGCACTCAAGATGGTGGGCATTATTTCGTCCATCTATTTTCTTTCTCGTTTATTTTACTTTAACAATTTATTATAATCAATTTCCAGCTAGCTAAGCCCATCAGTGCTTCTTCGCCATAACCCCTCTTAACTGCACATTCCGGAAACATACTTCCTACTCTGTCCATTAAATGCCTCTCACAACGCTAGAAGGGTTGTACTTTTTCAATTCAAAATCAGAATCGTATGTCTCTTAGACTGGTTGTCAACCAAAGCTGGAGAGCCAAGTCTGCCTTGCTATTTACCTATAGCTAGGAGTAGAATAGATGAATTCATGCATCTCCCAAGAGCGTTAGTGTGAAGTGAATGTCAATTGTCATAGCCAGAGTTTGAATTCAGTTGGCAGATTCTATTTTTGATTCTGATACCCATTAGTCCACCCACACCAGACTAAAAGAGGTGATGCGGCCAAGTGTCAAAAAAATAAAAAAAATAAAAACAATAACCACCAAATTAAAACCTACTTATCTAAGAAAAATATACCTATTTATATTTAGATATCTTTATACAAGTCCATAGCCTAACACATAGTTACCAGCTGAATTTTTATTTGAAATTTTTCTGTACAATGTTTAATCTATAAGCCAACTGCCCATTTCCAGTTCCCCCCATGACACTTGAGAACAACTGAAAAAAAAAAAAAAAAAAAAAAAAAAAAGAGAGCAAAGCCCAAAGCCCAACATGGAGGAATCCACTTGTGATCATTTTGGAACAGTCTTCCAGATAGTTATAGTGTCAAAATTTCAAGTTATGTGAGAAAATTCCATTGAAGAATAAATAGGATCAAATAAATTCTATTGATAACATCACTGATGCCCCGAAAAGATCAAAAATGCTTTTTGCCACCCCGCCAATTTTTTTTTTAGAAAGGCTCTAGTGGAGTACTGATGCCAATTTCCAAGTCTGGAGACAAAATGATATTGTCAGGATGGCTGGAACACACAAACACATATACATACAAAAAATGAATATAACTGTTTGCCATCTTTGATGTCTATGGTTATTGATAATTTCTAATTCATCTATTCAAAAAAACTAAACAAAAATAAAAACAAAACAAATGGCTCCGTTTGTCACTGTGCACCCCTTGAACATAGGCGCAGCACAACCAAATTTAGCAGACATACTTAATGGACCTAGGGGAATGTTCTGAAGTGAAAAAGTTTTGTTTTTTTTTCCAAATGGATTTAGATCAAGAGGGTTCTATTCACAATGTAATTATACTGCTCAACTGAACCTCTACTTTCTGTTCAATGAACATATATACATATACATACAAGGGTATATGGTTATATTCTAATTGTCTCCAGATAGATCCAGATTTAACTGGTTGAATCTGGATATATCCTATTAGATTCAAATCAATCCAGATAGAACTAAATTGATTTAGTTAAGACCAAACCTAATGGGATAGATCTGGATCTGGGTAAATCGGGAGAGATCTGGCTCAAACCAGATTAATTAGGTTACAACCGGATCAGTCAGGCTAGGACCGGACCTATCTATCTATCTAGATGGATGGATAGATGGACCCAGCATGATAATGTTATTAGCATACATGAAAACAGAAGTGTGAAAATTGCCAAAGAAGATGGTGAGGAGTCATTGCGTAGATTCATTTTTCGCTTTTTTAGAAAAAAATCAACTTCAGGCAAGTCTAGATAGTCGGGGTTCAATACAAGAACTGCAAAGTTGTCAAAGTTTAGAAACTCTCAGGAGGGAGATTCCCTAAAAATGCCCCCACCCCCACACTCTACCATGATTGGAAGATTTAAATTCTAGATCTAAAGCAGCTATTTCAGTGTAGACTTAGTAGGTCTGCAAATAGGAAGAAAAAAAATTTAACAGGCATGTTTTTTCATGAAGGGAGATTTGTACAAATTCATTACATGCAGGGATGGGTGGAGACAGCACCTAGCTTAAAAATATGGCAGACTTGGTAGGTCTGGAAATGACAACAAAACTCAGATTCCTATTCTTTACCATCATCTGAGGAAACATATTCAAATATTTCACTTTTTCAAGTAGTTTCCTCAAATGATAGTAAAAGCTAACTGGAAACTGCCTGATAGGGCAGTATTCAGCTAGTTATAAAAACCAAGTTTGGGAGAAACTGATTTTGATAACAATAACCGTTTGATGTAATTATGTGATTTTAATAAATGGCTTCATATGTATAAACACTTTAATCTTTACCCTCAATGTTGAGTAATCTTCAAGTAGATGATAAAATGATTATCTGAAGATTTTTTTCAATTTCAAAACACACGTCAACAGAAATATCAGTCTACACCATAGACTTGTACTTTATTAGACTGATAAAGAACAAATCTATGATGCATTTACCTGTAATGAGACATAACCAGGAAGTTTGGGAAACGATCCTTAATCCCAGGGGATTAAATTCTCTACTGTAGAGCTAATACAAACAAGTCACTCAATAGAAACCATCATGTGACCAACATCTTCTAATAGTATCTCATGTTGGGGGTGATGAAATAAAAAATTGGAAAAAGGGGTGGTCAATAAATAAGTTACTTCTCTTGTCTTTTGTTAAGTTCAAATTTCTAAAGAAAAAAAAAAACATTGGGAACAAACTAAGAGACCAATTTAGCAAAAACTTACATAGTAAATTGACTCCATCCACTTAAAAACTTGAAAATTCATGTTTTTTTTAGACATAATAAAGAATAAATGCTTGAATTTTCAGCCCTCTAGCTTCATAAGTACTGCTTGTGTACAGACCCACTTAAAAATTGAAGAAACCTATGCTGATGTTGACATTTTATTTTTAGAATGATTTTGACTGGTATTTCTTTAATTTCAATTTCAATTGGTTTTGTAGTGAAACACGTGTTGACACATCCAACAGAGGAAAAGGCAACATTTAGTTTCAGTGGGAATTGGCTGGCCAACCGCTGTCTCCCGTATGAAGAGTTTTGATTCACCTAGTCAATCAGTTTACAGCTTAAAAGTAGCTCTCTCTTTTCATTGGATGATTCTCCAAACAAAGACACCCTCAGTAACAGTAGGGAAATTTTAATTGTATAGTGGCTGTTTGAGAAAGATGTTAGGAGTATTGATATTTCTCTTGAGCTCCCGGCTGATCAGAGAGTGGGAGGGTTTGGAGATGGACAAGCTAGCAAGTCTGCATCTGAGACTGGTGGGAGTATAAAGGCTCTCTCCCAGCAATCACCTGATGGACAACTAGAGAAATTAGAGAGGGAAGTCAGTGTCTAATGAATTTAAATATTTTGCTGAAGGAAAAACTTTGATGTTTTTTTACTTGTCAAATTTAAAGTCTTCATTTTTTCCCCTCAAATCTTTGTCTAGCTTTTGTTTCCGATGTTTTTTCATCTTTATTTTTTGGAGGCTATTCTTGTATTTTCTACAACCTGTTGAATTCACAATAGCTTTTCCTTGAATTTTCGTGTCACATGCAAATACGTGTTTACACTACAAAATCTGAATTTAGCATTTGTTGCTAGGATAGGATCATTGATCCAAATAATTGAACCTGGAATTTTACCATAGCAAGTAAATTTACAACGTGAAAATAAACCCTGAATACACCACTACACAGAAGAGAAATATCATGTGAGACAAGTTATTGCAGAACAAGTGACAACAGGCTTTAACATGGAAGACAGACTGAAAGAATTAGGAAAAGAAAAAAAAAATAAACAAAGGACTCTTCTCAGTAAATAGAGAAAATAGCCTTTCCTTAAAAGAGTTGCAGATAATCTTTTCCTCCTAAGAAGGCATGAATTTTTTCAAAGACTATAAACAATTCTTCTTTGAAGAAAGAACTGAACTTTTCTTTTAAACAAGTATGATCATTATTTCTCTTTAAAGCAAATTACTGATATCTTTCCTAATAATAAAGTAATTTTTGATAATACCAATCAGTGGTGAATCTATTTTCTTCTCTAAATTTCATCAGGAGTGTTTGTTAATTGTTTTCATCAATCATTTGTAGAACTTATTTCTTCTGAATACTTTTTTTTAATGTTTTTTCAAGTGTGATTGGCATGTGTAGTCTGACTAGTGAAATTAAAGATTCACTGGAAATACACTAGTGGTATATCTCGAATGAAATGTTAACTAATTTTGTATTTGAATCAGTTTTTCTTCATGTCACATATGTAATTGTTGAGATGTGTATTTTTCCGCTGATGGTGCGTGTGTGTAAATATTTTTCTCATTGATTGAATGCCATTAAAATGAAATAAAGTAAGAGTGTTCATTTGGATAGTGGCAAAAACATTGAACAGATAATTCAGGCTTATGCAAATATGAAGCATTTTTTGAGAGGGATGGATTGTGAAAATATATACAGATATTAAACTATTACCACGTGATGCTATGGTTCTCATAGCAAATTTTGGTCACATCAGAAAGATGATATATGTATGCATTGTCTTTTTAGATTTGAGGTTTTGGAAAAATTTGGGTTAAATTTTTTTGAGAAAAATATTGCAGATTTTTCCTTGTTTCCAATGACGTAGTGTAGTAGAACACGTGGAAAAGGGGACCATTAGTTTTAGCAGGAATTGGCGCCACAAGGTCAACTGGCCAATCAGTCTCTCTTATGAAGAGTTTTGACAAGCTTAGACAACCAGCATATAGTTAAAAAGAAGCACTCTTTTCATTGGTCGACTCTTTGAACAAAGACACCTTGAGTACTAGAGAAAGTAGATAGGGAAGTCAGTGTCCAACAAATTTAAATGATTTATTGAAAGGGAAGAAAAAAAAAAAAAAAAAAATGGCTTTTGTTGTTTTCCAGCTCCTGTCATTTCTGAACACTTAATTCCCCCCCCTCTCAAATCTTTGTCCAGCTTTGGTTTTTGCACGTTTTCCTCATCTTCATGTGTTGGAGGCTGTTCTGCTGACTTCAATGAGCAGTTAAATTCACATTAGCTTCTCCTCAAATGTTTGTGTTATATGTGAATACCAGGGCCTTTTCCCTATCATCCTGAAAAACAATTTTAACCATTCCAAAATCAAGATATTTCTTTACTCAGTTATTTTTCAAATCACCGTAGCCCCACAAATCACCTAACCAACCAGCCAATTGGGTAACTGATTCTTCTCTTTTCCCTTTGTGTGTGTGTCTGGGCACTCCTGGTTACATTTTGAGGGTTATAAACCTTGAAAATTTGCATGAGTTCACCATTAGGCACCATCTGAAAATCATTTTTTTTCTAAAAAAAAAAAAAAAAAAAAAAAAAAAAAAAGCACTTTTTTGGGGTCTTTATGATAATTTTGTACTAACAATGCCCTAATCTTGTGCTGATAATTATAGATAATTAGTTTTGGTTCACATGCATGGGTTATAGTGATTCAAATGAATGCAAGTTACGGATATCATCTACAGTTGTTAGTAGCATGATAAGAGCACCACTGAAATGTTGAGGGATTAATTATACCACTCAAAGTGCCTCTCTGCAAATTTTCTATGATTATTTAAAAAAAATTTTTTATGAGTTTCTCAGATATTGGACCCAAGAGCGCTCGTGCCCTTCACAGTTGCTGGGTCTGTAGTCCCACACACTGCCTCTAATTATATTCATTTAGCTCCTTTTAATTAAATTGGTTCAAAACAAAAATGAAAAGTTATTTCTAAACTGTAGAACTTGAGCAATTAATTGATAAGTTAACTATCAAATTAAACACCAACATAATACTCTACGACTAGAAACTGAATATCCTTGGGTTGTGGACAAAACAAGACATTTGAAAATGTCATCTCAGGCTTTGAAACAGTGATCAACAATTTTCACCATTTTCTGACATTTCATTGAACAAGTAGAACACATTATATAAGCAACTAATCCATTCAGAGAATAATCAACAGATTATTTCATAATGAAAAGAATTATTTGTTGCAGCCCTAGTTAACAATAAAAAAAAAAAACACTGAATTAAGAGAAAATAAATTTCAGAAATTCTGTGTTGTAGTTCTCGGTCTTTTGGGCAGGGTTATCAGAGAGTTTGTGACGTTTATGGCTCAATGCTCAAATTGCTTAAAATACATTGCAATTCTGCACTACACTCCAGAAATAAAAATTCATTTAAAATACTTCAACAACAAAGTTAGCTATCCTCTGTCAGTCTTATATTCTTAAGTCCCAAAGCAAGGGGCCGCCAAAACTTTTTAGACCATTGATCTTTCATGCAATCCATGATCCTTCATCAACCCCCAGGCAAAGACAAAAACTATCCCTAATAATGATTAATCTGATTTGAAGTTTTAGACATCGTTTTGTTTCGTTGTTTTTTAAATTAAAAACAAAGAGAAAAATAAAAATGGCCATATTAAAAAATTCACGGCCAAATGCTTTAAAAAAAATGCCGAATTTGTCAATATAATGGCAACACTACTTTGAACAGGGGTTTCTGTGCCCTGTAGCCGCCCCTCTACCATTGCTTTTACAGGGTCATTATATACTGAGAAAGAGGAAACTGTATAAGCAACTGTATTCTTTTTCACTTTCCCCTTCCACCGATTTATTCGTGGGATACAAAGACTTAATGTAACTGAATACTTGAACTCTTCGTATCCTTCTGCCTTGGTTCAATTTCTAATTTGCCAAAATTTGCCATATTTTCTACAGTCCCCAGGACGACGGAGCTGAGTTAATTTCAAGTCAAGTCGTGGCTGATCTACACTTTTTATCGCAACTACTCAGACCGTCAATCTATGGCAGTGAGTAAACAGCAGATATAGAGTAAGTTACAGACGACATCTGAATTTGCATCCCTTTTATCTCGGGAAGCTTGACTACGTACAACAACTGGTCTACCGACTGAACAACTAGATCTCTTACAGCTGGCGGAAAGTAAAATCTAACGCTCAACTCAAAGGTCATTTTTAGCCAATTGTTTGACACCATATTAAAAACCGTCCAACCAAAACTGTCAAAATAAGTTTCTTCAGTTTTTAAGCAGGTCTTGCTGGTATCATGTGAACAGGTTGCACCAATGGAACTGAAAATTCAAACATGCACTCATCACTATATCTACAATAACAATATTTTTTTTTCAAATCCTTAAATTGATCCTTTAGTGCCTGCTTGCTTTTTTTGAAAATTCAGGTTTTTTAGTGATCACTGCCCAAACAAATGGAGAGAGAAGAAATTTATTTTTCGATCACCCTTTCTCCAATTTCCTAATTGATCACCCCATCAAGGCAAGCTGCCAAAAGACGTTGATCATGTGATGGTTTCTATTGAGTGACTAACCAGACATGTTTGTTATTGTCTTTATGTACATTAGTTGTATTATTAATATTACCTTGAGTGTTTTGTTGGTTGTTGAGTAGTGATGCAGTTATTCCCGAGAGAAATAAAGAAAATCTCTAAGTTATGTAGATAAATTTTTCACTAGCATTTTTCCTTCAATACTTTATAATAAAAAAAAGTGCCTCGAAATAAAACCAACTTTTTTTGCAAGCAACACTAAATGCATCTAATATATATTCTGGAAGGTTTGTGTATATTCCTCTGCTCCCAAACAGGGCTTTGTAGTATTGAATTAAGGTTCTACTAAATTGTGCCAACTTAAAAATGCATGAGACACTGGACTGCAATAAACATAGTGGAAATCAATTTAATTTCTGACATGAAAAAAAGTCACTTTTCACCAGGAAGCCAATAAGGTTTCATTATGAAATGCAGCCAGTTAGCAATATTTTCAAACTGATTTCCCACCAGAAGCCTTCATGAAATCCAACTAAGAAAGGCTGTCTCATAATAAAACAACTGTTTTCACAAGCAACACTGAATCAACAAATTCTAATGAAATCCTAGTTTTAAACAATCAAAGGAAGCTTTGTTGATCACCTTTAATTTCCTCCTTAGCAACGAATGCAGTTGAAATTGCTGTTTTGGGGCTGGCCTTAAGAGTTCCTAATGCCCAAGACAAGAGGAACTTCAGTGTCCTTTAGAGCATTAGTTATTTGCTTTTCAGTGAGAAAATTAAATATATACATATATAGGTACGATACAATACTGATTTACGCTAAAATTCCATTATTTTAATTAAGGGCACTAATTAAATGAGCTTATCTCGGTCATAAGAATTTCCTTCGACAATTGTCTCTCTTAGTTACACCACAACAGAAAGTATTTGACTGTCAGATCTTCCTGACAATTCATTTATTCAATAGATTTAAACATTTTCCCATTTGTATTTGGGAAGTCTTAACAGACACAGGACAGACATCCCAGGTGACAGCACATGTTGCTGATGCTATGTGCAGACCCTGAATCAAATGGGACATTTTCAACTCTGCCCATCACAATGTCTCTAAGATTCTTGGTGGGATTGATGTCAGGTGGATTTCCTGGCCATTTGACGAATCCATCATATCAGGGAAAGAAAAAAGAAAAAGATATCAAGATTTCCGAACAAGTTTTTAACGTGCGTGCACAATTCATATTGAAACATTTAGAAAATCTGAGATTACAATGCATGATTTTGAATACCATCAATTTTCAACGCTTGCTATAAATTCAAAATAATTGGGGGTAATCTTTTCAATTGAAAGGCCTAATCATTTCCCCTCCACTGGATCAGGCCTTCACACCTAATGTGAGTGGGGTTCGAGAATTAGAATCTAGTCAATATTAAAGGATAATGCAGCAGGATAATCGTTTTATGTAACTCCAACTTAACGTACCCATATGAATATATGGAATTATTTCACTGGTGAGTCGCCGTCAAGATATATTCCGAGTATATCCACCCCGCCCCCGAAAAGTGGCAGCGGACGCCCATGGGCTTAATATCTGAGTTTAAATGTCTCAGTAGACTGCTAAAAGAAATCTACAGGATATATATATATACTCACAGACATTGAAACTAGGAGTCTGGAAAGAGTTATTACTCAAATTAATTTTTCAAAAGAATTTGAAGTTCGGACCCAGCGATTTTACATATATAACAAGAAAACACAAGCACCAGGAAAGTTGACAGCTGATCTGCCACGTCAGTCATGAAAGAACTATTTATTTAAAGTTTCTTTTTAACCTGAACACTTACAACAAAATAATCGTACACTTCACCAGTTTACGACTATCAATTTTTCACTCGAAACGTGCGAGAATTCGAATTATAAGTACTTTATCTTGACTCTTGAGAGGGATTTTTGAAAAGCGTAAGCAAGGGAAAGATCTGGGTAATATTGGAAAAGCTTGTTTGTATTTACAAATTTGTATCTCAACAACTTAAACAAAATCAAAAGAATGATACGATGGTGATAAAACATGTCCTAATGTAATATTTTTATGTTGTTGGGGTGTTTCTCCATTCACATGAAGCAACAATAATGATACACTGAGTATTTTGTTTACATTGCTTGATTGATCCAATTAATTTACTTGAACAAAAAATATCTAACATATGTTTTAAATTGAAAAGAAAAAAAAAATATGATAAAAATTGAGTGTAAAAAAATGAGAATGAATGAAAACAATCAGGTGTATCGTAACTTGAACGAAACAAACAAGACAACATTCATTTCAGAATGATGAATTAGTAATAATTCACAATTAATTCGATATTTATAATTTTTTAAATAACGATTTACAGTCAAATTGTCAGAAACCGGACATTGATTGTCAAGTAAGTAATATTTACCAATTTACAATTTTTTTTCACCCAAATCGACTTTCTCATAGTCAGTATAAATGTTTTTATTTCATACTTACGTTTATATTCAGCCATTAATCGTTTTAAAGCGGACCCAGCCATTTTTATTGTTCTACTTTCTGTTTTGTTTCTCAACTTCTCATTCCGTAGGTATTTAGTAGATAAAAACTTGAAAACATTTATCGGACTCCAAGTTTCTGGCTTTTCTTGAAATAAGATAAGGTATCACCGCAGCACCGCCATTAGGAACAGGAAGTGCTCGAAGCAAAGAACAGTCGCAAGGCCAACTTCGATTGGTCCAAGTCCGGAATTTTCAAAATTCTCGTCCAATCATATTCGATCTTACAAACAAATTTGTCACGACAGCGCATTTGCTGTACGATCGAAGTCGCCGGTGATAATCGCATCTTTTTATCATCGGAGATATTCACATAGGAAAAGCAAACACCTACGATTTTTGGGATATTTTTCCCCTAGTTTTTTGATTTAGGGACAAAAAAAGGGGGAAAATATTGTCAGGATAACAAAAATACCAAACACTCGTAAACACAAAACAAAACAATCGTAAAAAAAAAAGAAAAAAGAAATAGATCACACTTATTCTTTTCTCTCTGTTACTCCCGATTTTTATTATATTTTCTCCCCGATTGATCGTACCGGTTAGTTGAGTTTTTATCCCTTTTTTTTTGCAAATCCTTCAAAAGAAAAAAAAAACTAAAAAGGACGTATCGATGGCCGGAGGATCCTTTTATTATTTTATTAGAAAATCGTTTGATTTTTCTTCAACAAGGAATAACTTATTCTGGGAAGAAATTTGGTTTCCACACTTCGAGAAGAAGAAAGTCGTTCTGCCCGTGTTTCGTTAAGAAGAGCGGGTAAAGAGGGCGACTGACTTCGGTTGCTGATATTTTTTATACACACAAGAAAAAAAAAAGAAAAACTGAATCTGAATTGTTGGAAAAAAAATCAGACTCGGATTAAAAAAAAAAAAAAAAAAAGAGTTGAAAGAAAAAAATATAAAGGGGGGAAAAACAGAGGACAAATTATTTCTCCCGCTATTTTAGATTTTCCCCTTCGATAGTAAAAGAAAATTCCGATTTTTAAAGTCTTTGTGAAAAATTGCGCCATTTGTTTCATTTCTACGCTCTAATAACATAGAAACTACGCGATTATAAACTTATATTTATTTTTTGTCTCAGTTTTTTTAAACCTCATCGACTCTGAAAAAAAATCTCTTAAGGAATACAACGAAAGTCGTGGTGCTCTTTATGTAAGTAGAATTGGTGAGATAAAAAAACGTGTTTTTCAAACTAGTGTGCACAACTACATATCTATCTCTACACGATATCGTTATGTCTTGATTCTCTATCTGAATCGTATATAAACAAAACTGCACATTAAGCAACAAATCGAGTTATTAACAGAGATCTAAGGCTTGGATCTGACAAATAAGATATTTTTGATCCTTTTCATAACCTCCATTCTGCCACTACTATTAAAGCACACACACACACATTACATACATAACACGCTGAAATTATTATTTTGCTCTGAAATTTTATCTTTTAAATCCACTTTAGCATTTTGGATCTACCGCATAGGAGCTAATCTACCCGCCGAGAATTTATACGATGGCAAATGACGCTAAATGGGAGGTAAGTTTGAATTTTGAAAGGAAATTTTCTCTCCATTTCCATTGTTTGTCAATTATATATTTTTTCGTTTCTTTTCTTCTCTCACTCGCTTTGCTTTTTAGCAACAACCCATCATTGCAGGTTGAAGCCGGACCACGTGACCGCTTGATCTATCTCCTCATTGGTTGATCACTGCACATGACTCGCTGCTGACGATCCTATTGATCGGAACACCACGCGGTTAATTTGAATCCAACGATCACTTTTTCATCCCGCTTCTGCGTGTTTTGGTGCCGATCGTTTCATTCTTGAACATAACTCATCCGTATTTGATTTTATTATCCTTTAAAGACCAAAAAAAAGAAATCACGCTTCGGTTCGATACTTCGGTGGATTGAAAGAAAAGTGAAAAAAAAAAATAGTTTAAGATTTTTATCGCTACTATCGCAACTCTCATTCTACAGTCATGCCTCTACAGGTAATATTTGGTTTACGGTTCAGGCTTGCTTTATCGTATTTACTCGTTTGCAATGTGAAAAATTTAGTATGAGTTGGGTAGATTGAAGTATATTACAATATTCAAATCTATATATATTAACACATACATATATAACTCGCCTTATAAATGTGGGGATCGCATTGTATATGAGTAAATATTTTTATGCACGCCATTGCCAGGCACGCGATTATTTATGATACGCACCAGATTTGTATGCCGATTCTATTTAATTCAAAAATCGAGTGAATAAAATTGTTGGTTTGCAAATGTTTACTTTATACACTTTAAAGAATGTGAGGGTCCGGTCAGCATGATACTCAAAGTCGACCCCACCCACACGAAAATCTTTTGATTTCTTTGAAATAGTAAAAGTTTGAAAGAAATGAACGTGATATTCTTGCAGAGGAAATATTTTTCGTATCAAAATGTTTCCATTGATATTAGTGGGCATGACCTGCATTGCAAAGAACGGCCTTCTATGGCGCCAACCATTAATCATCTTTACATAATCACTATGTCGCTGTTTTTATTCTTTTTATTGCGACTATCTGATCAACTTATTTTAGATAGTATCTTCCGTTTCTCAAAATATTAAGGAACGAAAGCCTCTTATGAAAAAAAGACTATCACTTCTCACTTTAAATAAAGATCAATAAGATTTGATAATTTGAACTGGAGAAATAACTAGCTTCTATTTTCGGTAATATCTTTTTTTTTTTTTAATAAACAAATCCGCATGAAAATATTCATGGTGTGATCACAGTTTAATAGTCCAATTTTTTATATCAGTTTACTTGCTAGATAAACTTGGATTACAATTATTCAGAATATAATGTTGATTAGTATATTTATTAATATGTGCTATGAATTTGGTGAGTCTTATATTTTTGCAGAGATAGTTGATACCGCTTTTCAAACAAAAACCTCTTATAACTAATATACTCCTAATCAAATAATTATTGTCGGATCAAGACAATAATCGTTTGAACGGAATATTCATTTGAGATAATATCCATCAACATTTCTAATTAGCCGAAAAAGTTGTAAACAACAAAAGTTATCAAGAACAATGTTTGATCATTTATAATTTTAAACACGAACAATCGATGCGTGAAGATTACTTTTTTTTTTTTTTCTTTTTTTTTTTTTTACACTTCTCACAGCATATCTTTTCAACTTTAGAAATTAGTTACCAGACATCTGCACGGCTTTTATTCACTTAATTTCCCTCAATGTTTGATTTGATTATCTTTCGATGTTTAGATTTTATAAGGGTTAAGGATCAAACGTTTTCAAATAAAATAAATTGAATGACAGATAAAAGAGAACCGGAACAAACCAATTTTGAATACGTTGAAAATATTGACATTTGGAAACATTGTTAAAATCTCCAAATAAGAGATTTAAATATTCTGGAATTAAAATTATTTCATTCCTAAAAAGAGAAAAAGGAACCCTGTGTGTAGTAAGCGCCATATTTTATATCCCAGAATCCCTTGTTTTACCGATTAAATGAAGGCTTAGCAATATTAACAACTTTGTTTATATAAATTTAGAAATAAATGGTGTACATTGTTTGGTAATATCGTGAATAAAAATTACTTTCGATGATATTTACAAAATAATTGATGGAAAAGGGGTTAACGAATAATAGGTATTGAAAATACTGGGTATTCTTAAAGTCTTTGTCTGTTTTAATGACAAATAAAAAAAAAATAGGGTCTGTATGGACACCCTACATTTTTCTATGAATTCGAAGAGGGAAGGTGGATTTTTTTATGATTTAAAAGAATGAATATTTTCTTTACTTATAGATACGTTGACAATATATATACATGTATGTATTTCTTTCCAACTTTTCTTTTGTTTCTTCCTTTTTGGATTTTCAGTAAAACGATATCTTTTTACGGCATCATAATAAAGAAAATGATAATGAATGGTTGTTTTGATTGAAAATGGTTCATCCTTGTTGTTTTCTTCGTTTTTTATTGTCATTTTCGAGCAACAAATGTTTTCAGGTTTAAAATGAAAAATCATATTACTTCGTGCCGCCATTGACGACACCAACAAGGAAAGAGGAGGAAAAAGCCGTTTTTTTGTTTGTTTTGTTTTTTCAATATTTTCGGTTTAATGCGTTCGTTGATCGAAAATTTAGTGAAGATTTAGATTATCCCCAACCTTCAGTCTTTTCAATTATTTCTGGATTGAAAAGCTTTTTTTTCCTCAAGTGTCAAATGATAATCAGTTGGAAAGAAGAAAGAAATCGTTATTCTATTCTAGGCGCGAGTCTATTTATTTATTTATTTTTGTTTACTTATGTAGATCTAGGTTTCCCTCTCTGTGTTTTCTTCCTGTCTCATGTTTTATCAAATATGATTTTGAGAAAAAAAATATGTCGTGACTTCGGTTTAGGGCCAGGACAAGACCTCCACACTTGAAGTGCGAAGGCTGAGCCAAATCCCCTGGGTTAGATAGAAACTACAAAAATTTCAGTGATGAGTGACACAGTATCGTATTTTCTACCTGGTCGCCTATTGTAATCATACATTTTTAGAGCTTTTTTTTTTTTTTTTACTCCATCAGTAATCACACATTTTTTAAGATCATAACTTCTTTTGGTACCCTTGAATAAAGAAAAAAATAATAATGCCACATTGATTTTTTTTTTTTTTACCTGGCTAGGAAAAATCATAGGGGGTTTGATTTTAGTTGATAAATAAATATAGAAAATGAACAAAAGAATAGATATTTACTGAATTTCCCCTCCAAGCCAGATACCAAAGTTATGACTTGACTTACAACTGAAATTATCAATCACATTCTATTCCACTGATGAGGATTTTTTTTCAACTAGTTTTTTGGTTGAAAAAAAAAGCCATGTGAATTGCTGGAGTTTGGCCGGAAGAATTTAATCAGTATCCGTCAAAAGATTTTTTAAAGAAATACAGGCTAGAGTTTTTGAATAAAACCAAAAAATAAATCGTGAAAAAAATGTACTAATCATCTTGATAAAAAGAAAACACTTGCTTGAATTTTAAAGTGACGATTTTTAGATAAATCTTTGTATAAATTAGAATTTTTTTATATTTTGAGGTTGTACTTCAAAATGTTTCTATCGTATAGTTGATTTTTCAAAGATAGCAGCACTTAGTTTCTTTTTGAAGGAGGAAAGGTATTTTTCCTTAGGAGGGTACAAATTAAGTAGGGTAGTCCTTGAAAAGAAGACTAGTAATGGTTTGTTTGTTTTTTTTGCATCTGGGTGTTTTCATTGTAGCGCCTTAAATTGTTTCAAAACATTAATTACTGCTAGGTATCAAGTTTCATTGGACCACGTTCAATTGCTTTTGGATTAATTAGTTCGTTATTCGGGATCACAGCCATTAGAGTTGTGAAAAAAAGCAGTACTACCAGCTCTCTAGCAGGACCGCACTTCTTAACGTACCCTTTTAGAGTCTGGACTAGGATAAAGACTAGAGTATCCTTCCAACAACTGTTAGTCAAAGTGAAATCCTGGTATTTGATTATTGAAAACGAATGAGTTATTTACTTCTGGTTATGTTTTTAATTGACTCTTGTAATTAGTCATGCAATAACAAAAAGGGAGAAAGATGACTTAGTGAAAATTATCAAGTTATATCTTAATGAGGATATGTAAACTTTATATTTGTAAGGGAATTTTCAACAAAAATCATTGGGAAAGGAAGAAGTCTACTGCTAAAGGCTAGTTGGAAAAGAACAACCTTTGTTCTGTTCAAAAATTATAATATCTAAAGATCTATTAGGGTAACTCTCGATAAAGAGTAACAGACACATCCAACTTATGGCTTACATTTATCTATCAACTTTTGGTAGTCACCAATATGTAAAGCAATGAAGTTACTCAGTTGAGAAGTATTGAAGAAATACAAGAACTGCCAGTGAAAAAAATCCAATTTTTCCCCACCCTTTTAAGGTTGAATTCTTTAAAATCTTTGCTCATTGTATTCATGTTATGCAGACATTTTGAGAGCATGTTGATATTAAAGAATTCATCCTAACTTTGAAAGGTTTACAGAAATTACTGTCATGAAATTTTGTACAAGCAGGGCCTCCATGAAACAATCTTATATACTCCTATTTTCAAGCTGTTTTAAGAATATTTCTTGAATATATATATATATATATATATATATATATAGTTGATTAGAATGTAATAATTAAATTTCTTTTTCAGCATTGAAAAACATACTGAAAATGAATAATATTTCAGTTCTATGGAGGAAATATTGTTTTGAATTCCATTGAAAATATAATTGAATTCTATAAAGCTTTTGTGTGGTTGACTGCTAACAAATATTTACTCATGTAAACTATTCAATTTAGCTTCAGAAGAGGATGTTGACAAAAACAATTTTACAATTAGGTAAATCCTCTCCCAAAGCCAGGAGTGTTGTTTTTTTATTTTTCAGTGTTGTTTTCTCCTGAAAAGCTTACTATTATGATAATTTAATTCTTTCACGCAAATTTTCAATTTGAATCAATATTTTTATTTAGAGTTTCATGGTTATGGTAATTCTTCATCCATTATCTTAAGTCAGTCATTTACACATTTTCATAGCAAATA
>OY735236.1:18923364-19364399 GCA_963457665.1 Thysanoteuthis rhombus | reverse complement strand
TATCCGAAGGTTGTAAACAGAATTCTAAACAAGATAAAAAAGATAAAAATGGAAAACACTTGAATTCTACTTTTCAAGTGTTGCTGCTATTGAAAGAAAAATATGTTTACCACAATTACAATCAGGTAATAAATCCAAAGGACACCGCAGAATTGAAAAGTTGTAAGTACAACCTAAACCACAAGAAGGAGAACAATTGTCGGAAAAAAACTCTTTGAATGCTAATGACCTTTCTCTCAGCTATTGACAGTATTCTCATGCTTTAGTTCATCTCTCAGGTTTTCGTGGGATAGGAGCCGATCAGTGTCAAATGCGTGGGTACCGATACGAGTATAACTCGAGCATTCATGAGTCCAATCACTAAAGAACAGTCAAGAATTGGCTCTCTGTGACTTCTGGCTCTCCCTAGAGAAATTTCAGACCATGGACGAGATCAAGGAGAAAACAATGGGGCAGCTGATGTCAATCTCGAAAAAGGACTTTGCAAATTTTTTTTCAAGTGGAAGTTACTCTGGGATACGTGTGTGAAGTCCCAAGAAGAATAACTTGAAGAAAATTGAGGTGTCATAGCCTTTGGTAGGCTATTTTTGTTAATATTAAGTGGCTGGATACTTCCGGGACAAATCTTGTATATTGAAAAATGCAGCCTGGGTGCCTAGTATAGTGTGTTGATCAACAAGTCAGTCTCACAGACCATTGCTCACATAAATCCTCACTTGGTGCTTCACTATTACGGTAGATATACAAGACAATGCCACGCTTGATGGATACCTATTGGAAATACAAACTTGAAGAAACACTTTTTGACAAGATTGCTTGCTAGCATTTAGCGGGGCTCCTTTGAAAATACTACTTTTGCTACATATCCGCCGTTAGGATTATGTGTTATCGATGACGTATGGTAGGATTATGATGTCTGCCAGTCTTTGTTCCGCATGTTACAAAACCAATCGTTTAATGAAGTATACTTCACTTTTCTATAAGGATTTGATGGCAGAATTTTCATTCTCTGACGAGGTTTTAGTAATGAATGACCCCAAGTCTAAGGTTCCTGTCCAATGACGTTCGAAGGCCATTTCCAGCAGTGATGGAAATGGTTGAGATGCACAGAAATACTTGGTCATAATTTTCAAGATTAACCATGGGGGATTACAGCACAGGTTAACTTCAGTTATCCCTGATAGACCTCTCAGTAATCCCCGAGCATAAATCTTAGATACAGCCTCACCGCTTACCTAGTTCCCGAAATCCATTTTCATCACTATGCACCAGTGCTTCACAAAGTGTTGTATGCCTACTGGTGCCGGTACGCGAACTATAGCCTCTCGCTACGCAGTTCGTTCACAAAAAATCTTTAATGACGTTAAAAGTATATTTCGTGATGTTCTTGGTCACAGTTGAGTAATACGTATTTCATAGTAGAGAAACTATGTAAATCTCCCTAGTACACCTAAATGACGTAGTTGTGTTTATACAAACTTTTACTTTATAAATTATATTTTTCCGATGTCGATTGATATTACTACGAATGCTCAATCAATATTTTACAGATCATGTACGAACAATAATATAGTACAGATATGCTATCGGGCCCTGACACATTGGAAAAAATGTGCAGATTCGCCTTGTTAGTTTGAGTGAAGCTGACGACCAAGGACAGAATCCAAAATGGTGGCTGATCACGTGACTCGGATGATGCAATGATCTCCTTCCTCTCTCGTATTCCCTGATGGGAGATGGGCGGATATTTCGCGTCATATTGCCGCTCTGTGTTCCGGCGATCGTCAGTCAGAATTTTATCGAGGAGAATCAGTATTCCTCAGAGAAAGAATAATCAGTTACACTGATAATTTAATTTCAGAGTTTCACAGAGACGACCCCCAATGTAAATTAGTTTTATCAGTCCAAAGACACGACACACACACACACACAAACACACACACGCGCGCGCACACACACACACACACACACACACATATATATATATATATATATATATATATATAATTCATGAAAATGAGATTATTTACGTATAGATCGGAACTTCAGCTTAGGATCAGAGTGTCGTTCCACAGTACTCCGCCTTGCAATACACTCTTTGGTAGCTTAGCGCCGGTGCAATACCTTGAGTATTGCTAAGCTCAAGAGGCCTAGGATTAGTTCTGTGGCCTCAAAAGAAAAAAAAAAAGAAAAAAAAGTCTGCCCAATCAGTAGGCTCTGGGGTAGCACCTTCCCATTGCACTAAGAGGCAAGGGTTGGGATTGCCCTGATGCCTTCGCAATTATACATTACCCCACATTATACTGACCTTGTGTCACATCTTGCTCTCGTGGGGAAGCGAGTAAATACGAATCAAAGTGTAGTATATGTGTACTTTAGCAGCTGATACGGACAGAGAAACAACAGAAGAGGTCATATATATTTATAATTTTATTAATTTTTAGCTCTAATTACTCGTAAATGTTGAGCCTAGTAATTAAATATTATCAACAACGTATATGAATTTTTGTATATATATATATATTCTGGCATGATACTGTATACGTGAGATGCACTAAGTACTTATACGAGTTTATCTGTTTATATATGTGTTACAAGGCAATACGATTTCGAAAGCTGATTTCCAAGACAGGGAGACACATCTTTTTCATTGACGAAACATAATCTTCCTACTTTGTTTTCTACCTTTCACCTGTCTAGTGTTTTAACTATTGATAAATGAGAACGTACCGATCAGCCTGACTCAGTGTTCGATAGGTTGCGGGTTCAATCCATAGTTTGGTCATACCAAAGATATTAAAGATTGTACTCAATGCCTCTCTGCTTATTACTTAGCATAAAGAGTAGAATTGAGGAAGCCTGAAGGTGGAGATAGGCTCTGTCAGGTTATTTCGCCAGTAATGGTTGCCCTTACGACTCGGTACACTGGGTTTCGGGACAAAAGACTAAATGAGAACGTTGCCAAAATTCTAAAAAAGGTTTTCTCTCACATTGGAGATTTCTCTCGCGTTCTTGTGATACGAAGTTCTACAACGGATTTACTTGCAACATAATCAACAGGGAAAGAGTTTTTATTGGACAAGAATTGAATTCTTGGCAAGCGTTTTAGTTTACTTGTCGCAAAGGACAAAAGTTCAGCAAATGTCTCTGCACAGACACAGTCCTACCAAGGTATCATAATGCGCACTGACACTTTCATATATATTATTTACATGACGTGATGATTTAGACAAGTTCAGTGTGTATTGGCACTGTGACACTAAAGAAAAACAAAAAACAAAAACAAAACAAAGACAAGAAAAAAAAACTGGCAAACCTTGAGAGAGTCCAACAACCGATGATGATATAGTCATATATACATTCGATTGAGAGCAGAACATGTAATGGCGTTTAAATGATGTGTGTGTCTATACGACTCAAATATCTATTTAAGCCTGTTCTTCCTTTATCTATCTATCTATCTATCTATCTCAACTGGCTTATATCTGTTGTTCTCCACCCATATCTATATCAGTCTGTTCATATCGATTTCTGTTTATTTATATCTCTCTAACTACCCCAGTCTGTTAATCCAAATGTGGAAGACTGATTTTCAAAGACAGGTAAACATCATCAGTTGGAAAATTGGCGCAACACAGTCATCTTCCCCCTTCCTTCATGTAATTCCATATCAAAATAAGAGGCTTGATGGTCATGTGTTCAAAGGATATATCACCCAAATTTAGCCACAAATTACACTGTTGGAAGTGTTCATGCGATTTGAAATAAAGAAACCCCATCCTTTGCTCATCCTATCTCTCTTCCTCCAAATGAGAACTATCAGGGCGAGGTTTTTTTTTAATAGTACTATAACGACGACAACAGAAGATACCTGGCCGTTACACAATCTCACAGTGTACATGTATACCCCTTTTTCCGAAAGTTTGCTTTACGCCACTTTTTCGCTTTTACAAAAAAGGTGAAGTGCAAAATTGGTAAACATACTTTCGTAACCCTTTCACATAAACACACGAGTTTGCTCCCAAGAGTGGCACATGACATCCTGTATTCCTACAATATTACCTTCACATTAGTAGCGTTCAGCGCATGTTTAGCAGCGAGCCATTGTTGAGGCAACGTGAACCTTCTTCGTCGACCTCCTGAACCCTATTCCTCCGTACCTCTCACCATCCCAACTCCAAGCCATTCAGCTGTACATACCATCAGCAGCATTTTTGGGGATCTGGGAACGTTGAAAAATAGCTTTTAAAATAATTTCTTATTCGCTTTACGCCATTTGCCATTCCCATATTCATTCCCTATTTCACAATATTAGCAAAATCAAAAAAATCCCAGATCTGCCCTAGAACTGAAACAATTCTCCCTTGATCCACGACCTTCCTCCTTGATCTTTCCACAAAATATCATTAAATTCATTGAGGAATTTTGGATGTATTACGTAGACAAACAGAGAGACAAATAAACAAGCAGACAGAAAATCAATGGTGATCACATAATTTCTATCCAACTTTGTTGGCTAAAGAAATTAATTTCATATTATCTATTTTTCATTTGATGAACTATTATCAGTCATTATTATCAATTTTTATGACTACTATTTATAATCATCTTATTTTTTCCTGTTTACTCACTGCCGAAGGGAGCCAGCCTGGGTAGAGTTGCGATACAAAGCAACAAAAAATTAAGATGAAGGTTAATAGTAGTCATAAAAATTAATTAATTTCATATCAAGAAATGTATTAAATGGTATTAATTCTAATTGTGGCTTCGTGAGATGAATGCAAAAGAAAATATAGCGTTTGTTTTTATGTGTGTCTTTGATACCCTGGAACCTTTGAATATCTTTACATTCATGGCCAACAAAAAGTCGCCTTTGAGACTCTCCCACGAGGGAGAGAGGCAACGTGATAAATTCTGGTGGGAACTGAACCTGGGTTGCAGGTTTGGTAATCAGGTTCAATAGCTTCTCCCGTCGCACCAACCTCTAAAACAAGGGCTAACCTCTTTTTAATTATCTTACAATACAAAAGAAAGGGACCAACTGATACAGCAGTGAATTAATTATGAGAAAAGTAAAAAAAAAGAAAAGTTTTTGGTGGCGGGACTAATTGATAGGAAACAAATCTGAGAACAAAGCTACCAGAACACACGTGAAAGTAAGAAAAGTTAAAGGCTTACAAAACGGATATCAAGATGACCTAAAGATTGAAAAGTAGAAAAGATGTAAAAATTGCCATGAGTGAAAATCTTTTTGAAGAGATAGAGCAAGAGACAGATAAAAGAAAGGATGCAATAAAAAATATTTGTACATCCCTTATTTCTTTTCGACGTATGAAATTAATCCACATAGGCAGACGACAAAAATTGGAATAGATAAGAGAGAAAATACAGGAAAAAGGGTGGGAAAAGATCTGATACATGAGATTAGAGATGATCTTAGTTGTCAACACCCGTGAAATCTCCACGGGTCCAGCTAGTTATTAAATATATTGGTTTTAGATATTCTTCAAGTTAAGCTTAATTGGTCACCTGAACAAATGAGGGGAGAAAGGTTGTGTTGAATCAACCTTAAGAATCAGTATTTAAAATTCCGTCCTTTAGCTGGATTTGAAAGCCTACAATTGGCCAATTTCTGGGATATAAATCGAGGGAAGATTGTGCGTCACCAATCTTTTAAGTGAGGGAAGCTTGTCTGTCCGGAAATCAACATTCGAAATCTTGGCTTCAAGTTGAACTCGAAAATCCTCTATTGGTCAAATTACGGGAAACAAGACGTAGAAAGATTAAGCGGCTCCAATTTTGAAAATTCTTTTTCGCCAATCTATCGATTGGATAGCGTTCGCCCACTTTGAAAATCAGCATTCGAGATCCAAGCTTTTTGCTGGGTTCGACCATCAACCTCGGGCACCTCTGGTAAATAAGCAACTTTATCAGACATTAAACATGCTAAGCTTTAGCAGGAGTCCCTTGCTTTTCGAAAGTTCGCTTCACACCAATGTTTCATCTTTAGAAAAAGCAGCGAAAAGTGAAAATAGTGTTCAGCGTTTGTTTTGCAGCGAGCTGTTATCGAGGCAGCGCACACCCTCATTCTCCCTCATTCCTATGATCCAGTCTTTTGTAACTTCTACCACCTCAGCCTCTGACGATTTGACCTAAGATACCATCATAACCATTTTGGGGGTCTGGGAACACTAAAATAATTTTCCCATATAAATGCATCTTCACTTTATGCCATTTAGGCTTACTAAAGGGTCTTATGGGAATGCTCAGCAATCAGAAAGCGGGAGAAACCTATCTGTGTTTGAGATTATGGTATTTTTTGTATTCATTTTTAGAATATAGACTTATTTTTAGAATATTATATATTTCAAAATTACTTTTAGTTTACGCACATTTCAGGATCTACATTTTTAGATTGAGTAGTTTTGTAAAGATTTGGTTAAAATGTAAATGTTTGGAATGTTTTAAATGGGTATCTCTCTCTCTCTATCTATTTATCTCTCTCTCTCTCTCTATCTATCTCTCTCTCTCTCTATATTTTTTTTTTAATATGTAATTTTTAGATATATCATTTTGAAGTGACATTTTCTGTACAATGTTAGAGAAATCGTAGAGGTATCTTCGTCGTTCACCCAATTCTTTGCTTCTATGTGCATTATTGTTTGCAGAATTGTTATAATTTATTTTATTCTCATGACACTCAAGGCTGAATATGAAATGTACGTACGACGCTGTTTACTCTTCATGCTTAAACTGGGGGCAAAAGTGCAGCGAAAGCAAAGAATTTAATCACTGAGGCTTAAAGTAATAATTCAGTAGGTACAAGCATGTGTTGGTAATGGTATGCAAAGTGTAAAGAAAGAGATTTTGATCTCATTGACAGAGAACGATAAGGAAGACTCCAGGACTTGAAAACATGAATTGGAAGAACTTTAGAAGGACTGTGAGGCACAAACAACACACGAAATTGCAGATAAATTAGAGATGAATCAGTCAATTTTGAAGATTGACCTATTATGTTGCTTAACGCCTAATTGTTCTAAAGAACCCAAATCGTGCCGGTATACATATGTGCCATTCGACATTTATCTCAAGATAGATTTGTCACCGTAGATATTTATTATTGTTCAGATTTTACCACCGAACATAAATTGATGCAAATCACATTTTCACATAGGAAACCCAGAAACTGCTATGAAAAGAAATACCGCTCCCTGGAATACTGATTTACATAAGCGAAATAATAATGACAATCTCTGTGTAAAACTTGTTAATTTAGACAGAATATAAATAGGGTACATAGGCTATATTACAAAAATAATATTGGGACAATACGATCCCATCCATGTCTCCTATTCCAGACGTTGAAATATAAAATAAACTAAAAAGTTATATTTTTCTATCTTTAAACACTTTCACGTAACAATCAATTATAAATCTATGAAATGTAATAGAAATAGTGGCATCTTTCCTCTTCCTTTATGCAATTTGAACTAATTTCTGGGTGTGTTCCATAATATAATGACAACATTGTCTGCGGTTGTAAAAGCTACAAAAATCTAATATACTTCATTATTTGTGATACATGTACTAAACTTCTAAGAGATCTACTGGACGATATCTACCAGTACTCAAAGTCATCTTGGGAATTTCACGGTTATTTTAAAAACTCTAAGACAAAATATGCAGATGCAGATAAAATGATATACTTCCTCAAAAATAAATACAAAAAGTAAAAAGAACTTGGTTAAATATGATCTTTTAAAAATTTTTAATCATAATTTTAATTTCAAATTTTTTGTTAGTATATTTAATCAATTCCATCTTACTATCATAACGCATTTTCATCAGTCATAGATCGCAGAAGTTACGGATAGATAAACAAAGGGACAACTGAAAAAATTACGCCGTTAGTGTTCATTACATAGATAAATCTTAATTACAGATAAATCTTAATTATGCAGGACACAGGGCTACGAGGTTAGGTCGTAAAAAGCAAACTCACTGCAGAGGATAACTGGCTAACCACTGCTCCATGGCAAGGCACTCAAATCAGTGATATATGCTATAATGATGACTTATTACGTTCATGCGCCTGTCGCCTTCTTCAACGCTAGGACTTGACTCAGACAGTGGTAAAACTGGTTGGTGCATTGAGCCTCGAGAAAGCGGCTGAGAAAGTAACGACCTGTTTTCGTTAATAAAAAGGAGGGGTTCATTCATTCCATTCATAAATTTGTCGAATGTTCGTTGCTTCTAACCGTGAATAAAAAGAACCTGCTAAATCCACCAACCCGTTCTTTGATTTCAGTATAAAACGAGAAATTAAAAAAAAAAATCAGTTTTGTTAGTTATGAGAACACACAAAGATACTTTCACACTTGACAAACAGGAATGTAGTATAAGGCAAAGGTGACCTATCGAGTGGCTAAGATAGTTGCATATTTCAGTGGAACCAGTCATCTGGTATTAATTCGCCTTCCCACGAGGATGAATTGGATACAAGGTCAGATTCCAAGTTGGATCTCACATGCGTACGTGTGAGCAAAGACAAATACAGGGTAAGGGAAAACCAACAAACGATTAGAAATTGTATTTAACTTATCTTTTAATACAAAGATACTTTCACACTTGACAAACTAGTATCTACTAGTGTACCTGTGCCGTCAAATGTTTTTGTCTAATTCGTTTTTACTGTTGGTGTAAAAATTGTGCAGTTCATTATTTAATTGAGTACCCATGTTGTAAAAAATGTAGGCAATGTATGTATATATATATATATATATATATATATATATATATATATATATATATATATATACATGTATATATATATATATATATATATATACACATATGTATATATATATATATATATATATATATATATATATATATATATATATATATATATATATATATATATATACACACACAATATATGTGGTACAAATCAGGCAAGCAGTATAACATAATATAATAATATATCAATAATATAAAGCCACTTCTGAAATGCAATGGATTTATTTCATAAAGTGCTCGATACATACAACATTTTACTCGTGGAGTTAAGTTGATCCGCCTGATGGGGCCCAAAGAGGGCAGAAACATGAGCTAGTTTGTGTAGCGAATCCACAATCTACTATCTATCTATCTATCTATCTATCTATCTATCTATCTATATATATATATATATATATATATATATATATATATATATATATATATATATATATATATATATATATATAACTAGCTGAGAACCTGTCTACGCAAGATGGAGTATTCAAGGAGTAAAAATAGGGACTAAAACTTTCAGACACGTATTAAAGTTCCCCTTCATTCGGAGGAGCCAGACCTCTGGGGACTCCAAATCTCTAGTTACTAGGATGTTGGAGTCCGGGAGATTTCCTTGAGGGACCCCTCCAACATTTACTGAGAGTTTTTATTATTTCAGTAGTAATGCAGTTGGTAACTACTATTTATGAAGCTTCTGGGGGCTCCCTAAATTTGGGCCCGGTGGACGTTTTAAAATAGCTCCACCTCCTCAGCTACGTCTTAGTGGCCCTTTATTGGGATGAGAAGTTTCCCTTCACCCAAGACCCCTTGAGGGGCGGAAATCTTCTATTACTACTGACCCCTTAATCAAATGGATCGTTATTGTATTCCTTAGGTTTCCAGCTACTCTGATGTATTTATTCCTGCATCTTCCACAAATAATGACGTAGATAGTATTTTTTATATCACAAGATATATTTTATCTGACTTCCCAGATTTGAAAGTAAAATCTTCTCTTTTTATTAGGTGTAATCATTAGTTGATTGCTATTGTTACTTTTCCTGATTCTCTCCCTTCAGTGCATAAAGCTTTTATCAGCAGTCGTTTTTAATTTAGAGATTACCGTTTATTTTTCTATAATAGAAAAATCTTTAAGGATATAATTCATATAAATGTCTCTTTTTGATTTTTCAACGTCATTCCAGATTCCTTTGAAAACTTCAGCATTTAGAGGGTTGTGTGTACTAACAAAAGACTTGCCCATTCACTTCCATTGTAAAGTTGTTGTACTCGTGTGGAAACAGCTTTATGTTTTGAATGAATTTCAATCACATTTTGTGGAAAGGTGGGCAGAGATATGCGCTCTATGAGTGCTTTCTTTCTGGTTTCTCACTGATATCCCAAGCCGCTTAAAATGGCTTCTCCAATGACAAATAGCCATCCGAGCCATCCGAGCTGCCGTAAAAGCGATTGGATCAAACACATGACTCCGGATCTCATTTGATGAACGACTTGTAAAGTTAGACTTCATATCAGACCCAGATGGACACTCTTTGCGCATGCGTGTTTGCTATTCGGATCATTCCGGACAGTAATTAGTGGCTGTGGTCGTATTCCTTTTCCAACGGTTTAAATAAACAAACAGAATAGAATAACCACTTGGGCAACCGGTTTCGATTTCCCAGATGGCCTTAAGAATTGATTACCTGTCAACGAAGCAATCTGCTCGAGGTTCCATTTGCTGCATGTCGTGTTATAATAGAATGTAATGTAATATTAGAAAACCACGAGGGTGCGCGTTGAGTCAGGACTCAAGTTAAATATCAGTGTTCATTAAAAAATGAAAACATTTTATTTAATTTCAGAGATATATCGATCACCATGGCCTGTTGGTAGAGTGTTCACCTCCATTTCTTACAAGACATTTTAGAATGGTGCGCAATGCCTCTCCGCTAAGCACTCAGCACAAGGACTGAGATCGAGGACTCTCTCCCCAAGGCTAGAGGACTATGACCAAATCATGTCGGATACAACGGTTCTCCTAAGTTCACCGAAGTTGAGATATGGCTTGGCTACAGGAGCTGTCGGGAGGACGTCAAAAAAGATGTTTTGCATACGTGTAGCAATTAGTAAATATTTCAGAAAAAATTCCATAGCTTTATTATCGGAGTCTGGCGAAATAACGTCTGAGAATTGGCAAATGCAGTAGGAGCTGTTCCTTTGTAAAGACGCAGGACGCATCACGTTGACCTTAGGATGTCGGATTACCAGATGAATATTAGTTTTAAACTTTTATTGCCACTCTACTAACGAGCCATTTTATAAGTTGATGAAATAGGATTCAAAATTTGACGATATATATATATATATATATATATATATATATATATATATATATATATATATATATATATATCTGACGAACTTACGCTCACGATATACATTTCACCCTACATTATGAATCTGATTCATTATTGTACCTCAAGTACTAACAAAGTTGCGACGCCTAAAATGAGATTTTTCGTATTGTTTTATGCATAAAAACATGTTTTGTTCTCTTCACGCTGTAAGTATTTTTAGGAACAACCGTAAAAATAATGAAAATATCGCTGGTGAAACTTGGTAAAAAATTATTTTGACCAGAGTTTTAAGAAAAACAAATCAGATTATATCCAAATAACATAACATTCCGATAAGACTTGCTGGAATTTCGCACTATCAGGCTGTTTTCAAGAGGTAAATGTTTGTAGCAGGGTGCCTGCATTCGTAAGACAATTGATTGAAAAATAAATAAATCCTATCTTTCTCTTACCTCTGCATAAAGGTAGTTCAGTAACAAAGTAGAAATGTATAAAGAGACTTAAAGTGAGACGGTGAGAGAAAAAGAAAGGAAACGAATTGAATCGCTGTTATATGAGGGGAGTACGGAAGACAGAAGCGGGAAAGAGAGACAGTTTAATGATTCACTCTTCCTTCCTTTCTTTCTTCCAAACTTTCTTCCTTTGTGTTCGTAGTACGGAAACAGTTGCGTCTGTGAAGTTTTATTAGGCTGGTGTCATTATTTTAGCCATTTATCTTTCTTTCTCTCCTCTATTCTACACTATTCTTTTTTTTTCAACAAGATGATGGACGATTGCAAGTTGATCGTACGTCAGAATCATGATGTGGACTGTTCAAGCTTCAAAATAAAGAAATGAGCATTTAAGCTCTAAATCGAATGAAATAAGTTCGTCACACTTAGAATCCGATTTTCTCAACTTTTTGAAAATGCCTCGTTGGGCACTTACCATGCGTGATAGTATATATATATATATATACGTAAATATACATGTGTGTGTATATGTAGATATATATATATGTATATACAGAGAGAGAGAGAGAGAGAGAGAGAGAGAGAGAGAGAGAGAGAGAGAGAGAGAGAGAGAGGATTAGGGGAAAGGCAAAAAATAAATCTTGGCAAAAATAATTTTTCATTGGTGTTTATGTAAGATAACGAACGAGAAAAAAAGATTCTATTCTCCTCTCTGGTGCGTTTCTTCTTCTATTTTGTCAGTAATCCAATGCGCATGCGTCAATTTACTTCTGCGCATGAATCTGAATGTGCATCAGCCGTGATGGCACAAATGTTTGCACACGCGTAATTGTTTGTCTGCGTCTGCATCTCAGCAAATTGAATAAACGCCTGTGTCGAATCAAACACTTTTTCTCTGTGCTCGCCTTGGCGATTACATAACACTCAGCTTCTGTTCCAACAGAAATATCCTTGTTTTCAGTGGTGAAGCGCTGAAAAAGAAGCAAGAGAATGCAGGGTTGTCTACTCTCCAAGAGGGTGCTCGAAGTTGTGCCTGAGAATTTTAAAGAATTTAACCATTTTCAGATGTTTTGAGGCAATATGGGATGAGTATATGGAATATCGTAGTTGATCCCTCTTATCAATGAATTGTTCAAACAGATTTTTTTGTAACTAGAAACCACTCAGATAGTGCATAACTCTTCCAGCGCCATACACTTGATAAAAACTCTATGAAGATTAGTTCATATATAGTTAAGATGGAGAAAAAGTAACTGATTTTCCATTATTCGGAATATTCTCCCTAAAATATAAAAAAATATCTCTCAATCGGTGAAAAAATCCAGGATCAAGTTCAAAATTTAATTCTTCCAAAAATGTCCATGTAATACATCGAAGAAAGGTTTTAGTAAATAATTAGTCAGAGTTCTGGCCGGTCTTGAGAAAGAGAGATATAGGTATAAATAACTACTGCTCAGTTCCATGCTATTGTGATCGACTGACAATTGCTTCCTGTTTTCATTTTGTCTTTATATACAACAAAAGTGTTGTTTCGGGTGAGGAACACACACACACACACACACACACACACACACACATATATATATATATATATATATATATATATATATATATATATATATATATGAGGTCATAATATACGTAATTAGTATGTGTGTTTGTCCTGTTCAGCTACCAGACAAGATTGGTGCGATGCAGTCGCTACCCGTAACGATTGCTTGACAGTGCATAAAAATGATGGATAATACATTATTTGTTTATTAAATGAAGTGTTTGCGGCTAAATGTTTGAATGATTGGTTGTAACCGTTGATCACGTGATTGTGCTGGAATAAATTGACTGATTGGCATCAGGGGATCACGAGAAGGCGTAGGGGATAAAACCGAAATAAAAGAAATATAAAAAGAGTTTTATTTTAGAATTGAAATAGACTGTTAGACGGATGGTAAATAAAAGTTTTCCCAACGTGAAAGAACAGTTCACCGGCTAAATGCATCAAACTGGAAAATGGTAATGTATGTATCTATACATCACCGTTCTCCGCTTATATCCTCATCAATGGTGTCGGGCGGTTAGATGCAAACGGGAAATTGTTAGGAATGACTCAATTCCAGCTTACAAGGCATATTGAAGCTTCGTTCTGCTTACGGCACCAGGTATTACTCAATGATCAACCATCCAGGTACTGATAAGACACGACTTTGTTTAACTTACGTGATCTTATGAGAACCGATATATCCAACATGATTTGGTTGTAACCCTTAACCCTTCGGCTGAGCGTTTAGTAGAGAAGAATTGAGTACCATTTTTAAAAAGTTTTTGGAATGATCAGAGGCAATCACTGAAAAAGGATGATAATGATTTTTTTCTCGCCTTCATCTCCCTAGAGACACATCTAAGGCTTCAAAATTCTTAAAATGATCTGTGGTGGCATTCATTTTCTCGAATCTCTTTTGACCGCTGGCTTATCGGTCGCATTTTCATTGGCTGAAAGATCACTTCCCTTAGTCATCACGTAACCGTGTAGCGAATTACCCGGAAACAAAGGTGATCAGTTTTAGAGCTTTTTTTAATGTTCCATTGAATTTACAAAAACACCAGGGTTTTTTTAAAGATTTTCAATAGTTAATGAGATAGAGTTATTTTGATGAGACTATATTTTAACAATTTATGGAAAAAAATATCTATTGTAAGATTTTCACCATATGTCCTATATATCTACGATAAGATTTGATATTTAAACTATCGTGTGTTTGATTTATGAAGGAAAAAACACGCTTGATTGTTTATTAAAAGCAGGTGACAATGTAACTGAAGCAGTAACAATAAATTGTGTTTACTTGCTTGTCTTTGACGAATTCTCTTCTTTCTCTTTATATGATTTCATTTACAATCGTTGGTATACAGACACTTTATATACGATATGGTTCAGCCTTCGACGAAAATACTTCAAGTGATGTTGTAACAATACAAATAATGTATTTACTTATTTTTCTTTGATGAATTCTCTTATTTCTTTTCCTTTTTTTCACCATTTGTAACCTTAATGAAGAAAGTATTAACATTTTAAAGAATTTAAAAAGATTCAAATCAATAAAATGAGAAAAAGGTGAATAAAAATTGCATTATCAAAATCTTTATTTTTGTCCTATCAATTATCTGTACTCGTGTTATGATATAGATTGTAATTCTCCTTCATGCAAAATTGTTCATACCAAGTATATAAGATATCTAATATATGTATTAAATAGTAAATCTTATTGTACATGAATTGAACATTTAGTTTAAATTTTACAATAGGCGTTTACTCCCGTAAATATCATCCTATCGCACTAGTTATGGGAAATAAAAAGTCAACTGGTGTTTTCGAAAAAGCGATATTTTATCAAAAATATTGAAATAAAAAAATAATTCAATTGAAAAAATGTTTAGTGCTTTCTTCATTAAGGTTACAAATGGCGAAAAAATGAAAAGAAATAAGAGTATTCATCAAAGAAAACAAGTAGACACATAAATTGTATTGTTACTACTTCACTACGAAAATTATCACCAACGTCAAAACCATATCCTATATAATGAGTCAGTACACGATTATCTGTAGGAGGAATGTCAGGTGAATATGGAGGATGCTGCTGGATTTCATATTCCAATTCTCTAAGCTTACCGTCTTCTGAGAGGTGTGTGGTCTAGTTTTCTATGGAGCATTTAATTCAATTAATTTTCTAAACTTTTAAACCTTTTCTTTTTGCTTGAAGAACTCCTTGTGCATCGCTGGCCATCGCTGTCGATACTTCTCAATCATTAAGAACAGGTTTGGTTCTTCGTCGAAGTTTATTATTTGGTATCCATACTTCCAGATTTATACCTAATGACCCAATGCTGAACAGTTCGCACTCTAGTGTTCACTCCAAACGCATTTTTGACGTTATCAGCAACTTGTCCTAATTTGAACTCGTTTTTGAAAATGAGTTCTTCTTGGGTAGAAACCATTGCTGTTAAAGGGGTCGAAACATCTAATGATAATTAATTATATCTCTATTTACACTGAATCCTCAAAAATGCAAATACATTAGTAAATCCCTTACCTGTAGAAATATTCTTCATGGTGTAAAAAATGGACATTTCATGTGAAACAACTTAAGGATAATCAATAATGGAAGTGACGTATTTTCTTTGGTAAGCACCCAACTATTAATGCAATGAATGCCTCAGGTTTGTTCCAACCTGTCCAAATATTAATGATGATCGAAGTGAATAACAGGCAATCCAATCCCAATCATAAAATGATCGATATATCCTTTCTGTTGGCTTGACTCAAATCAAATAAAGCCCACTTCAGTTTCTGGGGTTTATTTACCAAGACTCTGGACATACAGAGAGTACAATACTAGTAGCGTATATTTAATCCCCAGAAGTAAGCGTCAGCATCAATTATTCCTCCTTTAATTTTTTCTATTCTATAAATAACTGACGACCACTACTTCGTTTTAAAAACTTATCTTAATTCTTTATTAGAATTATTTCTTTTTATCTCTCATTAAACTTGGACATGCCCGTAAAAAGTGAATATTTGGAAGGGACTGTATGTAGAGCAGCCTGTCATAATTGTCATATAAAATAATTTTCTGTTCGCTGTATGAAAATACGGCTTCAAAGTATTTGGGTTAATTCTCTCCAATGTTGTCAATTTAGATATTTCAGTGATGCGCCTTTTAATTGACCGGTGAATAATCGGCTAATTATCAGTGTAATAAGTTCCCGAGAAACCAAAAACCAATCAGACTAGGACAGGAACATTAGATATACAGACTGAAAGGCATGAAACAATAACAAAATACGAAAAAAAAAAAAAAAAAAAACTAGACCAGGGCATGCAATAAAACTGCTAACAAGACGTACTCCTCTTCCAAGAAAGGGATAGACACGTTGGCTATGAAAATTGTCGTTGATATTGAGATAATTGTTCTTCTTGCCTAAAAATGATTATCAAAAGGAAATCAATATTGGAAAATAAAAAAAAAACAAAAAGTAAGTGAGGTAAAATTTACCGCCCACAAAACGTTGTTTCGTCAAATTCTTTCCACTTCTTATTCTTTCGAACTGTTTTGGCAAGATTGTATCCTCTTTATTGGCCTACGAATAATTGACTAGTTATCTATGATCAACCTAAAGAGTTATCGGAAGTCCTAAAAACCAGTTGAAGGGCACCAGATCAACAAAATGAGACATCCAATTCCAACTAGCGATGTGTAATGTGTGAAGTACACAACAGTAAAATACGATAAAAAAAACAAAACAAAACAAAAAACAACCAGACCAGGACTTAGTAAATGAAAATACCAACTAAACGTAGTATGCCTACAAGAAATGAAAATCCAAGAGTAAATCTATAAGAAAGAGATTGACAGATGGAATCATGAGAGCTTGAAAGGGTTTCGTCTACTGTCGAAGACGATGCAAGACTCCACTTACTAAATAGTGATTCTTGTCACCATTTACTTGCAACGAGAGTTGACTACTTTTTTACCTGTGATAAACGTCGCTAGGTCTATGAGAGCCAAACTTATTCAAGACAAAATTGGAAAAGGTCAAAGCATTCATTGAGAAAGGGGGGGAGAGAAAGAGAGAGAGAGAGACTACTTGCAAAAACGGGTAAAGTACTTTAGTGAGAGAGTGAGAAGATAGAAGCATTGTTCGTAAAGTGGAGAGAAAGGGAAGAGGAAGAATAATGTTGGAGGAGGAGAGTCGGATCTATGAGAGCTTTCAGACCAAACAAAAAGTGATTGAAAGCTGCTTGCTACTTGCGAAGACGGCTTCAAAACTTTAATGAGAGCGTTGCAGAAATAAAGAAGCTGCTTGCTGCTCGCGAAGCAAAGAGGAGGAGGAGGGGGAAGAATGAGAGCGTGGGAGTAGGAAGATCCCAGGTCTATGTGGGCTAAATTCATTTATTTCAGACCCAATTTCATTGTATAAACACGAAGGTGGATCAATAAGTCCATTGCCTGACACGTAGTTATCAGCTGAATTTTAATCTGAAACTTTCAATCTAAACGTTTTATTCATGTGATTGATATATACCACTGAATTAACCTTTCTTCATTTGAATTCATCCATCAAACAAAAATAAAGTTATATGTAATAACTATGATTATTTAGTGTGGTGGTTACAAACGCAGAAAACTTGCACGTTCTTCTAATAAAACTTCACGTACAACTCCTTCCCAAATGCATCCTAGAAAGCTAGAAAGCTAGAAAGCTGGGTCATTCCATGACGTTGATAGAGACGGTAAAAGGATTATCTTTTCAAGTTTATGATGATAGAGTGACGTCATCTGACGTCATGACTGAATTTCTGGCTCTAGCTGGGATACAATTCATACTGAACAAGTGCTAGGAAAAGCTAGCTCGTTTTATTTTCGTCGTTTCTTTTTTAATGTTTCGAACGCAATTTCGCACATTTTGTTAGAATAGAACATCCATTTTATACTTGATGGAAAAGTTTGATAACTTTTAGTAATTTTATCGATTTTTCTACCAGTTTTTCAATCAGAAAGTGGACGACCAAGCATAACAAAGCAAAGCAATCACGCAGTTATGGTTCAATGTTTTCCTCCCGATTGCAATCTGATCGTCATTGTTGCAAGTATTTCTGATTTCCTCAAGACAAGAAAACTTTAGATGAAATACATCCTTATATCTTTGAAAAAAAATTTTTTTTGCTGAAATTCACAGCATAAGAAATCTGTCTGGGTAACAACAACAATCAAGTTGGTTGTAAGCTAATAACCAAAGAAATGACTAAAAAAAACAAACAAAAGAACCCCAAACAAACAAGATTCTCTTAGATCTAATTCAATATGAATTCTATCCCGACTGGAACCGGAAGTTCAGTTATGACGTCACAACTTTGCCACTCTATCACATGTTTATAAATATACACCAGTCTTAAACAGGAAACGTAGAACAAACGTTTCTGTTTATTTAAAAGAAAATTGTGTCCACGTAGCTACAGAGAAAGTTGTCGCCCGTGAAGAAATACGAAGCGTTCGTATACAATGAACTCCCGAGGCAAGAATGGGTGTGCTGCTTATCAACCAAAGATCTTTGCTCGATTAACCATCGCCCGTCCCTACGGAGGAACCCATCGAAGAACAGGGTCAATCAAGATTGGAAACAGCAGAAGTCAACACTGATTAGTGGACGCTAACCTGATTCCGTATTTGATGCCAGTTATTATATTTATCAAAGAAGTACGTTCACCTTTTCTCTCATCGGATCTAGGTTCTGTTTTTGTGTTATGCAGACTAGTAAATGGCCAATCAGTCAGGCAAAGTGAGTAAGGACTGTTATGTAACTAGTATATATACAGTACTGATCGAAGTAAGTAACTGAATCATTCAAATGTAGTTCTTATCTAGAGTAATTTTCACAGAATCTTGACGTTTATAGATATTTTTGCTCTCGGTATATGCTTCATGCACTGAGAAGCATTTTATTTACTTTTTAGAAAGTTGTTATGGAAAGAAAGGATATTCAAGAAAACACTTTATTTGAAAAGAAAATACCATGGGCAAAATAAGAGAACAGGTATACAATGTAATTTCTATGAAGAGATTTACAAGATAAAAATTGAATATTTGTAAATAATTCAAATTGCTGAAACCCTAGCAACATACATTCTGAAACAACAGTTCCTTTATCAGAAAGACTTTGAGCTCTTTCAACTGGAAAGAAAAGTAAAACAAGGTGATACCAGCTCACCCGAACTCTTCATAACCTGCCCCGTGATGGTATTCCAAAACTTAAACTGGGAAAGTAAAAGAATTCGAGTAGACGGAGAATACCTAAATGATCTCAGACGACATCATCCTTTTTGTTAAAAGCATTCATGATTTCTAAATAATGTTAGATGAACTGAATAACGAAGGCAGGTCTTCAGATGGAATTCAGTAAAACAAATGCCATGTTCAACAAACATGCTGAGGACAAAGACACCGCGATTAGAATTGAAGATGCAATACAGAAGAAAGGAGATCACTACATTTACGTAGGATAATGAATCTCAATAGAATCCTCAAAAGAGATATCAAGCGAAGAATCACTCTAGGTTAACAAGTTTTCGGTAGAGCAAGCTCAGCTTTCAAGAAGAAGTAAATTCCATTAGTCTTGAGAGGAACAATATACACATGATGTCTCCCCCCGCGATAGCTATCCATGGAGCTGAAACATGGAACCTAACCAAAAGATAGACCTTCAAGTTCAGAACTTTGCAACTTCACAGGAGAGAATTATGTTCAACATCTCATGGACACAAGACAGCACATTATAAGAGAGAAAAACAGGAGTCAGAGATATCATATTGCAAGAATGTCAAACACTCACTGGACATCACTACTCCCAACGTAGATCCTCAGAAATCATAAGCGAAACTAAGCCCAATGAATTATAAGATGGTGTAACGAACTGGACAAGTTCTGAAAGTATTGGCTCCACGATGCCCATGATAGAGAGGTTTGGCGAATCTTGAAGAAGTTTCACGTCCAATGAGGGCCGCTAAAATTTGAGCACATCAACGCCCACAGGACATGACTAGTTCTTGCACAAATCCAGTTTTGTTTTTATTTTATTTTATCTTATTTTATTTTTTTAATCTTTCACTTTTCCCAATACGTTGAAGACATGTACAAAGAATTACTGGCATAATGATCGAAAATTAAATCGCGCTTAAAATGCAGATAAATTGCAAAAAATTAGCGTAGAAATGAATTTTTCTTTTCACGCCAAAAATAATTTTTTTTAACTTAGCTGTATCTAAGTTTTGATTTTAGTTAGTTATGTTTGTAATTATTTGCACGTGTCTTCAACATGTTTGCTTTAAATGATATCTTTCGAAGTTGTTCAAACTATTTTCTCACAGTATATCTAAATATGTTCTGATGGGTCATCCTCAGATGAGTGTCAAAAGAAGCTCTAAAGGATTTATTAAAAAAAACAAACAATTTTTAACTTTTTTTCTCCTCCTCTCTTATGTTTTACTACGTATTTTAATTACGGGAATATTAAAGTTTTGTACCACAAAAAGACCGTTGATTAATCCTCTTATTTCTTTTTATTGATTCGCCATTCGTAACATCGAATAAGAGAAAGTGTGGAACTTCATAATTTGCAATCGGGATCACCTTCCCTTCATTGTACCAAAAAGGATTTTACTGTCCATTGCTTTTTATAGACACGTATATATTTTTGCATCTTTGTGCATCCATAACACAGAGCAGACGCCATTGATTTAGCCTTATGAAGCAATCCAACCAAGAGATGTTTACTTCGACAGTAAAACTAACCAAGAGTGAAGCTCGTAACGCAGACTGTTGATAATCTCTATTTCCTTTCTGGTACATCCTGCAACCGAAAAGGCCGCTAGTCACACTATAACACAGGAAAACGACTCTGGGGCCCAAGAGAGTGGAATCTTCTCTATGCAACAATCTAATCACTTTAAAAAACATCCGCACTCTTTGCTGTGCAAATCTCAGGACAGTCATAGACTTAATCGGAACGATGGTCAATCAAAAACATATCAAATTCGGTGGTCAACTTGCCATTTTTTGGGTTTAAGCATCATTTGTGCTTTTAATAATGAACATAGACGGTGAAAAACTGATAGGGTATTGAATTGAAAAAACATACGTGTTTTTAAAATAATTGCTTTTCTTCTCATTCGGTTACAGGCGCGCGCACACACACACACACACACACACACACATATATATATATATATATAAGGTCTGTCAGAAAAGTATCCAGCCATTTTGAATATCTCAAGAACCGGTTGCCCAGCCTTGACCACTTTGTAACCAATCAGAGGGGACATCATTCTGCCTGCCTGAAAAACATTTACTCAGTTGGCAGTGAGTCGCCATTGAGTCAGCTTGTGTACTGTGACAGCCACATTCACAATGATTGGTCTACTCATTCTTCACGTTTTGCACAGGTTTATTTTTGCAAAAAATTGTATCAAAAATGTCTGCCAGACCCCATCCCTTGCTGATTGTTTTGAAGACCGGAAGGGACAGTGAGATAAGTGTATGAAGGCCCAACGGTAGTGCCGAGACGTAACTATAGATTTAGCGAAATTTTTGATCTCAGTCAACTGGAAAATACAAATGAATAGTCATAATTTCCATATTTCTCACCCTAATCAAATGAAATTCCGGAATACAAAGAGATTATAGGATGCCCAAAACATTGCATGGCCCACAACACAAATAAAGTCAGCAACGGACTGATTAGTGGATTAAACGCACTAGAAAACACGAATAATGGCTATAACTTATTTCTCAACCAGATCAAATGAAATTTTGAATACAATAGCATTCCTAAGACAATGCATGATCAATTACATAAATCCAATCAACCAAAGGGAAATTAATTACTTGAATAGTTGATTGGGTGCACTATAAAAAATACAATACGGCAACTCTTGTGATCTACTAAGTGTTCCATTATCACCAAATTTCACCAGTTTTCAGATAAAACAAGTTGAACCTTTATTAAGGTCTTGTTTACCTCTATAACCCAGAACAAGTTTTGACGCACGTTGAATTCGACCATCTGAGCATGGAATCAAAACATTCGAAAACTAGGCAAAAGGGAGGTACCTTATGTCCCGTCGTACCGAGATTCCTGATAGAATTCATAGAAGAAGCCATTGAGTAGCCGGTAATTTGAAAAGTACCCTGTGCAAAGCAGTTCAACTACTCATCAGAGGACCAGAAAGAAAACAACAGCCACGGTCGTGTGTTTTGTGACATTCCTACTTATAAGCGGCAAAAAGAATCATTTTGTTTCTATAAGGTTTGTTCCAACAGAATGAAATCAAGATCCAAGCAAATGAATTTGTTTCTATCTTACAGAGAAGTATCGCTGAATCATATCGTTTCATTGCAGACCAGTAGCACTTGCTTGGCAGCTTAGTATAGATCTGCGGCCTGGTGGTTGGGGATCACTATTGTATGGTGACAAACAACATTGTCTATGATGACGTCATTACAGCAACTCTAAAAACGACACCGGTATATAAAAAAAGAGCAACATTTGTTTATGTCGAAACACGTTGTAAAAACAAGGAGAAAAAATGGAGGAATAGTAAGCAGAGAGACACAAGATGGCGTCCGGCTTAATATCGAATATCGTCTGCTCCGGGGTACGTTGCTGGCATGAAAGAATCGATCTGTTTTTCCTATACGCTCACAACCACACATGCGCATCTGAGATGCTTCATTTATATTTCCGGTTCTCTCGTACAACATTTTATTTTGCATGTTAGTTTTGTGAGGACTTGCGTGATCGAAAGTATTTTCTTAGTGATAGATCTGCGTAAAGATATACGAGCAGAACGAAGTGAGATTAATCACAAAAAGAGACATGAAGTAGTGTAGCTGAGAAGAGAATTATATTTCTATCTTTCTATCTATCTATCTGTCCGTCCGTCCGTCCGTCTATCTTAGTATGCTGGATTCGACCAGCGACAAGCACCATATGTGTGTAACGATGTAGATGTTGTTAATGGCATGGACAAAAATGCTGCCTTACTAAATGTAAAAAAAAGAGTGCAAAATACTCTGGGATTTATAAATCCTGAAACACGATTCCACCCAAGCAGGAAGACCAGATCTGGTTATTGGAAACAAGAAAGCGAGATTCTTTCACACCGTGGACATGGTTGTTCCAGCAGACCACAAGTAGAAAAACAACGGGGACTGAAAAAGTTGCAGAAGATATGAGATACAATCGTGGCCATAATTATCGACACAATGGGAACCCTTTCTTAAATGCTAAAGGCAAGATTGAGGGAATTAGACCCTCAAAGACTGTTCAGACCGCAGCAGAACTGGGGTCAGCAAAAATACCGAGAAAAGTGCTAGAAATCTTTGGAGACTCGCAGTCACACTATTCCAAACAACAAAAAACAGTAATTTCTTCTAAATTCACTTGATAATGGCCACCTCTGGAATGAAGATGCAAATATCAATGGTAACAAGTATAATTATATGGCCATCAGACTTTGCTGGTGTAAAGACAAATGGTAAATAATACTTTTGTATGAATACGATCACGCCAGCATCGCTAAAGTGGGTGTAGATTTGTGGGTGCTTGTTATTATACTTATATTTTGTACTAGATATAATAATTCACTGGCTCGGCCGTAACCTGGCAACAATGACTTACTTCTGGTTCTGTTTACATCTAAAAAATTACGGAAGCCTAAAAATAGATTAAGTGGCCTTTTTTTTTATCGTTGACTACAATCACAATTTTTGATTTTTTTTGTTGTAACGAATACATTTATACTAACATATTTATGCTAACATATACATTTGAGCGTCTAGGTCAGAGCTCTCTAAACTTTTTGCATTGGCAACACATTTAATCAAAAACATTTTTGCAACACATTACTTGAGTTTTGTTTGCCAAGCCAAATATATAATGTCAACCAACAGTTCAAATGACTCAGGAAAACAAATTTTCGAAAGATACACAAAAGTATAGCTAATTTCACGACACACTTTGATAGCACCCTCCTCACTAGTGTAGTCTTCATTTTGATTATATTATGAGGAATCTATCAAATAATGAAAGTTCAATTATTGTCGTTAGTAATCGTGACGAGAACAATGTGAAACCATACAGTATAGACAGTCTTATCAGAAATTATCAAGATTCGAACGACAATATTAATATTCTATAATCAATTGAAGCTACCATAAAAACAAGAACAACAGAAAAAATTGCAATCTATCAGTAATAAAAAACACATTATTGTCATTAGTTTAAATACTATCTGTGGTACGGTTTCTTGTCTGTCTGCATTTGGTATCTTGTTATAGAATGTGATTATTTTCGCCATTCTGAAACTGTTTCGTTAATTTCTGTATGGATTTCTGATAAGAAGAATTATCATTAATAATACATTGATTTATCCGATGTGTTCTTCTCATTTTGGTTGTTTTTTTTTATTCAAAGCATTTTGGTCGCCATACCCTTCTGCCTCCTTCAGGAGCCTGCCGTGTTCAGTAACTGTGAATTGTGTACGCAACCTTCCAGTCAATGCTTATGAGCCCCGAAACGAAAGTCAATTTAAGATGGGAAGTTTGAATAAATCTTTATTTATTTCGTAATTCCTCACAAAATGTGGAACAATGGTCTTTGAGTGGTATGGGAAAACATTGGTCTCAAGCTGATAATCTTAATCTTAGCAAGATGCTTTCATGATCAAGATGTAAATTTTCCTCACACCAAAAGATATCACCAACTACTAACATTTCCTCTCAATCAACAAAATACCACCTTTGCTCTGCGGAACCTAAACTACCTCCCAATGATAACATATATAAATTGAATTTTTGAATGACCGATACTTCAAATGTACCAATTCTAAAACAAAACCATATCAAAACAACACATTGCAACATGAGACTGCAAGGTATAGGACAATACACACTAGCCCCTTAAAATGAGTTTAAGAAAACATTACATACACTCATGCATTTTCATACACACCAACAACAACCTAAAACAAAAAAATACACATAGCCTTATTCTACCCCTCTTCATATCCTTTCACACATCCATCAAAAGAAAATATTATCTCCTCATTCTATCTACTTTTGAAGAAGCTGATGTGAACCAGTAAAATGCATGAAGCCTATCTTCGTGATAATAACATTTTAAAAGATGAATGGATTATGGTTAATCCGACAATATGAGAGTGAAATGGCAATATCAATATACCACATGGTCAGAAGCTCATCGATGATAACATTTTCCTAACCCTAAGTCATCACATCAAGCTACGATTAATCCACACCATTAGATATCAAACATCTCCCCGGATTGTCGAGTGGTGTCGTTGCTTTTACTTAAAAGGAATTGATCCCCTTTAAACCTCAATTATCTATCACTCAAATTAACTTACACACGCAATCATAGGTATCTGAAAGCATTAGCTACAAACCATTCAATCTGAAGGGCACAAATATAACTTCCAACACTAAAAGTCCATTATCCCTGGGGGATCTGACACATATCTCTGCTCAACCACCAACCCAACTAATTACTATCCCCACAGACCAGAAGTCACAGATCACCTATAAATACACCGTTTCACATTTATTGAAGAAGCCGTTGGGCGAAACATCGAAATAAAAAATTGAAATTTGTAAATTGGCATCTTCATTTTACTCTCTCATAAAATTGTATTTTTCAGTATCCACCAGGGAGAGTAGTCATTCCACGTAGGACTGGGTTACTTCCCTCTAAACTGGCAAAAGACAGGTTCTGGAGACTAATCATTGAGTAAGGACGACAGAGGACAGCACTGCCGAATTGACCGCGTGATCTCGAAAGTTTTTGAGTGCTTTCTGTTTACTTGCACCTCAGCAATGGGTTTCTTGTACAAAAGACTCATCCAGGTGTGGCATTCAGGTTCAAATCCGATTGCATCCAGAATAGCCGCTTGGAAGCGATATTCTATTCTGTCGAATTCCTTGGACAGATCTACTCCTTAAATGATCGTCTGCAACCGGTACAAATTGTTCATCCTTTCACAGCAAAAGTCTGTTTTGGTCTGATAGATCTGCCAATGAAAATCTGATTTCCTCAAAATTTGGGCTCAAATCTTGTATGTGTTATAGCAAGTTATGGAGATGTGACGATCAAAACCACCATGTAACCTTCTGTAACAATGTGACCACATCCTTAATTATTATCTGTGGGATGCCTCCTTGGTAAAATCAACTGTTGAATACACTTGTTAAGAGTAGAGCAAAAATGTGCAACAGACTAAAGTACAATCTGCATAGGCGTTTCGTGGATTTTGTCTTCCGTAATTTTTCCTACGCAGTCGCTTCATACTGCTCCGGTCGGGGAATATCTGACAAATAACACCGGAATTTCTACTCAAGTCAGGTTCTCTGATGGAAAGCACCCGGAAATGCCCTGAAAAGCCGTCAGAGATGCTGGCTGTCGTCCGTAGTGTGTTCATTTCTCGGTCTCTGATCTCTCGAGTGCAACAATTAGATCCCCGACGCAACTCTCCCTTGTGCCTATGTTCACGGCTGCGGAACACATTTTTTAATCCAATCCTCTATACTTTGTCCTGGTAGTACAAGCTTGTCGATTTTTCCTGTTTCTTCCTAGCTAGGTTGGATATATTTTAGTCGGATTCAAAACCTTTAATTAGAGAATCCCCTCTCCTCTGTCTTTTAAACATGAGATTAGAATATAAAAATGAAATAATTTTTGGTATAAACTGTCAAAATATGTGTTATTGTTTTCTACGAATTTTTTGTACGATTTCAAATCTTCACATCATTATGAGCACGATCTAATCCTCGTATAAAATAGTGTCTTCAGCTCCCAAACAAAATGTAACTCCAATGATAAAGTAAATGAATTGAGAAAAGACTTGGATTACACAGTTGTATAAAGTTGTGATGATAATGTTTGAGTCTTATTTGTATTATTTTGTTGCTTATTTTGAATGATTTAAATATTTTAGACGGATTTAAAACCTTTAATTATGAAAATAACTATATGCATGGTGGTTGGTCGGTTGTTTGATTGGTCGTCTGAATTATGTTTCATCTATAATTGGTTGGTGGTCTAAATTATGTTAGTTATTTACGCATTGGTTTTAATCATGTTTGTTTTTTGTTCAGTTGGATGTCTGATTTATGTTAGTTTCTTTGTTGGTTGCTTGGTCGTCTGATTTATTTTGGTGAATTGAGTGTATTGGTTTGAATTACGTTGATTCCCTGGTTGGTTGACTGGTTGGTCAGTTGTCTAAATTATGTTGGTTCCTTGGTTGCTTGCTTGGTTGTCTGGTTCATATTGGTTATTTAATGTGTTGGTTTGAATCAATGTCGAATACTAGATAGGTCGGCGGGTAAGATGGTTGTCTAAATTAGCTTTTTTTCCGTGGGTTGGTTGATCATCTAAATGAGGTTAATATGTTGGTTGTCTGAATTCCGTTGGTTCCCATGTTGATTGATGGTCGGTGGGTAGTCTGAATTATGTTTTTGTTGGTTGGTGGTCGGATTAGTTTCGTGGTTTATATATTTGTCTGATTCCTGTTGGCTGGTTGGTTCTTTCGCTGGTCCCCTCATTTATGTTGGTTGTTTGGTCGTCAGATTTATAATGGCAATCACTTTATTTTTTCATTTGCTGGTAGGATGGTTGTCTGATTGATGTTGGTTCCTTCGTTAGTTTGTTGTTCATCTGAATTATGTTACTTATTTAATGTGTTTTTCGTGTGAATTACGTTGGTCCCTTGGTTAGTTGGCAGGTCGGTTGGTTGTCTGTTTTGTATTGGTTTCTTGGTCGTCTTATTCATATCAGTTATTTAGTAGTTGGTTTGAATTTCATTAAATTCTTGCTTGGTTGGTTGGCTTTCTGATTTATATTGTTTTTTTGTGCGTTTGTTTAAATTAGGCAAATTTCTTGTTCGGTTTGCTCTGAATTAAGTTGCTTCCTTGTAAGTTGCCTGGTCGTAAGATTCATATTGGGTATTTAGTCCGTTGATTTGATATTTCTATTATTATTCAGACTATCCTCATCTTGGTCGTTTTTCATACAACGTTTCGGCTGTTGTACTCTACGGCCTTCATCAGGTATCATCTGGTGGGTGTGGGAAAGTAACGAACCGAACTCTTTATTTAACCGACGGGGTATATTGACCACACTACCCTCTTAGCATTAGTAGTATTATTATTGTCTCACACTGGGATTGAACCTAGAACCATCAGATGCAGTAATTTTGTCTGATTCTGTAACCACTACGCTATGTGATGTACGTTGATTTGAATTACGCTAATTTCTTGTTTCAAGTTTCTAGCTTGGTAAGGTGTATTTCTGATTTATTTTCGTTTCTTGTTTGGTTGCTTGGCATTTATATTGGTTATTTAGACTGTTAGTTTGAATGATGTTAGTTACTTGGTTGGTTGCTTGGTTGCAAGATTTATTTTGTAATTTATCATCGCGTCAGTATGAAAGACGTTTTCTCAGTCGGTTGGCTGGTGGGCTTGTTGTCTAATCTTTGTTGGTTTCTTGGTTGGTTGCTTGGTCATCTGATTTATATTAGTTATTTAGTGTCTAGTTTTGTATTATGTTCGTTCCTTGGCTGTTAGGCTGATCGTCTGAATTACATTGTTTTTTGTTTATTTGATTAGTAGTCTGAATTATGCTGGTTATTTAAGTATGTAGCTTGTCTTAATTACGTTGGTTTTCAGGTTAGTTGACTGAATTATATTGGTGGATTGGTTGTTTGGTAGGTCATCTTATTTTTGTAGGTCTCTTGTCTTTTGGTTGTACGTCCGATTTATGTTTGTTTTTTCTGTTAGTCTATTCGTCTGATTTATGTTGCTTTTTTGCTCTTTGGTTGATTGTCTGATTTATGTTGATTCTTGGTCCTTTGGTTGGTCGTCTGATTTGGTTGATTTGCTATATAGTGGGCTGTATGATTCATGTTGTTTGATTGGTTCTTTAGTTAATCAGATTTATGTAATTTCCTATAGTATGGTTCGTCGTGCGATTTTTGTTGGGTGATTATTTTTCCTCCTCTGATCAAAGTCAATGTTCCGTTTGTTTGTTTGGTCGTCTGCTTCATGTTAGTTGATCTGTTGTTTTTTGTCCTCTTATTTTTGTTGGATGGTTGTTCAGTCATTTGAATTATGTTGCTCGATTTGTTGCTTGGATTGTGGTCTGATTTATGTTATTTTGTTATTGGTTGATTTGTGTCTGATTCATTTGGGTATCGTAGTTGTATTGTCGTTTGTTTGATTTATGTTGGTTTCTGATTATCTTGTTGCACGTATGATCTATGTTGATTTCTTGTTTGGCCGTCAGATACGTATTGATTGGTTGTTTGTTTAGTCACTTTTTATGTTGGTTGGTTGGTTGTTTTGGCATCTAATCTACGTTGATGTTTTGTTTGGCTAGTCTTTGAATTTATGTAGATGAACTGGTTGTTCAGTCTGTCGCTTGATTCATGTTGGTTGATTGTTATTTGGTAGGTCGTCTGATTTATGGTATTTTTTGTTGTTGTTGATTTGTTGTTTAATTCGAGTGACTGATTTATGTTGGTATCGTAGTTGTTGAGTCATTTATCTGATTTTTGTTTGTTTCTTGAATGGTTTATGTTGGTTTCTTGTATTCTGACGTCACATTTATGTTGATTGCTTGTTTGTTCGGTCATCTGATTCATGTCCATCGATTGGTTGTTCGTTCTGTCGTTCTGGATTAAAAGCTGAAACAGAAGGTTTTATCTTTGCTGCACAAGACTAGAGACATCTTACCAGGAACCTAGTACACATCAAAAACGGTGCTAACCCCAACTGCAGGTTTTGTGATAGCGCAGCTGAGATAATTGACCGCTTTATATCTGGATGTTAGTTCTAGCCCCAGATGAATACAGATTTAGACACGATAGAGCGGACCAGTACATCCAGTCTGTAAGCACTATGGCGCACCACATACATTATAATGGTATGAACACCAACCAGAACCTGTCACTGAAGCATAAGATGTGGCAATATTATTGAACACACGGATCGAACCATCAAAGCCAACCGCCTATGCATAATTAGAAAGGAAGTGGGGTGCCTACTACATAGATACAACTATTCCATCAGACAAAGACGTATATGTAAAAGATTTTGGAAAAATGTCTAAATACAAAGACCTGGAAATTGATATCACAAAAATGTGGCAAGTGTTGTTTCAACAATACCCGTTGTTATAGGAGCTCTTTGGGGCATAAAGGTGTTGACTAATGTCTTGGTAGAATACCAGGAAACCCAAGCATCTATGAAATATAGAAAATTGTCCTCATAGGCACCACCCATATTCTTCATAAAGGTCTGTCTATGCAAATATTTTGTCTGTTATACAACTATGAACTGTTTCTCCCTGTATTGACCTCAATTTTGTATAAATAAAATGAAATGCAAAAAAAAATGCCTATGCATAAGTCATAACATTGTTGCCAGTCCTAAGTTCCCAGTCTAAACTCGGTGTGCAACGGGTACTGCTCAACATCGAAAGGAGGAGGAATAATAATAATAATAATAATAATAATAATAATAATAATAAAAAAAAAAAAAACCAAAAAAAAAAAACCAAAAAACCCCAACTGGCATGAGTCAATGAAGTGGCGTAAACAAAATCACTATGTATACCCAATGCATTGAACTGGCGTAAACAATTTTGACTATTTAAAACTGTATTCTTGACACTTTGAAACACATTTCATTGCATAAGACAATCTCGGAACAAATGGATGCCGACAACTCGACCATTTAAAACTGTATTTTATTGAATTTGATTGCAAAGGATATAAGTTGGGGTTTAGTTTAGGGTTAGTGTTAGTTTTAACGTTATATGAGTCAAACAAATGCAAGCAGCAAACTTATGTTGGAGAATGGTAGGATTCGGTGGTTCCTTCTGGAAGGGTTGTCAACCATTTCTATGTCAGTTACATCGTTTTCCAATGTTTTTCTCTTGCATCTCATCGATGCTTTTTTAAAGCATTCGTTCCTCCAATGTTCAAGTATTGCTATCCCTTAACAGAAGAAGGTCACATCTTGCTCCTCGACATAACCCTCATTAGTTTGGATGATTTCATCATCATAAGTCCGAAAATGGAAATTTGGAAAACAGGTACAAGTCAGACAGAGTCAGATCCGTTGAATAAGGTTCATAGCCAGAGTTGGTTGCTTCTTCTACCACCAATTGTGCCGTGTGGACAGTACGTCAGCTTTCGTCTCCGTTTCTCTTTAATTGCTTCGTTCAATTGTCTCAATTCATGCATTTTAGGCCCCATTAACGGATTGACCCTTTTGCAAGTAGTCAATCATGTTTCCCCTCAAAAACCATCACATTGCTGAGAGATGACATTTGTTCGAACTTTTTGGGAGGTGAAGACCCGTGTTTCCATTGTTTGCTTTGATTCTTTGATTTCAAAGTGGTGACCCCAGATTTCATACTAGGTTAACTTTCTTGAAGAAATTGGTTGTATTTTCCAATTTCTCTGGCTCTGTGGTCAATATTCAGGGTGCCCACCATGCAGACAGGTTGTTCATCCCCAAGATGTCTGCCAAAACATCGTGAACTGACCAATACTGATGCCTGTGGTGTCTGCAATGTGTTTGAATGTCCATCATTCATGGCCATGCAGTGAATGACCTCCACTTGATCTTCTGGGGTTGATTTTGGTCGTCACAAACATGGGTCATCCTCAGTGCTGTCCAGCTTGGGGTCAGCAAATAACCAGAGGAGATACATGCAGTGAATGAACAAAATGAGACTTTGGAGTTAAAGCAGGAATTTGGGCTTGTACATTACCGGCAGCTGTTTAGCTCAATGAAAAGAGGAACACTGTGACAGGTTCCATTCCTGCATCCTATTTTCTTAAATTGTTTATTCTATTTATGCTGTCTTGGCCAAATGTGATATCGGGAGAGCATATATATATATATATATATATATATATATATATATATATATTATCACGCTGTTGCATGAGTTGAAAGAAAGTCTTTCATTTGAGTTCGGGTATCATATACACATACATAACATATATACTTATGTTTAGGTGTGTGTGGGGGGGGGATGATTGCAACAAGGGACGGTTGCAAGAATTCTAATTTCTCCAATCAGAAACATGCTATGTGATGACACTCATGCTGCACATGCACGGTTAGACTCCCCCGCCCCCACCAGGGTGTGGGGTGGCAGAAGACACAGTCAACATCTGCCGCAGCATTCTTTTAGAAAAAAAAACGTGTTTTGGAGGTATGAAAGTAATACTTTTCATGACCCTTATTTTTGTCATGCTGACCTGAATGCACGAATTAATCAAAACTCACTCAGTTTGAATCATTGTTTTCTTGACTTCAAAGTGACATGGTTTGCATATGTCAAAGCCAGTGTATTTAACTATGCCCTGTTATTTTGATATGGCTGATAGGATTGGTGACGGTTGCAGCAATTCGTTAAAAATCACTTTTAAAAACTAATTAGCTGTATCATTCTGGGATGTCTGTGTTTTTTTAAGAAAGTTTTTAGAAAGCCTTTTAAGGAATCCGAAGTCGCAATTCACATTCACAATGTGTGACAAAATCAGTTTTTGAAACAGTCGCAGTTTTGTACAATAAATGCATGTTTAATAAGAATTGTATTGTAAATTGTTCCATTCATCCTGTCTGATACTGAAATATAGAGAAATTGAATAGTATCTGTAACATCTACACATTGAGATAAGGTTGACCTATGTTCTATGCATAAAGAAAAAAACAAACTGTTATCTGATAAATAAATAATGATATAATAAAATAACGTATTTTTATAATACTGTGCACATTAGGACAAAAGCAAAAGTTCAGTGGTGAAATTAATTGCATTTCCAACATGTTGCAACCATTCCATATTCGTGTTGCAACCGTTCCCAGGGTTGGGAAAGTTGCAACATTTGACTTTTTCAATTCAAGTAAATATTTTGAACGATATGTAATCATGTCTAACTGGGTAATTGGTAGACATATGAGAGATTAATACGTACAAATTTGGTTGGTTTAGTCAAATAGTATCTAAGTAATTGAAGGGAATGCAAAAAGTGTTGCAATCGTCACCAGTCTCCCCTGCTTATGGGATCTTCGCCATTCTCAATTGAGTTCTAATAGAAATCAATACTTAACATGATACATACCCCGTTTTCGTTTGATAGTTTTTTTCGGTGTTCCTGGAATGGAATTAAAAATATCTTTGTGTTATGCTTTGCGTTCTGAATTTGAAAATGTTTGCATTACGGTTACTTGAATATTATTCGGAAAAAAAAAACTGGTGTTATCTAATCTTGTTAATAGTTATGTTCGTCGTTTTAAGGTTAGATATTTATAAATAATCATAATGTATGGAATACAAAATGTTGAGTTTAGGTAAGTAAAAATTTAACATACGGTGTTGAAGTTTGAAGTGTTAAAATGAACATATTTTAATGAAAAAAATCCCCCTTGTGTCAGCATTTAGCAACTAATTCTTTTTTTTGTTTGTTCAGAAGCAAGTTTTCGCTGGGAAAGTTTCTTCTCAAGGCACAGATAGCAGTTTATGGCTGTATTTTTGGGAACCGGTGTATTTGTTCCCATTCAATTGATTGTGTCATGTTTTCTTCTTTCAGCTGACTGATAGATTTTGATAACGATGTATTGTTTTTAAATTCTTCGTTTTTTTTTGTATTTATTATATCTAATCATAAAGCTGGTAAATGCTGCACCCACATACGTTTTTCGATGGTGTTTGTTTTTTTAATTTAATTGTTGTGTGATTTAATGATTTTAGCTATATTAATGGTGTGTAAGAATCATTTTTCCAATATTGTTTTCTATATTCAAATCATAAGGTGAATTAAACCAAATGATGTTTCTCTTTTGTGTCTTTCTTCTTCATTGGGATTGTATTTTAATTTAGAATTTAATTTGCTGAGTTTTAAGGTGTTTATGTGTGGTTCTTTTATGTTGATATAATGTAGTGTGCCTCCCCCTAATATAATGAGGTTTGTTATAGGGCAATTTGCAATACACATATATATATATTGCACAAATCAAAGACAAATTTCTTAATCGGTTCATGCACCTCCCGATAAAAAGGGTTTTACGTCCCCCGAACAAAGTTATAAAAATTCTGCTAAAACATCCGAGACAGACATTATCACGACACTGGAATCTTTTCTTGTAAGCTGCAGCGGTGCGTCCAAGTCATCTAAAAGACCTAATCTTAACCCTAACAGCCGGGACAGGAAGGTATCTCCGACTAACAATTACCAAATTAAACAGTTTCTGCAGGGCAACTTCATTCCATTTGCTGGATATAATTTTCTGACAACAGGCTGCTCTAAAGAAGGGCAGTGGAATTAGACCTCCTGCAGTTGGAAATGTTTTTTGAAGACTAACCCACAAAGTTGCTGGCAAAACTATCATCAGGGAGCTCAGCCAAGAACAGAGGCCTACTCAACTGGGGCATGTGTCAGAGAAGGAATCAAAGCAACTGCCCATGGCACAAGACAATTCATGGTCAATGAACTATTTTAAAGAACTTTCTTAAGAGCCCAGAAGAATTCTTATGAAAAATGCATTCATCGAGACCACCTATAAGATAACTATCTGAGACAGTTTACCCACTTGTACATCTAGCTTATAGGACACCCAGTATGCTACTTATAGATGTCTAAACGATTCCTTCCACCTCTGGAATACAGCAAGATGATCCATTATGTTCGCAGTTATTCTCACTGAGGTAGACGACAGAGCCCATTCATCGAACTCCCATTTCAACATGTGGTATTTAGGCTACGTCACCACTCGAGAACCCATCGATATTATCAACAACGATCTCGAAATAAATCTCGATACTTAATTCAATTATTGAGAAAGAGAAACTAAGTCTACTGGGTGCCTACCTACGGCTTTCCCTAAAGAAACTAATGTCTTATTCAGATTAACATACATCTCTGTATGGTGCTCGGTAGAACGGTCATTTAGGGGTATTGAAGCAATAACAAAGCAAGGGACAGAATCCGTTTCTAATAAGAAATTTGACTACACCAGTTGGCGGTAAGCGTCTCTCGTTGAGTACCACGGAGGCCTCGGTCTGCGTCCTCCAATGGATGTGGCCTTTCCAGTATATCTGTCCTCACTGGTCTCTTGCACATAAATCGTTGAGGAAGTTCGGCCAAACACAAGTGGATAATCCGTACACAGGAGCCTTTAATCACTGATTCCAGTCTGGTCTTGACTCTCCAAATACTGCAGCCAAACAAAACACTTCGAAATCACATGCAATTAGTAACCAATCAACGCACCTCCCTCGACCAACGATGATTAGCATGCCTGTGTACAGCATCCCAGCCTCACAGTGGGCACTGGTTAAAAACATTACCCTTTCCTTCAACTGGTACTCTCTTGGATAACGATTGTGTCCCTATGGGCGAATATTTTGGTTAAAACACGCCATTAATCACTTGGGTCATTAATAGAATTATGACCAGATAGTGACGTCATTTGAGAAATTCATTATTATTCAGAATTTCAAGTGCTACTATAGAAATTAATTGCAAATACTGTAAAAGTTGACTTTATGATCGCAATTAGTCAGATCCAGAATTTAAGATGTGAGAATTTCAGACATGAATAACAGTGAGAGTGGAAAAGCAAGAGTAACTCCGTGTCGCCATACGAAAATTGCCTTGTTATTAAAGATGTTATTGAAACAACTAATAAAAGGATTGAACCATTACACAATATAAAACATAAGAATTTTAAAAAGGCAGTAGATATTCAACCGTTATGAGGAGTTATTCGTCCGACCGTGTTGTTTATAATTACAAATAAATTATACTTTACAGTAGTGCTTCCGTGTTTGTTTTTTTCCTTGTTTTCGAATATAGTGACGGATTAACCATTTGGTTGAGTAGGCTTTTTCTTTTTTTCCTTTGTCAAACTCTTATTATTGAGTTTTGACTTTATTTTCGTATGAAACAATGAGGAGTGACAAAGACCAGAGTGACGTCATATACAAATAACAATGACAGTGACGTACGCAAATATTGATGACGAATTCACTCCGCTTCTAGAGCCCAACTCAGGTTGACTTGTTCTGCTAAAATTATCCAATCCCATTTATAGGAACTATCAATATAGGAGTTGAAATAAGACACATAGTTTTGGAATAATATTGTATGGAGAAATTAATTCTGTTTTGTTTACTTTTTAGATTTGAATGAAGGAAGGAAGTTTGATCATAGCACAGTCAAGCTTGTTTCATCTCTGTGTTGTAAATATTCATCACTATCAATATGAATTAGTCCAGGATTCATAGAACAAATGGAATGTTCTGATGCAAGGGAAGAATGCAAGACAAAGGATGACTATTTACAATGAAAAGAATGTCGTGCGTCTGGGTCTCGAGAGAGTTAATGAAAGATCAGCGATGTCACCTACCTCAACACCATTGAAGACCAGGTATTCTCTTTCACGGCAGGAGTCTTCAATAATGACTGTGGCATCTTTCACCAAGATGACGTGATTACTGATTTTTAAAGATCACTTTAAAGTATAATTCTTTTTCCTGTGTTATTACAGTTGAAGATTGTTTTTCCTAGCAACACCGGGTACCCCAGCTTGTATGTTGTGAGAGAGATTAAAACCTATAAGTATAATCATAAATTAGCCCAGCGGTACGGACCCAGTGTGATAAAAGAATGATAGAGACAGTTAAATATATTTATGGATTTTCATCACTCTCACAACTTTCTGACGCTTAAATATCATATATTGTAAAAAAGAAAAATCACGGCTATGCAGCAAAGTTTGCACAGGAGAATAGGAATAAAAATTCAACGTTTTAGGGCATCGCGCTGTGGTCAGATGAAACAGAAATCAACCTATTTGGGTCAGATTGCATCGAACAACTCAGGCGTCAATGTGGCGAAGGAAAAGTGTTTGGTATCAAGAGTTATGCTTAATGGTGGAGAAGTCATGGCCTCGGCTTCTCGGAGATCTAATAACACGAGTGAGCTGGATTTCGACCACGGAATCATGAATGCTGAAAGTTACATAAATATATTGAGAGACAGCATGTAGCTTCCACTCAAACGCTTGGGGAGAAGAGATGTATTTCATACAGCATTGACCCAAAACACCCCACCAGGAAAAAACCAGTGTCTCTGAAGAATCAGACGGTAAAAGTGTTCAATTGGTCTAACACGTGGCCGAATCCAAACCCAATTCAACACTTTTAGAATGTACTGAGACAAAAAGTAGAACAACGAATTCTATAGAGTTTGATCATAAATAATACCTGATAATATTCGTTTTGATTGTGTAATGCTCAATGAAAATAATGAAAACCTGGTATTTTTGGTTCAGAAGAAAATTAACTTATTCATTAAAAAAAAATGATACAAATTTACTTATCTATGGGCAATTAGTATGTTATATCTTGATTTCGCGGATAAAGATTCAGGAGTGGAGTACCATACGGCAGCTGCGGGTTTTGCTGGGTTTTTGCAGTGTTGCCTCCTTTCTACAGATCGGGCCAAGGAAAAACCTCAGGCCTGTGCATTGTGATTTTTTAAAAAAGTGTGGTTCCGTGTTGTGCATCACCGTCCCAAACTATTAAACCATGGTTTATTTGTAAGACCTGAGAAGTAAAACAATGATAGTAAGGTCCACAGTTTGGAGGTTTTCTATTGGAGTTTCCTTCTCTTTGTCAGCAGGTCGAGCGGTATTCAGAGGTCTGCAGCCTGACAAAAGTGTAAGCGATAATAAGGCCGACTGTAGCAGATTGCATTCTCTGATTCCAACATTCTGGAAAACCGCAATTCATATGCAGTAATATTTTGAAGTTTTAATTATGAATAAGTTTATACGGCTAATACTATTTACCTTAAGGGTTCGACTCTTATGTGTATATTAGGTCTATTTAAATTTTGTCCTGAAAAAATAAGTTCTCAACAGTCAAATTGATGTATAGTTTTCAAGAAAGTGTGCTGGAAACTGTTGCACACACCTAATATATACACTCATATATATATATATGTCAAAAAAATACGGGGTGATTTATGTTTGTATAGGGTAATTTATTTTCAATAATCCAAGTATTCTAATTTTGATTATAAAAAAAGTCTCGACTCATCTCAAGCTGTTTTAATGTGTCTTGATCAGGTTTGAAGTTTTATGACATAATTTTTATTGCTATTTCATAATAGGATGGTAAATCAACCAATGAGACCATCCCTTCCCATCACATCCCATCCCATCCAAGCATAAACAGAGAAAAATTGCGTTTAAGATCATTATATAGTTAAAAAAGAAATAACATTCTATTGAATATAATATTCAATATATATATATATATATATATATATATATATATATATATATATATATATATATATATATATGAAATATTCAATTGAAAATACTTAATATGTAGACCATATAACAGAGAAGTCGTCACTTTTTGTGGGTTCGTTAGTTTCTGTAATGCTGAAGGAAATAGGAAGATGGGAAGAAAGTAAAGTGAGGCTCTCTTGAGTCTGTGTGTTTATATCTACGTCACAACCACTACCAGTGCTGCTGCTGTTGCTTGAGCCGTGCCTCGGAAAATAGTTCCAATAAATACAAACATCCCTTATATTTCATGGATAGAACTGATATTTTCCCATAGTAAAAATGAAATTTGTTTTTACCCATTTCTGTTGCCTGATTATTATAAGATTATACAAACAACAGAAAATATGAAAAATTGTCAACATCGAAAGGAAAGTGAATTTCGTTCGAGGTATGCACTTATTCAATTTGATACATTTATACTAAAATATGTATTTATATGATTCATTCATGGGTAAATAACCCCGTCACTTGATGACGGTTACTACATATATATATATATATATATATATATATATATATATATATATATATATATATATATATATATAATGCACAATACGAATAAGGAATGCAATATGATATAATATATTGCAATATTCAATGTGTGATGAGTTTATTTCATAAGGAAAATAGACCTTCTAGCAAAAAATATCCTAAATAGGAATCTAAAACAAAAATAAACCGAATCATTCGCCTGAAGAAACCTAAACAGGGCAGAAACATAAACGTGTCCGTATAGCGAATCTTTACTCCATTATATATATATATATATATATATATATATATATATATATATATGTACTTAATTAAAAAATTCATGCAAAAAATATAGATAACAAAACTTCTAAAGCCTCTCGTTGAAAATGTCTGAGGCAGAAGCTGGAAAATCAAAAGATCTGAGTTATAGAGTCGAACTAAATGTTCTGCACGCGTATCAGAACTGAACATAATTGTGTTTACTATTGGCAGTTCATGAGCCAATAAGATCAAAATTAGTTATCGATCCAGGTCTCAAAATTAGATATCGAACTGTGTCTAAAATATCACCAGTATCTTTGAAGATAGGCCAGGCTTATCAATGTGAATTAGGGAAGAAGAAATTGTGCGTGTGTATGTATAGGTACATGCAAGTGTTATTAGTTGAGATGCCATAATTAGAATTTAGGCCATACGATTGGAAAACTCTTTTGTAGAATCCGCTTGTTTTGATTCCAAGATTACTACAAAGATCTATCTACGTAGATATCTTAGTCTCTACCAACATCACCCCATTCCAACACAGATATTCATATTTGTGTACCAATAGTGTATGCTTGTTGGGTGGGTTAGCTGAATGTATCTTAACGGAGTCAGGGGTCGTTGTTCGAGCCCATGTAAACGCCATTTTTTCATCTTTTCTCATACTAGAAGACTGTTCTTACAGGGAAGATTTGTTGAGTAGCCAGGACAAGATTTTCCTGCTACTGGTATCATGTAAACCAGTACTACCTGGTCGATAATCGGATGGTCGGTGACTAAACTGGTGCCTCCGTCCCACTTCGGTGTTGACGTGATTGGTGATTATCAACCGAGTAGGATTCAAAATAAAATCCATCAAAAGGTAGTTGAACTTCAAAAGTCAACGTTTAGCTAACTATAGATGGTGTTTCATTGAAAACATCATAAAGAAGGCGATGGAAACCTACCCCACAACCATTCCCAGGGAAAAATTATGGTTTTACACCATAGGTATGGAGAGCCGTGATCGCCCAAGTCCTGAAATACACGGCACACAAAAAAAGGAGAAACTTTCCTATCCGATCCCCATTCCTCGCTACACCAGGCTGGGCTAAGCTTAGAAAATATTCATACATGCATGCAAACATACAAATATATGCATAAGCAAGTACATTAGCTTATCATTATCAAATATATAGTTATTTATATCAGTCATTATAAACATTGAACCCTCGCTATAACGAACTAACCAGGGCTGTCGTTTAGCTCGGAAGTCCGTTATGTCCGTTGGTCATCCCAATAAAATGAAATAGTTATTTCGGGAGTTTGCTGCATCTGACAAAAATCGTTCGGTGAATCTTTGTTTGCTCCTCATTCTATTTTTGACCTTACTTTATCTCGTTTGGTGAATAATGAAAAACTTCGTGACACTATCCTAGTTTAGTTGTTCATCTTTTTGTAGCATTTAGTTAATAATCCAAGCGTAATATCAGTTCTCATGTCCTTAAAACGAAACATTACCTTTCCCTTTTCAATTTATTTTTTCCCAAGTATTTCAATCTAATTTCATTTGAAATTTGAAAAGTTATATTATGGTTGTATCTTAATTATTTTAGTGATTTTCTTCTTGAATTTTATAAAACAACAATTTAAACACGAAATAATGATTCAATTACAAAAATACTGAACCAGCTATAATTCAATTTGATACAAAATTTAAAATAATTATGAAGAATTATAATAAGTTAAAATGATCTACAGAAATTGAAATGAATGATTTGACTTTTTCACAGGGTGAAATGTGAGTGGGTAAACTTTAATTTTTACCGTTCTCTCCCCTGTTTTTGAATACTTTACTCAGTTTTTATACTTATTCAGTTTTTTTTGTTACTGATCGTCGTAAACAAAGGTATGTACCCTCTGAGTGCTTTAAAAGCAACTTCGCCTTTGACACCCATTGGTGAAAACCTGTGTTGTTCACAGTCAAGTTCTATTCGACAATTTGTCATTCATCACACCCCAAACAACCAATTCGAACCAGGATATAATTTTTCTGTCATCCGCGTGGTACAAAAAGAGGAATAAGAGGCTCAGCAGAGGTTAGACGGAAATTGGTTTTCATATTTATTGAAAAAATGCAAATCAGTCAATGGAGAAAGAAATAAAAATGGCAAATCGGTCTAATCATCTGTAAAACAATCGGATAACCTTACTTTTTGAAAGGTTGTCAAGGTGGCTTATATTGGGTAACTAATTTTTCACGGCCACTGAACAATATATATTTCTATTTGATATCCTCACACACACGCACAGAGGTATTTATTAAGTTTAGTATATATGTATATATGTATCATGGGACATAAGTAAATATATACACACATATACACATATATATCAGTATACTTATACTTAGCAAAACATGTATGTACACAAATATCTGATCCAGTAAGACATAAGAAAGATATAATTTATGTTTATGCATGTTATGTGCGTATCATGAGTAGAGATTTCATTTAGTTTGCATGTGCTTCATTTACATACACACACGCTCGCGCACGCACACACACACGCTCGCGCGCACGCATACACACACACACACATATACATATATATATATATATATATATATATATATATATATATATATATATATATATATATATATATATATATATTATATTTATAAATATATTCGTATCAAGCCTTTAGTGCGTATATGTCATATATATACATATGTATATATATACAGTTTTCTTTGAAGGCCTTTGAACCCCCGAGGGCTTTTTAGCAGAGTCAATTAGGTGAAAAAAACAAGAGGAACAATCCCTCTGTTTACCAAGGCGTCTGAAAAAAAAAGAAAGGAAAAATCATAATTGTACGCACATTTTCCAAGTTATATTCATATATATTGAAGGATCATGGGGGGGGGGGCATATTTAACATCATCATCAACATCTCTCGCTATCTTGTCTATCCATTGTCAAAATAAATTCTTTCCATCAAACATTCTTGAACTTGTAAGATCATACAAAAATCATCAATAAAAAACACATAATTCAACGAACAAATTGATATAAAGAAATCGACGAAGACAGAGAAAGAGAGGAGGAGAGAAAGGGAGAGAGTGGGGAATAAATTCATACATTTTAGTGAGGATTTAAATCATCGTGGAAATGTAAGAAATACAAGGCAATGGCAAACTACAGTTATAAGTGTTTCAAGAAAAACTTGGACAAAGGACGTCAACAAGTTAAAAAAGGCATGTTACCAAATCCTAAAAATGAACACTCATATTAAACACAGATCAATAATCTATTTGGTAGATAGACCCAATTATGGATCAGAATCAATCAGTTTTTTTAATTATATATAAACAACGAGAGAGAGAGAGAGAGAGAGAGAGAGAGAGAGAGAGAGAGAGAGAGGGAGAGAGAGAGAGAGAGAGAGAGAACATATTGGTAGAATTTCCAGTGTCATCCCACAGGATAACAATGCAAAATTAGAAAAAAATCATAGAGGAAAAAAGAGGAAGAAGGGGAAAGAAGAAAAAAAAGAAGGAAATAGAAAGGACAGAAGGAATAGGGAGAGTGGAATGGAAATAGAGAAGGAGATGAGGGGTGGTTACCAGAATCAAAGTTAAGAGACAGAAAGCATTTCATGAAGGAATCATAACTGCGAGTTATTTCTTGACAAGTATAGTTTGAGAGGAAGAGGGGACAGAAGAGAGAGACAGAGAGAGAGAGAGAGAGAGAGAGAGAGAGAGAGACAGAGACAGACAGACAGACAGAATTTGAAACGTATTGCGTAATTAAAAAATCTTTGAAGCATTTATTTGTGTTCTAATAGCTAGAGAATTGCATAAAGTTGGTCGTGAAAACATAGACATTTTTGCGTATTTAAAGCAGGTTTTAGAGTGTTATTTCTTCGGAGGTATTTGAAAAATCAGTCTTTGAGCGATAGGAGGGAGAAAATGTGGGAGGGGGAGAAATGAAAGGAGTGATGAAGAAAGAGAGAAGAAGTAAGTCAGGGGAGAAAAGAAGGAGAAGTACATAGGATGAAGGAGGAATGGAAGGAGAGAGGGAGAAAGAGAAAGGCAGAAGGAGAAAAAGGGAGAAAGGGAAGAAGAGAGAGAGAGAGAGGGGGGAAATTGGGGGAAGGTGGAACATGAAATCGGCTAATCGACTCCTGGGCTATCGCCCAAAATCCACACCATCTATCCACACCTCCTTACAGGTCGAGTCAAGGATTACTCCTTGCTGCTGCATTTCAAACTTTTCATAAGCGACCGCTTTATGTGAGAACGTAATATTACCTTGGATAGTGTAATGGTTTGTACATCTGCCTCACTCGCAAAAGGTTCCGGTCCGATTTGTGTTGTTTGGAAAACTCTCCATTAGGACGAATTCCCCTGTGCACAAAGCAGCCAACTGAGTACATTCTAAGCTCTTTTATCAAGCCGGATAGATTCCTGCAGTGGACTTGCATCCAGTCAAAGGGTATTCATCGTAAAAAAGGAATAAAGTCCTGGTCTCTACTCCACTTGAATCTTCCCAGGATTATGAAGCTGACGCATGTAACAGTAATTGGGATTTGCTTCGGGCTTCCATATTCCTCGTCTCTTAAGAGATAGACGCTCTCTTTTACAAATATTTTTAATGTCTTATTTATTTGCCAACATAAGATCTGTTTTGTTGCTGCAGCCTATTTTCATTGTCGAATTTAGTTAGAGCTAAATCTAAGCAACTTTTCTCGGTTTGTTTTCGAAGTAAACATTAAAACCATGTCAACAGAACACCTATAAGCACTACTTAGCCTTAGTTGAGATGATTTAACTCACTTTTATGCAGGAAGATGAAGTGGCAAGGCGGTGGGCCACGGATAGCAGCATAATGTGGGCAACGCCTGCCTGGTAAAAGCAGCTTGACAAAACAGAAAAACAATTAAACAAACTGATCAGATTAGTCATTCAATAGAAACCATTAGGTGACCAATGTCTTTTGGCAGTGGCTGTGTTGGCCTTAGTTAGTCATAAATTGAAAAATTAGAGAAAAGAGCGATCAATGAATAAGTTACTTCTTTCCACCTCTGGCGATCACTAAAAAGTCCGAATTTAAAAAAGCGAACGTGACGCAAATTAAGGGGCCAATTTAGCATAAACTTAGATTGTAAATTGAACTCCCTCGCTAAAATCTAGGTACGGGCAAAAAACGAAAAAACTGTTTATTCGAGACATAAGTCAAGTGTTAACATGAGTTGAGCGTTTGGATCTTAGTAATGACCGGATTCGGGTTCGCACTAGGTGTAATATAAGGTTGATTTGAACACAATCCGGAATTATTTCAGAATCATAAAATAGACACTCGAAGGATTAAGAAAAACAGATTGTAAGACAAACACTCAAAATCAAGTTTATCTTTATAATAACCAATGTTTTTGAATTCCTCGGATCGGAGTTTTTGGCAAAAATTATTCATCTGTCTCTGTATATTGTTTCCTCTATATGTTATACGATTTTCTATCTTCTTGATGTCTGGTTTGGAGTTCGAACTCAGGGTAATCGGTCCTGCTATACAGAGAAAAGTCTCCATATTTCTCAACTAATATCTCGATATTCTTAAATATCTCTATATGTAGAAGTCAAAAAACTTGACTGATCGAGTGACAGAATTTTGGACACGGGATGTAAGTTAGAACCAGGACTAAAAAGGGTAGTAAATGAAAAAAACAAAAAAAAACAAACCCAAAACAACAATTTATTCAAGATAATTTATCTAAGCAAGAGAAACTAAAAGCTGTTATATTATTAATCAGCAATGACGGATGCCGACCACTTCACTTAGAAGAACCAACTGTTTCTTATAAAATTGAGAATGGATAAATCTGATAAATCTGAAATGTGACACCACTTTAAAAGTTTTTGACGCTGAAGGAAGGGCTCAGGACATTGAAGATACATGACAGCATCATACATATCAAGTTTTTTTTGGGGGGGAGGGGGTTCTTCAGATTTTTTCAACGTTTAAAAAGAACGGAAATGCCAAGAATCAAAGTGTGTCGCTGATGATTTTTTGTTACTGATGTTTAAAAAAAAATTGTGATGAATTGATTTGCTTTGTTTAAAGATTTGGTCTCTTTTTTTTCTTTTTCTTTGTTTCCTCCTTTCTTCCTTCCATTTTTCTATCCGTCGTTTTCTTATTTTTATTATTTCTCTTTCTCTCTCTCTTCCTCTCTTTCTTTCGTTTTCTTTTATCCTTATGACTTTATTTCTTTCTTCCCCTTCCATACATCTATTTTTTCTTTTTCCCTCCACTTTTCGTTTTTTCGCTCTCTTTTGTTTTTTCATTCGTTTTTATTGACATCTCACTCAATTTCTTTCTTTCACTCTTCCGGACGTTTTCTTTTGTTGATACATCTGTCTTTCTTTCTTTCTTTCTTCATCTTGCCTTTCTCTCTTCGTTTATTTTTTCTTTCTTTTATCTTTCTCTATCTTTCTTCCTTTCTTCTCATCATTTTCATGTTTTCATTTATAGTTCTCTTTCTTATCCATTTTTCATTATTTCATTCATTCATTCTTTCATTCGTAAATTGTTTTTCCCATCAGTATTTTTTCTTTGGTTGCTTTTCCTTTTATTCTCTCATTCCTTTCGTTATTCTGTTTTCTTTTTCCGATGAGGATATTTTGTATTCCTGTCTCCATCCATAAGTGCTGCAGGCGATTCATTTTTCGAATTATAAAAGAAATTATTTCAATGGTTTATACCCTCTCTCCCTCCCTTTCACCTCTGTCTCGTCTCCTATCACCTTTCTCTCACTTGCCCTCTCTCTCTCACCCTTCGTTCTCTCATCTGCTCTGCCTTGCCTTATCTCTGTCCTCGTCTTTCTTTCTCTCTCCACCGTTTTCTTTCTCTCCATTGCGTTCTCTCTATCCAAAACACCTTACTTTCATCTTGCCTCCTGTCTTTCTTGTTTTCTCTCTATCTCTAGCCCCCCTCTCTCTCTCGACTTCTCTCTCTTTCTTCCTCTCAGTCGTTTTCTCTCTTTATTGTATTCTCTCTATCCCACGCACATATACCTTACTTTCATTTTGCCTTCTTGCCTTTTCTCTCTCTCCCGCCACCTTCTCTCATTGTTGTGCATTGGTTAATGGTAGCGAAAAGCCGCTATCTTCCTGTCCGTGGGTTAATTTCCATTCGGAAATGAAAGCACCATACACAAAGCAGATTCGAAGACCGAACCACAAATCCTGACACACAAAAATAGACAATTATCCATTTTAATTCCCAAACTTACTAACATTCATATCCCCAGATAAAGATATACAAGTAAAACGCATTATTCATATTGATCTGTCTAAGAAGAGAAATGAATTTAGGTTATTCAGGGATGTATTATTCAGTCATAGGTCTTCGGTTAGAATATGTACAGCTTTGTACACATGTAATTTTGTTGTTTGTTCGCAACCGATCATTTTTCACAGATTCACATAGACTCATGGGTAAGATTATACACATACAGGACCGGTCCGTCCCGTCCATTAGGCGAATGTAGTCGGTCACACTCCAAATAAAAAAATGTCATCATATTACAGCCGGAAGCAAATTTCAAGTCTCGTCCAGGGTTCATGAAACTTTTGCGCTGGTCACGTAGATATACATATTTCAAATTTATTTATAGCGTTTCTGTTGCTCTTAGCAACGTGATTTTTAAAAACGAAACAATAGAAACGTTTTTTTTACTAAGAATGTTTTCCTTGAAGACGTGTATGCGTATGTGTGCGTGCGTGAGTGTATACGTGGGCAAAAATCCTTCATTAATACAATGCATGAAAGGCCAGAGAAAAGAATGTCTTATGTTCTAATAACTTTTTAATTAACCCTTTTGTTTACGCATGGGTGAACACAAGTCAATAGTTAATTTACAGAAGAAAAGTCCAAAACTTGCATCTGTTATCACAGTCGTTTTTCCAAACCATTAGGGTTTTGTGATTTGTTAATGGCTAAATGAATAGCCGGAAGCGTTCGATCGAAAACTGTTGAAATATTCTCAGCAATAATTTAGTGCCTCCTCAATATGCTCACAACTTTTATGGGGTAAAGAAAATCAGTAATATCTCATCTAGACTTAGATCCTTTGGTGATCAGATGAAAATTGTTGCACATCATTTGATGTTTTTAAACCGGGTATATTTACATAAGTTACCCTCAAAACGTATTTGACGATGAGGGATCAGTGAATATAACAACAGACGTGACTTGTTATTCGTGTTTACTTCTATTGAGCATTCACCCATGTGAATCCGTTGTGTCGGTTTTAAATTGAAAAACCAATTTATGATATCTTTAAGAATACTAATTACACAGAAAAATTCTTTGTGTTGATTTTCTACCAACATATTCGACCGAAGAATTTGACCATTAAATGTTTCCACGTTGTGAACCATCTCATTTCTATCGATTTGTTTTTCCTTCAAATAACCGAATAATATCCTAATGTACCTGGTTGAAACGACACCAAATATACATGGCGTTTCCAATCAGTGGAAAATGATAAAAATAAAGACAGCATCGTAAAACATTTATGGAATAGTGAAATTACTCTGAGAACTTCATAAAATAACTTTCGATAAGCACTTTTTATTTTCATCTGACGGTGAAAACGAAGCCAAAATGCAGCGGTCCGTGTATTACTAACCAGGTAGATCATGTGGACAGGAAATGTGGGGTGGGAGGAATGAACGAGATTGTGTTTCGCTGTCAAAGGACATTGAACTCTGTGGTCAGAGAATTTGATCATTCAGGCGGTAATTGATACCAGGTAATATGAGGGTCAGAAAATTCCTCGGCAGATAGCAATACGCGCATTTTTTTAGAATTTAGAAAAAATAGTATAAAATAACATCCATATACAATACATTATAATAATACTTTATCTGTAATAACAAACTGCATGTAGTATGACATAAGCTATATATTAAAACCGTAGCTGAAGGGTAGATGCTGTTTGTTAAACCCTGCATGTTGATATTATTGTTTTATTTTCAAAAGATGAACAATTGAGGATCCCAACTAGATAAAATTCACACCCAGTACCATAACATTAAATTTTGTATAAAACATTTCGAAAAATATTGGGAAATAATATTTGAAAAATATTGGGAAATAATTGACTGAAATGATATAAATTTGCTTCACCTTGTTTTGAAGTGTCCACTTTTCATGTATCACCACAATTTGTTTCAAAGATAGAACATTTCCTCTCCGATCATGAAGCGAATCGGGTTGGACGGATTCATTGGCCCCCTAGCTCACCAGATGCAACTGCCATGGAGTTCTTTTGTGGGGCTATATTAAAGGCAGAGCAAAGAATATGTCAAGCCAAATCCACCATTGATAGGAAAGATACTGGTGGGAAATTGAACATCTTCTAGATGTGCTACTAATAATGCCCATGTTGGAATGTAGTGATGTGTGTAAAAAAAACCCTAAAAACTCCACTACTTTGCCATTATACTGTAACGAACCCCTTAAAAATTATGTTGATATTTGTATATGTGATAGATTTTCAAAGTTATGAATATAGTTTATGGACACCCGATGTATATTTTCCAAAGCGAAGGAATGACAAACACAATTTTCTTAAAGTGTTACAAAAAGTTGCAACCGTCAGAGGGGGAGCTAAAGATATGAGGGATCTGAGGGTGCTTGGCTCCCTATGGGGCCTCCCCCAGCATTTAGTGAGATTAGATGGAAAAGGAAAATTTGCAATAAATAGACATGCACTATCAGTTAATTGGTGGAAAACTATTCCAAAGGCTAAAACATTATTTATAGAATTCATATATGTGCTAATATATCCTTGTTAATGTGTAATGTTGGTAGAAATGCAACAGTGAACTACTATTTATAAAGCCTTTTGGCCCCCTCTATTGTAGGTGGAAGGGTGGGGACTGTAAATGGGCCCCTCTCCTCGCTGTGCTTTTGTTTTTATATATAATCACTTGACCTTTTATGGGAGAATGATTCTTATGTAAAATAACAACTGTGTTTTCTTTTTTGCAATAGAAATAATAACAGCTGATTTGTTATGTATTGTCTTTCAAATGCACTTCGACTTGAAGGGTTGAAAAGAGTTGCCACTGCATTGATCTTTACCGTGTTGATTCAAAAACGATCGAATTCGTTTTGAATGGAGAGCAGCCGAATTCTGACAGAAAGGTAAACAAACGAACCCTCCAAAGAACAGATTCAATAGAATTCTTTCATGCAGTAACTTTTACTTTTGGTCTGATAACTTGAAAAGAGAAAATTTTCACACGAAACCCCGTTATTAATATGTATGGATTTGTTGTCCGGTATGCTGACCAATCCCACTTACTCTTTTCCTCCTCTCTCTCTCTCTCTCCATCTCTTTTTTTCTCTTTATCTCTGTTTCTATCTTTCTCTCTATATACATATGTGTGTGTGTGTGTGTTTGTGTGTGTGTGTAGAGTGAAGTTAGTGACATCGCTGTTGGTGCTTATTACCTCTAAGTTTATTCCACAAATCAAACGGGCCGGATTAGTTGTAGTGATATGCGGAACCCAATATACTCACGTGATGATGATTTTTTTTCGAGATGTAAAACCTCTTTTTCTCTTCACCTTTCAATAGTCATTTTCATCAACATTCTGTCGGATCATCGGAACAACCACACACACACACACACACACACACACACACACACACACACACACACACACACACACACACACACATATTCACGAAATATTAACATACACTGGGTTATTAACCTTGTATATATGCACATATGTATATTTATAAGATAGAGATGTTTTTGTGTATCTGTTTGTCACGCTATGAAAAGTACCTAAACATGGGAACAGCAAAACCAAATTTGACATGCCTACTCAATGGACCTGGTGGAGATTTTAAAACAAAGTTTTTAGAAAAATATTTCAAAAGACTTCAGAGTGAAGTTATATTTACTGTGTAACTATAATGCCCAAGAGGAACTTCTTTTCGCTCATACACTTATCTTCTTGATTCATATATTGATGTATAATTCTTTAACGGCTGTAAAGTGAAGGGAAAGATTTAAGGGGTCAAATTGAGTTGAAATAAGACTAAAATAAGTAAATCAAGATTAAAAAGTTCGGAGGAAAAAAAGAATTTTTAAACGTCTCAGAGAGGGAGCTCTATTTATGACATGACCACAATGCAAAATCAGACCCATAGAATAGTGCACCATTTACTCGTTAAAATTTCAAAGATTTCATGCATATATTAAATTAGAGTTTCTTTCATTTATTGAAATTTCAGTTACAGATAGATAGACAGAAAGATAGATAGATGATATATAGAGAGACGGAATTTTATTCATTCTAAATTTTTTTCATCGTTATATTTCACATGGAAATCAGTATCTTTTGAGAAACAGTGTGTATGAATGAGAGAGAGAGAGAGAGAGAGAGAGAGAGAGAGAGAGAGAGAGAGAGAGAGAGAGAATTTCACATCTAATTTTATTAATAACTTCTCATTTCTATGGTGGTCCTGATTGAAAACAAACGCCCTGTAACGTCTATTTTCCAGCATTAGCGCCCTTTTTCTGACTGTGCAATGGAAGATTGGTATTAAATCAAAATTAAAAACGAATTCATTTAACACTATCTGATTTCCATCTATCTTTCTGTCTTTTCATAGTAAGTCTAGTACATTTGATTGTGTTTATATCTGCCCTATCTCTGAAACTGATCAGTAGCAACAAAGCTGTAAATATCTATGTATGTATGTGTGAGTGTGTATGTGCATGTGTATAAGCTGATTCAGATATGAAATAACTAAAAACCATGAAAAGAGAGAATGAGACACAAAGAAATAATCAGTAGGAGTAGACATTAGACAAAGAGGGAGGAATACAGACAGACTGTAAGTCAGGGTGGTCCTGAGTTGGTGGAGTGTCTGTAAATCGACGTCCACCCAATTGCAAGTTGATACTCGGACAGGAAAAGGCAGTTTACCCGGGATCGATACGATCGGAATCGAAAATATTCCTCGTGGGTATATTCCCTTTCCTCAGCCATCTCATATATATAAATACAGAGTTAAAGTTAAAATGATGATCGCTGTCACTCGATACCAGTATGGTGGCTAGCACTCTCAACCCCGTTAAGAGACGTTGAGCCTGGTCATTATACAGTAACATTCTGGGAATACCAGGTGCCGTATGCACCAACTGTTCTGCAACCATCTCAGCCTATGCTCTACCACCAAATATCTTACCAGACCGTGGGCCCAATCCCTCTTCATGCACACGCTCCGAATATAATCATGCAGTTTCTTTGATTGAAGGACACATGGGCCGGCGCTCTGATGCAAAGGGCTTGACAGCCCGTGACAAGCAACTGGTGTCGAACTAAGCATATTCACCAACCAAGCAGCATGCATAACTCGAACAACTGCTACTGATTACAGTTTTATTCGATTCCCTAAAAATTCCTTGCCTCGCTAGTTATATATAGAGCTGGATAGTCGGCATTTTATAATGAAATTTAAGTATATGTGTATCTTAAAGTTAACTGTCCATGGATTATGGATTAAATTTTTGATAGAGATATATACTCATAAATAGTGTTGTAAAGAACATTTTCTCGGCTTTCCAACTGTATATTCCAAAGTTTTGCATCTATTATACGTGAAAAGTTACAGACAAAAATGTGAAACTAGGTATTTAGCATTTTGTAAGGAAATTTGTAAAATGGCAAATGCCTAGCTTCACATTTTTGGCCGTAACATTTTATGCACAACAGATACAGATTGACAAGATATTATGCCAAAAATTCTCTTTCGATTTGTGTATATCTGTGTTTATCTCTACCCAAAAATAAATCCATAATCCGTAGACAATGAAATAAACAGATACTGGAAAATTCCATGTAAAATGCTAAAAACCAAGTTTAACGCTTTTGGCCAGACCAAGCTAAGTTAGCAACTGACCAACCAAGTAGCAGGCGTAACTCGAACTTCTGTTACTGATAACAGTTTTATTTGATTCCCTGCCTTACTAGTTTATTCTGACCCTAGTCTTCAGTGACGAATGAACAGAAGGAATATTGGTTTAGCTTTCTAACTATTGCTCTACAATTAGTGGCGATATATAAAGCTCAGTTTGACACAAGGCCTCAATTCTGGACCACTCAGTAATGATTGAACTCATCACGCAGTTGTAATGATCTTTAACCATTATTCCTGGTCTTGGTGAGTCAATATCTTTCTATAATAAGTAAACACCCCCTTACCTGTCCATATATTCAAGTAACATTCACATACTTATAGACGAAGTGATATGGGAAAGTTCCCGAACTGTTTAATGGAAATGCACACGCAGATGACGCTTATTGTTACCCAGCCAGTCTGCCAATAGGCTTCGTACTATCTATTCGTGTTTTCGAAATTCTTTGTCTGGATTTTAACGAATATTCTTTTGGTCGAACGCTGGTTCTTGTGTGGCATTTCAAGGCTGGTCGAATGACGGTTCAAGATTGCCATATTTCGCCAAAAGGCCATTTTGTCGGTCTGTCGGTAGAGCTATAGCCACAAAAGTTGCAGGGTAAATTCCATTTTTTTGCTTTGTCCAATATATATATATATATAATCTTTTTAAATGGCATCTCAAATTATTACACGTGCGTTATAATAAAGCTTAAAAGTAAGTATCAAATGCTTATTTTTAATTGATGAATCATTTTAATTGTTCGAAATGCTCTCGTCGTAAGACAGAGTTCACATTGTCAAGATATTCTGTTGCAAACATCCACCCCAGTATATCTTTATTTTTCGCCTCTACCTATTTGCGTACCTTATCCTGTTTCTATCTCCCTCTCCCAGCCCTCTTCGTGATCTTCGTGTTGCGCTTTATAAGAATGGATGGGCGCAGAAGACTTGGGTGTAGGAGACAGAGGAATGCCTCATTAATGGCTTGCTGAAAAAAAAAAAAAAACGAAAACAAAAGTAAATGCTGTTTTTGTGGCGTAAAGCAAACTTGCATCGATCAGGGACTACCCGCATTTGAATTCTATGAGATCTTAGAGAAGCTAAAAAAACTCGATTTAGTGGATAAGTTTATGGGCTAAAATAGTCGGTAGGAGATTTTTTATCAGCAAACATTACTTTTAAGTGGGAAAGTCCATGGCTAAGGAGAGCGAATCAAGAAAATGACACTGTTCATTACGTATGTAGATTGTTGAAAATGCCATCCTTCTGTTTTGAGGCAGATCTCACATCGTCAAGATTGTAAGTTACAAACATCAACTAACGTGCCTTTCGTAATAATACGTTCATTCGCTTCGATTACAGTCTATACTTGTTTAAGTGAGTCTCGTCGCATAAACCTTGTCATTAAGGTCGTCTTTTAAGAGAAAATCAAGTGCTGTTAATTCTAGGCACAAAAGTGGGTGTTCAACTTTCTCTTTTCGTCGCATCGATTAGCGTGGAAATGATTAAACAGGGCTAACACAACAAAGGTAATTGGATGACGCTCCTATTTTGTTGAAAATAAAACTCCACCTCTCAAACAAATAGCTGTAGACTACGTGACACAGTTGATCTTTGAAGCATGAAGCACATGTGTGTATCTATCAATGTATCAGGTAACTCTAAAAGTTTGTGCGTTTTGGGGGTTTATTTCATTCACTGATTGAATTGCGGAAATACACGCTATCCTAAACTCTCTGACCAAGCAAGGAGTGTTTCATGGAGCAAAATAAGTGACAGACTGAAAGCGTTCGGTCTATAAAATACACTGCATGTGAAAGAACTTCCCCTCCTTTAAGAGATTTTAAGATTTCCCAAACGTTGTGTGTGATATGGCGATGGGAACTTCTGCATCCATGTAATATTTAATGAGGAAATGAGATAATCTTTTTACGTACATGCTTCTGCATGTGTGACCCATTTTCAATATAGCCAGGTTTTGGCATCAGTATTAGCTTGTAGTATCTCTGTAGATACCTTCACCCAAAGCCTAACCCTATCACAATCCGATGACTTCAATATTACTGGGTTTTATTTATGTTTCCATCATTTCACATAGAAAGAAGACGTATCGAATCAAATCAGAGTTTTGTGGGCGCTAACAAATCACATCTCAACCTCCTATTCATCAACCCGAGAACTGTTCATACAATCACGGGTGAAAAGTGTTAGAATAAAAAGTATCTCATCACTGTTTTTTTCCGCTCTATAATCACAGGTCATCCGTCATCATCCAGTGCTTTTTTACAGCAGAAGATAGGATAATTCAACATGTACATATCGGTTTTCCTAAACTCCCACAGCGGATAATATTACTATTTTAATTCCTATATTGTATAATGACCGGATTTAGAAGAAGTAAAATTGAATTATTCATTGCGAGACTTTAACCTTTTCAAGACTAACAACAAAGCAATTTAAGAAGCTCAATGTCTGAATTTTTAAAATGGTGTGAAAAATCCAACCACGCATTGATTTTTGTTTTATTGTTAAAGGAAATTATTTCTCGTCAAATGAAAGATCCAAGTCTGCTGTACTATTTACCCATTGCTCGCAAAGGAAGAGACGGGGCCGTGCCTTCCTCAAAAGCATTAGTGCGAAATGAACGTAAACTGTATAAGCCGTGCTGTAGACCGTTAGGCCACCCACACTTCCATCCTACATAAGAAGTAAGTGGAAAAAGCAAGGAAGTTGTTCATCACATGAACTTCAGTAAAACAAATGCCATGTACAACAAATATGTTGAAGTCAAAGACACATCAATCAAAATCGAAAACTCAGAGCTGAAGAAAGTTGACCCCTACATCTACCTAGGACCACGGATCTCCAAGAAATATTTAAAGGAAGAAGATATTCAGCGAAGAATCACTCTCGGCTGGTAAGATTTCGAAATCACATCAGTCCTAAAAAGAAGGATATGCAATGAATGCATCCTCCCGATAGTCACCAATGGATCTGAAACATGGGGCCTGACCAAAATTTTGACATTCAAACTGAGAAACTTGCAACGTGTACAGGAAATAATGATATTCAACATCACATAGAAAGATCAGAAGAAAGAACAGTATATTAAGAAGAAAATGGGAGTCAAGTATATCATTGATAGCATTTAAAAAGTCAAACAGCAATGGGCTGATCATGTTGCAAGAATGACAGACAAGTGCAGGATTGAGGCTGGAAAAATAAGATGACCCAACGAACTTGACAATTTCAGAAAGTATTAGCTTCGCAACGCCCATGATAGAGACGTTTGGTGAATCTCGGAACAGGTCTGTATCCAACAACGGACACTAAAAAGTTGCTGCTGCTGCTGCTGGTGATGATGATCACATGCCAGAAGTCATCACTGAATGTTTTATACACCGGAGGTATGATAACCATGATTAATTTTGGCTAGTATTTATTTCATCATTATATTAGTTGCTTTTCATAGAATCAAGATAATATTGCTGCTATTAATACAACTAGTGTAAAAAGAATAACAAATATCAGAAAGAACGAGGAGTAAGTTTAAAGGTGAGATTTATCTTCTGTTAGCCATAGGGTTCTCTTGGCTCAATCGGCGAGACAAACTGAGCGGTTAACCAGGCTCCCGGGAGCAAAAGACGTGTGAGTTCGAGTCCCACCGTGAACTTTTTTTTCCAATCTGTACTGTTTACTGACAGTCATAGACTGACTATCTGACTGGTTGCTTCGGAAATCAAATTAAGACAGAGGAAATACTAGTAAGAAAATCAATGATGCTTATATAGTAAAGATAAATTTAAATAATACTACAGGAGATATGCCAATACAATAAGCCTCGACGGCGAATGATATCGAATGTAATCTGTCGGCAACTTATACAAGGCTCACGCAATATACAGAAACAAAACTAGAACTCTCCCCGCAGATTAGACTATTATACCGATGCTTTTCTGGTTTCAAGTTTCATTAAAGATGAAAGTAAAAAACAAAACAATGTGTTTAAAATCACTTCATCTAAGAGGATAGAAGAGGAAATTAATAAACCTAATAAATTAGTCACAGGGACATGTTTGGCTCTTCTCAACTTGAGAAGCTGCCAAAAAGCAACTTTCAACACGCCACGATGGTTAGTTCACTACTAAAATAGACTTTATACTTTTGAGCAACGGATTCCGTGACTAATAATTTTATAGATATGAAAGACACGCTTATCTAATCGGAAGGGTTATTTGGCGCCTTAACAGAATGTGGTCTGCTTTTTACCCCTTCTTTTGTAAATGACTTCTTCCTCTCGATAGATTTCTCGAATGATAATTCTCGACAACACCTGTATACGAAGAGGGAAAGCAAAGTTGCTCCCTGTGTCACACGCTACATGGGGCAAATGGTTTTGTCTCCATTTCCCAAACAATCCATCGAGACCCAAGCATTTTTTGTCACAATAGTATTTTCGACGCCCACGATGAACTGCGATACAGGGCTAAAGGGCTTCAACTGACCTGCTATTTACCAAGAGAAAAAGTGGATTCATGCCACTCCCAATGTCTTTAGCGCTAAGTGAACACCTGCACCTATATACCTATATGCACTTAGTAATACATATAATGATAAATAGAAAAAGGAAACCTATGTGAAATTACTTCGAAGATAACATTCTTATAGACATTATATATTTTCAGTAATTACGGGCCTAAGGATCTGTATACCAATAATCATTCTAATCGGTTCAGCAGTTCTTAAGTTCAATATTTTTTGCACGTTGACATATCGTTGTTTATATATATATGTGAACAAACAATCTGACCGACCGTAACTCACCATAGTTCAATTCCTGTCAATTTTGTCAGCAAAATCGGTTTCGATTACAGAAATGTTCCCCATTTGTAATGAATGTACCTGAACTACTCTCTGCTTCGTTGTTAATGCAATGCTAATTGCTCAGCTACATTGCAATCAGAAATGTCTTTTGTGCCCAGCATAAGCAGATTACCTAATTCATGCGCGAAGGTGTTGCTCATTACTGATGCGAGTCGTTTCACCTTCTGAAAAAATGTTTTTGTGTAGGTTCGGTTAGTTCATATCTTTCTTCATATGTTTGGCTCCTGAGACAACTTGATTGTTTGGAACCAGATGGCTCACCTCTGGACAAGCTGCCATCCATCTTCTCAGCGCTAATGGGTTCTCCGTCAGCTGAACTGTTCCTCCATCACCTTTGATGAAATCATTGTTTTCTTCGTGAGCCTTCATTGCGATCGCAGAGAAATCTCTGACTGGTGAACAACAAAGTAACCATTGAGAGACTTCCTTGCCACTTCTTGATATTGTTCCTTAATGCGTATCATCGGAGGTAGATTGGAAGCCATATTGCATAGTTAACCTTGTTGTTAGCAAAAACGTATTGTATAAGATCAAACAGTGACTCACAGTACCGTCTGAATTCATCTTCTCGAAATGATCGGATCAAAATGGTCAGCTCCATCCTACTGATGAAAAACCAGAACTTGCATTGTAGGCTCCTCAGTTCCATGCACCAACTTTCAAAAGTGAGTTGGTGTTATCAGATGTCTGTTTCCTTTGGGCGTTGTTTGCAACCTTCATGACATCATACCGACTACATTCTGTTATCTGATGTGAAAGGCGTGATCTGATTACACTTGATGCTGAAAGAAAAGACAAATCTGCTATACTACACCAGCTGCGAACACGGGCACTAGTCCAGCCTCTGTCTTTGAGTACAGTTCTGATTTCTAAACAGTCATTACGTAGACCTCTGAACATTGTCACTGATAACTTGACCACTCCATAATGCTCTGGCCTGTACCATTTGATCAGCTCAGCGAGAATATATAGCGGCTGGTCAGCAGCTATGAATGGTGTTTGTTCTGGATTTAGAAATGCTACTGTATCTCTAACTTTGTCCATGACATGCTTCATTGTCACCACAGAAAGTGTCTTGTCTCAGAAGAGAAGCAGCGATGTAATGCTAACGTCAAAATCCCGCCTCCATGTTGTGTTGACTGAAAAAAGTATCGACTTCATGGGTTTGGCTAATATTCTCCAGTCAGTCATAATCATGTGCAAAGCTTTGCTGAATATACTGGCTCCGGCTATTCCTATTGAAGAAAATTGGTTAGATGTTAAAGAAGTATTTAGAAATCTTAGGAACCTTCTTTGTTTGGTTGTCTGAAAGTTGGAGTAGTGGTCTTATATCGCCTTTATCACAGGGGTTGGAATGTTGGAATATGGAAATAATTGTCCCATGGAAGGGTACAGTTGCAGTAGTAGGATTATGCTTAATGCTGTCCATAGTAGATGGGGTGAAGAGTCCCTTTCTCGGGTTAGGTGGGCATACTACTCTATCTACCACGTACTGACTCACCACAGATTCTCTTAGCAGTGTAGTTTAGTTTTCGAATAGCTTTTCTTTCCCTGTGGCTGGCTTTGCAACTTGGTTTAAGCGTGATCTAAAACATTTAAAACCTTCTTAGCTGGACGATTCAATCAATTTCCATTAAACACCAAAATCGCCTTAATCAGAAATTCATATAAGAAAAGATTAAGGACAAAGCCATCTTGAAAAATGGTCATCATCTTGAAATTTCAAGAGTCAAGAACCGTTTCCTTGTTAAGTAATCCATGGAGATTGTCCAAGACAATGTTCGTACTTGTATTACCAACTTAACGGTTATGCCACTTATTTGACTCACAATCGTTTTATGGTCGTTAGTAAACAACGTGGATCGGAAATTAAGAATTAACCCACTTTCTTCACTTAACTCCAGAGAAAGCGAGACTCCGGTGGGTCCATTCATATACGGTCAAGTGTCGATCCTGTGTTGTGACGCATTCCTTCCTTCATGTCGTTCAAAGCTACCTACTCGTGAAGGGTGGGGTGGGGTAACTTCCTTTTAAAAATCAGATATGGAATATTATAAAAGGTTTGAATCCAGAAATGATATATAGCACCTTCAATGATCACAACCTGTGTGCGAAACCTGGTCAACAAAAATATAGGTCACGTCCAAACAATACAGCAATTACTGTGAGTTTTTTTCAACGCCAGTTCAAATTTAACTTATATCAGCCCCATTACAAAAATTATAGTTGCTAGAGTCATCCTGAAATACCTGACACTCAGTAAGAATCCAACACCCCCTGTAATTTTTCTCCTGTCCACTAGATGGGGCCAATTTTCATTTAAGCCCCTTTCTTATCGTGTATCAGTATTATAGTGCAACACACTTCAGAGGTATATCAGAGCTGTGGATGAGAACTGCCCAGAATGCATACCTGTCTATCCATGATATGGTCGTGGTACTGGGACCTTCACATTATCGTGCCATACACCTCGTCCATAGTTTAAGGGGTAGACTTATCATATTCCACTGACAAGAAAGTATGGTTAATGAGCAGCATGTTTGAATATTTCTGCACTTGAAGTTTAGTGAGAACCTTGCCAATGTCATAACTGATGGCATCCTCAACAACAGCTTATAGCTTCGAGGATTCTGATCTGGATAAACCGAGAGCATACAAATTCCTAAATAACTTATCAACCCTCTTAAAGCTATCCATAACAAAATATGCATTTTTCTGTATATGAAAATTGCTACTCTGGCAACCATCATTGACAAGAATGTATCCTTTGCCAAACCAAGCAACCCCTCATGCACACACTTTGGATGGTTTATGAATGTTGGAAATGCTGTTCCGTTTCCATCTACATGGCCTGCCTGTACCAATGAACAAGACAATTTCATGCGGATGTAAAAGGCTGCCAGGACTGTTCCTGTATTAGGAAGGCAGTTTCATGCTAAGTAGGATGCTGTTTATAGGGACAGGACTGTTGAGAGTAGTGACTCAAAATAGCTGCAATACCACTACGATGGATACTTATATTTGTTGGAGCAACGGACAATCATATTCAGTTTAGGTTACATGTTTATAACGGCAATCCCGTTTTCCAGTTCTGACCAAGTGGAAGATTACTTCGAGTTCAACTTCTGTTGATTCTATTTGCTGATTGAAGTATCAATTAATGTAGTGAATAACTAGAAAGGTCAGTGTCAGACCCAGTATTCAACAGAAATAATTGTTTTATTGCAAGGTATTTTGTTTCTTTAGTTATCAAAGTAGCAATTTTCATAAAAATAAAGTTATCGATTGGTACAAATAATAGACAACGTAATAATTTGGCAGAAGCATCCTAACGTTTCGATTGCCAGATATATTTAACTCAGTTTGGTTTGATCTACAACACAGAATATCTTCAATTAAAAGCTGGTGGAGAAAGCATATTTTTTGCTGTGGCAGCGACTTACTGTTTCCATTGCCATAAGATTTACAGTAGATAGTTGATCATGTTGTGCACCCAGGTTATGATTCTAGCAGATAGATAACATGTCTGGGTCACAATCTTTTATAACATGTCTATAAAACCACCTTTGTCCCTTGGGTAACCTGCAATGTCTGCTACAGTAGCTCGTACTCGTAAGTAAAGCAATTACTTCTTCAATACCTTCTTGCTCATAGTTGCGGCATTGGAAATATAATATATATATATATATATATATATATATATATATATATATATATATATGTGTGTGTGTGTGTGTGTATAATATACATATGCATGTGTGCATGCGTGTGTGTACATGTGTATGTGCGTGTAAGTATCTATGTAAATTTGTAAGTGTGTCAATTTGTGAGTCAACCAGATTCATAGTCGTAGGATAGGGGGGGTATAAAATCACGTAATAAAGATCATTGATCCGTGTGTAAAATATATGCTTGGATGATTTCTATGGATAAGTTAGAAGTCCGTCTTGTGTCAAGTTGATGGACTTTACATCAACGAGGAAGATACGAAATTTGATGCCTAATTGCTAGGGTAGCAACCGCTTCCTGAGTACTGAACTGACCATTTCCTGTCTGTTCTATCTAACCAGTTCACCCCCTTTCTTTTTCTCTGGTCATTTATTAATCCATCGTAGTTTGTTCATCTCTTCTTCTCAGTCTCTCGATACTTTCTTGATCAATCTACTCATTTTTCTGTTCATACCGTGGACTGTCAACTGAGCTATAATATCTTTGGTAGATGATCACCGAAGTTCAGTGGTAAAGTGTTCGCCTCTCGTTCCGTAGGTCTTGGTTTCAATCAATGTCTGAGTCATTCCAATGACTCAATGCCTCTCTACTATGCATGAAAACTGGGATTAAGGAAGGCTGGAGAGGGATGTGCTTCGTCAGACTGTCTCACCCAAAACATACCCGTGATGGGTGCCCCAACGACAAGGAAACCGTGTACTGAGTTACGGGTCTGTATGCTATAGAGTCGTCCATCCTTGACACATATGTTACTGCCTAATGTTGATGCATCTTGTAGAGTATAGACGCCATACTTATGACTATTGCAATCTTGACGACTTCGACGTTAGTAATAAAGTCCCTCTACTGCGCACAAAGAATGGTGCAGAGGCTGTACTTATGGTAAAGATACAAGCAATGAATTATTGAACAAATAAATATATCCAAATTTACGTATATGATAGGTTAATTTAATTCGTCTGTTGTGTGTCACTTTCTTCTTTTTATAAATGGCACAAATTTGCTTTCTAGCCAAATGAATCGATAATCGTTTAATGGCCGCGAAGACTGAGACTAATTGCTGAGGGGTTGGGGGGGGGGGCGTTGGCAGATAAATAATGTACCAATAAGAGTCTTACATGGGCATCCTCTGCCATTTTTCCAGGGAGGAGCGGAAGGATAAAATCCAGGGTGTCAAGAGTCACCCCACGGATATATCATCCTTCTGGGGATGGGGTGCAAAAACAACTTTAAAACCTCTTCACCTTCGGAGAAATCCTATTGACGGGCGCCTATGGAGACTTATTTGAAGTGGTGGGAGATATATATCGTAGGCGATTCTCAAAGTGAGGCGCTGGAAGTCTCATGTGAGCATTGGTTAAAGGTGTTGAGAAACAAGGGGAAAGGGGGCAAAAAATTCAAATCGTTACAGCCTATCGTACAATTACATTTGTTGTAATAAAAAAATAATATTCAATTTATTATAAGTGAAAATCAACTTGAGTTAATTTTATTCGCATAACTAATATTAAATTCTGTTATTGTGTATATATTTGAGTCTGTTTGATTTTGTAAGGCCCTGTGAAAATGCAACGAAGTGCACGATTAGAAAGAAATGATACAAGTCTGAAAATTAAAAAATAGATGCATTAGTTCTTTTCTTGCGTGAAGATCTAGCAAAGATCGTGTGGCCAAATTTATTTTCAAATTCACATTTTGAATTGAGTGAAAAAACATCTAAAACACCTAGAAACATCTACATTCTCTAGATATATCTCTAAAATTTAGGAAACATATTGCAAGTTATCAATGAATTAAATGTGACTTCAATCTAAAACATTTATTTCAGTAAAATATTACTTAATTTATCACAAAATATCATTTTATTACATAAATTAAATAAAACTATCATTTATAAAAATCATACAAATAGCTCTTTCTGGCATTAGATGAAACCAAAACATCTATAATTTGATGAAAACATCTACATTGGCAATACGGAGCAAGGGACGTTACTCTTACTTCGGTATGTTGGATGGCAAGTTAGTGAATGCAATCGGCACTAGAGATGCAAGTGCATCTAAAAACAAAGGAACTGTTTTCATGACTGATGAAATATTTTGTTTATCTTTGGATTTTCTCAGATTGTTATCAAACAAGGACAAATTTTTCTAGAATTAATCTTACCTTTTCAGATAATTTAGATTAAGATGATAAATAAAAAAAAGAATAAGTTCGTGATATATTCGTTTGTTTGACACAAGGGTTTCAAGCATTTTTGACAATCTTTTTCATTATATGAATTTTAGCGTTATTATCCAGTCACCGAAATATGTAACATTGTTTTCCACTTATACCATCTTCGAGAGTGTTGAGGGGTTAGGTACACAGGCAGTAAGACCCACTTACAGCTTCCCATGCCTGTCGAGGCTTCGACTTACGGCTCCTGGTTTTCCCAAATGCTCACACATCTAGTGCCGAGTGCTATTGTAGAGGCATTGAGTACCATTTTAAAGTCTTTGGTATGACTCAGCGGTGAATCGAATCACAGTTCAGCGAACCGGAAGTGAGTAGTCTTTTACTGATCCTCGATTGATCGGTGATGAACTCTTTTCACGATAAGAATTTTTGTAGCTTTATTCAGCCATCAAAGCATTTCCATGGTTTGCTATGATCTTGTTAAAACAAAGGGAAAATTCATTGAGTCAGACCAAAATGTCCATTTCTTAAATATATTCTGTCGTGTTGAAAGAGATGAAAAAAGACTGAGAATAAACGAGATGAGACTTTGGGTTGAAAGCACTCATTCGGCCTTAAGATTATCAGCGGGCTGTTTAGCACAATGGTAAGTGCATCGCTATGTTGAAGTGGCTACATATCAGTAGCAGATTTCATTCCTGCCACAGCCCCATTTTCTTTAATTGTTTATTCTATTTACGTTGTCTAAATTGAATGATATGTTATATTAAAAAGATTTTACATAATATAATACATTCAGTTAAGTTTTCTAAGTAATATAACGCAATTTATAATTCATTCTGTCGGACCAAGATGTCCATTTCTTAAATACGTATATATACACCAATTTGTACATAAAAAATTCAATGTGTGATAGATTTATTTCATGGAGTGCTCTATACATTCAACATTAAATCAAGTTAAAGTAGGGCTTTAAATATAGTGAAATAAAAACATAAACACCTTCATGTTTCTACCCTTTTGGAGCTTTTTCAGACAAACGTTTCTATTTATTCGGATTCCAATCAAAGATATTATTTGGGGACGTGTCTATTTTCTAAGGGAAAAAACTCTGTCATTCCATTTATATATTTTTTCTTATTTTTTTCTTTAGTTAATGATCTCTGTTTGTATTTTATCTTCCATGGGAGAAGTGGATTCCTCGCTTGAAGAAGATCCGAAAGAGCAGAAACATAAACGTGTTTGTGTAGCGAATTCAATATATATATATATATATATATATATATATATATATATATATATATATATATATATATATATATATATATATATATACCGGATACTTTTTGCACTCGCCGTATATACAGGTATCTGCCGCTTTTCAAAGATCTGCTTCACGCTGAAGAAACGGAAATAATGTTCATCGTTTGTTTTGCAGTCGGCAGTTATAGAGGTAGTACGCACTCTCTACCCCCTCTTCTACTCTGATGAGTAGGCCGACATCATCACCATTTAGGGGTTTTGGAGGTTCACAAATTTTCTCCTATAACTTGATATTAATTGCTCTTTCGCATAACACCATTTCAGTTTATAAAAGGTTTTTTTTATATAGGAAGTAAAGATTGTGCTAGAAATTCCACAGGAGAAAAACAAATAGTTTGATTGTTTGTGCAACCTGGTTAGAAAATGTCCAAATGGATTCATGGGAAGAGGCGGTGAGACAGCGACCAACCAACCCAGTCAACGAAGTGAGACGTAAGACCATAGAATAACAACCTTAGATCAGTGGTCGCCATAATTACCCCAAAGTGATGTAATTACTCACTTCCGCTTCATAAATCATTTGTTACGCTTTTATTTTTCCAAAACGTTTATGTTATTTAATTCTATTTATTCTCGAATGCTATTTCCTCCTTGTCTAAAATTAGTATTTATTTCAGATTATAACTAGAGTCAGAGCAGACCTACCCGGTCTAAAAAGCACTCGAGTTTCAAGGTCCAATTTCCCTGCAACATGTGAAGAGACATACTTTCATCGCACTGTCTGTATTACTAACCACATTCTGGACAGAATGTCATATCTATTCTTATTATGATTTACGAAATGTTCTTTCCTTTTTTCCACCAAATATACGTATCAAGTTACGTCAAAGCTGCGTCAATGAACGGAAAGAAAGGGTTCAGTTTCGCATTATAATGACACTGTAAATAGAACTACCCTCTAAAACCAATAATTTGAAAAAAAAATTGGAAATCGTCCAAGTTTTCCCCCTAGTTCCACTAAGTTTTCATACCAAATTTGATCGTGTTGTGCCAATGTTTGCGGTGGGGGGCATAGTGACACACAAAGCCAGTCGTTGTATATAAATAAATATGTGTCTCAACTGCAAATTACCGTCTTAATTATTCAAAGTCTGTATCTGCTCTATTTGTTTCTTCCAACACAGCAATTATGATATCAAGAAATGGATATGTATGATCCGACTGAATGATCATAAATTGTGTTCTATTATATAGAAACTCTTATTTGAAATGATCACTCGTTATTACACAGTGAATGTACCATTTGGCCCAGACAACGTAAATAGAATATAAATGATAAAAAAAGAAAAAAAAGATAATGGGACTGTTGCAGGAAATCGAACCTGTGACCGATAGGATAGCCGCTTGAACGTACCGTTGCTCTTAACATTGAGTTGAACAGCCACCGGTAAAGCAAGGGCCCAAAGAACTGTCTCAACTCCAAATTCCCGTCTTGTTTATTCACGGTCTATATCAGCTCTATCTGTTTCTTTTAACGCGACAATTATGTTAATAAAAAATGTATATATAAGATCCAATAGAATGATTTTGCATTTTGAATCAATTATGATGGAAATTCATCAATCATTTATTTATAGAATTGTATAGCAACTGATTCATTTCATGAATATATTGGAAATGATTTAGTATAGAAATGCATTGCAAATGATATAGTTTCGTTAATATCTAATGACTTGATTCTTCATCAGACATGCCTCGTTACACACCCAAGAGAATCGGAATGAAACTATTTCACCGAACAAGAAGTCCTGAGATTAAAATCAATAAGACACAGTCTGAAACACAATGCCTTTCTAAGTTTCCCACGTTCCAGATATAAATACAATTATACTGTTTTTCAGCTTGTAATGACCTGCTTAGATATAAAAATATATCCAGATCTGATGCTTTCGTCTGAATCAGCGATTTTTAATATATTTCAGTTTCATTCATGGCATAGTTTTTATTACAAAATCTCATTCACCCAGAAGTGAATTTCCTTAACATTTTATTATAATTTACATCTTATTTTCCTTATGTATAATTTTAATCGATTATGAATCATGAGGAAAAAGTATATTTCAACCCATTTCTTAAGTGTTAATTTCATTCATGTTTTGAAAAGAGTGACAAATATTATTACAAAAATTGTTGAATTTTTTCAAGTTTACATAAATTTAGCAAACAACATCCTTAAAAGTTTGAATTAGATTTTCAGAAATTATGCTCTCTTATTGTTTGCCACAAAAATTACTTTTTTAAGAAGTAAAATATAAATATCAGAGCAAATTAAGTCTTTCACCCTTCACGTTTCATTTATCCTTCATTTGCCCCTGTAGTTTCATTTAACCCCAAGATAATTTCATTCACTCTTGGTTGAATCATTTACCAGTCTAAGATAGACTGCATTAAATGACCGGATGCTTTATCAGAGAAATCTCGTACACACTACATAGAATCTAATACATCGTACAAGAAACTAATTCATCTTACAACAACTCCGGTGATTAAAATCAATAAGAGACGGCCTGAAACGCAATGCTTTTTAAAATTACCCCCGTTCCAGATAATATTACCGACAGCTTTTTTCAGCTTGCAATGGCCTGGTTAGCTACAAAAACATATTTGGATGATCAGATGATTTTGTCTAAATTACTGGAGATAATTAGTTTCCAGTCTCTGTCGCAGAGAATTGAAGCCAGTACAAGAGCTCTTTTGTATAAGAACCAAAATATCGACAACAACCGATCAATACGTACTCAGAAAGCGAAGATGTCCGTGATAGTAGCAGTGAATAAAGAAAGGTTGGAAGTTTTTCGTCTTTTAAAAATATAGTTAAGAATTCTGTTTTCTTGGCGAACTAATGTCTTTTTGCATATGTTTTGCAAACCGTCTTGCATCTTTACGAAATAAGGGTCCCAATGAATGCCGGTGCAGTGAGAAAATGAATAAACAACATATTGTTTCTGTTACATGAGGACTTCGTGAGGTTTGCCTGGAAATGTGGTTTATGGGTTGACATGCAATCTCTCTCTTCACAAACTTCCATAAGCACAGATGCAAAACAACCAACAATATTAGAAACTGTCAACCAAAACTGTCACCTGATCTGTCAGCATAGGTTTCTTCCGTTTTAAATTGGTCTAGCTGACAGGCTATCTATGTATGTATCGCGCATACAGGTCGTAGGAACGGAGCTAGAGGGCTGAGAAATTAGATATTTGCTCCTTATCATGTCTTAAAAGAACGTTTTGTTTTGTTTTTTTCGTTATTTTCTCCCCAAATAGTTTTTTTTAGGAAGAATCAATTTACAATGTAGGTTCATGTTGGACAGCATTTAACTTTGTCTTTTCAAAAGACAAAGATTTTTCGAATTTTTATTAATTGATCAATACCAACGCACTATGACGCCAAAAGACATTGGTCACGAGATGGTTTCTTTTGAGTGACTAACTAGATCTGTTTTATTCATCTTATTCAAGTTTCCTACTTCGACGTTTGGCAAGATGCTTTCGTTTCGTCAAAAAGTTTCGACTCGTCTATTACTTCATTTTCGTTCATCACGTTCCGGATTTTATTTGTTGTCACAATTAAACAGAATGCATTCACAAGAATACACCAAGTACCACATACTCCATCTACAAATGATACTATCAATAAAGAAATGAGACTCAGTCAAGTAAATGTATCTCTTCAAATGATAGACTGATACTGTTTTGAGAAAAAATACTTCCATTAAAAAAATAAGTGGAATATATGTTCTTGTAATATTTATAGAATATTCCTAAAATGGAATTCCAGAAATGTAAAAACTGACGAGACTTAGAGTCGCCGTCATTCAGGTGTTTCAAATCTATTTGCTTTCTTCTCATTGGTTACTATTATGATTCTCCCATTTTCATATTTCATGTTTATTTTTCTCATCCTAGTCCAATAACAAGCAATAGTGAAGGCTCGATGTGTCCCTCAACACACCCTTTGATAGTGAGGTAAGTTACGAACCAGGAATCAATAGGTTTCAAGAGGAATTCAGGGAAAGAGGTACGTAAATAAGTAGGTAGGTATGGAGCATTAACAAATCTGTTGAAAGTTACTTATGATTAAAGAATTATGCGTTTAATTTGATTTAATCTGATTTTTTTACATTTGATATTTTGGTAGATAACTACGAAATGTTATATCACACCACAAAAACTTGAACAATATTATTTAAAGAGAGATAATCAGTTCATTCCTTGGCGTCGACGACTCTCTTGATCCAAGATGTTTTTTTTTGGGGGGGGGGAGCTACTGACGATTAGATCCAATTGACCATTCCTAGTCTTAATTTCGCTTTTCTCTCCATCATCATCATCATCATCATCAACGCCAACAAAAACAGCAACAGCAAAAACCTTTCAAAGTTCGTCGGTCGATAAAAACCTTTCCCAAGATTCGCTATATTTCTCAATCGTGTGCGTCACACCACCAATATTTTCTGAACTTGTCTAAATCGTCATGCCGACTAATTTTTTTGCTGGTCACAGTTTCGCATATGATCTCTGGGGATCCACATTGTGAGTCGCAATTCCCAATTTTACTTCTTTCGTCACCAATTAAATGCAAATATAATAATCATATAGACAATAAGAACTGCAGCTTATAGCTGCAACTGATATGTGTATTATCAGTAGCAGCCATCACCCCCAATCCCTTCCTAATCTTTTATCAAATCACTCAACTTCCTTTTCTCCTATCTCCATTCCTACCCTCTTATTACCCTACCTAACTTCTTTTTCTCCCCTCTCCCTTCCTACTGCGTCCGTAGCAGCCATCAGCCGAGCCTGTTGTTGTAAAGCCATGATAACCGTCACTGAAGCAACGGATTATGGCCTAGAAGTCATATCATTAATATCAACATCAGCGAAGTGTTTTATATGTTTGTTTTTTTTTCAATTTTAGGTTTTTGTGTATTCCAGCGCTCCTGGCAATACTGTTTTGACAACAGACCTGGAAATTGACGTCACTACCCCCCAGGCCCCTTCTAATTTTCCCCCATTATTTTGAGCTGTTGGGGGACTTATTTTGACGGGTTTATCAATAACATCTAGATTCTCCAGTATCTACATATTTTTTAAAACTCTATCTTAGATGTTTTCCAGTGGAAACGCCAGTGTCCTCATAAATAGAATTTATTCTGACCATATTTATTCTTCGATCGAATTTTTTACATGACTTAAAAATTTGACGCTACAGTTGTTCAATTATTAACTGTGATGACGAGTTGATGTTAATAACGAAGTCGTTTGAGGAGTGTGAAATTACTGGTCATATTGATAAATAAAATCAAAATTACAACAAGTTCTTTGGCTCGTCTTAACCACATGGAAATAAATTTTTTGTGATAAGGTAATTTTTTTCAAAATTATCTATGATACTTTATATTGATATTCTATACCAAGTATAATTTATGCATTTCATTCAGAGGTCATTGGAGTTCGGATCACTGTCTAACACAAGTTACTTTCATCTACGGGTCCGGATGGGCCTATGAAAAAAAAATCTTCGACCTGTTGGACGCTGGGTAAATTTTCGAGGGTTATTTTGGGAAGAGATAGTATTTTCGATACAGATAAATACGATGATCTTCTGTTATTAGGAAAGAATCTGGCGTCATCTCGTTCTTTTTTTTTTCTGATGAGAGGCGAGATGACTGAGCATAATGTTCGAACGCCGGCTGAGATAATTTGTGTTCACTTTGCACAAATGGATTTGGGGAAAGCATGGATTCACCCCCCCCCCTCCAGATATGGGGAAAATAGCACAGGGTGAATTGAATGACGCCACTTTGGGTGTTTGTCTCCTGAAAGTCTATTTCACATATCACAGACCGGGCGAATAGGTAGTTAGGAGATATACGGAGATTAAGTAGGAACAGCAAGAACTGTAGCCAGCGTATGGGCACTACTTACCTTTTTATCCCGAAATATCCCATCTTGCTTTTACCTTGTCTTCCCCGTGTTCTTTTGCTAAATATAAATGTGTTTATCTCTTTCAAGGCACAGATCAATATTGAATGCTTTCTCTCTCAGTTGCTTCTTAATTGCATCAGCGATCAATTCACTCGATCGATGCGGATAAAATGTTGTCCTGATCATTTGCAAGTGGGTTACGGTCAAATAGCGTCAGGTATACCGGTTCGCATACGATGGCCGTAGTTGAGGAACATCGAGTCAAGTCAGTAACTTAATGAATGACCGTTTCAGGTGCCGTAATCGGCTGCGAAGGCATAACCTACATCCATGTTGATCTCAGTGCCGTGGGTAGGGGTGGTCGTAAGAAACTGCCCACGCCTCTGGCTGATCTCCATTTCTTTCCTTTGAAAACAGTCAGCATAGCCTAGAGGGGTAAGCAGAACTTGGCTGCAACACTTTCTCCATACTATACGCCCAGTGAAGACAGTGTGCCAAGACGAGAAGAGTCTACATAACCTACAAGTCTTCCTATCTACACCGACTGTCAAGATAAGTGACAATTTATCAAGAAGAAAAAGAAAGCTTCCTTCTGTTTCAGTAGACAGTGGAACCTCACTGAAGCAACCTCTTCAACATGAAATCCCGGGGAAGTCGTATGGTGATTCCCTGGTGCACAGTCGACAGAATCCTCGTCTCGTTGATGTGGTCTAAAAGAAATCAGAAAGGTACGTTTGGCATCAGCTTCGCCGTAAGAGCTATCGGGAGGGAATCAAAGTTTGTATCTGTCTTGAGAGAGCTACCCACCCTGGTCAGGAGTCATTGACTGAGAGTCTAGAATATCCTATTATTCACCGATAGCTGAGAGGAGAAGAGATGGATTCATGCTTCTCACAGGGGCGTTGTCCTAATACCAGCGAGTCTTTTCCAAATACGTCAATCTAACCCGTCTGTCAAGGTATAGATAAGAGACTTTTTTTTTATTCAAGGTAATATTTGATTATAGGTGATGAATTACTTCAACAAAATTATATACTTTAATCGCAGAAATGCCTACGCAAGCAAAATGATGATATCTCAGTTGTCCAGTTGATGAGAATAAAGTAACTGAAAACCCAACCGACCATTTTTTGTCAAGTAGATGCCTATTTTATATGGTTAAACAAAAGTATGAAGATCTGCTTCTGCAATCCAGATGGATATATAAGAAGGGTACTATTTAGCATCATACATACATCATAAATCGAACCTCTCAGTGCAACTTAAAAAGCTTTGGAATTTTCAAAAACTAATATGCGAAAACATGTCCTGTGGTCCCATTAGTAACCTTAGGAAAATAGCGCTAGCCTTCCTTGAGTAATACCATGACAAACAGACGTACAAACATCGATGAATTTTATGAAGATGATATACAAGCGATGACGTCAGATTTTCATCTTCAAATTGAGTCGACTGCTCATGTGTTTTTATAAGAAAAGATTACCTGGAGTTGTTAAAGCTCATGTATTTCTATCAATGCCGATTGTTCTCTTTAGTACTTCGGTCGTATCCGACGTGAGTGGTGTTGGGTGGGGGGTTGACTTGGAGTCAGTGACGATTCGTTTGTAGGAACTGCCCACCCTATTTATTTTCATCCAATATACATGTATAATATGTATGTTCATTTATTTAAATCTATACAAAATATTCGATACTATATCAATAATCTTCTGATTTCTAGAAATAAAAGCATCAAAAATCGCAGTGGAACTATCTACTCCACAGTAACTATGCTGGAAGGTTGCTGAGCCGATATCATAGGCAAACTATTGAACGATTGGAGGCATATATATCCCAGTCAACACTGCTTATTTATTGAATAGAGAGACAAGAGAGGTGACAATAGACTCGTCAGACAAATTGGGCCTATTTTTTTTTTCAAATTGTTGCAGCAATATTTTCTATTAAATCCCTATCTTTGGTTGGAGTGTACTTTTGTACAGCAATGTTTGATAAACAATCATTATTATCAAATCATTGATACTACTATTCACCTTCATCCTCATTTTTCGGTTTTATTATCGAAAACTTCAACTTTTGACAACCTGAGTTGTGATGAAAAAAATCAACTGAAAAGTCAAGATGAAGTTGATTCATAATGATGATCTAATTATTTCATCTATAAAAGGATAAATCATAAAATGATTGTTTTTATAAACCATTTTGGCCATTTCTGCATGTTTTTGGCCAGAAACGTCTCCAATCGACGTTTTTTCAATAAATTTCATCGAAACAGAAACAAAATAATTTACTCCCAATTAAATCTAACTCTCAAAGCAACATTTAATTCCCTGATGAACAATTATGGTATTCTATTCATCATCCCCAAAAGTTTAATGGGGGGGGGGGGGTAGACGAAATTTGGCCCCAGATCCACTGATTCCAGCGAGAGGTGTGCTTCTAATGTCCATGCAATGGCCACTGTAGGATCATGACTTCATCATTATTAGTTCCGTTCTGAATAAATGTAGGGGACCACTCACTTTTAGCGCCTCAAAATCTAAAGTTTTTGGTGAATTCGGGACCCCATTCCCTCAGGATCTGCTCATTTCATTTATCTACGTTTCCAGATCAACTTCTCTGACAATCTGCGTCTTTGGTATAAATCGCCCTTGCGAACTACCCAATTTTTCTTTCAATACGTCTTTTTGGCAATAGTTGATTTTCCACTATTTCATTTACTACTGATTGAGTTATAACTTGATACAACATTTTAAAGTCAGTATTTCTTCAATCTTGATTATTTTTGTTATTTTTCCATGAATTTTTGTTGGAATATTCTCTGGGGGGGATGACACAGTCAATATATTCTCATTCAATATTAAGTTATACGGAAATTTCCAGAAACTTTATAGTGTAAAAGAATTTAAATTAATAATCATGGCCCCTTGCTTCTTCAGGAGGCGAGTTTTGAAACAGTGAGTGAACTTCAACAACTTGAATTTTCACAGATTTCTCTTCATGAAGAGTTTCTATTGAGATAAGAAACCGTCCCTCACCTGATATTAGAATATCTCAGTATCTCAGGCAGGAATAATTAACAATAAGAGGTTTATTCGTAGCTTTAATACAGATTGGTACCAAAGAAAGATTGGCTGTGTGGTTGTAAAGTAAAAACGCAGTATTTTTTCTGTGTTCGTTGTTTGTAAATGATGTAACATACACAAAAGATGGCTTTATAAATAAAATGAAAGAAAAAACTGAAAAACAAGAAACGTCAAAGTTTTAATATTTCATTACATATATATATATATATATATATATATATATATATATATATATATATCGATTGTATTACTGCGTGTGTTACACAATACCAAGACAGTTCATGAAAATTCTCTGGTTTGTTTAGCTAATCAGCGTACAGCTCTCTCTTTTTATTGGTTAACTCTTCCAACAAAGACGCATGAGCAGAATCGGCAGAAGCAGAGAATTTGAGTTGCACTAAGTCAGTTGGGGAAAAGACAGTGGAGCAATCACATCTCCCCGAGCTCCCAGCTGGTCAAATGCAGCAAATGATATGAGATAGTTTATATCTTCAACCCAGCCTAACATTAAGAAATATTAGGATTTTTTTTACAAAGCTGGTGAATGTATTTTTAAAGCCAGCCAATAGTACTGCACTGTAATCTCACAATCGCAGATTTTTAGATAATTTTCTTCCTACTCTCGCAGGAATGAATTTTCGGTATTAAAAACTTTGATGACGGGTGGGGGGGATTGGTTGAAAAAGATTGAGAACTATTGACTGCGATCAAATATGGTGTATATCAAAACTCAGCCTATATGTCGGTGTCATGCTGGGAACATATTGATTCACTCTCGAATATCATCGTCATTATTCTCACGTAGCTGTCATTGCATTAAGCTCTGCTGCGTCCTATCGGCGTACCTTTCTATCTCATCTCTCCATCTTGTGTCTTTTCCTACTGTGTGTTTGGTCCCATGGACACCAATTAGTCAGTCTTTCACTCCGTCTGCTGTTCCTTCTTCTTGCAAAGTGTCGAGCCCATCTCAGTTTTTGTCACTTGATAATTTGTATGAAATACTTCTCTCCGGAGCGTTAGACAAATAAATTTTGTAAGTGCATGGGCGTTTGTGTATGTATGTGCATGGGTACGGAAGAATTTCTTGATTTTTTCAGTTGACCTAAATTGCAGAAAGGATGTTTTCAGTTAACTCCTCAAAATTCGTGTAGATACAGTTGGAGATTGATGGTGCAACCCCAAAGATATCTTTCCAATACCATGACATCCGTGATTTACTTATCAAAGATGAAGGAAACGGGGCACAACATTATCAAATTTCGAAATCCTCTTGAGACATAGCGCACACACACACAAACACACACACACACACACACACGCACACACATATGTATAAATTATATAATGGTATAATATTATGTGCCTGATCATATCTTTCAATCTGTTATCTGCCTGACCTTGATAATTTCTATCTATCACTGAACATATATATCCTCTCTTTGACCACCCTCCCTCTCTCCTCTCTATCTACCTATCTATCTTAGATCATTCAATAAATCTGTTTTTCTTCCTCTCTCCCTTTGCCATTAAGTTGCGATAGGAAAAGGTGAAACATTCGGATATATAGATTCCACAAGAATTGACAGAAAATCCGAAATTACGCTAAAATCTGCTTACTCAGTCCATTTCTAATAGATAAATAGATTGATAGATAGATATGGACAGACTGAGAAAGAGATGCATCTGACATCTGGATCATACGGTGGGTCTTACTTGCTTACACAACAAATAGCAGCGAGTGCAGCACCCTATCCACGTGTGGTATGCCCACCATGGTATGACACTAAGATATATTATAAATATATGCTTTGTACCTCCCGCTACCCCCAAGAACATATGCTCTTGCACCACACCCCCTGAAAAGTGGTAGCTGAACTTCCTCTTTCAATCAAAACGCAGATTTGATGATTTGCCAATTGCTGGAGCATTTGTTCCAGTTACTGACTATATATTTTTTTTTAGTTTTGATGGTTTTAAAATGTTAAATGCAGCAGATACTTGAAAGACAGAATCAACTCTGGCATAGAAACGATATTGAATAAAGAACCACTAGTATTATACTTCTGCACACACACACACACACACACACACACACATACACACATACACACACACGCGCACGCACACACACACATATATATATATGTAAATAGCAGAACTAAGAATTGAGATAGATAAATAGACAGATAGATGCGTGCACATGATATGTATATATATATATATATATATAGATAGATAGATAGATAGATAGATAGATAAATGCGTGCACATGATATATATATATATATATATATATATATATATATATATATATATATATCATGTACGCGCATCTATCTGTCTATTTACCTATCTCAATTCTCTTAGTTCTGCTATAGGATATCTTTTCAGAGTTTACTGGGTCCACCAACCATCGACAACACGAAGTCTTCGAGTAAGTAAACAACACACCCCAGAACGAAGAAAAACGCAACGAATCGATTTTGCGGTTGCAGGTGTGAAAGGAATGCTTAATGATTGGAAGAAGGCACTGGAGGCTATAGAACAACTGAAGTTCTTTCAATAATAGTTGACTTGTTTCCCGTAGAAAGAGCTCTGCACTTGAGTTCACTGATTATCAAATTAGCAAATCGATATTTCCGTATTAGACGCTCCGTGTTTATCTGGTCAAAGCAGTGAATCCCAAAATGGGCGTTACCATCCCCTTGGGGCACTGAAAGACTCTAAAGGGTTCTAGAAGGCGAAGTACGGTGAGAAAAGGAGTGATGAGGAGGCAAGGGGCATACAAATCAATGAAGGCCCCTCCTTCAGATTAATTGTTTTTATATTAATCAAGCACTTTTAGATAATTTTGTAAATTTATATCTATGATTATAAAAGAAATGCTTAAATCAATAATTTTTTGAATTAGAATTTAGTTTTCAATGTATCATCTTTAGCAAACTTAAATGGGGACACAGATACTCTGAACAGGGTGATACTTCGAAAATGCACCTCGGACTAATTTTTTGAAATGATTAAATCGATTATCAGAGGACAACGAGTAAATGTGTTGACATTTAGATACGACAGTGTGTTATGCTGCTTACCTTCTCGTATTTTCCGATCGTCCTAACGTATTTCCCTCTGTAGGCACTGAAAACATTCTGCAACATTGCCCCAAAACTTTCGAAATTGAAACCACACTTTTCTACAATCATTGCAGCACATGCAATGATTCTAGAGAAGTGTGATTTCAATCGTAGCAAAAATCTAACACGAGGTTATTTAGGGGTCTGGGGATGGTAAAAAACCTCTCCCATATGAAATATTAGTAATTGTTTCTTCGCTTTCTGTATTTCATCTTACGAAAAAATTTCATAGGAACGCTCTACTAAGGTATGAAAATTCCTTGATCCGCCCCCAAATTCCATCAATTATTCTTTAGACAAGTTACATTCATCTGCAAAATGTTATTAAAATCTTTTGAAAACTTTTGGAGGTATTATATGAGCAGAGAGACAGAAAATCAGGGGTGAACATATCTTTCAACTTCGTTGGCAGAAGTAAACAAGACGCTGTAAACATTATCTTATCAGATATTTATCTCAATTCGACAAGAGAGTACTTCCGTTGGCACTCCTGCTGTGGGTTAGCTTCAGTCGTCAACAGTCATTGTTCAAATTCGAATGTTCCCTCTTTCTCGACACACGTGAATACGAACTCCAGGAAATTGGCACTATTTAATTTCCGAAATTCTCTTTTGGTGAGTTTTTGGAAAGCAATTTCCAGGTCTGTTTATGTAATGAGTGTATGATGGTGTCAGTGCCATTTAACAGAGCCGGTTTCGATTGCAAATGACCGGTATTTTATATCATAATTATCAATTAAAGGTATCCCTTGGCTTAGTCTGGCTCAAGGCTTCACTGGGGACAAAGATTCTGAGGTACCATCTCAAAGACGCACACACACACACAAATACACACACACACACACACACAAATACACACACACACACACACAAATACACACACACACATATATATATGTGTGTGTGTGTGTGTGTGTATTATTCGGAAATGGTTTATGATCCGACAGAACAATTACAAATCGTGTTATATCATATTGAAATACTTATTTGAAATGATCTCCAGTCATGACACACTGAATGTATCATTTGGCGTAGACAACGCAAATAGAATAAACAATCAAAGAAAATTGGATTTGAATCGTTAACCTTGTCAGGCAACTAAGAGAGGACAATCACTGATTTAAAAAGCATTCGTACCCTCACCGTAGATTATGGTTCCACAAGTGGAACTTCCACAGCTTCGTGTATGTATATGATAGCGTATCAATAAGGACTCACACATGCACACATAGAGACTGACACACACACACCCACACATACACACACACACACACTTATATATATATATATATATATATGTTTGTGCGTACACATGTATTTATGTATGTACGTGAGTATATTGGGATATCAACCAACTCAAAAAAACATACTCGCACTCATAATGATTATGAAATATTAATACAATGATGTCTGACCCGTTTTCTTTTCATCAATGGCTGCCAATCTGCGCTGATCAGTGGTGATCGGGCTAGTTTTGCTGTGTCTAACTCTAGCACTCTTAATTTGTAGCCTTGTGTCAAACTAATCTACTTCAAGCATATCCATATATTTTCCCTTATCTTACCTTTTTTTTCTCCTTTGAACTATCGCGCACAGCCTGTACTCTCGGCTCACCAACTATGTCTCCGCCCCAGAAGTCATGAGATTTCATTGCTTCGTTCCCTCAGACCAGACATGAAGACACGTATTCCCTACATTCTCTACCCATATCCCACTTTTCCGCTTTTACAAATCCGCCCAGGACCATCCCTCCTCCCACCACAAGTTTGGGCTTCAAGTCAACAGAGCTCTTCTACTTAGATAAGACGTGTCGAAGGTGACACGCGGTACTCACTGGAGCGGAGCTTATTTGGCGGCTGCCGTGAAGGCAATTGGGAAAAGAGGTTCGCGTACACAGTGACCTTTGGAAGTCAAGTATTTTCATGTTTAATGTGTTTTACTCACATCTGAGTAAGAAGAAGACAGCAAAACATTTGAAAACAGGGACATGCTTAATCTTTTTGCTTAATTTAATAAACTACTTCAAGGAAAATGATATTATGCATACTAGCCGAATAGGGTGGGTTTTCAGCTAGTTCCCGCGAAAGGCCTACGATATTTAATCCGGAAATGAGATAATTTACTTGAACAGTTACATTTTTATCTTTAGTATAAATGAATTTATTGCAAAAACAGAAATAAATAAATAAAATCACAAATAAAACCACAAATTAAGTTACTAGCTGACCTGAAAAATAATTGCTTTTTTTTAGGCTTGCTATTTGGAAGAAATGTAAACAGAACCTGAAGTAAGCCAGGTTACGACCGAGCAAGTGAAAACAGCTCCGATTCTTTCTAAGTCTGTATACTTTAAAAGCATGGGCGTTAGTTTTTGGATGGCCCAAAAATCCCCCTTTTTTGCTTTCAAATTTTTGGAACTCTTTGCGAATATTGTTTAAATCCTGTCCGAGTGAAATATTTAAAGCATTTTCTTGGGGTAAATCACAATCGTATCAGAATCCATTACTATGAGATTCGTATCAGACTGCCTTCGAGAACAAAACAATGAAATCATTCAGCCCGAAAATAAAGACCTTCATTTTCTGTCGGTTGTTTTCTCCGCAGAGGCCATTCTGAACGTCATGTTCTCCGCAGTCCGGTCAATATATATATTTCTAGGCAATGAATGCAAAAATAATCTGATACATTTCGAAAAGTTTGATTAAACATCCTTACATAGCTTCAAAATTGACCGAATTTGAACCAATGAATAAAAAACATGAAATATGTATGTAATGTTAGCTTGTGATTTTGTGTATTGTCGTCTTTAGTTCATTTAGTGGAACAAAGATATAAATAAGTTCTATAAGAACATTCTTCACTTCTAATTACTGGTGCTTGTAGAGATGCGTTCTCGTGACCTGTTTTTACTTTTTAACAACAGAAGTATTCTTTGTGTAGAAACACTGATAGACTTTATCACTTATTCCGTGATGTGAAAATGTCATTTTTCAGATGGTTCCATCTCAGTTAGAGTGAAAACATCAATTTACCCATCACCATTGCATGTAAGCACCACGTGTCAAGTCTATATCACGACAGTGATTAACATAAATGCTTTCGAAATTGAAGTATAATATGATTCTGGTTTATCTACCGAAGTGAAAAAAGAAAAAGAGGGATAAATAAGGTTCCATTTTCACTATTTCTCTTTTACCTTCTTCAGCTCCGTTTTCTATACGATATTGCCATCTTATTCCCCGTCGGAATCTTCTAATAACAAAACAGATTTTTATCTGAATCTGGTATGGCTGTCCATGCGTGGGGGAACGGGCGGGGGGTCTGACCCAGCCTTTATGGAATCAAGTCAAAATAATAGACTAGGAGAAGCATTGCAGAATAAGAATCATTGTATACTCAGATAATTCAAGCAGCAGACTGGGCATAGCTTGTGGGAACCAATAAACAGCAAGAAATTGGTGGGTATCCCCGAATATAACTATGGAATAACCTATGTTACACAGGTTGATGAGATTGGTATCCTTTGTGTGGCTCGTTTTGCTGGGAATGAGTCAGTCGGCATATTGACCACTGTTTATTTTCTGATCTTTTTCATTGAATAAGATTCTGCTCTCTTTCTTTACGGATTGTGCACTTTGGAGAAAATTATAGAATAGATTGACCAAAACGTTGAATAACGACAAAAGCAACGCAAAGAATGAGTGAAATAGTCCAAACAACTCTTGAAATAAATTGAGCATTTTGGTGACAGCAGTTGGTCTTTTTCAGTTGGTTGAAATACCAACTCACGAGTAAAATTTTCGTGGAACCTTCGACAACTCCTCATCTAACTCAAGGGTCCTGCAGAATCCTGGTTGAAAAAGGCCTAAAATTGAATGCCTACTCGTCTCACAGATCAATTTGTTAGTATAGTGAGTTCGATCCTTATTGGATGTCCCATTGCTATGGCCTTGAGCTATACCAGACTTTCTCAACCTTTTTAAACTGGAGGGTCACCTGAAATGAATTCCACATACAAAAAAACCCTGCCTGAAATATCAATATTTGCAGCTCACCACACGTTAGTGTGTTATTAAATTTGATATATATATATATATATATATATATATATATATATATATATATATATATATGTGTGTGTGTATATGTATATATATATATATATATATATATATATATATATATATATATATATATATATATATATATATATATATATATGTTGATATTGATATTGATATTATATATATGTATGTTATAACCAATACGTGATTTGCATTAATTCTGCAGTTCAAAGGAAGACAGATTTTTGTTTTACATATTTGATCATTTCGGTGGCAGCTGCTGGTCTTTTTCAATTGTTTGAAATTCCGGTGCCTTTAGTTACAAATGGCATTGACATATACTGCTACTCGTTATCTATGATAAGAAATCGAATGACGCAAAAGTCAGGTGCACTTATATATAAAATTTTTATATAGAATCTTAAAGAACCCCTCATGGAACCCTACGGTTCAGCAGAATCCTGGTAGAGGAAGGCCTTAACTTGATTACCTACTTTCGATTCATGGAAAGTGCGAGCAGAAGACCAAGAGGAAAAATAAGTTGGGAGCAAACATGTTGAGGCAAAACAGGACAAAATAGTCTGTAAGAAAATATCTCCCAAATAAGGCAAAGGAAATAAAAGATTAGGGTGGGGGTTACAGATTTGACTCTTAAGATAAGATACTAAAGAAGCAGGGAGCGAGGAACACAGGGAAATTATCAGGGGAAGAAGAAAGCAGGTTGAGAAGGGTCGGGGAGGTATTTATTGATGGCCCTCTTTCTATTTTCTGGAACGAGTGATTTTTATCTTTTACCCTGTGCTATATTTTAAGGTAAGCAACCGCGGGTGGGGACGATGATTTGTTTTCTTTTTCGTTTTTCTTTTTCTTTTCTCTGTTTTTCTAATAAGAGCAAGGATGAAACGATGAAAATATCCATTTTTGGTAAAAAGATGTTTGCGTGCAAGATAATAACTTTTTAACATAGAAGATATTACTATATATATATATATATATATATATATATATATATATATATATATATATATATATATATATATATATACATATATATATATATATATATATATATACATATATATATATATATATATATATATATATATATAAGTGTGTGTGTGTGTGTGTGTGTGTGTGTGTGTGTGTGTGTGTGTGTGTGTGTGTGTGTGTGTGTGTGTGTGTGTGTGTGTAATTCAATCGGATCACCTAGTCTGAGACAGAAGAGAAGATCAAGTTATCGTTAAAAAAAAGTCGATTATTACAGTAAATTTGAATTAATTTTAAAGCTAAAAAATAAATGGAACCTTTGGGGGAACTGAAAAAGGAGTTGAAAAAAAACGAAAAAAAAAAAAAACGAAAACCATCTAGATACCGTCGTTTGTCGATGCATGCACTTTCTGGGTTCTTTCTAGTTTCTCTGCGACGGTCTCCAGTGATTATGACCTCATTCTACAATACTATTATGATTCATATGATTTATTATGTCATTTCCTTGTTCACACAAAAGGCCATATGGTTGGCGCTGGGGATTGAGATAGCAAGTCTCCTCAAAGATTTAGCACCTTCCACAGCATTACTCTGGTCTATTTAATTTTAATCCTTACATCGAATTTTTAATTCCTCTATATCTGTTCCTAAAATCTTTTGGGGTAAGATCAAGTGTTCCACAGTATATACTTAGTTCCTGATCGACGTCCTGGTATTTTTCATTTTTTTGGGGGGGGGGGTATTTACTCAGACATTCTGATTCTACAGTCACGTCTACGATCTGGCAAAATTTCTTTCCTTGTTAAAACAGGTTCGGTCTCCCTGTTTAGATGCGGTTGTCCAGAATAACATTTCCCCAATAACTACCCCTGGCTGGTGCTCATTGCATTTGGTTATATGATCAAACCCAAGTCGTTTGCACTATTCCAACCCTTGTGTGCCCGCTTTCATATACTTTTTTTTATGTTGTAACACAGTCCTTGTAATTTCAATGTTGTATCCCAATGGTTCTCAAACTTTTCCCTCCACGGACCTCTTGTTCTCAGAAATATGTGTTTTATGTAATGATAAACCATCATAAGTTTTCCAAAACAACATATATTTTGAAAAATATATATACATTCTAAAAAGGAATAGTGATGAAAAAAAAAGTCGATACGATGAATGACTCTTTTTACGAACCCCTTTGAAGTCTGGTTTAATGGTTGACAGCTTGGTTCTTGTATCTGTCTCACCATTCAGTCTATTAGGATGATCAGTTTTCATTTTGTTGGGTGTGCAGAAATTCCTGCTACACTTAAATACGTTTGGAAAGAGAAGAGTCTTTCTTGATAGCTGCAGTTATGCTTTTTTATATCATTTTTTGATTATTGACTATTATTTATTTTTTCACTTCATCTTTTAAAATGATTTTCCTTTCATGGACCCCTTACATGCGTCTTGCCGACAACTTGAGGTCTGCCGACCCCACTTTGGGAACCTCTGCTCTATCCAATGATGCAGATTTTCATCAATCATTTTGCAAGTTTGTCAGATTAACCCTTGTGTAAATACTGGAAATGATAAGAATCATGGGTTATATAGCTATTAAAAAATGGCTATTGCAGCCAACCGACCCTACATCGTAGTCTATGGGGAAACTTCTTATTTCTTATTTGTATTTTTCAAACATTTACTTGAAATTGACACAAGAAAGAATACTGTCGAAAAAATTGCTGATGGACACAAAGAAGTTTTATTAAGTCATGACAGATGTTCAACTAAGAGAGGGAAGTCGTATAAAAGTCCATAAAAGCAGGCGGAAAAATGGTTGACAAAACAAAAAATAAAGCACTGAGTAATCTCATCTTTCGACCATTTATTAAACTACACACTGAATGCAACAAGCGTGGGTTACTGATGCCATGCTGTGAATTGGCGTTTGATGACGTCATTGCTTTGCTGTTCATCCCAGCTGCTCCACAGACAATCCTTTTTTTCTAGAAAAACATCCCTAAACGTTTGGTATTTTGAAAATCCTTCAGTTCAAAGCGGATTTAGGTCACCTAAGGGGAAAGGTCAAGCACCGGGCTATTTCTTTCGGGTTTGAATGTCGGAAGCAATTCTATCAATGAGAATGTTGCGGGATGCAGAAGCATCGCTAGAGATATCAGGGGCCAAAGGAGGGGGCCTGACCCCTCGAGCCACCCTTCAATATTTAGTGAAAATCGATGAAAAAGGAACATGTGCTATGAATAGACATGTACTACCACTTAATAGGTGAAACCCCTCAATGCTGAATTGTCATTTAGGCAAATCATGTGTGGACAAATATGTCCTTGTTTTTTGTATAATGTTAGTAGAAATGTAGTAAATGATCTTCTATTCATAAGGGATTGCGTAGCCCCCTTCATTGGGTGACCGGGAGCTGTTTACAAATAGCTTGCCTCTTCCCCTTCTGTCACCTACACTTCTGATTAAATGAAACCCTTTTTGTCACATGGTCGAACACACAATTACCCAAGATCTGTATTTTTATTGTTGTAGGCTTTCTTTCTTTCTTCTAGATCTCTCTCTCTCTCTCTCTCTCTCTCTCTCTCTCATCATATCTGTCTTTCTCCATTTATGTATATGTTGATAAAAGTGATAATTGGAAGATGAGGAGAAAAACTCAAGAGAAAGTAAATGTTACATCTCAATTTTTTTAATATTATCCCATGGACGTGTTTCGATGCATTTCAACGGGTGCCAGCCATCTTTTTCAGAGAAAATATTTTCAGCAGTTCATCGAAAATTTTGCTGTCTACATGTTTGAGGCCAATAACAGAAATGAGGATACTAGTAGTAGCGGATGGGGAAGTGTTTGTATCTGAGAAGGTGAGAGAAAAATTTGGTTTGGGATGAGAATGATCTGTTAGGGGCAGTGTCAAGGAGTGTGTGTTTCCTGGCTTGTTTTTGGCCTCTCTTTAAAAAGTAAGGCAGTGAGAGGAGAGGGTGAAAAAGTTTGTTCTCAGGAAAGTGTTTTTTATTTTTTAATTTTAGATTCTTTTTATAGAATGGAGAGGTGATGTCTAACATTTAATTGGCAGGTGTTGGTATAAGTGGAGGAGGGTGGAAGTAGGGTGAATCGTAATTTATTGTATTTATGTGATTCTGTTTCAAGATCGGTGCATTTAGAGGGTTTGCAATCTGAACGTGACCGTACATTGTGTTATTGTATTGTTTTGGGGTATAAGGACTGCTTCGATGCATTTACGAGTCGTGGTATCATGAATATTCATGATGAGATGGGCTTGGTGAAACTTGAAGTTGTGATTTTGTGTGTTCCTATGTTCGACCAGTGCGTTTGTCCAGTGTTAGGGATCTCTTATATTCGTACATTTTTTTCTTGAGATGTTTTGATGTATCTCCGATGAAGATTTTGTCGCAGTCCTCGCACGGAATTGCGTAAACGGTTGATGGGGGTTTATATGGTGGGTCGTTTATTGAATATTTGATGGTCGTTGAGGTGTTGGTGGCAGTGTGTATTTCCATCTTGCTGAGGTTTGAGCTGAGGTTGATGATGGTTATGTTTGTTATGATGCGTCTAGTGGTGATGTTGTTTTTCTTTTTTCCTTGTTTCTTCCTTGCGTGGTGTATGAAATATCGTGGGGACTCAAGTGAACAGGGGCGTTGTTTGATATATTCTTCTTCGTCATTTAGGTATTCGGGGCTACATATTCTGAGGGTCGTTAGGTAAAAGCCTGTAAATAATTCTCATCTAATTTTGGGATTTGGTTGGGGGTAAAAATCTCTGTGGTCGTTCTTGGTGGCTTTGCAGAAGACACTGCGTTTGGTGGTGTTGTTGGTTCTGTGGTGTAGGATGTCAAGGAAAGGTCAATGAGTGGTTGGATTCTTTTTCGAATGTTAAATTAATCGATGATTCCACTGAGTTCAGTTTAGCTAATAGGTTGTGTAAATCCGTGGGTTGAGTACAGTATTAAGGCATCGTCGATGTAGCGAAAGTAGGAGACTGTTTTGAGTATGATACATGTGAAAGGAACCGATTCCAGAAATTCTACGAAAAGATGAGCAAGAACTCCACTAATGAAGACCCTACCAGTAACTCAAGTTTGATGTTGAGTTTTTCTCTTTACCCTCCAATTGTCACTTTCATCAACATTCTACCTACTTGTCGCAGGTTCGATTCCTGCAGCAGCCCCATTTTCTTAGATTGATTTTTCTACTTACGTTGTCTAGGTCAAATGATACATTCACCGTGTAATAACGGTAGATCATTTTAAACAAGAGTTTTGATATAGAATAACGCAATTTATAACCATTCTGTCGGATCATATATCCATTTATATATATATATATATATATATATATATATATATATATATATATATATATATATATATATATATATATATATATATATTCTTTTTTTCCGTGTCGAGTCAAAAGACAGAGACAAATGTTTAAGCGTTGACCGATATCACTATCCATGAGTCAGCATTTTCGCTCGCTTTTGGGTCTCTCTTAAGTTTTGCGAATGACGTACAACAGTTGACTGATTGCAAAAACAATGAAAAGCAGCTTGAACTTGAAAGAAGATTCTAAAATTTCCACAACGTATTCTAAAGATGGTGCAAGGAAGTTTTCCAACAGCAGACAAACATAAGCACATATACAGAAGCACACATATATGCATACATAAATGTAACAAATTAAATACATGAGTGAGAGATGCCTGTGTTTGTAAAAATGTAAGTGAGAAGTGCCTGTGTGTTCATGTGTTTGTCTGTCGCACTATAAAAAAGTACTTAAGCTTGGGTGCGGCTCCACCAAATTTGGCATGCCTACTCAATGTGCCTGGGGAGGTTTTTAGACCGAAAGTTCTGAGAAGACTTTTTTAAGGGGTTTTAGAGCGAGGTTCTATTGACTATGTCATCATAATATCGTAAAGGAACCTACTTTCCGTCCATAAACATTCTTCTCATTTTATATGTTTATATGTAACTCTTTAAGGGGTAAAGAATGAAGGGAACCCATCTTTTAGGGGTCAAGAGTGAAGGAAACTTTTTCCTAAATCAAACTGAAAACTTTGAGAAAAAAAAAGCATTTAAAAAAGTTGGGGGGGGGGCTCTGTTTATAATGTAACTATGTTTATGTGTGTGTATTGACGAATGGATATATGTGATCCAACAGAATCATCATATATTGCGTTACATTATGTAGAAATTCATAACCGAATAATCAGTATTCAGCTAGAACATATACATTCGAGTATGTATACATGCACGCGCATGTATATATGCATGTATATTACATATGTACGTACACAAATTTCTGCATATATATATATATATATATATATATATATATATATATATATATATATATATATATATGATTCAGTCTAAGGTCGGAGATCTTGAAACATCTTTTCAGATTCTTCGATTGAATGTGTTGGAAGAAAATCAACTCGAAGAAGTTTTTTTTACTAATTAGTATTATTAAAGATTATATTATATGTTGGTTTGCATGCAGTCTGTGATTAAAACCGAAATGATGGTTTCAATATTTTCTTCACTGGTCACTTAATAGAAGTGACACGAACAACGAGCCACGTCTCTTCCAATTGATCCCCCATCGTCAAATAAGTTTTGTGGTAACCTACGTAAGTAAGTTCTTTTCCTCCCCAAATTTAAATGATCTATAGTATAAAATAACATCCATATATAGTACACTATGATAATACCTTATATGAAATAACAAACTACAAGTATTATGAAACGTCCTAAAAATGATGAAATAAAGCTATATATTAAAATTATTGCTCAAGTTTGATCAAAACTGATGGAGAGCCATATCAACGTAACTGTTTTGTTTTTAAATCCCCGAAACGGTTGCAAGGTTAACAACTGATAATCCCAACAAGAAAAACGCACACATAGTACCATATTATCTCATTCTGAGTAAAACATAAAACCCAATGAAAAAACTACACAAATTACATTATCAGACGCTGTGTGTATGTGCTTGCATGTACTTTTTCTCTTTTCTCCCTCCTTTCTATGTACAAAAATATAATAAATAAATCCATAAATAAATAAGCTGCTCTTGTAAAGTATTGCGTGGCATATTCCCTTATTTGGTGTGCGTGGCTGGTGTTAATTCCCAGGGGGTTTAATTTAGCGTTTTCAAATTGATACTATCAACGGTGCATTCATATCGAGATGGTGTTTGTTTATCTGTTGTGTTCGTGTGCGCGTGCGCAGATGTGTGCGAGCATGCGTGGCCATTTCTACAATTTTATGCTTGTGTACTAAGTATGGTTTGTTATTTATAGCGGAAATTAGCTTTGAAAATGGCAAAGATTGGCTATTTATTCCATTTCCAACTAATTTATAGCTAAAAATGTTATACATAACAAAATTTCAAATACTGCAATTAGTTCCCAAACTTGTCAAAACTGCACCGTTCAAGATCATTTATTTTTTCCCAACGTATATTTGATTACATTTCTTTGTACAGCAATACAAACCCACTCAAAACAGCACTATTCAAGGTAGTTCTGTATACATAACTTAAAGCCCATTTATCAAATAAAATAATTATTAACCAAGACTCCAGAATAAATCTATAATAATATTTCAGCCTTTTGTTTGTTTGCCCATGCATCTTCTCCGCTAAAACTACTAGGCATATTGACCTAATATTATTTATGTAGACTGAAAGGGTGTCAACTTCCCAGATAGGCTATGTAAAGTTGACCTCAGAGATCAATCAAAATCATCAGAGGTCATTACTTGGCAATTTCTACACAATATTCTAGTTTTTGGCCGCAATTTTGCACCGATATGACTGAAATTAGTCATAGGGTTAAATATTTCAAAAGAGAAGATTAAATGAGATGCAAAGTTGATTTCTTGTTTTACATTTACTTTTTCATGAGCGCAATCAATGAATATTCATTTGTTCATTTGTTGCGTTGTGTAAAAAAAATCCATTAATCCTGTTTGATTATATTATCAATCATTTTTCCTGTCAGAATCTCGAAGATTTTTATCGGCTAAATTCGAAAGAAAATCAGATAGATAGCCAAAAATGGCTAAATTGGCAACCTTGTTTTGTACGTATTCACCTCTGCCGTTATTCTCAGGTTGTCCGTATGATTTTTACGTTTTTGGGGGCTCCAATTGTGTATCTTTGCTTTATATTCTTTGTCAGTTTTTTATTTGCAATTTTTAAATATATTTTTTAAAGTTTCACCTTTTTTTCTGATCTGTTTTTATTGATTATGATTTCATTATCCCTCCTCTTCCCTCTCCCTTTCTATCTCTCTTTTTATATAAACTGGTATGTACATGTATATGTATATGCATGTATACATGTATATGTATATGCATAGACATATATATATATAATATAATGGTATATATATAGAGACAGACAGACAGAGTGAAAAGACAGAGAGAGAAAGGGAGAGAGAGAGAGAGAGAAGTAGAGAGAGAGAGAAAGGGAGAAAGAGCATTTTCAGAATTGTTTTTTCAATTATTTATCATTTTTTCTCTCACTTTCTTGAATCCCTTTTCCTCCATTTCTTCTTTCCTCTTCTCGTTCTTTCCGTCCTTCTTTTTTTCGCTTCTTCCCCTCTTTCTTTCTCCTTTCTCTTTTATTCACCCTTTCCCTCTCCATCGTTTTTCCTTCCTTCTTTCCCTCCTTCTCTCTTCCCTCCTTTTCTTTTTTCTTCTTTCTTTCTTCCTTTTTTTTCTTCTTTCTTCTTTTAACATCTTTCGTTCCATGATTCTTTTCTCCATTTTTTCGTCGACCAAACATGAGGATACAGACTTCGAAATTCTGAAATCCACCCATTGACGAACGTGTACTGAAAACACCCGTTGACGAACGTGTACTAAAAACTCAACATTCTCTTGCTTTCTTCTCCGTTCTGATCGCCCCCCATCATCCATATCAAAACTGTCCACCCCCACAAGCACCCCAACCACTTCCTTCCACATTTCCTTCTAACATACACTTTCTTACACTCAGTGCATATCAATACACGTTTAATTAAAGAAGTAATTAATGCATCAATGACATTTGATATTCTGAGTCAAGAGGGAGTTCCTTGAATAAATAGAAGTAAACCTATATACGTAATAGAATTAAATGCCTAATATTAAAGAGAAACATATCATTTAAGGCTTTTTTTGTTGCTCTGAATTCGTATTCCTAACCCAAATAATGAAAATATAAATAGATATATGAAATGTAGCTATCAACCATTTGGCCGTGAATGGCGGGGATTTCCGTCATTGCAGTCATATTGATAACTCATTAAAGATCCTTTTTTTAAATATTGCAATTGATGGTGACTCGGTTCTATCCGTCTGTCTGAGCTTTTCTCTTGTAATGGATAACTTGCAATGGAATATCTTGCAGCGGATAATTATCACCGTTCGCCACCTTCCGCGGTGGAATAACGATACTGGGCTTTTGTAAAGTCGAACACGTGCGCGAAGTTGTATACATTGATCAATGGGCAAGCACGAAAAACTCCTCAATCTGGCTCTTTATCAATGGAGACAAATCCTATATTTCGAATAATTTGTTCGTTTTTTTTTGTAAACATTTTCGCCGGTTCTTGACATTCATTGGTGTCCACAACATTCATCATTTTCGGCAATCTCTTGAATTTCACAAACCCTTCCCTTGTACAAAGAACACACTAGATGAATACATGACATACATCCTTCGCTACAAACTTCAATTAGCAGACCAAATAATTCATCAGAAATTTCAAATTAATTCGTTGCTCGATCTTTGAACTAACCAAAAGATGCGACTAATACTTGACAAGCACGAGGGTGGGGCAATAAATCCAAGCAGGTATTGTCTGACGGGATACTCTTGTTCTCCTGGCAGCTATAAGGCGTGTTAGGAGCTGGGTTGCTGTTACAGAGTGATGAAGTAGGACATACGACGGCCAGATGAACTGATCGTCATTACAGTAAATAACAGATGAAGTACCGTAACATGGTCGTTCCCGGGCTGTTTTCGTCCCATGATGACTAGAAACATACCAACTGATCATACTTTGTGATACGCGAAGTTCGGTGGCGACATCAACCTGTGTTCTCCCCGTCTGAAAGCTAACGAGAGTCAGGTGGCATTATGGTCCTCTGAACTCAAGGTGGTACTCCCTGAACATTCATATCACGATTAACAGCTTTCTAAATATATCCTGTGACTAAAAAACATAACTTTTAATATCAGCATTCAAATTATGCTAGCAGAGATACCCTGCGTCGCCCAGCGAAAGTTGAACTTCAAAATAGACAACACATTGAAAAATGTCTACTTCATTTCTTCTACCTCATCACAACTAATAGAATATGTTATTTACAGAGACGTAAATCTTTTCTTCCAATCTGTGCTTTTTACTCAGTGTTGTGGTTTAATAACCTAACTTAAAAAAAAAGACAAAAATACTAGAATCAAGATGAGAGTAATTAGTATTAAAAATGATTATGGTTAACTATACTTCATACAAAGAAGAGTAATCAAACAATGACTTTACATTGTATCATAAAAAATGACCTGATCTTGCTGTGACACAGCCATGTATCTCTACGCTTAACCACCTTCCCTTCCTACTCAGTTTCTGACATTGAGAAAAGAAAGGTAGAAAGTGACATCTGTGCGTTACTTTTACTCATGCAATCAACTGTTTCATTGCCCCCCAAAATGATTTTTTAAAAAAAAAGGAAACTTGTTTAATAACTATTCACAAGGTGTGCCATTCGTGATAAGAATGACTGACAAAAATCTTGGTATGCAAGTTATTTTTTCAAATGTATAGAACTGAATATTAGCCTATGTGGGAAGTCGATGTTTATTGATTGTCCATGCCAAATATCAGGTCGATCGACCTTGTAGTTTTTGCAGTGATGTGGCATGCACAAACAACAAAAGGCTGGAAGATGGTTTAGATGTATGGTTTATATATACATAAACATATATATGTGCAAATATACCTAAATATAGATAGATATGTGAATCTACCTAGCATATTACTGCCAAATCGCGTTGGATACCCCGTTTTCTAAACAAAGTTAAGCAATTTGGAGCCTGGTCAGTACCTCGATGTTTGATATCTGGGAATATCAAGTGCCATAAACTGCTGGGTATAAAATTGAAGAGAAAAAAATACTGTTGGGGTTTGAATTTGGTCCGCCAAATCTACAATCGGCTACTGTACCACCATGACTGCAAACTTGAGATTTACAGCTCAAAAATAAATTTAAAAGTATCATTGGACCCCTTTGCATTTGAGAAGGATCAAATAAATGATGAAAAAACATCCTGGATCAGACTGATTCGAAATATACAGATAGTTTGATTGCATAGTTCTAAGTTTTATGTTTTTTTCTGAAAATCCTAGATGAAAAAACACACACACACACGCAAAATTTATGAGACTTGTTTACTGAGAGTGCAAATGGAGATCCATAGAGATCACCGATTTTTTGGTTGCAAAGTTTGACCTTATAATGTTTGCTTTAGGCAATTAGAGACCTGCTGATTTCAGATCGTTCTGCTTCTGTTCTTTTATGAATAGCTCTCGACGTGTTGGAGTACAAACGCACACACATACTTTGGTAATTTATAATCTCTCTATATAGATATATCAATGCATTATCGAAGTATTTCAACACTTTTGAAATAGTCTTTAAATATGCCATATTTATACAGGTGACGGTTGCTAAAGGAAAATACATATTTAGAAACGTACAATGCAGAATGAAATACAAACAAAAGTAACAGTGGAAAAAAGTATTCGGATACTACTAAGAATTCATCTTAAAAATGTTTTTTAAGATGGAATGCATAGAAACTTTTGGAATACAATACTTGAGTATTAATCACTATCGTCATTCACTACTTTTACCTTCTTGAAACGTGGCAATTATAGTTGAGATAAAGGTGCTTTCAACCAAACAAAAACTATTGTAATTAAGCAACATAATGGAGGTTTGAGCAACAGGGCTATTGCCAAGATGTTAAATATCCCTGTCGGTACCATTGGATCGATTCTTTTGAATTTGAAGAAGTTTGTCATCACCAAAAACCTCTCTCGAACTGGTACTCCATGGGAAATCTCCCCACGAGCAACTCAGAAATGCTGAGAACAATCAAAGTGAATCCAATAGGAACTTGAAAGGGGATCAAAGTGATTTGTGAGCAGCTGGTACATCAGTTACTAAAATAACGATTAGTTATGAACTGCAGAGAATGGTTTAAAATCCGTACGCCACGGAAAACATCCTGATGAGAACAGAGCTCGGTTGAAGTTCGCTCGTGACCGTTTGGAGAAGCCTAATTATTTCTGTAAGAACATTCTCTGGTCAGATGAATAAAATGATGGTGATAATAATAATAATAATAATAATAATGATAATAATAATAATAATAATAATAATGATAATAATAATAATAATAATAATAATGATAATAATAATAATAATAATAATAATGATAATAATAATAATAATAATAATAATGATAATAATAATAATAACCTCTAACGAAGGTGATATTTGGCTAAAATCGCAAACCTTAAACACCCAGTCAGTCATAAAAATTTGAAAACAATAGAGTACTATAGTAATAGAACAAGTGCAAAATCACAGAATCGGAATTGGTAGCTTGCAAGCATTTAGCGCAGGGCCCTAGAAATTGAAGAGCGTGCAGCATATTTTTTACGACTAATTAATTCGACACCACATCTCACACTCTGATACAATCCGATGAAGAGAAAAGAGCTTTTCTTTCATTGTCCTTAGACAGTTGAAATGGTTCAATGTTGCACTCGATTCTCTGTTGAGCATTCAATCGCAACACAAACCTCTTGTCTATGATTTCTTTCCAATTGGTTCGTTTACAGTTGAACATGCCACATTGTAATCTTTTGTGTTTTGACGAGGATTTGCTTCAACAGGTGCTTTCAAAAGATGTTCATCTAAAGTGGTTGATCTTCTAGGGTCGGGTTTCCTGAACATTTTGGGACGCTCCTCTTTTAAAATGTATATCATTCGTTCACCCCGTAAAGTCGGTCAAAAGTGATACATTGGATATAAAATTTGTATTACCTGCCCCTTGCTCACTCGCCACCGTCTTTCTACCCACCTCTACCACTCCCTTGCCTCCGACTGTCCCGTAGCGCTCCCTTGCCTACAAGTGCGCACTACATACCCCTTGACAACACCCCCTACCGCCCGTTTGACTTTCAACGTTCATCGACCGCCCTTTACCATCCAGCACTGCACTACCAAGGGGTGGTAGCTCCCAATTTGGGAATAACTGTTCTTGAGCATGGTTTTTTTCGTTGGCACTTACGAGTTTCGGCAAGTTCATGGGGAGGTAAAATGTTAAGTTCTAACTTATTTTTGAAACACTTTTTATTTTGTTCACTTTTAAAATTGTTGGGGTTGAAACCTTAAATACTGTGAACCAGTTCTCGAACAGTTTGGCGAGGATTCTCTTGAATTTGTTCCTTCAATTGTTCATTTGTATCTGTGGCAGGACGCCTTGTTCTCTTCATCATCAAGTCTCACTTTTCTATTTCGGAGCTCAAGCCAAAATGATGCACAAATATTCAATTGTCATTTTGAGTTCTCAAGCATACAAATTGTGGTTTAAAATTTTTATACTTCTTTTATTTTAGGTGGGATTCGAACCTACACCTCCAATGGGAATCACTATTTAGCCCTGCCTGTTTTACAAATTAAGCTTCCAAGTGGAGAGCAGAAGTCGAAATAACACCCTCAAACATATCTTCCATGCTGATCAGTGGCAATGTTTGTTTACATTCTGATAGTTTTAGTATTTAGTACAACTATTGTTATTCGTTGGATCATTATTACTTAATTTTTTATGACTTTTTTATACCTTCATCTTAAATCATTGCTTTTTTATCACAACTTTTTGCTCAAGCTGGTTTCCCCCGAGAGTGAGTAAAAAGCGCTGACTGGTAAATAAAAATTAAGCCTGAATACATAATTCAATAAAAAGAGGTAGGTTTCCAAACGAAAGAAACCATTCTCAATCAGATATAATTCATGAAATTTCCAGAAAGGGAAAAAGTATCGATGACATTTGAAATGGGAGAAGAATTGGGAAAACCTGTGAGCAGAAGAGGAGCAATGTGACCTGAAACTCTGAGAAACATAAAACAAAACCTAATTTACAGAGATCCAAGTGATAATCAAACTCACAATCAACATCTGCTCAGCTCTACAACAAAGTACTTGCGGATAGAGAGGTTAATGAATATCTGAACGATCATCTTGCAGGCATCATCTGCAATGCGATTATAATCAGTAAACTGTAATATCGAATCGCTGTAGCCCCACAAATGGCTCGCCAGACCAACCAGGCAAGTGTGTGTGTGTGTGTGGTCACTTTTTGGGTGCTACAATTTTGAAAATTTCCATTAGGTACTATGTAAAAACTTCTTTTTTCTTCAAAATTGAGTTATTTTGGGTCTCTATGGTAAATTTGGTCCAACAATTCCCAAATATGATATATTTTTAGATAATTTTATATAAAAGATATATTTTTTAAAGATAACTATCTAGATAATTAGTTCTGCTGTGCGTGCAGGCTACGGCAATTCGTTTATGTGATGTATGGACACTCCTTGTTGGGTTTGACAAAAAAAGACCAATGCCGTAGGTTTTCTTGTCAATTTGACGCGTGACTAGCTATCTTTCAACGACACTCTACGTAGACGTCACAAATTCAACATAGTGTGTCACAAGATAAAAATAGAAATTATAGTAGATATATTTCGATGTGACACACATCATAAGTAGATATCACAAACCTTTAATATTCTGGAAGAAACGAAATCGCCATCAATTTGTCATGTGATAAGGTTGCTAAAATCGCTTTAGTGCAAGGTTCTTTAAACTCTCTCGATCAAAACCCAGTTTAATTTCATGTAATAACCTTACGACCCCTAAAAATAATTTTCTCTCCTTCATAAAAATTATTTTGCCATCGTACAACTATGACAAGTTTACTATTACTGTTATGACTTATTAGTTCAACAAACATATTTTTGATGACAAAGGTAATAATAAGACCATTAGATACTTGCATATATCTCAAGTCTTGATTATTTCATAGTCACCAATATTTTTCTCACGTACTATTTATTTATTCGTTTATTTATTATGAACCGGTGACCCTGTCAGAAGGACCTTTCGACCCATTAATGTTCTTTGAAAAACCCTGCTTCACTGCAAAGCGCCCTGTCGACGACGGTAATAACGTCGTTGAAGAATTAATCGGATCTGACCCGCCCCTACGGGAATTTCATACCCGAGACTGAATGGCATTTCAGGGAGAAGATTAGTTGGAGGAGGAGAAGTTGATAGAGAGGGGGGGATAAGGGTTAAACTGACATCGTTTTTGACAAGCCTTCGTTATGAAGACCATTTTACTTAAGCGGAGGTGACAAAAGGGTCTCAAATTTCATTCACCTATTAAAGCTTCACGTGTATTTTTGTTCGGGGTACATTCATACACGTACTTAGGGCGTCTTCGAAACATATGCACACATCATCAACCATTTAACTGCATTGTTTCTTTTTTCTGTTGAAAGCCAACCTTTGTAATGGATAATGAACCGAATTGTGTTATAAGAAGTTCTGGAATGAGATACTGTTATTATTTCACAAATTATTCCTACTGATATAGTAATCCTCCTTGTCGGTCATTTCCCCGACCTATTATTAAACTTAATACCCCCCTCTCTCCTTATTAAATACCTAATCTTTGCCTCATTACTGCAAGTGTAATATTCGAAGTCAGGGATTGGCAAGCAGAATGCTATAGATTTTCTGATCCAGAATGCAAAATTCTGATGATGATGATTTGTAATATTCACATGAAATAATTATTACTTTCGTTTTTACCTACGCTAATCTTTCTTTGTGGTAGATCCAGAAATGGGTTACCGAACGGAGTGTACTCCTGGCGTCAAGGCGTTAAGCCCTTAAAGAGATTCTGAACGAGTCGACAACAGGAGCCAAAGATGTTATCATCTGAACGAAGGATGCAGCTTGGCTTAGCTTGGTTTTCTCCGGCCCAGGGGCGTTAATCTCACGTCTCGTCAAATCTCTTTTAATCATCTACTCTTGGCAGATTATCTTCCTCTTTGTCTCTTTATCTCCAGGTCAAGTCGGAGAGTAATCTATAAAAAGAAAATGTCTCGCTTAGCACCTGTCTATTAAGGCCTTGTACCAGACTGGATCAAGATTAATGAATACCTACTCTTACATGAAGAGAGATGCCTGCTGTAGACCAACGAACTGGTTGATTTTTCTGCAACTTTGTGCGTCTCGCTTGAAGTGATGCTTAAAAAGCTGGAAGACCCTTAACTATAGAGAGTTTGATACTCATAGGTATCTCATAATTGCAGCCTTGTGCCAGATAAGCCTGATGAATTCTCCAGGCGTGTGTGTTAGATGCTTAGCTTAGTGATAGTTAACAAGCTTGCCTGGAAAACCAATAACGAGTGTAATGAGTACAATCCTCATCGGTTGCCGTACTACTGTGATATTTTGCAAGATTTGGCAAAGCTGAGTAAATATAGATAATTACTAAGCTTAGCTGAGTGCGACACAACGGCACAAGTATGGAGTGTTGGTAAGAATTGAACTCACTGCTCTAGTTAATAGTCTGCCAGACGAGCTTGGTAATCATTACTTTTAGCAAAAGACGCCTAAAGCAGCATAAATGCTTACAACACGTACCATCATTGGGAACATAAGTATTAGATTATGAAGAGTATTAGCGTATCCAGAGTATTCGAGAAAAATGACGGTATGATTTGAGTATGGATAGATTCTACAAATATATGTATATAATAAAGGTATTTATGCAACCCCCAAAATAATAATGACTCCCTCCTCACAAAATACAAACAAAAACAACGTATACTTCAAAGTAAATTTATTTTTTTGCTGTGATGAAAAAAAACAACAAAACAATAACACAAATTTCTTTTTTAATATGAGAAGAAATTGTTTTAATCATGAAAAATCATCTATGTTTAGTGGAATTGTTTTCCTCAGTAGCAGTAGTTGTACTGTAGATACAGACACAGTAAAGCTTGGTTCTACCACCTTGCACGCTTTCTGTTTTTAGCCTACGTGAACACACAGACACAAGGGAGCCTTGTTTTACACCTTCCACTCTTTTTATTTGCTTTAGGGCGGCCAGAAACCAACCTACGAACAGACAAAAGAATGGCATGAGAATATTAAATTAAATAAAAGTAAACATGGCGTATAAGTTGACCTCAAGTTTTTTGCACAAAATTCTGTTTTATGTCTGTAGTTTAAAATATATATATTTTACACTTGTCGTATAAGTCGACCCTTTGTTTTTGAGAGATTTTTTTGGCTTAGAAATTCGACTTATACGCTGCAATTTACAGTACCTTTATTCATTTATCATTATTATGTTATAATATTATGTTATAATTATTATTTATATCTTATAACAAAAGTAAAAATATATTAATGTAGTAACCTAAATCCTAAAACTTTAATAAATAGAATTTTTCACAACTGATAAAATATCTGAGGAAACAAATATGTCTTATGTATTGATCGGGAGCATAGAGACAACTTTTGTAGAGTCAAGACTGTTTCATAAATAACATCACGCGAATCGGTTAGTAAATATGAGACCGGTTAATTGAATGCTTTTGAAAGATTACTTCAGCTATATAGTTTGAAAAAAGGGTACCTTTCAAGTGGATTTGAACCATTACTTTATCTTGACGAACATACTAACCGTCTCAGCCATAGAGATATAAATGCTAATCGAATATTTATTTGCATAATATATGTACTCAAGTTTGAAAATTTTTTCCATTGCCAACAGTAAACCTTTATTAGGGTTTCTGAAAAGGAGGATCTTTCCTTTTTTTTATGATTAAAAACATTTTCGGTTTTTGGATAAACATACCTAAAAAGTTATGTGTTATTCTGTTTGGTGATTCAAAAGTGAAGTACAAAAAATCTGTAAAACTCTATCCATCGAATTTCAGAGCAATTTTCGCGACTCGGTGTAATTAAAAAAGGTTACTCATAATAAGAGTCTCTACAAGATGACGTAATATAATATATATATATATATATATATATATATATATATATATATATATATATATATTTAAATTGGTTTAGTTTTACACTAATAGCTTCAGAATTAAAGCCGACAGTTTGTGTGAAAAGTCAGGTTGGTCATCTTAGGATGGAGCACTGAACACAGGAATTGTTCGGCTAGATCTAGCTGATTTTGTTCCCAATTCAGACGATAAAAGTCTGGATAGTCAGTAAGGAGTTGAAAGTGAATAAAAGTTACTAAAATATATCCAGGGTAAGTCCAGGGATGATAAATACAAACCTCCCGCATTCGTACCTGACAGAACCTATCTGGCTCGAAGAAGAAAAAAATGCAGGAAAATTAACCAATCAGCGCATCCCATTAAACAAATGAATAAACAGAAAATTAGAAAAAAATTAGATTTATATCGAAGCGAAAGAGTAATTAAAATTTGAAATAAGTCGATTGGTAAATATTGGAATCAATCATTATTATTTGTGTTTGATTCAGTTAACTACATGCGTTCTATTTACAGACATGAGGGAATGTCTGACCCTCCCCTCAAAAGCAATAAAGAGTTAGGGTTCGTGAGCTGCATTATAAAATAAACCGAAAACAGTCGTTTTTTAACCCCGACAATAAAATTGGAAGAGGTATCGCATTCACTCATGCTTGTCAGTCTGTTCACCCAGTATCTCAAAGTTTTCAATGAATTTCAATGACTTTTTATGGAAGGGTTGGTCATGGGCTAAGGAAGACTTGATAAAATTTTGGAGCAGATCCAGGACATTTTTTTTCAATTAAAAGATATATTATAATTTGTTTTTCATATATTCATTTATTCACTAAAGTTTGTCCACACAATATCCACGAAAATTCTCAATGAATTTTATGCTCTATATGAAAGGATTTTAATTGTTTTTAGTTAGAGTATGGCGCTGACAGAGGTGCTTCTAGTTGTCTTTAGGATGAAGATTACAGAAATAACCCAATTGTCTCGAGTTTTCCTGGTTTCAAGTTAGTGTATAGTAAGTCAACGTTCCTTACTGCAGCTAAATTTACCTGCATCATATCATTAGGCTGCAAAGAATTCTTTGAAAGATTCTCGTTTCTGAAAAGTCTGGCATATCTTTTGAAGAATTATGTCGTTACAGAGGAAGAGGAATCTGGAAGGAACTTGAGTATCATTCGTTTACCGCGCCAGTAGCTATTCACCCAATAGGAGCTTCGACATCTCGGTCAAAAAAATTACGACTCGTTACTTAGAATGTGAATTATGTTTTCAGTGTGCATCAATGGCGGAACAAATGAGTTGCGGTGACTGCGTATGTGTCGGTTTTCTAGGCGCGTTCCCATGTATACCTTTGCCAGCATTCTTTAGTAAGTTATGATACTGGGTTCCTTGTGCCCCAGGCAAGCTGAATAGGCAAGTCATGTTCAGGCAAGCTGAACACCGGAACCCTTAAAAAGTATAGTATTATCTTATTTATATATGTTATGCACAGGGAGAAAAATAAATGTATAGGAATGGAAAGCTTATTACGATTTTCCGTGAATCTTTTGAGCACGTTCATTTTATAGGACTTATTTATCTTGGGTTTATATTTTTGCGTTACTACCAGCTAAACTGGCCAGGTAAAGAAATTCCTATGTTACCCAACTCACATTCCCTTAACTTGTCTTCCCTTCCAGGACCCAGCTATTTTGAGCACTCTAATTTACAAAACTAGCCCTGCCTGACTGAACTTTTCGGTCACGAGTATTCTCTTTACCATTTGTTTCTCCTGGTTTCATCACAACAGAAAGTAACCAACAGATATCCCTGAAACATCTGACTTCACATCAGGGAATTTTTATATTCTGACTATTTTTATTATGTTTAATGTTTAATTTTTTTCCATTTTTCTGTTTATACTAGGAAAGTCCTACTGTCAAGACACTTGAAAAGCGCCCCTAACACTTGGCGCCGTGGGTTATTGTCCGAGTTACCGGTACCTCGAGCCAGCATTGGTTGCGTAACATGGAATGATAAGTTAGATCGATCCATAGAGGAATATGCAACAAGAGGCAGGAGGATGCGAGAAGAGATAAGGAGGGAGAGGATAGAAGTAAATAAAATTTCTAGATCCATGACCCATCCTCCCACAAAGTTTCATGGGTATTCATTAAGAACCTCTGGAGATATTGTGTGGACAAACAGACGGACAGACGGACGGACGGAGGGAGACAAGTAAATACACTTTGTTGGTAGAGGTAAATGAAGGAGAAAAGAAACGAGATGAAAGAAGTGAATCATTTTTACGTTCTGAGTAATCAGACGAGATTTAATCACGTGATCTTGCCGACAAAAACTGTCTTGAGCAGAGATTCATCCAAGTAATGTTGTTCATCCTAGAAGTTAAAACGCGAAAAAAAACCCAAACAAACAGAAAAACCTTACAACTATTTTTAGAACAATCTTTCAAATTCTCCACAAAAATACCATTATTAATTGTGATGCGTTAAAAACGTTTCATAGGACGACCTTCCAACTGAATAGGCTCATGACTTGAAAACATGGGCAGTTAGTTGGAAAAAAGAAAAGAAAACAAAAAAAAAAACAAATAACAAAAACAAGCAGGTCTTGTTTTAAAATATGATAATGATTATAAAGTTGTAAAAGCCTGGAATGCACAAGAAAAACACATTGAACTAAAAAAAAGATTTTTTTGTTGCTTTATTTAGTAATCTATCTATCTAACCATCTACCTATCAATCTATCCCTTTTTTATCATAGATGTAAAATCTAATATATGCTTTGATTTATTCTATAATATATTTCATCTTATATATATATATATATATATATATATATATATATATATATATATATATATATATATATATATATATATCATAAATCAAAAATCATGAAAATCAAAAATATGTTAAAGTTGAAATTTAGTGAAACACAATTAAGCGTTCCACCAGTATTTACTAAGCTTTGCTCATTACAGCACTAAGCCAAAATTGAGGAAATCTTTGTTGGAAGATTTTGCTAGGCCAATCGGAATCCTGTTTTTTTTAATCAATACCCATCAAGTTGAAATGGTATATACTTATATATTATCCCTTGTCTTTCCATCCGTCTGTCTACGCGATATCTCTAAAAGTTCTGAATGAATATCAATGAAATGTGGAATCGTAGGTAATAGGTTGTGAAAGAAGTGATTAAATTTCCTGGTGGATCCACGCACAAATATTTCCCCGACGTCGTAGAGTTCAAAGTTTATTGAAAAATTGAAACATACGCAAATAGTCCCCCCCCCCGCATCATATTTATCTATGAACTTATTTTCGTTCAGTTTTTAGTGGATGGCAATGGCGTTGGCAGAGGTATTCGCTCCCTGATCGCATTCTACTTTCTACCTGGATTTCATTCAATCTTCAATGCTAATTGATTCTCTTGCTCCTTTTTTCCTCTCCACATTAAATTTTAAGCCAGGTCATTTATTTTCTTGTCCTCTTTTCTTCATTTGTCTAATTTAGGAGGAGCCTCAAACATCGACAGCCGAGTACATTCGTTCTCCGTTTGCAAAATTTTTTATCTTTCACCCCTACCCGTATCCCTATTCTTCTTTTCCCTCTTCCTCCCTGCCCCCTTCGTGATCTTTGGGTTGCAATTCCAATCTCAAAACAGCCCCTCTACCCCAAACCTTTCCTCTTGATATTTGTATTTCAAAAGTGTGACAGACGGACATCTTGCTTATTATAATGTAGATTTTTTGTGTTCCTTTCCGATCAAGATCCTGATAAGTGATTAGCTTCTTCCTATTTTGTTGGTCAGTGAGATAAAGATTTATTTTCCCGTTGCTACTTCTACTTATGAGTCAATAATTTTGTCTCCATTTTCCGAACGATCCATGAAAATCCATTGTTTCTGTAGCGTTCATGGATTGCCTTGCAGGACAGAATGGGCTCCATTTGCCAGCTATCACTCATAGCCGAGGGGAAATGGATTCATGCCTTTTGCAAGGGCTTTAGTGAACGCAAACTGTCGCCGGTAATTGTATGGCCGTCCTTACAGAAAGGTTGGCCTAACGGTTACTGTGCCGTTAAATTCTGCCTCCATATTTCAATCAGCCCCCGGCGACGACAACACGAAATGATACATATGTTTTGCTGACTCCCTCTTCTCTTCGTGACTAGAGTAAGGAATGGGGCTATGATTGCAGACGAGCCTTTTAGGCGTCTGGTTTTCTCTACCCACGTCAGCCTTAATCGCAGACGTACGACCCCACCCTTAACCATCAGGGACTGTTTGGCCCAAGAATCTATAACAGTAGGAGGTGAAGCTGCTTAGCATTCAAACTATCGCATATCAAAGCAGATAGGTAAGGGTGGTAGTTTGGATGCTCTATCGTCAGCAGATTGGATTTGTAAAACATTACACTCCCAACATGCATTGCGGTCATCAGCTACCCAACCTCCTCCTTTTTAAACATTCTTTACTTTTATCTAATACTTAGCTACTCTGCCTTATCCCCCTTGTCTCCACCACTCAGTCGTTTTTGTTTTAAGTTCGTTTTTTTATCTCTCTCAGGTTCCTCAGTTTTATCAAGTCTTTCAGAGTCTATTCTTTTCCTCTCTGATTTCTGCACCTGCTCTGGGGTAATTTTAAGGGCATCTCCCGTAGCGCACGGGTTAGCAAGCTCGTCTCGCAAACCAATCAGAAATTGTTTTAGATTCGAAAAGCAAGGTACGTTGAGATCTCAGAATGAAGATGTTGAAAGTTTGGGGTTGAAAGATTATTGTACGAGACTACATCGCATTGTGCTGTTTTGGTTAGTGCAGATTTTGATGTAGTATGTTTAAGATATTGTTATACAAATAAATTAATGTGAATAAGTATAAACTGAAAAATAAATAAAACATTAAATCATGATAGGTCTTAGAGCAGTGCAATTTAGAAAAGCTCAGAACGAATTAATCGCATCATTCAAGGTATACCTGTATTTGCTATTAGGGCGAAAATTCATAATTTTTGTTTGCTTTTAACCAAGTTCATGTGGATCTTTGGTTAGCGTTATTGAGCGTAGAGTAGAGGAGGATTAACGGGATTGTCAACTGTTTACGGCACTTGGAAAGATGATAATCTACGGAAGAAATATCATGTTGATATGGAGGATGCTGCAATACTTAACATGACCCAAAATGAAAATAATTGTGGCACTTTTATGAAAGTTACCGGATGACAGGGGAAGTAGAAGAAAAAGATTTTTTCCTAGATATTCAGAAAAAAAATTAGACACCAGATAAATAAATACAAAATGCACCAATGAAATTATTTATATTCACTGCCTATCTTTAGTTATGCAAATGTAGGTCCGTCCTGTGCAGATTTGAAATCAGATCTTTTCGCCCTCTTGATAATTTATTTTAATCTCAAGTCAAGCTTTCCAAAGTTGTTACATCCTCCTGATACAACCATTATATGAATTTATATAACTACTGCTTCGAAAACAACAGCAATACCTACAACGAAACTCTATTCAGATGATAACTCTTATGACAAGCCTAGTTTCGAGGTTTAAACATTAGCATTAACCCAAGCTGTCATTTATTCTTCAGATGTATCTCTATTAACTATAGTAAACTAATGTATCAGTTATTATCATTATTGATCATTTTTGTAATAGCGTCTATATTCCTTTGGTCAATCACAACTATAAACCTAATTTTTTGGCTTTTGATATTTGTGAGAGAGATAAGTAATGAACAGGTGGAGGTTGCTCCCTTTTTGCATTTTCTTCCATTCTTAGTCTTGTTCATGACAGTAGGTTGGGAGGGAGAAGGAATAAGATGAAAGATATGGGAAGAATTGAAATGTTATTGCTGTTATGTACTATGCTTTAGTTTCTGTGGACAGCAATTGATTTGTTGCTTTTTTCACCCACTTTGTGAGCGGTGCAACATCAAAAATGGAAAGGGGTAGTAAAACTGCCAAAACAAATAAATCATCAAGTTCTATTGGAATGAGAAAGACACCAAAAAAGAAATGAACAATTCAGAAAGTGTAACTGATTTACATAAAAATAAGCAGAATAATGTAGAGGATAAGTTGGTTACTGTTCGATAAAACAATAAAGTTGTTCAAAATGACTCTGAACAACTCGCACCAGTTCGGGTGAGAAAATTCTGAAGGCGTATTTCTATGACCCAAAATATGAATAGCCTTAAGCCACATCATGAATGAGAGGTTATCTACACACAGTATATCTCCTTTTTACCATCTCAAACAATTCTATTATTCTTCAAGACGTGCAGTTCTAAATGAGGAAGGATATACCTACCGCATCTCATGACCCTTACTTGCTTTCTTTTAAAGAATCAATACTATTTGTGCAGACGACATAGAACGTCCGCCTTACGCAAATAGAGGCGTAAGAACATTCCAGACTGAAAACACGCTAACAATTGAATGGATGTAACCGGAAAGAAGACAAGTTGTTTACATTTCGTTTTGATAGGAATAAAAGATTCTCCACTTATTGAAAAATGGAATGAAGATTTAAAAGTAAGCCTTATGAAAACAGTGAACAGGTATTGAATTTTTTGTATTTTTCGTTAGTCTTCCCCAAAAGCTAACGTCCATAATTTTGAAGTACGAATGCCTAAAATTTTTGAATGTATTTACATCTAATAGCCAAATTCTGTGAGGAATGTTAGCCATAATTCCTAACCACCGAGTTTCAGAATCAATCTTTGAGAAGAGAGCCCCACTTTAAACCTTCCAGTAAATTGAAATAAATGAGAGGATATTGAATTTGTGCCGCTATCAGAGGGAAATCTCCTGATGGGGTTGGCTCTGAGTCACGTCGAAGCGACGTCGACGTTGGTTATAAAATTAATCTCAAGGCTTGAACCATGGACATTTGGGACATTTGATTCGGGATCAACATCATTTTCTTTTTTCTATTTGACTTTGAAACCTAGAACTATATTTCTATCATCATCATTTTCATCATCATCAACTGCCTTCTTCTTCTTCTTCTTCTTCTTCTTCTTCTTCTTCTTCTTCTTCTTCTTCTTCTTCTTCTTCTTCTTCTTCTTCTTCTCATTGGATTTTATCTATGATTCAGATTTGATTGCGATGATCAACGAAGCCTTTTTCCTGAGTCATTCCTTTTCATTTCGGGAAAACTGGAACGACAACGGGAAAATGGCAGAAAACGGAAGGAAGCGCCAAAATGGAAGACATGGAGGCTGCAAACATTGGCTGAAGATTGACTTTGATTCTCTTCGACTTGATGCATCATCGTTGTGCAACATGGGACTTTTTTTTTTTCTCGATAACACAAAAATATTTAGACGCTTGAAATGCGTAGGTATGAGCGGATCATCCCCCTCTCTCTCTCCATTGAACAATGTATCTCTTTTAAATCTACCCATCTCTCTCTCTCTCTCTCTATTTTGCAAAAGCTTATTTATTTCTTGCAAATGAAGACAGTTCACGAAGAAGATGAAAGAAAAAGGACCATCGTCTGCAAAAGTATACAGTAAAAAAGAAACAACAACAACAACAACAACAACAACAACAACGGCAACAACGGCAACAACAATGGCAACAACAAAAGCGATAGAAAACATTAAAAAAAGAAAAACAACACGTCATTAACCTTTGGAAATTGAGGCACCGAAAATAGGAGTCAATAAATAAGTATTTGACTCGATAAAAGCGTTCAAAAAAATTAAGCGAAATTCTTGAAAGGAAACTAAGAAAAAAAGGTTCAGTGGACGTTCGTTCTGGCAAAGTAAGGGAAAAAGTGATGAAAAGTAAAGATTAAAAAGAAGACCGGAAAGAAAGTCATAAGTAGAATCAATTTTGGGATCGGATTAATTCTCATATAAATCAATTAGAAGTTTAATGACTATGCAGATCAGGAACTCATTTCGATGAGTAAGAAAAACGTTTGATGACAAATCATGAAGAAAACACTTACGCGGTAGGAAAGATGATGCCTTATTTGTGTGATGTAACAGGCAAATGGAACTTTAAAAATACATCAGTGAAGTAAAAATGAAAATAATAATAGGCATGCAGATACTTTCGAAAAGGACACGAATAGAGAGAAACTATTGCAACCCAGAACAAAAAGAAAATGCTGTGTTTGGGGAGATAAGGGCGAGACTGTGACTCAAATGAATGCAAGCAAATGCAGCTAACTGACTCAAAAGAGATATAAAAAGAGGCACGACAGGGTAGGAACAGTGATACACAAAGAACTGTGCAAACGACTTTGAAGCTCTATGCTTCCATACCTTAACTTACTTGATACTTTTGCTACTTCGTGCTTGCTTTGATGAAGTAGAAGTATCTGCCCTATCAATTTACACCGATACTCAACAATTGATGTCGCATTATGCATCGATGAAAGCTATGATATCTATTTGATGTTGATTATGATATCAAGTGAGAAAATATGGAATGATTATTTATTTTCACTATAGTCACGGGGATATCCTTTAAGATAGATGTCCCCAACCACTTTTGCTCAGTGGACGGGTTTGATATTGACAATGTTATCGTGGATTGGTTGACGGACTGAGGTGAGTATTAATCACCACCGGAATAAAGGTGATAAGTCAAGGAACCCCGTATAGACGACTAAAAGAAGAGTAAATTAGCCCACTGTGAATTTTGGGCTTCATCAGCTGAAGGCACTGAAGAGCGTTCAGTTTAATTGCTAGATATTTCATGTTCTCATCGTTTGCTGAGGGGAACTAATGAATGTTTTTCGCTCTTAGCCCTTCCCATCGTACACAGATTTCAACCTAAAGAATCTGACTCATATATGTAAGTCGACTTCCAGTTTTTGGCTTTTAATGTGATGGAGATGTGATGTGCGTGGGATATTTCCCATGTCCAGGCAACAAAATGTGCACCTCTCATTTGAGAGACAAAGACAGAGAGAGAGAGAGAAAGAAGGGGGAAGAAGGGGAGAGAAAGAGGGGAGACGTATTTGCTAACCATTGAGCAATAGCAAACGCCCTTGTTTGTATAGCTTAGTCTAGCACAAGGACACAAGTGTGGGGCGCCCAATATAGATCAAACGGACTATGCAGTAGGTTGTAATGGTCTGCTTGACTAGCGAGGTAACTAGTGACCCACAGTAAGGCGACTTCAAATTGAAAAAAGAAGTTTATCTTAAATTGGATCAAGGCCACTTTAGTGGGACACTTTGTGAAGATCGAACTCACTATCTGGTTAGTCTGTGAGTAGACCTTGTTAAACATTGAGTCACAGTAGGCAACTAAAGATATTTACAAAGCTTAGCTTAGTCTGGCAAAAGGCCTTAGGTGTGGTGCACTCAATGAGTATCAAACTATCTATGTAGAAGTGATGGTCAACTAAATTAGATCACAAAACACTGACCAATAGCGTCCTAAAAGTTATGTTTTAAAACTCACTGTGCTATAGTAAGCGCACTTGTTTTGTCTCTATATGTTACGATAAAATTGCGAAACTTCATGAAATCCATAAAGATTTTGTGAAATCCGTAAACATTTCACTAATTTAATGAAATCCCTCGTTTCTAAATCAGTCCAGTAATGGTTAACAAGCTCGCAATGCAGACCATTACTACTGCAATGGGTTTGATCCACAGTGGACCCCTCATTACTGTGACCTTGTGTCAAACTTGGCTATATTTACACTGTTCATACTGAAGCAGAATATACTCGATATTTACTAAATTGAGCTTAGTTTGACACAAGGCCACTGTAATAGGGCTCCCAGTAAGGATCGAACTCCAGGCAATAATAATCAGCATCACAAATTAACTAATACTACTTTGGTTTTGAAATTAGGGATATCATGAAATTGCAGAAATGTTTAGGGATTACATAAAATCCCCAGGGATATCACGAAACACTAGTTTCATAATCTTACTATAACATGTATATTGGGTTTAGCTTAGTCTGGCATAGAGAAATGTTTATCCTCTCTGAAGTTATCAGGTTTTAAAAAGTATTAATTTCTAAGGATGCTTGGAACACCAATGTATTTGTCAGATGTTCTGACGAAACCAATCCTTTTGAAAATTTGGATTGTATACGAACGAACACATAAACAACTGCTACACAGTTTTTTAATGTCTTTTCTTTGACTTCTCGAGGAATTATGATTCAAATTATCTCAAATTCAGACTGACATCTGTAATAACTCTGCCTACATACGCACACAAAACAAATTAAGAAACTTTGGCTTTCGTGGTAGAAATATGTATTAGGTTTTCATTTATAAAATTTCATTTCTGAATCGTGATATGAAGGATGATATAAGTAACAAATCATGGCGAATATTTGATGTAGTATATGATATAATATATTCAACATTATCCATTTGCAGCAATTATTTTCTTACTCTAATAAGATGCTGTCTTTTTAAGTTTAATGGTCACAATTTCTATAAAAGCACGAATTATTGCTCCCCTATTATTGGACCTTTTATGGGTACGAAGTTCAAATTCTTGAAATGATGATAACGTCGGAAAAATGTCTGTTGAATATGAATGCTGCAGCAAGACTTCATATCCAAATTCTCTAAGCTTGAACAAAGCAAGTCAAGCAGTGTGAGATCTCGCACTATCAGGGAGCATTTCACTCAGTTCATGCAGGACCAATTTTTCCAAATTTTCAAGTTTGTCCCATTGCGCAATGTTGACATTCGCCAAATATATTAGTCTCTACACTAGGCAATCTAATGTCAAGTTTGAAGTTTTTTTCATCTGCGATTCTCGAGAAATTTCATGAAAATAAATAAGAAATTACAGATAATAGATATTTCTTCATAGCTTATCAAAATATTTTCCGTAACTTCTGCCCAATATTTGGTCTCTTCTCAAAATTTAACATTTCTAAGCGATTCTTCATTGTTATGTCATAACAGCCTATCTCATTTTATTGCTACCCAGTAATTGTTTTTATTATCTCAGTCAATCTATTTCACATGGACCAGTCCATTATAACTTTTAGGTTATTACAGGAATCGGACAAAACAGACATATAATCATACAATCAAACATACCAATTAGAATATAATGCTTTTCTATGGATATATTACATGGAATGTATATTCGTTCCAATTTTAGGATCTGTACTACGATTTCCTTCCCCACAAGAGCAAGATATGACTCAAGAACGTTTTTAATGTGGGTTTCCTCTCATGGGAAGGCTAAAATTGCCCCATTCCCAGCAACTAGCGTTACGAAGGTATCAAGGCAAGCCCGTCCTATCTCTTTTAGTGCGGTGGCAAGGGGCTGTCCCCAGGTGCACTGCTCACCCAAGATTGGGCAGAATTATCTTTCGAGGCCACAGGACGAATTCTAAGCCTCTTGATCTTAGCAATAGAGTGCTTCAGTAAGTCATCATTGGCCACAGCATTGCAACAGTGCAAAGCTACCATAGTGTGTACTGCGAACATATACCACACTCTGATACTTGACTACATTTGGTTTTGATGAATACCTTTATTGGAATTATAAACCTCAATACATGTCGATATCTTGCCCAGGATAGCTCATTTGCATATATTTTATGTAAAATTCGGCATAAGTGAATACAGGTTTAAGAAAAACAAAGACTACACATAATTTACAGTCGACTATCATCAACAACTTTTTGTCTACAGTGTGTTAATACTCAAAGGAATCAATCAAATATTGTCGACGAATTTTTACAAAATACAAAGCCAACATAAATCAATTTATCAGCAAAAGATTCGGTTATGTTCTTACATCGAGTCCATTAATAATAAAGTTTCATTTTGTGTTGGGTAAATCAGTTTCAACCATTATTGTCCATTATTTCGATGGATAAGGCGATGCTTGACGCATAAAAATCGAAGAACATTAAAAAAACAAAGACGGGTGACATTCATTTCCCTGATTCTCAGATCCCTGACTGTCCATTTGCGGGACGCCGATTGGTCTACTCTGTCGACCCTGAAAAGGAAGACAATTCGAAGTTTTACTTTCATACTTTATTATTTACAAAAACACCGGCGGGCTTTTTATTTTTAAAATTCTTTTGTATAAATGAGTGCGATGGGGATATGTTTACAATTTGTGAAAAAACAAAAACATTTATGGTAAAATTTGTAAATGCATAATTCATCTACGATAAGATTTAGTATTTGTAATATAATGAATAAGATCTATGGAGGAAAATGATTTTGTGTCCGATCCTCAAGCACAAAGGATTGTTTGTTAATTGAGTATTATTTACGATGAAATGAATTTTATTTTCATATCATTCTACGTATTTGGATTAACATAAATAGGTAATTGTGTGGTTTAACCGTGTGAAATTGGCGAAAATTCTTCAAGTGAAGCAGTAATAATACAATTTTATCTTTTTATACTACGTACAATTTTCCATTTCTGAGTGTAGCAGTCCGCTGATTGATGAATCAATTTGAGCAAAAAGAGCTGTATTGAGAATTGTTCCTTTTGAAAGCTCTCACACAGGCGTACGAATCAGTGAAGAGTTCGACAATTGAAGATTATAGGCTGACATTTTCTTAATATTGTGATGTTCTGACGCAAGTGTGCTAGCTGGCGTCAGGAATCGTGACCTACAGTCACTATCTTGCTTCATGCACAGACTTCAACTTCATTAAATGAATCTACATTTGCTGAACAAGCTTTAAAGAATATAATCATAATCAGTAGAAATACAGTAAAGAATTTCAAGCGGTAAACAAGTTGAATGAATTCAAATATCAGTTAGGTTCAAAGATACATGAATTAATTCACTATGTGTCCACTAGATGGAATTCTACGTACTACATAATAAAAAGTAATATTGAACAACGAAAAGCCTTTGTTACATATGCTATAGATGCATTCACCCCAATAACGTGGAACCTAACAGTAAAAAAGGGTTCAAGTTCTAAACCCATTCGAAGAAATTACTGTGGAAGCTAATAAAAGAGAAGCCCCCCCCTCAAAGATTATCCCCATAATTCTATCGATCAATCAGTGCAACATAGACGGAGATATTTGCGATTGAAACGTCCGCGACCGAAATGTCTATTTAACATCTCGCTTACGTATCAATCAGGCAAGAGACCTGAACATTTCATCATTCACTCCTTATTGTGTCACGAAAGACGTTTGTTTTTTTGTTTTTTAAATCAATGGAGGGATCAATAGGCTGTTTAAGTTCATGCTAAATTGGCCCCTTGGTTTCTGTCTGACAGTATTCACGCTTGTTTTGGTAAATTTGGATTTTTTTTTCAATGATCACCATCCAAAAAAGGCGAGAGAAGTAACGTATTATTCATTGATCATCCTTTTTGACAATTTTATTTTTTGAATTCATCTCACGGCAAATATATTGGTCACGTGATTAGTAATCGTTAATTTATACGATTCAGTATAAAATTGATTTATCAAATAAATTCAACGGCGCTTGTGGCTTACGAAGAAAAAAAAAATAGAAAAAAAAAAAGATTTTCCGCGAGTAATTTTTGTGCTTTCAATCCAAAAGACTTTCCTTTCCTGATAAAAAGTATGTCTTCTCGTGTTTTACAAGGAAAAGCAAGTAAATACATAAATTGAATTATTACTGATTCACTTTATATATTTTCGCCAATTTTACGCAGCCCGACCATACGATTACCTTATTACGTTAATCCAAATACCTGGGATGAAATGAAAATAAAATTCATTTCATTGTAATTAACACTCAATTAACAAACGATCGTACATAAAATCATTTTTGTTCATAAATGTTATACATGAAAAATAGTGTATGTACTAAATCTTATTGTAAATAAATGATAAATTTTACAATAGATGTCTTTTCCCCATAAGTTGTAAGCATAGCCTCATCGCACTAATTTTTTAAATAAAAAGTCCACCGATGTTTTTGTAAATGATAAAAGTGATGAGTTAACGAAAGGATAAGTTAATCAATCAGTCTCTGGCTAATGACTAGTCGGGAATTTGAGAATCGGCAAAATGATATTGAACCCCCCTAAAACAACTTGAAAAATGGGGTCGTCTTATAGGCCAGATACAAAAACAGCGACGAATCAGTTAGCTCAAATCAGGAAATTCAGGCCGAAATTGCGATTTCGTGTTATCTGGAGGTCGCCTTATCTGTCAAAATATTCCCCAATCTTTTTATTAGTATTTTCTTTCATTTCATCTTTTCGGTTGCTGTTTTATCGTTTTTAACTCAAATTAAAACATAGAGTGAAAAGCAACAAAAATTCTAGATGAAATGAAATAATAGTCAAGAATTAATAAAGATTTTTAAAAAACTTCGACCTCGGAAATTCTAAAAAAAAACATTTCCCCTTGTTGACGTCAATTCCACCCAAAATTACTCTAAAATCTTCAGTCACCACTTTCTGAAATCTGAAACTTAAAACATTTGAAGAAAAAAGTGACACACTAACCAAGAAAATAAGCCTTTCCCTTTTCTCCCTGTCCTCATTTTATTACTTCGTATAGAACCCCACCCAATGAGGGCTACAAAGCTGCTGATCTCGTGTATATATTACTGTAGGGTTGTGAAACTAGTGATTTCGTGAAATCCCTAGTTTTGAAATCAGTAATGGTTAACAAGCTTGTGATGCAGACCAAAACTACTGAATTGAGTTCGATTTTCATTGGGTGCCCCACTACCGTGGCATTGTTTCAAATGAAGCTGTATGCACTGTAAATACTGAATCAGAACATGCTTGATATTTACTTAAACAAATGATGACCCAACTCACTATACAAGTGATATCAAGGCTTGGTATTGTGCAACTATGCTTAGTTAAAGTTTTACATGTCGATTTGTGAAATTAGCTCGCTAGTCTTGCAAAGTCTGCGAAACTAGCTCGCTAAACATTACTCCAAGGCGAGACAAATCTTATTTACTTGACTTGCTATGTTATAAAGCTGCGTTAAAGTAATGCTAGTCTGCAACGCCAGCGTATATGAGTGTTGATGTCTCTATGATTAATTAAGGCGTTCCTTATTTTTTCTTGTCTCTAGAAATGATGTGGACGTCATCAGTAGAAAAGATGTAATCGTGATCAGTAGAAGAACTCGAGTTAGAGTTGGCGTCTTCTCTTAGTGACAAACTTTTGCGTCTTCTTCGTAATAACTTCCTGGTTATGCCTGGAGCTTGTCACGTCAAATGAAAACGTGTACACGAAAGCACACCTGTTCTCAAGTTTCATGCAAGCGAAGAGATTTAGTATGAATCTCTTGACCTCTTCCTCAATATATATATATATATATATATACATATATATATATATATATATATATATATATATATATATATATATATATATATATATATATATATATATATATATATATATATATATACATATATATATATATATATATATATATATATATATATATATATATATATATATATATATATATATATAGATATATATCATGAAAATAACACATATGATAAAAACCCGCATGAAAATTCCCATTGGAAGAAAATCCCACAACCATAAATCCGCACAGGAAGAAAGCCCACTCGAACAAAAGCCCTCACAGAAAAAAGCTCATACAGGAAAAATCCCACACGGAAAAAGTCTACACAGAAAAAAGCTCACGCAAGAAAAAATCCTGCATAGAAATAAAATTGCCCCTCATAAATTCAGATTTATATTCAGAAACCAAAGGTTCTGTTTAGAAAATCATTCTGCTCGCGTAGGTATTAGGACAAAAATGTTTAACCAATTTTAGTAACCAACTGATATCATCAAGCAAGGTATATATGAATCTGAACAATTCGTTATTATAAATGTCAGTTCATTATCATTAATTCGTTGTTAAGTTGTAAATTAATTGTTGTTGTAGTTGTGTGTGTGTTAAATCTTCTTACTCAATTTAGGGTGTTAATCCATGTAGAGTTACCTTCCCTGCATTGTAGATATATGTCCACACCAACCAATATCACCAATTTTTTTCAATATATTTCAATAAAGGAGGAAGTGGTTCGATTCTGGGGGCCAATCCATGTCCAGATAACTCCTCAACATAGTACCTATATGTCTGCATGACAAGATAATCCTTTGAAGGAATTTTGATGAAATTTTCTGGAAGGGTTGGCCATGGCCCAAGTAGAGATTGATCCACTTTGGAGGGTTGATACATATACCATACAATAGGGCAATTTCTCCATAACAAACCACCTCTAAAGATTCTCAATAAATTTCAATGAAATTCACTGGAAAGGCATGACATCGGCTAAAGAGGGAGTCGATCAGTGTACAGTTATCTCGCCTCATTGTAGGTACATGTCTGCAACACCAAAAATCTGGAAAGGTTTTCAATGAACGTTATTTTGTGGAAGGATGCTCCAAGAGCTATGTAGTGAATGATACAATCTGATATGGATTCATGTGGAATTTCAGGGAAGTGTGTAATAAGGTGGAAGTGATTCATTGTTGAGAGCTGATTCATGAATAGTTCATCCTCCAAACATCATAGCTACATATTTATACCTCCATTAATAACTTCAAAGGTTTTCAATGAATTTTTATTTCATGGAAGTGGTCTAATTTTTTGTATCAATATATGTATAATCATATCCCCTGCATCGTAGATACATGTCAACAACATACAAAAGTTCTCTGATAAACTGCCAACAAAGTCTCCAATAAATTGCTCTAAGAATGCAATAATGCAATTTATAGAGCTAATACCTCACCTGCATCTTATTTGTATGTCAACCTCAGCAACTATATCCATAAGTTCTCTATAAATTTCTTGAAATTTTAAGGATGTGCATAATATTTTCATGGGAGAAGACCTCCTCCTCTGCATCCCTCCTTCTTTATGTGTATCAATAATTCAACTGTTTTTCAAATCTTACTGTTCAAATTTGGAAATTCAAATTTAAAATCAAAAATATTGCCTCAAGGAATAAATCAATATAAAAAATAAAGAGGAAAATTTATGATTAGCCACAATTTGTTTATAAGAAAAGAGTAAGAATAAATGAAAAGAAAATTGGATAAAGATTTTATATCAAGTTGAAAAATTATAGCAAAACAAATTTTGTATCAAATTTTTAAATCATAGAGAGAGTTAGATTTTAAAATGCAATTCAAGTTCAAATTCTGTCTAAAGACCTAGAATATCCTTTGAATAATTAGAAATATTTCTCGATTATAAAAAAACAACAAATCAATATTATTTTATAAAGGTCCCACAAATAATTTTATAAAATAATCAAGAGTTATCTGCAATTCTCTATAATTTGTTCTAAGCGATAAATCTCATATATAGAAAAAATGTGAATTATTTTTTTTTAATCATAGAAAAAATGTTAACTAAATTATAAAACAAAAGAAGCATAATAGAACATTCTAAAATCATTTTTTTCAATAAGAAAATCACAAATAATAAAGATCTATGCTGCAAAGAACTTGAAATAAATCAAGAATTAGTTTTAAGCTTTATTTTCACTGAATGATGTCACCTGTAAATATATAAAAAAATAATCAAAATGTAGCAACATATTGTGAAGTAAATGAGAAGGATGATAACAGATTTAATTCTTTAAGAATGAAAAAGTAAACAAAAAGTGTTATTGTTACAATTTCTTCATTAAATTAAAAACAATTCAGAGTTTGAATGTGTTGCAATATGTTTGTCAATGGATCTCAGAATATTTTTTTTTTCAATTTTAGAAATTTTATATAATCAGCTTCTTCACTTCTTAAACCATATACGAGGATCTATTTTTCCGAAATTTCATCTTCAAATGAAATCAGAAAACCTGACTATCTAAAACTGTTTCCTATTAGATGTAAATGAAGCTGATATAAGTTACAGTCAGAGTTTAAGATTAAGGATATGTGGTTAATTTATTCAAATATTTCCTTATATCACTTTTACTGTTTGAGTTTTAAAATTCAAATTCAAGACCAATAATGAATCAAAAGATATATGAATATCTCTTGAATTCTTTAAGTATCATTGCTCATACATCAAAAAAATTAATAACTTAATTTTATTGTTCAAAAGTCACAAATATAATTATTTAAAGAAATTAGAAAATGAAAGAAAAATCAATCATGTCGAAGATTAGCTAAATTCAAACCAAATTTCAACTCTAACTTTAGATTTAACTTGATATCATTCTAATTAATTTGATTTCAAATTCCAACTAAAATATAAAAAATTAGTATATATCTAAAACATAAACAACCACAACATCCTAGCACCAATTAACCCCTGGTCCCATCTTTTTTAGACTTTCCATGCATCTATTAAATATATTTTTTTTCTTTTCTTTTTTTTCTTATTTTTCTGGGACCACAATTTACTCCAACCATTTGGGAGAGTATTTAGTCTAATTGATAATAATTCTTGTTTTTTGGCCTGGTAATATATATATATGTATCATATAAAATTTCATATTTTTTTTCACTCAAATATGATACCATAACTTTTACCCGGATTTTATAAATTAAAATTCTAGCCTTATACACAGCTGAGTACACTATACACGTACACACATATTCCTTACTACAGACATACAAGAAACTTTTAAAACATGTGCCAAGCTGAATGAGTTTGAAAATTACAAAAAAAAAATGTTTAAAAACTTTGCAAGGACCACCCAAAAAAATATATTGAGTTGAAAAAATATTGAGAGGTACAAAATTATATCCATTTTTGTGTCGAATTTTTTTGGAAATAAATCTACTTTTGTTGCTCAATTTGATAACTTATAGTTTTCGAAATTTTTCCAAGTAGCAGAAATTTTTCTTCATATCATCTTATTCAAAATCCTATTTTGAGAGTTTATCTCTTGAAAGGCAATTTGATGTGGCACATTGGTCAGAGCCCAATACTGAAAGTCTGATATTTTCAATTAAATTGAAAGTTATCTCTCAGAGGAGAACATCACTGGCTGTGAGATTCAGTTTCTGTATTAAAAAGAATATTTTGTGTATTATTGTGTCCATACACATTTTTCGTATCAATCTATGTATGGCTACCTTCCCTGCATCGTAGCTAAATGTCAACACCACTCAAAAAGTCACAGAAATAATTTTATAGAAATATCAAGAGACATCTGCAATTCTCTATAACTTTTCGTAATTGATGTATCACGTATATAGAAAGATTGAAATATTTTAAAAAAAATCATTGGAAAACTATTCAATAAAATATATAACAAAAGAAACATAATGAAAGAAAACATTCTAAAATCATTTTTTTCAATAAGAAATTTACAAATAATGGAGATCTTTGGATCAAGGAACTTAAGAATAAATAGGAATTATTTTTTTTACGAATTTAGACATTTTATCTGATCAGCTTTTTCACTTTTTAAACCTTATCTATCAATTTAAAAAAAATAACTGAAGATGTTATCGATTAGTGAGATTCACGATATTGTTTTAATCCGACAATTTTTCTATGGTCTGAAAATGAATTTCACATTCCAGTAGTAGGTAGATTTTCTTTCAAGAAAATAATCACAAAGCGTATTTTGTCCAGTCTACTCACATTTCATAATCCCACAAAAAAAAAAAAATGTTTCATCCTACATAATCTTCCAAAGATAAAGCCTCATTCATTGATTGAACATTCATTTATCTTTTCAAGTGACTCAAAACTAAAAGGACGACAGTATCCAATTGTATTCATACATGAAAGTACAGACATTGTTTTATCGGCTTCTTTCGATTGACGCCTGGCTGTCGTAAGAACGTTAACAAATGACAACACTCTCTCATTATGGTTTTGCTAAAAAGAAAAGCAAAAAAAAGTGATACTAAAAATGAACACATTCTTGAGAATTCTTTCATCAAGTCACATACGTCACTTAACGAGCACAAACATTTTTTTAGTACGAATGGATTAACATATAAATTGGCTATCCTCAACTAAAAATATATTTAGGGTGTGATTTTGAAAAACTAACTTGCTAAAAACCTGTGTAGAGGTCACATTGGTGCACAAAGACGATTTCATAGGATTTTATCGAATGTTTTTTGCGGCAGGCTTATACATAAGGACAGTCGGACGGACATTATAAGATAAACAACTTTGTATGATAACATAATTTTAAATTCATTTTAAACGATTTTTAATCATTCTTCGTTAATTCCAAGTAAAGTCTTCAGGGACCAAATGAATTTGATAACAATAACTGTTTAATGACATTATCTTTGATATTAGGAATCGGCTTCCACTAATCTTTTCCCCCTCGAAATGCAGGGTGAACAACATCGCTGCTTAACACCATCTATCCCAACAACTACGAATAGGATATGAACTGAATTGTAAAACTTTCTTGAAATACTTTTGCTGTAACAAATTGATCAATTTTTCTTCAAATTCGCTTGATCTATATTTGTTGCTTTGAAATAATAAAAGCTTTTTTCTTTACAAATAACATTTTTATTGATCTCCTATGTTTTTCTTCTATCAACAAATTTCTACCAAGTTAATGAACACGAATTAAAACGTGTTCTCGTCTAATTATTTCAATTTAAAGAATCAATTAAAAATATTTGGTCAAAATCAATTTCAACGGAAAGATAATTTCAAAATATCGATATGGCTTTTCGCATAAACCCTGAGGGTTTTATTTTTCCATGTGTGCTCCAAATCAGAGAGTTCTTCCCAGGGGTTTTGAAGGTTATAAGACAAGAAATCTTGCTCTTAGTAATTGTTGGAGTTTTTTCATTTTATCATACGCCATTCAATACTATCTTATCATGTACAAAAAAAAAAAAAAAAAAGTACTGAGAAAAATATAATATAAATTGCAATAACAGATATTGGGAAACAATTGACTTGAATGTCAAAAACTTCTGAAAATGTTTTTTTTATATAATCAATACACAAAGTTGTGAAGCTTTTTATACCACACACACACACACACATATATATATACATATATATATATATACATATACACACACACATATATATATATATATATATATATATATATATATATATATATATATATATATATATATATATATATATATATATATATATATATATATATATATCCATCGGTCTCAGTAGACAATGGAACAACGATGCCATATCTATATAAAATAAAGACAAAAAATGCAATTCTATCTCTTGTTTTTTTTTTTTTCTAATCCACCCTGCTGACTTTTTTGCCTGGATCGGCGCTGTTGTATTTCCGTTACTGCATCCTTAAGAAAAGTATATTAAACAAACGCAAATTCAATCAGAAAAAATTGTCAGATATCTTGACGACTTTTTGGCGGGAAACTTTTGGTGGGATTTTTTTTCCGACGCAGTCATTTGATATTTACCAAGTTCAGTTCAAGTTTAGCTAAGTGTAGGACAAAGCTGCAAGTCAGCATCGAATGAACTACAGTAGCAAATATCTTTAAAAAATTGTCAACAATTTTTTTGTTGTTGCTGTAACGTGCATTCTGGATATATTTGTGAAAAGCAATTTCGTCTAACCCAGCGCTTCTTGCACTGGTAGACAATTCACCCAAAAGTGATTGGAATTATTTTGGAGGGGAATGAAACAAGAAAGGTGAATGAAAGGTTAATGAAACACGAAGGGCGAATGACTTGATTTACTCAGATACTTATATTTTTTTACTTCATAAAGGTGTTGTTATTGAAGCTAATTTTGAATATATTTATGTTTGTATGTACAGTTGTTCACCGCTTAAACCCCCCATCCTGGTATCATGGAGTTAGGTATTCACAGACAATTATTAGTAAGACTTACTTCCGGTTTCATTCTGTTTAGAGCATCAGTTATTTACAAACGGTCACCCATTTAGATACTGACCAAGCTCGACGCTGCTTATTTTTGGTTATCCGATCGACGAATTTTTCCATATCTTGAACTTGTTGGAACTACTGACCAGACAAAGAGTGTTACATTGAGTTAAACTATTGATAGTCTGGAGGCAATGGGTTCAAAGAACACACAGCATATGGAAGAACTCGCAGCTTCTTGGTTGTTCATTGCGTTGCATTTGCAAATTGAGGGAAAACCTTTTCATACAGTAAAATAGCCAGTTGACTTGCTTGCTCAGAATAAAGGGTATTTTGGTTCCAATGAGTCACTTGAACGAGAGATTCACTTTCAATTTTCCAAAGGTTCTCGTAGTTTTCTTCAATAGTTCTTTCTATGCAACAATCTTTAAGTTCTGGGATCTTCCCGAGTGCCCTTTGTCAGTGAGATCATAATCATTTCTTCTAGATTTGCAAACTATTTTTGGCACCTGATTGTGTCTACTAAATCATCAATCAAAACTGTATGTTTTCCCGGTTTAAGAAAGAATAGTAAACAGCGACAAATGAGTATCTTATTATCAGCCATGAATATCGACAGAATAAAATAAAACATTACTTTTCTGCAAAAAGTTTTCAAGAAGTATTCACGCATAAGCAATAAAGAGAAGAATAACTTCGGTGACATTGCTAAGATTTTTCTAACATCGTGCAAAAGACAGCGCTGTGAACTTTTACATCAAACATTGTAATTATAAAATCATTGGCGGCAAAAAAATCTCTACCTACCTATTTATTTACTTATCTATACCAATGCGAGTGTGCATTGATTGAAATAAAGGCAGTGGATCTCTTTTCTCTCTCAATCTATCTCCCTCTCCTATCATACCAGAGAGTACGCAGGGATACGGCGTATACCTACTCCACAATTCTCAAGTTTTTTCTATACCCAATGTCTACTAATAACGACATTACTGTATACCTGGTTCCCCAAACCGATTTCCATCACTGCCCCGCACACACACACACACACACACACACACACACACACACACACACACACACACATGGTTGCAGTTATTAAAGTCTCGTTGGTTCTGGATTGAAGTTCAACCGTTTAAAAGTTCGGCTAAACATGAAGACCAGATGTAACTCTTTTTCGTTCGGAAATAGTCTTTCTTTCCCCTTTGAACAGATGCTGTGAGCACGACTGGAATAATAACAACTCATTCACAGAGGAAGACACACGTGTATTTACATAGCTTATTGAGGCTTTTCTTCACATGTTACGTCTTAATCTATCTATCTAAGGCGTAAAACGAAAAAGCAATTACCATTAATTCATACAGGAAATTTTTTCTTTGTTCCCAGACCCCCAAATATAACCTTCTATGTCCATCGGCCTCGATGTCAAAGGTCAAGATTCAGTCGTCTGCTGTAGCTGGTGCGGAAGGCTTGAAATACATTATGCTTGACCGTTAATCCTCACGCACTTTTCAATCATACACTTCTTTGAAAGCCCTTGAAGCAAACCTTCCCTGAAGCTATGTACATTTTCAAAGCAGAATTCACCCTTTTTGCAATCGTTCAAGCCATGCCAATCACAGCAAAAATCTCACTCCGGGTTATTTTTTGAGTCTGGAAATGCTCAAAAAATATTCCAATGTAATTTAATGGAGATTACTTCTTCGCTTTACGCTATTTCGTCCTAAGAAAGGTATCATAGGAACGTTCTACTTTTGGATAGCGATATATATATATATATATATATATATATATATATATATATATATATATATATATATGTGTGTGTGTGTGTGTGTGTGTGTGTGTGTGTGTGTGTCCAACAGAATGAATGTCGGGACCAAGTCTAACCAGAGCGGTTAAATGATGAACAATAACACATAGAATTACACATATCTAATAAAGTTATCAGTTCATTTCTGCATGAAATTGGAATAAGAGAACATGAAATTGGAATATGAGAGCAAAAATGTACTTAGAAAATATATAGATGATTAAACGTATTAGAGGTAAGGAGAACACTTATTACAAATATATAATTTGAGCTGCTTTTAAACCCCCATGAAATTCATACTCAAAATAAGTATTGCTCTCTGGATATATTCATAAACTTTGATCAGCAATACATGTTCACATGACATATCTGTAATAGGAAGAAAAAGTTTGTTTCATAACAAGTTACGATTCTAAATATAATCTGAGTTCATCTGTATAACCGTATATTCTTTTTTCTTATATTTAATCAGACATAACAGCAACACGGGAAAAATGTTTGCTTCGTGTCAAATTTTGTATTAAGCAAATGGCGACTGTCAATTTTGGTTCTATGTTCGATAGACGTTTGTTTCGAAGCTTCGTTAACATTTTACAGTTTCATGGAAGTCATGAAAGAGTGATTTTCCGGAATTCTCACCCCCTCTCTACAGCATCACTCGTTGTGGTTTATCAACGATGACACATTTTTCAATATATTAAGTGAGGAGACAGAGTGAAGAGAGAAGTGGATCTGTGCCTCATTCCAAGAGCATTTAAACTAAGCGGATAAAAGCAGTCGCTGCTGAAATTCGAACTCGTTTCCTCGGGGAACACCAATTTGTTCAATAGATTACCTAGAAAAATGCAAAGTGTATGGGTGAAGTAAGGTCTTCCCCGATTTCTTTGTATCTCGATGCTCAGTCGGTAAGAGCAGCTAGTAAGGTTAACTAAGATTCTCTGTGGCAAAACGGTTGTGAGTTCGGGTCTCACCGAGAGCTCATTCTATATTTCTGATCCGACCCTCGGAAATAGCAATAAAAAGCAACTGAAAAAGATTAGAGAGAAAGATAATTCTCGTGAAAAATCAATCATAATAAAACGTGACAACTTCGACGTTAGCAAATACTGAACAGTAACACCCTTAATACGTACACGGAGTATGCATATGAAGTAAGTATAAATTGGATTTTTTTCCAGCTGCAAAAGCGAAGTCAAATTTAGAAATTCTGAAAGAAAAATATTTCTTTACATCTGATGAGTCATAAGAGTTTGTTATAATATACACTCTCCCACTCCTGCAATGGGTTCTTCTCCACCCGCAACACATTATTCCCCACCCGTATCACTTTTTCCTTCACCCGAACACGTACCCAACCATTCACCCATATACACTTAAAACGGTGAAAACCCGGAAGTGGCCACGTTGTGTAAAAACCAGTTTGACGTTTTGAGAATCTCCTTCTCCTTCTCCTCCTTCTTCTCTTTCTCTTTCTTTTTCTTCTTTTTCTTCTTCTTCTTCTTCTTCTTCTTCTTCTTCTTCTTCTTCTTCTTCTTCTTCTTCTTCTTCTTCTTCTTCTTCATTTCCGCTCTTTATACTCTCTTTTCATTCTGGTACGTCCCCCATCCGATCACTATTTTCGTCTCCTCGTGACTGCGGGGGAGGATGTATACTTATCCCCCCCCCGCCCTGAATGCGCTATTTAAACATGGAACCAAGGAAGATGGGAAAGGTTTTTAAATGCGACGGGAAAATACGGAAAAAAACATTTGGTGGAAAATTTATTTTACTCTTATTTGGAATCTATACATTTACTCTTACATACGAATTCCTTTTGTTTTGGTTAATTATTTTAGATATATCGAGTCAAAAGTGAAACAGACACGGCTGTTATATATTTCAAAATAAAGGTCTCTTAAATCATCAGAAATATGACAGAAACTTGGCTCTTACTAAAGTTTATAATTAAAGTAAAGCCCCGTTGTCTATAGAAGTGCGATAGACAAGGCTCTGACCTTCTACACTGAGCGTTCGTCTAGACTACCGATGCTGACTGCAACTGATGGCAGGCTCGGTTGATGGCTCCAATTGATACTCATATTGAGACAGATGCGGCTCTTATTATACATATGATTCTTTCGAACTAGTTCTCTCGATTTTGTTGTCTTTATTACAGCTTTTTTGGCTGCTGTACCCTCCACCCTTCTTTCTATCTGAGTTTTTGAGACAAGATGTTGTTACTATTATACATTGAGTCTTACAGACCCGTTTTCTCGTCTCAATCACAGTTCTGTCCGATGTAGCCTACTGCCTTCGGCTTTCTTTCTGTCCGAGTTCTTACTATTGTAGGAGAGGTCTGCGTATTTCACACGGCGCCAGTGCACAATGTTCAAGCCAAAGTAAAAGTCAGGGTTTGGAATGCCAATTTTATCAAAGGTGGGCAGGCCCTTCAAACTTAGATGGTTGATGCAGCACAATCTTCTTGCACTCATTTCCTCAATTTGGTCGCTTATCGAACGATGTTAAGCTGTGTAAATGTAAATATGTTAGCGTCCGTCAGTCTATCACATTGTATATTTATAATATGATACGTGTATAATATGATATAATATTCATGATATGATATGTATGATATGCTGTATGAATAATATGATTTGCTGGCTTATATCAAGGTTAAATATGAGCATAAGAAGCAAACCAGGGAAAGGACATCTTGAAAAAAAATCCTGGTGAGAGGCGAAGGCACAAAGATGTAGACTCTATCCTATTCCAAGAGCATAATGGTAAAGTGAACGTCAGTCTCAGTCGAAATTCGTATACGATTCTCTCTCTCTCTCTCTCTATCTATCTATCTATCTATCTATCTATCTATCTATCTATCTATATATATATATATATATATATATATATATATATATATATATATATATATATATATAAGAACTGTGGGGACTTTTTTAATCTGAAACTATAACTGCAAACAATTTACATTCACCGATGCATTCACCAATTCCACAAGTAAAAAACTTACAAAAATTACTGATCTGATTATACGAACAAAAACATTAATTACTTATTAGATTGTATAGGTTGTTCTAAACAATATTTAGGCAAATGAAAGTGACCCTTCGACTGCAGATTAAATGATTATAGATATAGAATTAAATCATCAGACTACAACTAAGTATTACCAATGAAACAACACTTTCGACTTGCTAACCATGTCTCAAACATTCGCAAAAAAATACTATCATAGAAAAAATAGAAAAAAAAAATTATCTAACAGCACCACACCTACTCTAGAATCTCGTGAGATTAAATGGACCCTACGTCTACAAACATTATCACCGTCTTAGACGCTAAATTAAATCATTTGCTGATTATTATGAATTATGACATAACATGTCGAGCTTCTGGGGCATTCATTTCAGTCATAGCGTATTTGACATCATGGTTTTTAAACGAAACTGCAGTTGGAAATGAATAAAAAATAAAGAATAATTTATACCCAAGTATCAGTGCCTTTTCTCTTCTCTTTCCCCCCTCTCTCTCTATATATATATATTCCCAGCTTTTACAAGTTCACTCAGCACCACCTTTTCGTTTTTACGAAGAAGAACGAAAAGCAAAAATGGTTCTCAGTGTTTGTTTTGTAGCAAGCCATCATAGATGCAGCGCGCATTCTCTTCCACACTCTCTTACACTCCAGTCTCAGGTACCTCCCACGACCCAACTTGTAATGACTCAGCCATCATTTTTTGAGTCAGAAGATCCAAAAAAAAATTCCTTCATAGATCAATGGTAAGAGATTCTTCGCTTTTAGCCATTTTAGATTACAAAAGGTTTTCCAAGGAACGCCCTGCTTTCGGGTACCGGGAGAAACTTTTATATGAATCGAACTTCTGGGATTAGACAGTTGGGTCGGTCGACCTGAAATAAAGAGCAGGATTTCAAATGCTGATTTTTAAGAGAAGACGAATCTCATAAATTGGACGATTGGATTGCAAGATAGGAAAAATTCCACGGGATTTATTTCTGAAATTCTAGAATTTTCCAGGTTGTAGAAAGAACGAGTGAAATTTCAATGAATGGATAATAATTGGTGGCAGTAGTGGGATTTCATGCGAAATATGGATGGTGCCAATTTTAGTAAGAAGATCTTGAAGGCAGGTGTAACACTTGAAAGAATTTCTGGAGAAAACGCGGAATGGAGGGAATGTTCGTTAAAAGTGCTGACGTAATATCTTCATAGAAGAAGGATAAAATTATCAGACTTGCAGCGTTTATTACAGAGTATCAGTTATGTTCGTTCATAAAGAAGGCATAAAAACGACTGAAGATGATTTATTTGCCTGTAAGTATCAAGTTGTTTGGAATAGCGTTTCTCAAAAATATCATTATTAGCAATGACAAAAGCCGACCCAGACACTAATTCTTAATTCTCTTATACCTTATTGAATATATATATATATATATATATATATATATATATATATATATATATATATATATATATATATATATATATATATAGGCCCAATTTATACCGTCCACAGTAACTTGTTGGAAATACGACCGATAGGGTGGGATTTCACCTATTGAGCTGTAAATTGTTTTTCGTATTGTGACGACAAAACCTACGAGTTTATAATTGTACAAACACGTACTAGCATGTATTGTTATCATTTATGCATTTAAAAATTAAAAAATTTGGAGGTGTCCATGCTACTAGCATGGATACCTCCAAATTAGACAACACAAGAAAATAGGAGAGATTGGGAACGGTTTTTGCATTTCTCTCAGTTACTCAGAGACTATTGAGACAAGAGATCGACCAAACTTTTATACATTAAACTGACATGTTTGTTAATTACTCATACCATTCAAAGGTTACATATCGGTCACGATATCTATTTCAATGGAGGAGTCTGATGTTGCAATTGACCCAACCCCGGGGACAGTTGCAACACGAATTAGGGCTGTGTTGAAATACATTTAATTAGATCTACTAACTTTTGTTTTTATTCTCAATGAGTATACTATTCTGAAAATAAGTATTGTTTTAAATATATATTATAGTACTATTCATTAATCAAATAACAGTTATTGAGGTTTGCTTATGCATAGAAAGTGGGCCTCCGATGAGTCAGTGTGCATATGCCGCAGATGTTATTCCATCTCTCCTTGTTATAATGTTAGACAGAAAGAATGGAACAATCTGCAATGCAACAAACCTTTATTAAACGTGTCTTTATTGTACAAAGCTGCAACTGTTCTGAAAACTAATTTTCGTCAACTTCAGTGAATGTGAACCAATCCTCTCAGCCATGACAGAGCACCATATGCTAGCTAGACACACTTACCTTGACTCATGCTAACCATGCTACTTAAAAGTCAGCCAACCAATCTTTCAAACTAAGTTAGTTTCGATATATACAAACGGTTAGGACAGTATGACAAAATACGGCTCGTGAATAAATTACTTTGTACCCCTAATACACGTTTTTTCAATAAATTCCACAGTATGAGTGCCATGACTCGAGCACGTTTCTGATTGGAGAAATGAGACTTGTTATAACCATCCCTTGTTGCAACCATTTCCTGTCTCCCCTATGTTCTTTAACATATTTCTTCATACACAAAACAAGATATTGAAAAAAAGAAAGATTAATTATTCTTTAGTTACGGTCGCCTCTGTTTACAGAACGAAGTAGAATCTCAGCCTGAATTGAGTTGTGATAAAAAATGTTCAACATTTGTTTAATCATTGAAACGGGTAAACTATGTTGGATTTGTTTTTGTTTTTGTTTATATTCAGACGGAATTTGCAGTGCTTTCAATCAAAATAAGACCACCGATACGTTTCGGAAAGGGTTAATTTTGATGGGGACCTTGGGGGGGCATTCAAGTTCTAACTGTAATACTGAGCTGGTCCCTTACTTCACGTCAATGGTACAGAAGTAAGGCTTTGAAGTATTTATATCACTAACGTTGTGAAATATATTATTTCGGTGTTTTTTTTCATTTTTGATTATATCCAGAAAAATTGCTATTTTTTCAAAAAAATAATTTCAAAGGTAACAGAGATTTTATTGATTGGGAGCACGATAAATCTTTGGAAAAAAAATTAAAACGTTTTTTGCTTTTACTGGTAAGAGAAATCATAACTTAATAAAATAAGTTTCAACAGAAAAAAATAAGATGAAGGTTATTAGTTGTCAAAAATAAATAATAAAGGTTTACAACAGAGCTTCTCAAACTTGTTTTTATTCACGACTGATAAGACAAATGCTTTTGCAACCTCTCAAGCAGTGCTATCTCTCTTCAGTCGTAATCTTAATATAACTGATCATAAAACAAGTTGACCCCACCCTTCAAATAAAAAAATGCAAGACATTAATTACGGTGTTTGCTATCTATCATGGCAAAATACTGAGATGAAATCAAACCAAATTTGCATCCGTAAAATCATTGAACAATATTGAGCCATATTTAATTAGCACCAATAGAAAGAAATATCTGTATAGAGATTAAAAAAAACAAAAAACCCAGTAGTTATCAAATAAATTTCAATTTTTTTTCCAAATAACCAATAATCTTCACACAGACGTAATAGCTGACGACCAAATTTATACACACACACACACACACACACACACACACACATATATATATATATATATATATATATATATATATATATATATATATATATATATATATAGAGAGAGAGAGAGAGAGAGAGAGAGGAGACCAAAGGGCAGAAATATAGCCGTGTTTGAGTCACAAATCAATAGGTTCACGATATTAAAGGTAAACGTTTTTGTATTGAGCACTTTTATGAAATAAACTCATCACACATCGTGTATTGAATAACTGATTTGTACTGATATATATATATATATATATATATATATATATATATATATATATACGATAATATTTGAGCCTTTAATTTGTTTGTTTCTTTTCTTGCTTGTGCCTTTTCTCCGCTAAAAATACGTGGCCTTAATTCAGTTTTTGGTCACAATTTAGTACTTACGAAATTGAACTTGGGTACTGATGTATATATTTCCATATCGAAGGTCACATGCAATGCAAATTTAACCTCTGCAGTCATTTGAGGTTTGCAAAAGTCATATTTGGTCAATTTGCAGAGTTGTTGGCTATAACTCTGAAACAAGGATGCTGAAATTGAGGATACATCACCTCATGTCCAAGGTAAGCATGATTGTCCATGGAGGTAAGTTAAGGTCACCAGAGGTCAATTCTGGTCATTTCTACTCAATTTTCCGAGTTTGTGGCTATAATTTCGCATCTATAAAACTGAAATTGGGCATAGAGGTAAACCCTTTCTTGGCAAAGAGCAAAGACAATGCAATATTGACCCCCAGTGTCATCTTAGGTCACCTGTTGTCATGTTTAGCCAATATTCTTAGTTGTTAGCCACAATTTTGCACCTAAGAAATTGAAATTTTGCATAGAAGTAGATTCTTTCACGGTCCAAGTATTTAGAAATGTGATTCTGACATGAGGGACATTCGAAGTTACCATACGTAATTTCGAGCCATATTTAATTAATTTCCCGAATTATGGGCCATACTATTGCACCTAGGATGCAGAAATTTTGCATTAGGGTACATCTTTATAACACCAATGTGAGGTTGATGCTGGAGGTCAACTGAGGTTATTTCTGTAAATTGTAATAAGGCACAAGGACAATCTCTCTGCTGGCCTTTGCTTGACTTCTCCATGCTCTCCTCATTGACAGTTCAATATTGGCTGTTCTTAGGTTCATTTCCAATCAAACTTTTCTCACTGACACTCAATGGAAGAAACATTTATTTAGTGTGTACAGAAGCCCTGTCAATCTAAGCGACATGATTTGCTTTTTTTGTATGTGCATCAGAATGTTTCTTCTACTAGAGCTACTTTGTCAGATGTACATAGTGTTAATAATCTTTTTTTCATTTGTAAGAAGAAATACATTAACGCTGAGTATCGTATCTCAGTTAGAGAGAGAGGGAGAGAGGGAGAGAGGGAGAGAGAGAGAGACAGAGAGAGGGAGAGAGAGAGAAAAAGAGAGAGAGGGGGGGGTCAGGTAATTTAACCATGTAAAAAATTACCATAACATTTACTTCCCACCGTAATTATGTTACCCGAACTTCTTGTTACTCTGCTCTTACAATGTATGACAACCGGGGTATCGTTGAGTCACCTTGCTAAAACAATTATAAAGATGTAAGCTTCTTTAGATTTTATTTTTATATATTTATTTTCTTATTACATAACATGTGGGCCAATAAACCTTGTGTAATGATCTGTACATCGCGTTGTTTGACTTTTTGCCTTGTCATATGCATTGAACTATGAAAATCGACCCAGTGGGGAACTACCGAATATTTGCAATCGGCATCAATATGAGAAAACAGCAATAGACGAGGCTTCATAGATTATACAAAAGAAAATGTTTTGACTGCTTTAAATCACAACGCCCACTCAGGAAAGAAATCACCTTTGTCTGGTTCAGTATATATATATATATATATATATATATATATATATATATATATATATATATATATATATATATATATATATATATGTATGTATAGCGAGGATTTGTTGTTGTCTTTAAAAACAGTGTTGTCAATTCATTTTATCTTATTTTATTTCGAATCCGGGTGTCCAACGTGGGATTTCTTTTAAAATCCAAATTTGAGAATCTAGGGTAGCCAATTAAGATTTGAAAAAAAGATGTTTTTAAAATGGATTTAAGCATTCTTGGTGTCTGCAATTCATATCAAATAACCATGAATCGGCGATAGGAATAAGAATCGACTGCTGACCACACACACACACACACACACACACACACACACACACACACACCTATATACAAATATGTGTATATATTGCTTTAACAACATCTCCACGCAAGACGACCCCGCACCAATAACCCTGCACCGACATTTTGGCGAACGACTACTCCATAGAGAGATAACTCCATGTGCGATAACTCAGCGCAAGGACCAACAAAAAGAAGCTATCTATTGAGATACAAAAATTTAATTGAATTATTGCAGCACATTAAACATTAAGCACTTGAAAGACTGTGACACTCAGTTTTGATTCGAATTTCACTTCAGTATGATTTTCTTTCATTGAACCACGTTCATAACTATATTACCGTTTGTCAGTGTGTGTGCATATGTGCTTACGTATAAATATGTATGTGTCTCAGTATGCATATGTATATATATATATATATATATATATATATATTATTTTTTTTAGCAAAGATTCACTGTTTTCAAAAATATAGTACTCAGTTTGATAAAATAGAGCTATATAATTATATAAATAAAAATATGTGACGTTTTCACAAAATAATTCCGTTTCGTACTTTCATCTAATTGAGAAGTACAGTAATAGTACGAATAAGATTTGTTTCGGGAAAACAGCAGACATTTTTTACTTATCTAATTACACACGTACACACATATGTATATTTTAGCGTTTTGTTTGTTTGTTCCCACCTCATCTCAAGCCGACTGACTTGATATTTGGCATATAGAATCAATAAAAATTGACTTCCCATTAACTTTGAGGTTATTTTTTTTAGCTAATCTTTGGTTCTACACTTCAGATGAAACAATTTTCATACCAGGATTTGCGTCATTAATCCGTCTTGCGAATAGAATACATATTTCTTAAGATAAAATAAATTCTTTTAAGTTTTTGTATATTTTGGTCATATATCGCTTTTTGCAATGAAACAGCACATAGCTGCTTCAATAAAAGTAACACGAGGATTTTGGGTTTCTTCCTCTATCTTTCCTCTTTCCTCAATGACAACAAGTAATTGGGAAGGTGATGGAGAGGTGAAGCGTACGGAACACATGACTCTGTGTTACTGCTAAATCAGTTCATTTTTTATGATGAAAGTAATTACTCCATTATATTTTTATGAAGTATTCTTAACCATTATTATTACTCTGTTTACCACTATCTACATCCATCTTAATTCTGGTAAATTCTTTAAAGAACATTACTCAAGTAACACCATCAATCTACGACAGTGAGTAAACATCGCAGATTGGCAGCACAGATTTAAGTCTTTTTATTTTCCCCTTTTTTACGTTGGGCAAGAAGAAATTACATTTTCCCCAAACAACGCCGCGTATCCCTGCTAGTATATTAATATTTCATGCCTCTTTCCTGCTTAAACTACGTGGTGTATCGATCAAATACTCTGCATGTAGACTGAGAAGAGGTCAACTTCTCTCAATGTCTATGTGAGGTTGACCTCGGACGTCATTTTCTTGTCAATCTCTGGTTATGAAGATTGGAAAGACATTAGTTTTTATTAGAATTTTATTCTGTGATTATTCTCAGAAATTGCACGAAATTTTGTGACCAAAAATTGATTGTTTGGGTGTTTTTTCTTCCCTGAAACTATCATCATCATCATCATCATCATCATTACTATTATTATCATCATTATTCTTATTAGTAGTAGTAGTTGTAACAAAACACACACACACAAACACATGCACACAATAGACACGAAGCCATTGTCTATAGGGATTCCGCATCCTCCCCCTGACATTTTTCGTTATGATTTTATTTTCGTTAACGAACTTAATAAGCAACCATTGTAAAATACGTTTGGTGAATTTTTGAACTGAACAAAAAATATTCTCAAGTGAGCAGTTTTTACGATGTTTTGTTTTTATTTTGACACTAGAACAATAAATATGTGGAAAAGTAGACAAATTTTAAACATCAAAAACAATTTTGTAATTTGCCAGCCAGCATTTGCCTGTCAATAACTTTTCAGTCACAGCTTTTTAGCCGGGGATTGAAATAGGAACAAAAAGACATAATGTTTTTAAATCGTACGACATTATTGTTTTTCTTTCAAAATTTCTTGAGCTACATATCATTTTTACAAAATTGTTCTTTTGTCAGGTTCATAAGACATGATATTTTCTGATCATATTGCATCGTATATTTAAAAGTTGAAAAACAAAATTATCACCTTTTCTTCATTCCTTTAGCTTGGTATTTTTTTACGATATTGTACTTTGGTCTGGTTCAAGGACTGTGGGTGGCAGTAATGTTATGCTTAATTTAGCCAACCATTTAAAAAGAATACGATTACCGTGTTTTACAAACAAGAAACTGTTATCTAACATTCTGATATTACATTTAGGTCGTAAATTTCGTACTAACAAAAATTGTTTTGACCAAGAATATTTACGTAAAAAATTAAATTGATCAAATACGTTTACCACTGAAACATTGTTTAAAAAATTTAAAACGATTCAGACCGAACAGATCTTACTTTCAATGCGATTTCAAAAATCGATTACGTCCCATCGTTTTAGAGAGTGTATACAATCTTTTCTAAGACAAAAATATATGAGTCTCAACACTGGAAACAATTGTTTGTCCCGAGAGAATTTTATCTGATCATTCATCTTACACATGGGACAGACTTTTATTACAGGAATATCCTTATTTATACAAGTCCTGTGGCTTCTAAAATCAATATATTCAGCTTTTTCGTGAAAACGTTTACGGAGGTAACATCTAGATTAGAAAAAGCATTTGAAAAACTAAAAAATTCATTTTTGTTTTCAAGATTAATTTTTGGATTAGTTTGCATTATTTAGGATTTTCTTTTTCAGACTTTTTTCCAATTTACATTATGTCATGGGCGATTCAAAGATTTACAACTGAGTAGAGAAATGTGGAAATCATTTACGTTATCACTTTGAAAGTAGTGTAGTTGTAATATTTAACTCATATAATGAAATAATCAATTATCATTGATAATTATATAAATATATATGTGTGTGTGTGTGTGTGTGTGTGTGTATTCAAATCTTTTTGTGTATATATATATGCCTATGCTTATGAATATGTATATGCATGCACATATACATCTTAGTGTACGTTTATATGTATATACATGCATATATATATATGTATATATATATATGTGTGTGTATGTGTGTGTGTATGTATGTATGTATGTATGTATGTATGTATGTTTGTGCGTATGTATATTTGAAATTGATACAGAACTCTTGTTCTGCATTCCAATTATGGAATAAATTGAATTCGTTATTACTTTGACTCCAGTTGCGTCAAGCAAATCCTGAACTGGAATGGAATCCAAGTATCTTCGAACAAACGAATTCTGTCTCTTCATCATTGTGGAAAATGGAAAACCATTCTCTTTTGTTTTACCTCTTAGGTTTAGTATCAAAATTACTTTGCCTAAAAATTAATACAAAACAGTTAGGTTTTACTTTTTCCCCCTCAAATACACACACAGACGCACATAATATATATATATATATATATATATATAGAGAGAGAGAGAGAGAGAGAGACAGAGAGAGAGAGATAGCGAGAGGGAGATGATAATACTTCACAAGACCTCAAAAATCCACGAGAATCATGAAAATATGTGGATCTTACATCTATGAACTCTTTTCCCTAATGAACTAAATATCAAATTAAACAACCTGATGCAAAACTCCAACCCTTAGGGTTATCACCATAACTACAGAATATCCCAACTGCTCACAAGCCTTTACTTACACACACCGATAAGCTAAGAAATTACGATACGCGCCAAGAACCCAAAAGAAATTTCATGAAAATCCCAAGGACACCCTATCCAGAAATGGAAAATTATAATCATATTAAAAGAACAAAATGAACAAACAAATAAACATAAAAACGAATTGAAAAATTCTTTTTTAAATTTCTAAAAAAATAGAAGGTTAAAACTTAGTCAAACTGACTGCGTCTACAATAATGTAAGAATCTTCTATCACTGGTACACATCATATATATATATATATATATATATATATATATATATATATATATATATATATATATATATATATCATAATCAGTATTTCAACTCCGTCGTTGGATGTAGACCTTCCTCAGGATTCGCCACACTTCTCTCTAATGGACATCACGGAGCCAGTACTTTCTGAATTTGTGTAGCTCGTCTCTCCATCTAATATTCTGCCGGCCTTGGTTGCGCATGTGATCTCGGGGGATCCATGTTGTGTGTCACGATGTCCGTCGGTTGTCTGCCATACTTGCAACGTGGCCAGCCCACTGCCATTTGAGATTTTTGATGGATTCTATGATGTCACTGACTCTTATCTTTTCCTGGATGTATTCTGCTGTCTTGCAGTCTCTCCAGCATAATTCTCTCATGTGCACGTTGCATGGTTCTCAATTTGCGAACCTGTCTCTTGGTTAGGTTCCATGTTTCAGCTCCATAAGTGACTATTGGGAGGATGCATGGGTTATACACCCTTCTTTTTTAGGATTAATGGGATCTTAATTATCACCCAGACACTGTAAAAGGAAAGAAAAGATGAACCTTGGAAAGATTGACCAATCGATTCAACTTTCTTGTAAATCTAACGTAAATAGAGATAGAATTCGTTATTATCAGTGGTTTTTGAGCCCCTAACAGCAATGCTGTCTACCCGAACTCACTGTTAATGGTTCGCATGATAAACACACTACCACACTCTAACATCTGCACCTTAAAGCTTAAGCAGATCCAATGGTTTTCAATTGATCAATTACAATATCTGTTTTTGATATCCTCAGAAGTAAGGATATTTACTTTCTCCCCACTTCGGATTCTCACTCACGAATGCAATGAAACTGAGATTTTTTGAAATTTTGTTTCATTTTATTTTTTTTATTCGTAAACTAAATGTTGAGTGATGCGTGTGGACACTGAACCATATTCAAACGCACGAATTAGAAGACAAAAACAATATATCAAGCCCGACTCCTGAAGCCTGCTGGTGTCCAGTACGCAGAACCTGTAACTGCCAGCAATCGTATAAACGAGTTGTTTTCAAGTACTTTGTAACCCAACTCGTGTCGAGTCGAATACATTACAAACTTCCCACTTCGTGTGGTTCTTTAACATCCTCCGAACAACCCTGATCTACTTAGTCAATCAATAGAAACTGTCATGTGACCAACGACTCTTGGCAGCATGCTGTGCTGGGTGTTCAATCTGAGCTTGTGGAAATTCTATGGTTGCTGACAGCAAAGATTGTCCCATATCTAATACATCTATTCTTCTCTCTCTCTTTGTCTGTATCTTCTCTCTCATATCTCTTCCAATGTTTGTTGTCTGTCAATGATTTTAGCTGAATTTAATACAATCATGGATTAGTTTCCTGTGCAAAAATCTTCCTACCAGCCCAAGTAAATCACCCTCCTTTCTATCCTCTCTCCTCGCACCTTACTAACAAACTACCCAACTTTCTTCCCTGTCCTCTTTCCCTATCCCCTTATTAAATTACCTCTTATTGAACTACGCAACTTTCTTTTCTGTCTCCTCTTTTCCTACCCTCTTATTAAACAATATAACAGTTCTCCTATATTATCACTAACTTGGCTTCGAAAGCAGGCCGGAACACGCAAATACATGATGTGGTGGATAATCTCAGCTATGCTGTCACAGAACCTACTGTTGGGGTTAGCACCGGTTTTGATCATAACTACTATCAACATTTTCACACCAGTCTCCTCACGTCACCAGCCTCTCTTTCAACACCCCCACAGTCCACAGCAGCGCTGTGGTTTTCAGTTTCGCACCTGTTGCCTCATGGTCATCACCAAAGGCTGGATGACTGTAAATCTCCCCAGGTCTTTAGCCCTCCTCTTATATCATTCTCACATATCATAGCAGCGATGCGGGTTGTACTGACTCGTCCATGCCTTTTTTTAAATCCTGGCCGTTAGGCCATTGCTGACAACTGGAGGTGGTAGATCGTATATTTCCATTACTCTCCTCAGTACCAGTGCGGACTCAAGTAGTGCTGTGGTCTGTGTTGTCTCAATCCTCCCTCTTATCTTCAGCTCCTTCGATCTCGTTTACTGTGTCTTTAGTACGATTCCTAGTGCACCTACTATTACTGGTACTACTCTGAACTACGGAACATGAATTCCACGTCTTCTTCAGTTCTCTTGCCAAGTCCTGTTGATCCATCAGCCTTCCACTCCTCTCATATTCACTCAGTGATCTGTAGGCATGGCCATGTCCATGTCACCAGTTTTCTCCCTTGTCCACGACTACCAGATATTGGATGGGGTGATTGGATGTCAGTCCTAGAGTAACTTGAGACTTCTTTTTCCAAGACTTTCTCCGGTTTATGCTGATATCATTTGTCCGCTTGGTCGAATCCCAATCGTTTGCTTAGTTCCCAGTGTATAACTATTGCTACCCTGTCGTGTCTGTTTTTACAATCCTTCAGGGCTAGTTTACTTCATTCACTGGTGATGTGGTTAACAACCTCATCCTTTTCTCCACATAGGTGCATTTGCTGTTTGTTTGGATTCTGTCGATTATCGCTTTGACATAGTTTTCCTGGTGTCATCATGAGCGATTCTGTTTATCTTTTCAGGTTTCCTTTGCTAAGCCATGTCTCCGATATTTTGTATTAGTCTCTTCAATTCCCCGTGCAATTTTGTTTTGTTCCTATTTTTTCCTTGTTGTCTGCTTTGCTACTCCATTGTTTGCTACTCTTGTTGCTTGTTGCATTGCTTTGGACGCTTCTTATAATGTCTTCACTACTTGTTTGTACATAGGATTTTCTAATCCTATTTTGGCCTCTTGGTACTCTGTCTTCTTTTTTGCATACAGTCTACTTGTGTCATGTCTGGGGTGTAGAGCCTTGTGTGTCATCACAAGCTTCCCTGTTCGCCGGTCCATTGATTAGAGCTCTTCCTTTGTCCATCCAAGAAATAGTCCTTTGTATCTCACCACTATAAGTGTTCATTCCTTTTATCAGACCTTCCATGTTCTTTTCAAATAGTTTTATATCGTCGGTGTTCATAGAGTGGCTGACTTTTTGCTTTGTTTCTGGAGAATTGGTATCATCATCATCATCATCATCTCTTTTTTACTCTTCTTCTCATTTATCCTCATGAATAATTCATTGTTTCATACGTAGAGTTTGATCTGCTTTCCGGGATGGGGGTTAAGCGTTGTTAGAAAAAGACCGGGGAGTATTTTGCGCCATTTCAATTGATATCATGGCAAGAATCCATCACTGGGAAGAAAAGAAATAAAATCAAGATGGCGTCCATAGAATCCGAAACCACCAATTATTTGTCTTCACGTCCCTATAAAAAGCAAACTTAGCAAAAACTACTCCAGTGGTCATAAAATGAACGTACATGAATCACCTGCTGACACAACTTAGTAAAGGTGGTCATGATTGAAATTCTGCTGACGTCATAAACCGGGTGCGGGTGTGAAAATTTCACACACTCGTGTCGAAATGGCGCGTAAATAAAAAGAAAGCAGAGGATTCATTAAAGAAAAACAAATAAATACATAGATTGTATCGCTACTGTTTCGCTTCATAAATTTTTACTAATCGCATATCTGCGTGACGTCACGTAGTGCCCAATCGGGGTCACCTTCGGTAAGTTGTGGTTATCCACATTTTGGAAGTTCGATTTAAGCCACTTGTTCGTTTGCGCAAAGGTACAAATCGGAAGTAGCGGTCAGTATTTGTTTTGCAGCTTGCCGTTATAGAGACTGCGCATCCTATACATCTCTACTACATCCAAGTCTCCTGTGCCTTGCACCTTCCAAACCACCAGGGGCTCAACAATTTCCCACAATAAATTAATGGCTCATTCGTTTTTTGCCATTTCGTCATACGAAAGGTTTTATTGAAACGCTCTAAGCGGCATAAAAGTCGAAATTTATCTGGAAAAAACAAAAAACAAAAGTCGACCGCTGATCCTTTACCCAAAGAATAAATGGAACAGCCTGCCTAGAATTTTACTCTGCAACACTTTACCCATCTCTATAGCCTGTCACAAACATTTTTTTAGAGCCTGAAAACTTGCTGTGGGTGTCATTGCATAATTTTACCATATTCAACGAGGATATATAAACTTGTAAAATTGTGCAATGGCACCCACAGCAAGTATCTTATAACTATTCTATAATTTAATTTTAGGACCTTGGTGCATATGATTCATTTCAATTTGTAAATCATTTTTAAGTTTTCTTTATTAAGGAGTTGGACAGCTATTTTACCATGGCCCTGTTTCAGGAGTATTAAAAAAACAGTACTGGTTTCTTGCTATGGCACTTTCTATCATATTCGTATATGTTTATACGTATATACTTACTCCGCAATTTTAAAAGTACAAAAATATTTTTTGATACTTTTCTGCTTATATGGCTGTAGGTCTATAAAAATTATCTTATCTACGGTTATCATTTTTGTTTTACAGATGCATTCAGATTATATCAAAAATAAGATTCATATTGATGCCTGTATTTCCACAGTAAAAAGGCTTATTGTAAAATTATAATTAATGTGTATGATTCATCTTAATGGATTTGAAAAAATTATCTCTTGTTACATTAATGTCTATATGAACATGTATTCAAAAAGTAACATTCATTTGGATGAGTTTGTATTATCTTACGAGTTTTAGAAGAGATTCGAATTTTATATTAAAAAGTTAGGGTATCTTTCTAATCTTATACGTCCAAACTTGTATGTATTGTGAATTTTGCAGTCTGCACTTTCTCTGTTATTTTAATATATGAAGAACTACTGTGAATTATCGGGTGTCATTTCCCTCATTTCCTATCCTTGCTGGTTGAGAGTTGGGTCCTACATTAACAAATAGTTGATTCCTTTATCTTATCGATGGGTAATTCGATATGCTATGGTTACTTCTCTCTTGTACAATTTATGTTTGACACTGGAGCACTCCACAGTTGTCATGCCGTTAATCAATATATGCATACAGATATTTCTTCCATTTTTTATTTTCTAAATGTGAATATGTATTTCTTATTGAGTAGATATTTAAAAGGAAATTCTATTATGCATTGACTTGGATTCTATTTTCAAAACAAAGTTCCATTTATAACCATAACCGCGATTAAGCTTGCAATTTGTTATAAAATTAATTCATTTCTCTTGTTAAGTACATTTTTTTAACAAAACTATCATTTCGTATAGTTTATACATAAACTTGAATTTTATTTTTAAAGTAATTTTTCTATTTAATCCGTAATTATGGAATAAATTAAGATTGTGATTTGTTGTACAGCTTACTTATTTTTCCTGTTATAGAAATGTTATTTGTTGATGTATGATGTAACGGCAATGTTTATAAATAGATTTAGTTGGCACATTTATTTTCAATTCGTGTTGTTAAATTTAATAATGTTATCAGCAATGTCCTTTGTATTATATCCTATGGTTAATGAACTTCCTTTATACATATGCATATATGTCTGTCTCTTGTTCGTTTTGTAGGTGTTCCCATATGCGATGTAATTTTTATTTCATATTATCATGGTATTTTCCCACGTATATTTACAGCTGGCTATACATACTTTTTGTATTTGATTTTCATTTCATGTTGTTTTTGCTTAGGTATTTATGAAGTAGTTTTATTATTTCTATCGTATTGGTTTTATAATGTTTGGACGTGCCTGGATATCTATTGACAGCTTTGTGTGGTTGTTTATACATTATATGTATATTACTTCCTGGTTTCTTCATTTTATGTATCAAATTTGCGGCATTTTCTATAAAACAATTTGTCTGTAATGTAGTCCTTACTATTCTTTGATATTCTGACAGCATGGTACTATAAAACATGTATTGTAGAATATCACTACTTTACTGTGATATTCAAATTATATGGAGCTATGCATCACATAGTTTATAACTACATAACTCATTTTAATTTTTCTATATCTAAGTGGTGAAAACTTGTATGTGTCTTTTGTTCTAGTTTCAATTCAAATTCATTCGGATGTATTTATACGATTTCTCCAATTAATCTCTATGTTTTAAGAAACACATATCATCAATAAAGCCTGTATATTGAATATATATATATATATATATATATATATATATATATATATATATATATATATATATATATATATATATATATATACATATATATATATATATATATATATATATATATATATACATATATATATATATATATATATATATATATATATATATATATATATGGTTAACCCAGTGGATCGGGAAAATTGATTAATTAATTGTAAAGAGAAGCTAATTTTATTGACAAGAATGTAAAATCACTGTAAGTCCACAGCTGGCAGGCAATTCTTCTTCTTCTTCTTCTTCTTCTTCTTCTTCTTCTTCTTCTTCTTATTATTATTATTATTATTATTATTATTATCATTATTATTATTATTATTATTATTATTATTATTATTATTATTATTATTATTATTTCTGATTCACTGTGCCCCAGTCCTAGTACTCAGTGAATTATCTCCGGGGAACATGAGATTGAATTATTCAAAGAAGTCTCTGTGTGAAACCAACTACAATTATTGTTGATTTGTATGCTACAAACAGTGACCGTTGAAAGTATCTCAAATATTCGTTGACAAAGGGGAATATTCTACAGAGAACTCCACTCACACAGTGTCAAAAGCAATTTGAGAAAAAATATGTGACAGGATAAATTTTAATCAAAAGAATTGAAGTGACTCAATTCCAGAAGAGACCACTTAATTTCACCTCACATAACGCAATTAGAAAATTCTGAAAAGTTGTGTCTCTATAATGAAAGTAAGAGTACCTTTGAATATTGCTTTGGTTTACAATAAGGTCCATTAGGTTGCACCCAGTACAGCCATGCTCAAGCAGGCAAGTCTTTCACAAAATAAGATAGCAAATACGTTGACTTGAGAAACGGAAGTATTAGCCGTCTTGTTATGTATTTGTATTTATTTAAAAAAATCATTATGATTCACTATGTCCTGTGAAATACCCTGTCCCGTTTTCCCCTATATATGAGAGAAGGGTGGAGGTATTATATTTTTTTTTGTTTAAAAAAATATTTTTGTAACGTGGGAACTCAGGGCATTCGTCGGTTGTCCGGTAACCAAAGAAAATTTCATTCGATGAGTTCATTCAACAGCTGTGAGAAAAAGGTTTGGTGAAAACAGGTTTTCCAATGCCAAGAAAAAATAAATCACTGATTTTTATTATAAACAACATTTATAGCGAAAAAAATAAATAATCGAAAGCGATCAATAAGTTGACACTGGCAACTAGCAAAGAGAAGTTGACGAATAATCAATCAGGTCAACGTCCGTCCAACATGGCGGACGGCTGCAATTAACTTTTACCGGATGTTATTTTTTTTCGTTTTTTATTTCCTTCCTCACATCGTCAATTTCCGGGCACCGAAGTTGTTGAGTAAAGTGGCTGGACGCTAACCTCTTGACGTCATACGACTGCAGGGATAACAAGAATAGGTCGGTGATTGCACCTAATAATTAGTAAGATTAACTGCTTTGAGCCAATCACCGTGGCCCAGGCTTGCCTCTGGCTTGGTAGGCAATGGTTCAATCCACTGCCGAATCATGTTAAAGGCTTTTTAATGCCTTTCTGCAGTAGCACACAGCTCAAGGACTAGGACTAAGAAATTGATTACGTTCAAAGTCACAAAAGTTAAGCAATACTGAACCTGGTCTGTCAGTAAATGGGTGACCATTGGGTAATATAAACAATACGAAACTTCGACATGCCTAGCTAGCCAGAAATTGATTTAAATAACAATTGCCCATGTGTGCTAACCACCGAGAGAGAAAAGAGTGCTCTTCCAAATGTTATTAGTCCAAAGTTATCGTATGCTGTTTCAACCGGAGTTTGAACTCAGTTCGCCGACTCTATTTTCCGTGCCGCTAATCGTTCGGCCACCCTTACTAATTGAGTGATAAGGTTGGACGCTAACCTCTTCTTGTGACGGCAAGGAGAACTACCGATGAGCACACTAAACAAATAGAAACATACAACTAAAACTGTAAAGATAGGTTTTTTCAGTTTTTGAAATTGGTTGGCTGGCTATGTATGTATGTATCTCTGTTTACAGGTCATGACAATGGTGTTAGAGGGCTGAAAATCTAAACATTTACTTCTTATTATGTCTAGAAAATTTTTTATCCAAAATTACCCCTCAAAACAAGTTTTTAGTGGATTTGGCTTTCTTTATTGAGCGGAGTATAGCTTTAAGTCTCCTCCTTAGCGAGAGGCTCTCTACATGACCCCCAGTTGCTTACGGCGCCTGGTATTTCTAGATGCTCATCCATCTAAGTAATGACCTGGTTCGATGTTGCTTAACTTCGATGATCAATTTCTACATGGTCACCCATCTAGGCACTGATCTGGCTCGATATTGCTCAACTTCGATGATCATACGAGAACCGTTGCGTACCACACGATTTGACCATGACCGATTTGTTGGTGGCCCATCACAGGTCATCTTAGAATTACAGTGTGATTGATTTTCCTTCTCAATTTCCTTGCTAGATTATTAAAAGCTACGTTGCATAAACTCCAAATCCGATCAATTGATATTTCGACACTTCCGCGTCTTTTACGTGCGACAGTTGAGAACGTTTTTCAACCATTGGGCACTTCTGATCCCTTTTCTACGCTGATCTTGGCGCACTGGGTTTAATCTGAATCTGCACGAAATAATATTCATTTACTTAGGGCCGCCTGAGCCCCAGCTGAACTTCGGAGCCTTTTAAAGTAATTATTTTGTTTATTTATTTATGTTATCCCATGTGGGAAATAAATATATTGGAATATATACTTTATGACAAAAAGCAACAAATTTTGAAGGTAGACAAAAGTTGCAATTTTCTGTGAGACTTTTGAGCACGCCTATTTCATGTGACTTTCTTGAGATAATAATTTTTGGCGTTTATGTCAGCTGGTTTAGCATATTGTAAAACAGAAGGCTCTCTCAGCATTCCACGCATTTGTCGACTGATAGTGTTACCTTGAGTCAGCGCTGTTTACTTTAAGCTATCTGCTGGGGCTCCCTGAAGACCTAGAAATAAGGCCCATAAGGCGCACAATAGGATTCAACCCTTCTGCCGTGTTGGTGTGGCTTGGTAAGAATATGGCAAAAGCTGCCAAGAAAATATGACATTTGAATCCTGTCAACAAGGATTGTAAACATTATTTTGCGATTTTGGATCTGTTTCCCCTCCAAATGAATCTCATCAAAGTCTTAATAATTTAAACCAGCACCATTAGGAAGCATATTTGCCCCCACTCTCTCTCTCTCTCTCTCTCTCTCTCTATATATATATATATATATATATATATATATATGTGTGTGTGTGTGTGTGTGTGTGTGTGTGGACACTTCTTGAACATGTCGATCTTTGCGTTTGGGACATGAAATCTGTAATGAATTATCACACTACTCATTTTATAGAGAGATTTTCTGTCCGTTGCGAGGCTCCTGATAAGTAAGAGAGAATGAAACCAAGGAGAAACACTTTGAGAGCAACTTATTTAAGGTAAAGACTAAGCGACCAAAATAGAGCCTTAAAAAAAGGAATTTCTATGGTCTGACATTAGGATCCTGAAATATCCCACGACTCTCTAACTTGGATTCAACAATATCAATGTAGTGGAGGTAATTGGCGAGCAAATTATCTTGAAAGATGTCTATAGTTGTGACGTATAGATAAAGGTAAGGAAAGGAGAGCCTTTTATTCATTCTGCCTGTCAGTCAAAATATTAAGTTTGTAAAATAAGTTCAATTTCAACAATTGGTTCTCTTGGAGCAAACAAGCCAGAAGTAAGACCATAAATGCGCAAGTTCTCTCCTTGCACTTTTAGACACATACAGAAGGACTAAGAAGAAACTAGATGTGGTGGGAATCGGTACCAGAGATGCACACGCATTTAAAAAGCGAGAAAACATGCGAGTATTAGGGAAATGATATCAATTTGATATCAACAATCGCCTACCTTGGGCAATGGTGTCTGGGTCCTCTCCAGAATACTCCCTTTGGGACCTCACATACTTACCCCTGGGTCTTTTCACTTTCACAGTCTATCAAGTCCACTTCCGAGAGAACGAGAATGCGACGATACAGCTGACTGTATCGTCGCATTCTCAATCACAAATCATTTTTGGGACTGCCAGAAGTCGGAGAGGGCCAAATCTGGCCCGACTGATTTGAGTAATGCGATGTTTTGCAGGAAGAAAAAGGGTAAATATAATTTCTGGACAGACCTTGTACGCTTATGAAGACTATAAATGTAATTCCGAAAAAATAGAAAAAAAACCCCCCTAAACCACTTACTAATATCAGATTTGAAAAGAAGATCTTACAGAAGTTTACAAATACAGAGCATTGCTCCTTCAAAACTGACGTGAATACATTTTGTTGATCTTTATTACGATCAAGCAAAATATTTTTAGTTGATTGATGCAAAAACTCCCAGCATTTTTACAAAATTTTTCATTCATATAAATTCTTACCATCATTATTCAGTCATCAAAATATATTGGCTTTCAATGACCTTATGACATTTTTACAGCAAAACTGTAAATTATGTCCTATGAGAACGATTCCAACTTTGAAATTTTCGATATCTTGAACTTATTTAAACAGCTGACAGAATGTTACATGGAGTGAAGCAAGAGTTAGCCTGGGAGTGACAGGCTTCCCAATGCCAGCTCCATGATCGTTTGTGGTATTGCATTCACAGAATGCATGCGTTGTCATTGACAAAATTACCAGCAGGGGCGTGACTGGGGGAAGGGGTGCCCATGAGATTTATGAATAGTAGTTCACCAATTGCATTTCTACTAACATTACTCACTAAATGTTGGAGAGCCCCCAAATCTCAAGCAACGTTTTTGAAAGAACTGCTCACGGACCCAAGACTTTTGAAAGGTCTGCCCACAGACCCCCAGTAATACCGACTTTGGATCAGCAGATCCCAGATTGCGTTAAATGTTAGAGGGAGGGAGCCCTCAATGGGCGAAGACTCCGGGGCCCCCAAATCTCCAGCTACGCTCCTAATAACTAGTAAACTTCTTGGCCCAGAATATGGCCATTCTTGTTCCTATTCATCATTCAGCAGAGCAAATTGATTAAAGTCACGACTTGAAGAATCAACCGATTACCGTGGCCAAATCGTTGAGTGATCGCCTTCGGTTTGGTGGTTCGGTCCGGGCTTCGTCGAGTTTTGTTGAATCTATAATGTGGAATCATTACTCATACTGGAATGTTCAGACGGACTGGACGCGTGATACCTGTTTATTGTTGATATTTTTTCCTTGTAAATACAGGTGGTGTAGTCGGGGGACCTCCGGATTTCCTCCCTTGCATGGGGTAATCCGGTTTTTGCTTTCTGAAGAAGTCTTTTTATGACCTATTTTTGTATTCTAATGACCTATATTTCATATTTTCCTTCATCACCCATTCTTTCATCCAGTGTAATATCCTGTTTCCCAATCAAACATTTGAATAAAAAAACAAATCCTGCCGTAAACAAAATGAAGCATTGACAGATCTGACAAGCCAGAGGTGGGTCTTAATAACAATTGTCCGTGTGTGCCTAACCATATGACAACCCCAATGTGGGTATAAATAGAGAACGATGATGAAAAATAAAGGAAGATTCCCGGACAAACCTCAAACATTATTTATCCCTAACTCGAAAGGTGTGCAAAAACCCTGTCATGCGTTGGGATTTCTAAGCCCTTTTATTCCTTGTTAAATAGCTTTTTTCTGTTCCGCTATAACAGCAAAGGAAACAAATCAGAAACCGAAATAAAGACGCGGATGCCGGACGAAAAAGGAGTAATTCAATGTCAAACGTGCAACAAATGTTTGAAAACTCTGACAATGACCTCCATTCAGTTCGTCCTTATTTACCTACCAAGCAACTATGCTGGACTTCTATTTTCCTACCCTCGTCTATACTTTACCATGCATGATAAGTCACTGTTTGGAGGACCCCAGGGCCAACACAAAGCTGTACTTGATCTTCAAGTTTTATCTTCGTTTCCCGTTTTTCATATTTTTGTTGGTGCATCGTCTTTCTTTTCTTTCTTTCTTTTTGTCTAAACGTTGGCGTGCGAAGCGAGGCGAGGTTGGGGTGTACAACAAATCATTTGGTAAAGTCTGGGCAATGATAATCTTGTTGCTAAGAAAGGTAGGAAACAATATTTCTCTTTAGTTGCATGTTTAGCGATGTGTACTATGTAGCGTCTATTGATGGAAATATTAGGAAAAAGAGTGGGTGTGTTTAAATTGATGTTATACATCGGGTTAATCAAGCCATCTGCCCCCTAACCAGAGAGTTCCTATACTCCCAAATTCCTTCCTTTCATTCTTGTTTCTCTCTCTACTTTTCTTTTCTTTGTTTGCTTCTTACTCTATTTCCTTCTTTATCACTCTTGTTTCTTTCTTTTTTTTTTCATTTTTAAATATGTCAAATATCTCTATTAGTCACTTTGTCCTCTGGTCATCTATTTATTTATTTCAATCAATTCTCGACATCGACGTTCACAAGCATAGGATTATTGATTAATATTGTTTGTTTTAGATATAATTTATATTACTTATAGTTTCCTATCTAGCTGTCCCTTTGTAAGCGGTTTCGAATCCGCGGTTTCTCGTTCAGTGATAACTCTTTAACAGCAATTTACCTTTCAGTGGGAACCCCTTATCGACTGATGCTCTTCTATTGATAACTGAAGAAGTCTCTTGAATGACCTATTTTTAATATTCATTTTCCATGATTACCTATATCAAATCCAGTATAATATCCCCTTACCGAGTTGAACACTTCTGGGTTAGTTAGAATATAAAACAAACGGGATCATCTCATGTGTTTAACTAAGACCGTGAGCGTATTGATTGGCATCTGACAAAAAAAGTTCCTGTTTCCATTGTTTGCTGGGCATTGATTCTGGAAGAAAAATAAGAAAAATGGATTCGTGGAATAGAAAAAGGAGTGGGGAGGAACGAGTGGGGAGAGGAAGGATGGAGAAGAATAAGGAGATAAGGAGAGAGGGAAAGAAAGAGAGAGAGGGGGAAAGAAAAGAAGGAAAGAGAGAGGGCTGGTGGAAATGGGTGTGTGTAGTGTAGATTAAGCAGTATAAAGAAGAAGAAGAAGAAGAAGAAGAAGAAGAAGAAGAAGAAGAAGAAGAAGAAGAAGAAGAAGATGAAAAAGATGAAAAAGAAGAAGGAGGAGAACAATAAAATGAAAATGAAGACATTGCAGCAGAAGAACAAATGGTGCGAACGATAGAGGAAAAAATGACCGAAGGAAAGGAAAGAGAGATAGAGGAAGAAAATGCAATGGAAACAGAAGAAGAAATAGAAAAAAAGGAGAGGATGAAGAGGTAAACATAACAGAAAAGAGAAGACGAAGAGAAACAAGAAGAAAAAAGGAATAAATAAAACAAAAAGAAAGAAAAGAAATAATCGAAAGAAGTGAAGCGACGAAACCACGAAGAAGAAGAAAAAGGAGATAGGAAAAAGAAGAAGAAGAAGAAGAAGAAGAAGAAGAAGAGATATGTACAAAGATCAGCAACAATAACAACAACAACCAAGCGAGCAAAAAGAAAACGAATGAAAAAAAAGACCACAAAAACTAGAAAATAGGTCATCGTCCCCCTCTTTCTATTCCTTCTCTTTCTTGGCCTTCTTTTTTTGTGTCAATTTGTGTGAGTGTACGACAAAAAGACACATGACTTCGCAATTGTTGTTGTCACCAAAGCCTTGACAATCTCGGAGGAAGTAAAAACGAATAGGGTCACCATTATTATGTACGGCCAAAGTGGGTGTTACTTCCCGTCCACGAGATCAGAAACAAATCAACAAACAAGGTTCAGCACTCAATTTAGTGTACCTAAATAAATACTACTGACACATCCCATGATAGCTGTTACATTCTGTACATGAAACAGATATGCAAATGAACTAACTCTTATTTGACAAACGGAACACTTTATCACTTTTTTCTCACAAAAAATAATCATAGGCTGGAGTCTAGAAATTCAGGAAATTATTACTTCTGTGACCAGGTCACATGATATAGATACAAGAAGTATCAAAAGAGATTGAGATTGGGGGCGATTTGGGGACCTGAGAATAATAATAATAATAATAATAATAATAATAATAATAATAATAATAATAATAATAATAATAATTAAAAAAAAAAAAAAAAGAAGGAGGGTGAAAAAAGGGAAAAATACCAGGACCTAGCAAGAGAGTTAAGGAAGATGTGGAACATGAAAACCAGGATAGTACCGGTCATAGTGGGCGCACTAGGAACTGTCCCCAAAACGCTGAGGGTGAGACTGGAGGAGATCGGGATTAGGGGAAGGGTAGAGACCGTACAGACCACAGCACTACTGGGAACTGCACGGATACTGAGGAAGGTGCTAGAGATATAAGTACTGCAACGAATCGTAGCTCTGTCATGATATGCGAAAGAGAGAGGAGACGTTAGCTGAAGACCTGAGGAGACTTATTGTCACTCAGCCTTCAGCGATAACCACTGGGCAACCGGTGTGAAACTATAAATCGCAGAATTACTGCGACCTATGCGTACTAGGAGAGGAGGCCTGGAGACTTGAGGAGACTTGCTGTCACTCAAACTCTTGCGGTTACCACCAGGCAACTGGTGTGAGATTCCAAATAATAATAATAATAATAATAATAATAATAATAATAATAATAATAATAATAATAATAATATTGTGTTGTTGTGTGTATTACCGTGGAGTAGGTGTTTGAAATCTAATCTTCCAGACCATTAGACCATTACAGTTCAATCTTCACTTGGTACCCCACAAGGGCACCTAATCCTGAGCAAACTTTTTGATTATTTAAGCGCTTGTCTTTGAAGTGGTGGTTGGCAAGATGGTCTTGCTAGACAAGGTTTTCTCTGGTGAGTATAAGACACACTGGTTGTCATGCACTGATAGCCTTGTACCAGTCTAAACGAAACAGTCAACAAAAGGAAAAGAACATTTTTTGCATTGAGTACATTTAATATTAGGTTGTAGGGTTGCGTATTTCTCATCAGTACAGGAGGTCGGTGGTTGAGCCCTGCACTATAAAAAGAATCAAACGAAGAATCAGCCTAGATTAGCGAACTTTCGCCAGAGCAAACCTAACTTTTAAGAATTAGAAAATCACATTATTTTTCTAAAAGAAGACTTTCCAGTCAATGCATCCTCCCGATAGTCACCTATGGGGCAGAAACATGGAATCTAAGCTAAGATTAGCTTTCAAACTAAGAACCATACAACGCACACAGGAGAATATCATGCTTAACATCACATATAGAGATCATAAGACAGTAATATTACAGAGATGAAAAACAAAATAAGACATCAGAAAACTCAAATCGCAACGGGCATGCCATAGTGTAAGAATGTCAGACAACCGCCGGACATTATGACTCACAAGTTGGGTCCTCAGAGATCGTATGTGAAACTGTGGTCGGCAAAATAAGATCACGTGAAAAGAGCATAACATTTTCAACATAGTACATTCCATAACATTAATTCTCAGAGGTCAAATCTGATTTCCCTTCACACCTGTAAATTAATGTTATACTACATACTATTGCTTTGTAAGGTCAATCCAGTATGTTGAACATATTACACCAGGACATTGTTTACTCTGACCTGTGAAGAAACAAAGCGTAGTAAAAAAAAAAGAGGATTTTAAAGGCCTATTTTCAAAGCTGATAGATCTCCTTTATTTGGAACAATATATTTTTCTATTTTCTTCATCTCAACTTGTCATACTCAGCTAAGCTTAGAATCAAGATAAAAACAAGGGTTTCGAATGCTGATTTTCCAAGCGGGTAGGCTCTCTCTTTTTGGAGGAAGTGTTCAACACGATTTTCTTAGCTGCATTTCCTGTCCCCATTTGAACCTTGTGTCATGCTAGATCAAGCTAAGTAAATATCGGAACTATTAGCCATCATCAATTTCTCCCATCGTCTTGTAATCGACACGCGTTGACAAGAGACGCGATTTACATTGCCAAGCCATAGTAATCGGAACACCCTGAGTCTCTTCCTTTCCTCTCTAACAGCCTTACTGCAACCCTCCATGACGTCCTTAGACACACTAGACAAATAAATAATCGAAATAGAAGTCCGCAAACAAGAAACGTCAGTTAAACTTCCTAGTTCTTCGCCCATTGTCGCCAATTGTCGTCCGTCCACCTCATTTACAACTTGTAACAGCGGTACAGGATATATGAGTCACGAAGAAAAAGAAGGCTTTTCTAGGGCTTTAGTCCCCAATGTGTCGAACTGTTCTCTCACGACTACCAGAAGTACAACGAGCACCATCAATATTTAGACTTAATAATAGAACCACACATTATAATGATTATTTCCTATATAAGATGATGCACATAACATATCTCAGCAAAACAGTAAGTCTTTAGAAATTGTTTATATCATCACAGAAAAAGTTTATAGTTTGACTTGATGATGAACACAATGGATGATATAACAATGTGGTCACAACATATGATAATAATGCATCAGGCAACTGGTGTGAGATTGCAAATAATAATAATGATAATGATAATAATGATAATAATAATAATGATGATGATAGTAATAATAATAAACAACCCAAAGAAGATTAATGAAATCCCTATAAGGAATAAAGCCGGAGCAGGGACGTAGTAAAAGGAAAATGTTTGGGCAACCCAACAGGTTACCAAAAGAAATGCAGCTGGAGCTTCCGAATTCTCTTGTATTGTTATGTTACGAAATGATAGATAAAGCTTTTTGGCAAGGAGTTCTGCTTGTCTCCCTGGGCTCTTGCTCATTATGGCCCTGAAAAAAAAAGAATGACCAAAGCAAATGTACGTTTGTGTGTGTGTGAGTGTTTAATCACATCAAAAGTCCTGTTTCAATCCTAGAAAGCTGCATCCCAACACTAATATCACGTTTATTCTTTATACAATCCACATCCATTCTAAAAAATAAAGTAAAGGACACTGAAACATGTTTGGTTCTTGTTTATGAACAAAGCACCACGCCTACATGCACATGTACACACTGTCAATGTCTCATCAGCCAACATTTCCCGCCAAATGACGTCATCCCACAGTAATTTCCACACATTTCTTTTTTGCTTTAGCAACGTGCGTCATCATGAATGGCCGGGGAAAAGCACTTTTACTTTCAACCATTGAAAATCAAACAGCGCTTGTGACTTGGTAGAAATTTGACTTTTTCTGGAATATAAGGGCCTTACCTGACACTATCAACCAAGTGCTATTTAGATATTCGAGGTATTCAACCATGAAAAAACTTTGTCTCCTTAGAATCCTACTTAGAATCCCAATATGGTGTTGATGTTATGTTAGGCGAAGTCGTCGGAGGTTGGGATTGTGGGAGGTACATAAGACTGGAGTATAGGATAGAGAGACAGGGGTGCAAATTGCCTCTATAACGTTAGCCATTCAATAAACTGTCGCATGACCAACGTCTTTTGGAAGTATAACATGTGAATTGGAAAAAGGATGGTCAATAAATGAGTTCCTTCTTTCGTCTGAAAAGTTAGAATTTTCAAAAAACAAGGACAAATGTGAACTCTGGCAGGCACAAATTAAGTGACCAATTTAGCATAAACTTAGACGGTAAATTGAACTCCATCTGTAAAAACCTATCTGAGGAGGGTTAAAAAAGCAAAGAAAAACAACAACAAAAAAAACACAAACATTTTTCCTAGACATGATGAGAAATGAATGTTTAAACTTTCAGTTTCAATCGGTGAGGCCTGTACAAATGATACATACATAGATAGCCAGAGGAAGGAGCCTATATTGACCGTTGAACAGTTTTTATTGGTAGTTGACAGTTTCTATTTAAACATGGCCATTATTAGTAGGTATTGATTAGCCTTTGTCTCATCTTATATCTGTTACTTTTTATCGTTAATTTACGACTTTTCAATTAGCAACGTGGATCGGAAATTAGGGATGAGCCAATGGTGAGATTTGAACTCTCTCCACTTATCCTTGGGAGCCTTTTACCTGTTCGGCAAGGAAGTCTTCAACATCACTTAAATAACCTATTTGTGTATTAGGTTGGTACAAAATTGATGTTTTTGTTATTTTGAACTTATATGCTTATCTTGGGGATGAACTATTATTTAACGATGTTCCTAGAATATAACATTTTAAAGTGTGAATATCACTATTTATTTAATCTGAATGTTTTCTTATCACTAGTTATTCTGGTTTAGCTGTCAAGTCAAAGATTGTAAAAGCAATTTGAATCAGCAGAAATTGAATGAACTAGGTTACGAAACTCCACCTCATCCAGCTTACTCACCAGACCTCTTTCCGACCAGCTACCGCCTTTTCAAACACTTCTATCACTTTCTGCAAGGGAAGGTCTTCAACAACAAGGCAGCAGCTGAAAATGTCTCCAAAGGATTCATTGGTTCCAGGACCCCTGATATCTATGCTTCCAGAATAAATGGACTTTCTAGTTGGTAAAAATGTGTAAATTCTGAGGGTTCTTATTCCGATCAATAATTTTTATCCTAAGCTAAGATATACTGTTTAAAGTTGATGGTGAAAAACTGCAATTATTTTTGCACTAACCTAATATGTAAAAGCAAGCGTCCATTGCTTTGTAACGAACAAACTGTATTTTTGTACATATCTATGAGTATATACCAGAAACAACTTTCATATTTAGCATGATCCCAAAATACTGTATAAAGTTAGTTGAAAAAATACTTCTGCGTATTTAGAACAGGTTTAGAATGTTTTAGTATTAAGAATTAACTTCAATTACGCAATGAATGATGTCTGCTGACGGAAAAATTGAAGTTCTGTGATTAATATTCTTTCAAAAATAAGGTCAACCCTAGTAGAGATAAAGGATACGCCGAAAATAAATTGAATTAATGATTAGGGATTTTGAAGTATTACTTACTTTATCGATATAGTGTGGTTTGTTATAGCACCGTATAAGTTGGGGGGGGGGGTCGTAGACCCCAACATTTTTGCCTATACTGTCACCCACTCCTGTAGATTACGAATAGAACAGATTTCCATCAGTCGAAGAAATTGAAAAAAATACTCTAAGAATTGATCGAATTGAGAGTGCAATCGTTCTTTAATGATGGCCTAAAGTCATAGAAAGACAAGGAAATTCTTACCAAATGAACTTTATAAACGAAAGATTTGGTCAAAATATGCCGGAAATTTCGGCATTGTATATATGTATCATAGTTCTCTGCTTATACCCTCATTTAGGGTAAAGGATATTGCAGAGTTTGTTACAGACAGACCATTGTTTGTAAGATTCACTTCCGGCTTGCTAGGCCTATCGAAGCTTCGTTCTACTTACGATACCTGGTATCCCTAGTGGCCACACTTCTAGATAATGACAAGGCTTGACATTGTTCAACTTCTGAGTTTTCAACAAGATTTGGCCGCAGCCCCTTAGCCTAGGGGAGAGGTTCATCAATTTTAGTCTTAGTGTGGTGTGCTTAAATCTATTGGTATGACTCAGCAGTGTATCGAACCTCAGCCTATCGCACACAACCACTGGACCACGGTGGTCGGACTACATTTTACATTAATGTTTTGAAATAGAGAGTGTAAAGCCAGTCCTTTGGCCTAACTACTAAGTTTAAAAGCCTCTAATGCAAATATCGGAGACCTCTTATTAATTAGAATTGTCAACTATCCCAAAAAAGGTGCTTGGAAAACTTTCCCATGAATAATGCATTGTTTATCATTGGTCCATCGGCTCTGTTGATTTAAGCTCTCTCGCTTCCTACAATGTCTCTGCTTGAAGTTGAGAGAACACAGATATCTAATTGTTTACGCCGAGCAGTGGGCGTGAAAGCATTCCCGTGTACAAGACGCCGTCTCTTAGGCCCAGTCACGTGCCACTTGTTTAAAGGGTGGAAAATAATCACCGGTCGAACGACTGCAGAAATCATTCGGACAAGATTTTTAAATAAAAAAAAAAGATGATGGTTGGCGTGATAGGATGCACAGGAGACTGAGATGTAAAAGAGTGATAAAGAGAGAAGAAAGGGTTGTGCACTGCCCCTGTAACAGTATATTCACTTTTCGTCTTTTTTGTAAAATCGAAAAAGTGGCGTAAAGCCAACTTTCAAAAAGTGGATGATATTTATGTAAGTATTTCTTATGCTTAACTTTCTAGAATAATGCCCTAAACGTGGGACACCCAATGAGGATAAAACTCACTACACAGTAATAATGGTATGTTGGACTATTCACTAATCGTTCCTTTACGATGTAACGCACGGTATATCAACTTAACTTTGCTTAGGAGAACAAGGCCATAAATGTAAGGCTTCGAGTGAAAATTTAAATTTAAAATGGGAATTTTCAGCAGTAAAGGCTCTCTACGTGAGTAGTTCGCTTATTGTTCAAAGGCAAGACACCTCTATTCCTAAGCTTTCCTCAGTTGAGACCACATCCAGAGGTCGGCAAAATCTTTTGAGGTGAGTTGGATTAGAAATGTTTTCATTTCTTGTGGATCAAAACGAATAGAAAATGAGACACTGATCATGCATGCTAACCATTGCTCCATGGTTACATGTCTGCACATGACCACGAAGGTGGCGTGTCCTTTGAAAATGAAGCTTACCATAGCAGCAGAGCTTCTCTGCAAGACTTGTTTGCAAACCATTGTTTCATGGCAAGACATCCTTATTTGTCGTATAGAACTATTAGTCTTGACCGGGAGGGGGGGGGGCAACCCCAAGTCTTGGAGAGTGAATTTTTTAATGAGGGGTAGGAAAAAGTTAATTTCTGTAATCATTTTTGGAATTCTCTTAACAAGTGTTTGCATAATATCATGATAAGATTAATAAACATTTCCCACATAATTGCTGCACCCATTTCGAAGTTATCAGTTGATTGGAGATGTAAGGGGGCGTAGAAGCCAGGTCCAATTACTAAAGGGGTTGTGATGGTAGAAAGATTAAGAACCGCTGCTCTTGCACAAGACCACATGTGTGGGCCTCTCAGCCAGGATCGAACCAACTACAATAATAGTTTAGCAAGAGTAGTCTCTGAATCACTACTCCACGACTTTGTCCTCATTTTCACCAAATAAATGGAATTTTTTTTCTGAGGAGAAAATGTTTAAATTTTTGGCCCTCTAGCTCCATTTGGTGTTGTCTGTACGTGTGATAGAAACATACATACATAGCCAGTCAGACTAGGTTAATAACTGAAAAGAGCTATGTTGACAGATTTGGTTTGAAGGTTTGCATTATTGTTTCATATAGCTGAACCCGTAGAAATCCTTACCTCCTAAATCAACCTTTCTTTTCTGTCCCTTCTCTTTCTACCTTCTCATTGAACTGCCTTTCTTTCCTGTTCTCTCTTTTCCTATTCTCCTATCAAACTACGTAACAGTTCCCTTTTCTTATCATTGAAAGCGTAACATTCGATCGTAGGTACAAGCAGATCATCATCATCATCATCATCATCATCATCATCATCATCATCATCATCATCATCATCATCATCACTATTATCATTTTTTATTTTTTTATTTTTATTTCCTCTCTCTATTATCCTCTCGCTCACCATCATCTCTTTTTTTACTCTTCTTCTCAAATATCCTCATGAATAATTCATAGTTTTTCATGTTCAGTTTTTCCCGCTCATTTTTTCATCCTCCCAACAGCCACATTGAACGACTTTCTACTTTTTTTTTCTCTCTCCCTTCTTTTTCACACTCTAATGGAAGTCACTTGTTTTTGCTTCGAATTGCTAGGCTTGGAGTTTCAGTTCGAAGCTGTAGAATAATGGTGAGTTAACAGTTATGCAAATGCTGCATGCTGAATATTATCAAAGTCTACATATTTTTATCCCAAGGGAGTGTTTCCAATCGTTTGTCTGAAGCTGAAGATTCATTATTCATCAAAATGACGCTTGGTCGATGACATGGACAACAGATTCATTCATTCATTTCTTGTCGCTCGCAGCCAGGCCAGTCAGACTGTTCTGTGTTATGGGAGGAGACTTTAGGCTTATATTATTGAGTGTAGAGTTGAAATTGGTCTCCATCTGGAAGGATTTTGCTCTCTAGTTGACCCCTAGTTGTTTACTGAACCTGATACCAATTTAGTCACTCAACTAGGCATTGAACTGGTTCGATGTTGCTTAACTTCGATGATCATTCGAGAACCGGTCTATCCAGCTCGATTTGGCCGTAACAAAACGACTGTTGGTTGATGCCATGGAAAAAAGATCGTAACTAAACAATTTAGAAGAAGGTAATGTATGTAGCAATGTATATCATTTAAACCAAACGTTAATTTTCTGGGCGTCTCTATCAGTCAAGGGTAAATTTTCTGCAGTTACAACAAAATTTCTATCCTTGAATGATCCTTTCTATACGATTTAAATGTATTTTTGGTCACGGGTATCAAACTCGTAAAATCCCACGAGAATACCTATGATACTTAATGTGTTTCTGTACAAAGTTATCTACCCATGTTTGGACACGCACCTGATTGTTAATCTGTTTGTCTCTTCTTTTTTTCTGGTTTTCAGACGAAAACTGAATTGGTTGAGTGACTCGCTTTGATCTGATGATGACGCCCACGTACATTTCGTGGTATCATACAAGCTAGACCAGACGCTATAAAAAGGAAGAAAGCTTGTCGATACTTGCCACCTAGTGTTTTCAACTATGTTAATTAACAATATCAATACATACATATATATATATATATATATATATATATATATATATATATATATATATATATATATATATATATATATATATATGCGTCGTAATATGTTCGTCAAAACATCTACCAGTGTTTCTTTATATTCTCTTGCTACTTTTAATCTTAATATTTTACTATTTCAAAGCTTTTGATCATGTAAATACATATTCATGCCTAATCAAAAATCAAAGGTGAGCAAAAATGTTCTCACGATTTTTAGGTTTTGATAAAATCGAAAAAAAACCCCCTTCCAATGGTAACACTCCATAGGTAAACATGAAACCCATACACATCATTAACTACCTGGTAATCCCCAGCAGAGTATATTTACTGCAATAACGACCGAAAACAACTGTTGTTGGTGGCCCAACAATTGACTGAGAAAGCCTGTTTACAAATATGAACTCAGAATAGAAACACAAGAAAAAACAATAGAATATGTCCATCATTTTGTGAAAGTGAATTTAGTGACCGTACAGTACAATAGAAATAAGCCACTTGCGCTTTGTAAATGATAGCCAGTTAGCATTGATGAAGATGATGTGCTGAATCTAAGCCACTTGAAACATGTCATTTATTTGCATAAAAGTTCAACGAGTAATTGTACGTCTGCATCTTTTTAGGAAAATACGTACTTCAGGAAAAAGGGTATTCGAGAATTATCATTTGAATACCCCCCTCCCGAAACACGCACGAACCTTTTGGTTACCTGATATATTCTGACCGTGTCCCGCTGGTAGAGTGCTCACCTCTAGTTCGGGAAGTCATGGGCTCAATCCATGGTCAAGTCATACCAATGGCTTAAAAAAAGACATGGAGAGGAATAGACTCTGTCAGGCTATCTCATCCAAGACACAGCAGCCCTGGGTGCTCCAACGATCCAGTACTGGGGACGGGAAACTCAGTTCTGGGTTACGGGACCGAAGACTAAGGAATATATCAAGCCAGTGATATGAAACACTTGAAATCGATCAGTAAATGCAGTAAGACTGTCTCCCTAAATCGCCATGCGTTTATGTGCCCGACCTCCTGGTACGAATTCCAGAGACAGATGATAGCACCCCATGAATATAATTAATCTTTGATCAGTATTTTCTGTTCATGAATCAGTTTAAATTGAAGTTGGGTGAAGTTTTGATGTGACCGGGGAGACAGAAAAAAGAAAGTTAAAAATACACCAAAATCCAGGAAAAGACTCTCATTCTGAGAATACGAAGAACTACCCCAAATTTAGAGGAATTTGACCTACACGCACTGTTTTGCCTTATTCGCCTTACTCCAAGCTACATTTCTGTTTACATAGATATAACAGTTTAAGATTTGTTCAATGAATTTTATTGAATTTTTCTTCAATTTAAAAATCATGTACAAACATTGGACATGAACAGACTATATTATGTCAGGAGTTTCCATACATTAATTACAACTATTTTCTTATATCCAGAGTCTCAATGACGCTTTATATTCCAATTACATTTGCTCTAATTTTTACTCTAGATTTTCTTTTTTTTTTTTACATCTTTAAAGATTTTTTTTTCAATTATTTTCTTCAAATCATCCTACGACGCTCATGTTCACCCTTGCGACCTTCATTTGGGTCGTGACCATGAGTTTGGGAACCATTGGATTAAGTTGTCTGATATTCATTTATTTGTTAGCCGAATATTCATTACTTACAGGCAATTTTTTAAAAGTTACTTTCATACTTTCAAGATTTAAGCAAAATGATGTGTCACATTTTCAAAGTCCAAATTTCTATCCAATAATCCAGTCCAATAAACAAATCTTTTTGATTCTTGAAAAGCAATGAAAATGTTGTCTAATTCTTACAAATCACCGAAAAGATGGCGTCATGTGTCACTGAGGCTGAGAACATTGTGCAGGAAGAATGATTTGGTATATCATTTTCTGGTGCGTGTGCTATGCAAGTATTGAGCAAACAGAAAACAGAATATTGGCCAGTGCCAGATTAACTAGGAGATAAAAGTAGTATATACTTCGATCCCGCAATTTCAAGGGCCCCGCACTAAATGTTTGTGAGCTATCAATTCCAGTTCAGTGATTCTGCAATTACTTTAGCACTAAAGTACTATACTGCTCTTGACTTTTATGAACGACTGGGAGTTTAAGGTTAGCAATTTTAGCCATTCATAACATATGATCAGAGATATTATTTTAATATAGTAATTAATGGGAACGTTGTATGTACTAGTACAGTAACTTAGAAAAGAATTGTTCAAAATGTGAAAAGGTGTGAAAATCAAGACACTAATGAATATTTCATGCTCTTTCACTATCAAAATGGGACACACGCGATCGCTATAACGATCACCGTATTGATTTCAGGGTGGCTGCCAAAAAATCGCAATGTTTATAAAGGGAAATTCTATTGAACATTCCCAGATCCAAAAATGGCCGTGATGGGATGTTAAGTCGTCGGAAGTTGGGGTGATGGAAGGTTACAGGAGAGTGAGGAGGAGGGTATGCACTGCCTCATAGTGGCTCGATACAGAACAAACGCTGAATGCTATTCGAAGAGCGGGATATATCTGTATTCACTAATCTTGGTTTAGTCAGGCTCACGGCCACAATTGTGTAGCACTGACCGAAAACCTAATTCACTCCGAATTGTACAGCAGAATTGGTAAAGATCGTCCAGAATGTGAAAATGTGTGTACTAGTTGATTTCTTTCATGAAAAGAGAACACATGTAATTTGATCATAATTGCACCATCTCGATTTCAAGTTGGCTGACAAAAGAATTTCAATATTTCAGCTGCAAAAACATTTAAAAAGTTAATATTTTCTAAATTCTTGTCTTATTGAACTCGTCATCTGACGTTAGCAAGCCCTTCCCTGCAAATATAATCGTTTCAAGGAGGTGAAATTGGGAAATTTACCTTAATTCATCTCCTCATCTGAAAGAAAGGCTGAGGTAGATAAATGTACTTGTTTGATAATTCATACCAATGGCAGAAAGGAAGGGCTGTCAGATGAACTGTCAAGTGGGGGTATCTGTATCACATATGAAAGATCACAACATATTTCAACAAATCTTACTAATAATGTCTCTCGTTCGAAAGCGATGAGAGATACACACTGAAAAAAGAGGTGTTCACATACCATCGAAAGAGACTGTTCTCAAACAGCACATCAAGAGAGCTACATACCAAGCAGGACATATTTGGATTGTTAAAAAGCATGCATACTTCCTTTCGAGTGTTTCAATGCAGCACCCCCATGCACCGACCTTTGCAATTGATGCAGGAACATGCCATCGTACACAAAAGACAATCTGCAGACAATATTGTATTGTTTTATATACGGTATATAAAAATTTAAGAATTTAAGAAAGTTCTCTGCATACTGTGAGCAACGTAGTATAATGCACATATATCGTCTTAATTTGGTTTGGTGAAACAGATATAAGATAATTGTATTCATTTCTTTGTGAATATACATTGTATCCATAGATTGATTGATTATATCAGCTAATGTATGCCTGGAATTATTTATGGAAGCTATTTTGAAATGAAGATGGTGGTCGCAGTTTCGAATCAGATCATGTGTAGCCTGTTTTATATGTTGGAGCAATGGAAATTCTGTAAGAATTCAAGTTTTCACATTTTGACATTGAGCAATTCAGGTTGAAATTCTAACTAATATTCTGTACTATATTATGATTTTTCACGGTAGCCATTTTAAAATAAAGATGGCGGCAGAAGTTTTGGCCATATCGTTTGTGTCTTGCTTTTATAAATATACAAGTTTTCACACTTTCTGTTACATTTTGAATAATTCTGGTGTAAATTTTAACTGATCTATGTCGCAGAATTAGTTTTTCATGGCGGCCATTTCAAAAGATCATTACAAAGTCTACCAGTATTCACGTTTTCACACTTTTTTCGCATTTTGAACAACTTGGTTTAAACTCTTAATAAATTTACTGTGCTATTTTATGAAGTTTGTTTCCATGGCGGACATTTTAAATAACAATGGCGGACGCAGTTTGTGTCATGTCGTTTCTGCTTCATTTGAAAGAGAATTAGAAAATCTATCAGCATGCAAATTTCCATCCTTTTTTCACTCGTTTTGAAGAATTCTCGCCAAAATTTCAAGTAATACATATATGGCAATTTTTTTGTCAGACATAATATATATGAAATAAAGATGGCGGCCGTACTTCTAATCAAATCGTGTGCCCCTTGGTTTTATATGAAATAGCGTAGTACAATATACAAGTTTTCATACACTTTTTGCATTTGAACAATTTTGGTTGATATCTTAATTAATTTATTGTAGCATGTTGCAATTTCCGTTTCTCATGGCAGCCATTTTGAAATAAAGATGGTGGCCTAGGTTTTGCTCTGATTGCATGTTCTGTTTTTTTTTTTTTTTATCAGAGAGAGCATTAAAAGAATCTACCAATATGCACATTTCACACTTTTCTCACATTTTGAACGATTTGGTATGAAATTGGACCTGAACTATTAGACTATATATGATACATATAAAACACATTAATATGAAGATATTTAAAACTGAAATTTCAGACATATTTGCCGTATTATCTAGCTGTATAGCAAATGAAAATGAATTTCGAGTAAAAACCCAAGAGTTGTAATATTTACGTTTATTTTTTTATTTTCCTGCCTCTTTTTAACATTTGCTGCTGGCCTGTTCTTGGGCATATGTAAATGACATGCTTAAACAAGCCAACATACTGTTATCGTGTCTGGTGCCTTTTCGGGGCAGATTGGGGTTGAGAAATGGGTCCTTTCACACAATAAGTGACGTCGTTGTGGCTCAGTCGAGATGATAAATCTGTACTCAAGTCGAGAACCAACTTAAAGCCAAAGAAGATTTTGTTTAGTTGGATATGAAAGGAATCACACATTGCAAACTTTTGAACGATAACCAAACAGTGACAACTGGAAAATTTTGCCATCATTTATCAGATCTCCCCCGCTTTGAGAAAGTTCGCTTTGCACCATTTTTGCGCTTACACATGAAAAGTGAAAAGTGAAAATACTGTTCAGTGTTAGTTAATCTTCTTTTTCACCGTGTGTCTCCTACACTCCAATCTCTCATACCTCCCTCGATCCTAACCTTCAACGAAAAGCGTTGGGAACTTTGTCAGCAATAGATGAAGAGGCTATTATGATGGGGGGGGGGGTAGCTTATTTAGTTATAAGTGAAGCCATAAATTTGTTCAGTACGGTTTCTTCTCGGACACACCTCGTACTTTTCTATTCTATCTTTACCTTTGCCGAAATTTGCTTAAAAAATCTTTCTTATCAATATCAATTGGGGAAGGGAGGCCTGTGTTCCTTCGACAGGCCCGGCAAGCTGGATCAGGACTGTGGTAAACTGTTCATGTAAAAAAAAAAGAGAGTTGATCAGGACAGACGAGTGATTGCAGTCTCCGCCTCCCCACGACAACTCGAGTGTAAGTGAAAGATAAAATTGAAAAAAAATATGACTATCAGGAAGGATAGCAACTTGTCATCCACCCGTCGACCTCCGAAAAAAAGAAGAAGGAAAACATAGAAGATGATAAATGAGAGAAAATTTTCTGACACGGGGCGATCCGATCAGTCAGCTTATCTGGTCGGCATCTCGAAGCGTTATTTAAAGCCTTATGTCTCACTGAAGGTTATCAGTCACTTCCCTTTGGCCGACTGACAGGTCATTTTGCCTACCCTTATGTTCTGGGAATCATTCTCATTACACAGAAACAAGAAGCGAAGAAGGTGTGAGTGGAGGGAAGAATTAGAACGGGTGTGGCAAGTCAAATGGATCTGTACATCAAATGAGAATTATCTTGCGAAAAAAACCTCCTTACCATTCTGTCTCTTTCACACACACACACACACACACACACACACACACACACACACACACACATATAGTACACACTCACACACATACACACACACATACACACATATATATATATATATATATATACACACACACACATATATATATATATATATATATATATATATATATATATATATGAATATTGTGTGTGTGTGTGTGTGTGTGAGTGTGTGTGTGGCAGGGACATGGTTAAAAACATGACCCGACAACTCCGCATAAGTCCTCCCGGCGCCTACATCTAAACTCCGACTTCTGGGCGCAAAGATAACTCAGCGCAAGTCAACGGGAATTAAAACTTTGACATTTACATTCATTGAGATATAGAAATCTTTAGAAATATTGAATTGAATTATTTTAGAGAAGTATTTCATTCCGTAGTTGAATTTGATTAGTTTGCACGAACAAACTATCGAGTCAGAACGATTTATTACAAAAATTGAAATTATTTCAAATTGGTAGTATGGCTGAATTTGAACGAACTATCTATTGAAACATTTTAAATCATCTTTTACCCTGCAGTAAATGAGTTCCTTAAAAACCTATAAAATAATTTATTACAAAAGATTTAAATCATTTTTACTTCGCCGTACTTGTACTAAATTTTAAAGCAGCTAAGGGTGTTTGAAGGTGCATTTGTATATTTGGCAATTCGTATTAATCGTATTTGGTACTTCTGAGACGGTGTTGTTTGCTTTTTAAGTTGCAAAGAAAACAACAGAAGTTGCAATAGATAGATAATAAATAAATAAACGAAAACAAAACAATGATTAAATGAATTTACCAAGATTCATTCGAATTGCCAAGGTCAAATATATATAGAAACTGTACATACCAAAACTAAAACTCTGAATTCTACAGTTTGTTTACAAACTCATTCGGCCACAAAATCTAGTACCACCAATTAAAAAAAAACAAAAAACGTTATAACATTTTAATAAATCGTTTATAGTTTGTTCCTACGAACCTTAAATTGAACTACAGAAGAAAATTGATTAGCTATAATAATTCAACTTAGATTTTAAAAAAATGTATCTCAATAAATTGTTTTAATTCAATGATTTGTTTTCGTTGGATCATTTTGCGCTGATATGCACTCGGTTGTGCGTCAAGAAGTCAGCGTTCAGATGTCGATGCTGGGAAGACTTACACGGAGATATTGGTGAACCGGTTGAAAGGATTTTGAAAGATTTAAAGGAAGATTTTAAGGAAGATTTTAAGAAAGATATTGGTTAAATAACTTGAAAAAATAATCATCGACAGAAGAGAGTTGAGAAAAAAAATTGAAAGTTAAACAGATAAAAGTGAAGGAGAGAAGCCTTCGGTCAATAACCGTTCCCAAGTTGTTTGTTTTGAACAAATCTTGGTTAGATGGTTTCTAAAATTCTAAATTTTCTTTTTCAAAGCAAACATTTCTCTGAATAGAGAGTAAAAGAAAATGCAGAGATAATGTTTTCTGAATTCACTCGAATTGGACATGAAACTTCCGCACTGGCTGAAGCCAGACATTCTGATTAGCATGGTTAAATAGCTTCGTCTGCATCGTTAAGAACAGAAAACAAAATTCATCCTCTCAATTTTCCTGAAAATTTGCAGAAGAAGAAGAAGAAGAAGAAAAGAAGAAGAAGAAGAAGAAGAAGAGGAAGAAGAAGAAGAAGAGGAAGAAGAAGAAGAGGAAGAAGAAGAAGAAGAAAAGAAGAAGAAAAGAAGAAGAAGAGGAAGAAGAAGAAGAAAAGAAGAAGAAAAGAAGAAGAAGAAGAGAAGAAGAAGAAGAAGAAAAGAAGAAGAGAAGAAGAAGAAGAGAAGAAGAAGAAGAAGAAGAAAAGAAGAAGAAGAAAAGAAGAAGAAGAGGAAGAAGAAGAAGAAGAGGAAGAAGAAGAAGAAGAAAAGAAGAAGAAGAAGAAGAAGAAGAAGAAGAAGAAGAAGAAGAAGAGGTAAAAATGAGCCGTCAATCTTGCAATGCAAGAACAACAACGACGCCACCTACAGACACTAACATTAATAACAACAACGAAAAGGTTTAAGAAATTTAGAAACTAGAAAACAACGACTGACTGAGTTTTTCGTTACTTCTTTGGGTAAGGTGTTCGTTGGTGTGGTCGGGAATTCATGTTAGTCATCAAGACCGGAAACACGTATATCTGTAACCGAGGCTGATACGAGGCATGTCGGGAAGGAATTTTGGGATAAACCCTGGAAAACGAAACCAAATAGATTCATTAGAATTAGATAGGAGAAAGAAAAAAGATTATTTCAAGTAAGGAATAGAGTGGAGATGTTACGATTGTGAAACTGGTGATTTCTTCAAATCCCTCAGGAAGTTGTGATATCCCCGAACATTTCAGTAATTTCATGAAATCTCTAGTTTATTGTGCGTATACAGCTTAGTTTAACGCAAGGCCATCGTAGTGGGGCACTTCATAATCTCGCACAAGGTCTGAAATCCCTTCTCTTTCAATGGCAAAAAGTCAGAACACAGTACACTCAATGGCGTCTCATTGCTTACTGTATAACTACGTATACTCAGAAATACACTTTTCACGTATACACAAAAATATACCCTCCAATAGGTGACCTAGTTGCATCAAGGTCGCGAAAGAGATTCTAGAGGTCTTCGAAATGGTTGAATACTTTCCAGACACTCCTCGTATACCTGACTCGTTAACAGGGCATTGAACGCCTGTTACAATCCAGTGTTAAATATTGTAGTTTGCAAGCCGTTGATAGTGAATTCCCTCGTCGACGAATGCAGCTTTATGCTAACGTTGATGAAATCTAAAAATACTTGAACTAATTAATATAGATTTTATAGTGTGCAGTTGTTTGAATCAATGATCAAACATTTTTTCAATTTTTTCCCCCCGTGATTTGTGTCTTGAGACTCATTTTATAGATAAAATAGCTGGTACGATTCTTACAGAATCGGAAATCCATTTTTTCAAATATTTTTTTTAATCTGAAAAAAACAATTACCCTGCCGAATGTTTGTTTACACCTGAAGCAAATGGAAATAGTATATTTCTACTTGATATCATGGGGCGCTACACGCCCCAGGTATCAAATAAGCCTGGCTGTTGCAGGAACAAAGTCTGCACCTACTTCTATTCTGACTGAAGATGGCTACTGGAACTTGAGTATTATATATATATATAATAAATTTGTAGATACGAAAGACCCTTCAGTTTGTTTCAGTAGGTAAGGGAACCGGTTACTAATGTCTCGTTCGTGATTTCAAATCACGGTAGGGAAATGTGGATTTCATAAATATACTTCTTTATCAAAATGAAATAAAGTTTGCACATTTTAAAAAATCTTTAGTGGAGATGTAGAACTTGTCAAACTGCGGACAAGTTGGTGGCGATTTCGAATTACAGTAGGGGTATGTTTATTTTAGATTCTGCTTTGGTTTAATGTGATGACCCAGTGAACAATTTAGTTACTATTCAGTTCTTGTTTTTGTTACAGTGGAAAAATAAAGTCAACTTCAAACTTGGACTGGAGTTTGACAATAACTAACATTATCGTGGCTTGTCTTGTAGCTTAGATAGTTGCGACGACTGTGGTCGGTGCTCGAGTTTAGTTAAAGAAATCAGGATTTTGAGTGCTGATTTTCAAGGTAGGCAAGCCATCTCCTCACGGAAGACTGGCGTAACACAATCTTCTTAGCTTTGTGCCATATTATGCTGTGATGATGTGTATCCATACCTACTCATGAAACTTTCTTGATAGCTAAATCAGTTGCGCATTCCCCAGCAGTTCTACGGGGCAATATTCGAATTTGAGTAAAAAAAAAAATTGAAATACAGTTCTTACAGACAGGCAGGCAGGCGGGCAGGTAGGCAGGTCTTTCTTATTTGGTGGATTGGCACATCACAATCTTCCTACCTTCATCTTCTGCTCTCTATTTAACCTTGTGCCGTACTAAGCCAAGGCAGTAGAAGTCATTTTCATTATACATTGATTTATTCGAATTCGTCTTAGTTGTTATAGTAACAGCCGTTTCAGCTGCTACGTCCTTCTTTGGGTGCTTGTTATATTCGGTAAAATTCTCAGAGTTTCGAACTGGGTCCTTTATTCAAGCTACGGGGGTAGACTGTCCTCATTCCGCTATTCATTCGAGGGAATCAATTGATTCTTCTATGTCAATTCGTATCATTGGAGGTTTTTGAGCCTGTAACAGTGGTATTCACCCAAAATGGTAGAGTAATTTCCAAGTACGATTTTAAATTAGGATTTGATGAAGCTGAAGCTGCTGACATCGTTTACAAAGTATTTACAGTTATCAAAATTACAGTTGGAACTGTTCAGCTTTGGCCCAATATATCCAGATCTAGATATTTGAATGCCAATAATAAGCCATTAGGGAGGCCTAATCCTATTCTTAATGAAGAGAAATTAGAGCAGTGATCGACAACCCACAGACAACGATTCAATCTCTTTCTGCAGACATTAGAATTCTAACTGCGACCATATCATATCATCTCAAGAGAATGAGGAAGTTTAAAAAGTTAGAAATTGATCCCACATGAACTGATGGAATGCTCAATTACAGCTCACTATCCACACTGCTCAACTAATTGTCTAAGCTTAAAGTATTGGATCATGAAGTCTTGCAGCAACGTCCATATTAACCCCATATTTCTCCAGCCAAATAGTATCTTTAAAGAATTTTGAATTTTATATCCGTAATAAAAGGTTCAGTAGTATGAAAGCCAAAATTTGTGGTTTTACTGTATTTGCCACCTCTAAATCCAAGGAATTTCAATGTTGGCGTATCACAATAAAGGATCGTTGAAAAAAGTTTATTGCTTCAAATGATCCATATTTTGATTTAGTATCTATCACATCTTTGTTCTTTTTATCATCCTTCATTTTACTATTCAAAAAACGACTTTCTATATGTAACAATCTAATATAGACCAGCAAGCAGTTCGTGAAGTAGACTTTCTTTTCTTCTAAAATAAAAATCGGATATTTACTAAACTTTGCCTCGTACAGCACAAGGTCAAATATAAGTAGGACGAGTGTGTTGTGCCAATCTCCCAAATAAGGCGTCCGTGCGTCCCTATAAAAGCAGTATTCGAAATCCTAGCTCTTACTTGAGCTCAAATACTTCTGGCACCGTTTGGGAATATCAGTAATAATAGTAAGTCTTTAGTCATAAAGCAAGCCATGCAAGCTGGGCTCCTGTCTCTTGGGGGATATTCTGTGCCAATTCTAAGCTTTGATTGGTGAAAATGTTGATGATGGGCATTAACGATTGGTTCCAATGCAGTAAAGACATAGCGGCAATGTCCTTGAAACAGTCATGGAGCAAAAGAATCAATAATAAATATTCAGTTCTGTGGTCGGCTGAATTTCTTTGGGCTCATTGGTGGAGGATTTTATGAGCATTGTCGTTAGGCGATAATAAACATTTCAATACTACTACCCATGTCGTCAAAAATGACAACCGTCTTATAAAATAGAATTAATCAGAGTTTTATTTTTCAACAAACAAACGAATTCTCTTTTGAGAAGTCTTGCCCATCCCTGTCCACCTTTTACATCGGATGAGTTTGGGCTTGCCATGCTGGTGTAGGAAGTGAAATGTAGTAGTGACTGGTTGGAGAGTGCGAAGAAGGGAGTAGAACATGGGGAAAATAAAATTAAAATGTCATACCCCCTTTTCCGAGGGACATTGAGAAAAAAACAAAAACAAAAACAAAACAAGCACCAATCCAACCAACACACACTGTGAATTATATGTGATTTATTTTCACCACTGCCAACCATGTTAGCCATTACTCAGGAGAGATGTGACCTATATTTATCCATCTTCACACAGTACGGCACATGGTCACAAAATGGAGTAACTGTATTATTTGTTGTCTGGTGGACTAGCTTGTCAACAATTGTTTAACGATGAAGTGCCTTCATTTACGAAATTCAGCTTCCAATCATGGGTCAAGCGATGAGTATCGAGCGCACTGCCGCAGTTATTGTCTGCGAAACTCACTTACCAACCATTGCCCCACAGAGTGTACACAGTGAACTTAAGACTTCTTAGACTGGGTGTGGGAGAGAGAGAGAGAGAGAGAGAGAGAGAGAGAGAGAGAGAGAGAGAGAGAGAGAGAGAAGCTGTGCGCTTCATCTATATTGGTTTGTTGCAAAAGAAGCAAGGGGTAGCTTTATTTCAATCTGGAAGAATGTCAACTCCTCAAAGAGTTTATAGACACTCTGTATAAAAGGACAATAAGTTTGTTTCCATCTCAATTTATTCTGAATAATAAATCAATCTATACAACGATTGCTACAAAGACAGCAGCTGTGCCACCATTGAAGCTTTTATCAGATGATAATCGCAGGGTCTGAATGGTTTCGCAGGCGAATTTCATATATTTCTATTTTGTGTATTATCAAGAATTTCATTTGCAGGTTTTTATAGACACCCTAAAGACAATAAATTATCTTTTATCAGCATCTCATCTGATACTTGTAGCTAATAAAGAAGAAAAGTTCTGCAAAATGTCCAGAAATATCGCAATGACTTCCGTTGATTTATCTTTTGGATTTACCAATCAAATTCAATTTCGGCGTAACATTGAAGACTGAAAAGTAGTTAGGTGAGATTTCAGAGAGTTTTTTTAAAAGAGGAACAGGGTCGGTTATTTTTTGGTTTCTGTCTTTTCTTTCTATTTCACTTGTTCTTACTCCTTCGCTCGTCATGCACGATTTAGGATTCATCAGTTGTGCAGACTGTTTCTTCTGGTCCTGAACTGACTGGAGTTTTTTTTTAACAAATTCGTTTCGCTATTACATTGCAGTTGGTTTAACAGTCATTTAAAATAGCTGTCTTTTAGGTTTCCCACTTTTTTCTTTCTTCATTTTTCGCTTTTTTTCTTAGTTTCTTTCTTTCTTTCCTTTTTCATATTTTCTTTTTTTATCCATTATATTACTCGCCTTTCTTATACTCTCTTAATCTTTTCTTTCTTTCCCTTTTCTTGTTTTCTCTTTTCTTTCTTTCTCTTTTTCTCTCCTATAATCTCCATTCTCATTTGGCTTCTAATAATATTCTTGCAAAATCTGCCGATAAGACAACAAGGAAGACAGAAAATAACAAAAAGCTGCTAGAAAAATTGAGAAAAGCCGAAAGCAAGTACACATGCAAAAATAAATCAAGGGAGTTGGGTTGGGTAACCCGTGACAGGTGGACATGGGTATTTTGAGATAGAAACATGTGTCCTTCCTTAACTAACGTCAAAAGGGCAGGAATGATACAACGCAGCACGTGCTTTTTGTCTTATTAGGCAAGTAAGGCAGGTTAGAGGGTCCCGCCAAGAAGAAGCATGTCACCTAATATAGGGGACATGACTAAGAATATTGATTGCGCTAGCAGTTGTTATGAAGAATGAAATCGAGAAAAAAAACCCCCAAAGATCTTGATATCATAGAGCAAGTTCTGTTGCTTTTTCTTTTCAACTCAGGAGCTGAGACGTTGAGCCGAATAGTTTCTGATCGATGTTGTCGAATTGACGGATTTCAGGGACACCAGATAAAGAGATTCGGATGTAAAATGGATAGATTCTTATTTTCATTTGATAAAAATATATATTTATCTTTTCATCTCTTTCTTTTATTTGGCTTGCAATTAATTTTATTTGCCGGGGGTTTTCTCCCGATTAATTGGAAACATTTCTACATTACTCCCTAAATAGTTTAAGTGTAATCACAAGGCAAGGATACCTCCTATTGTAAATTGTTCTTACTAAAGGATATATATATATATATATATATATATATATATATATATATATATATACATATACATATATATATATATACATATATATATATGTGTGTGTGTGTGTGAGTGTGTGTGTGTGTGTGTGTGTGTATGTGTGTGTGCATGTGTGTGTGTGTTATTTAGAAATGGATAAATGATCCGACAGAATGATTAAAAAGTGAGGTAAATTATATGGAAACTATTTCTGAAATGATCTGCCGTTATTTCACGGTGAATGTATCATTTGCCCTATACAACGTAAATAGAATGAGCAATTAAGAGAAAATGCAATTAATCAAAGCATATGAGATTTTTTTGCGCGAACCAACCGTTATTAAACGGTTTATGTACCTTTTGGCGTAGACAACATAAATAGAATAAACAGTTAAAGAAATGTCCTATAGCAGCCCCAATTTATTTAATTGTTTATTTTTTTTTGTTGTCTTGGCTAAGTGATACATTAATCGTGTAATAAATAATAGTCTGAATATAATTTAACTCAATTTATAATTACACCCACACACACGCACGCACCCCCCACACACATATCTATATCTATATAAAGACCAACTGAGCATGGACAGAATCAATCTTATGTAATAAACAAACAATTTATTCACTTGTTACTACTTCGGTGATCATTCGAGAATCGGCGTATCCAATGTTTTTTGGCCGGGGGAGGTTCCTCAATCCTTGCCCCTGTGTCAAATTGAGTTGTGGAGAAGCACTGAGTACCATTTTAAAACTCTCTGTTACAAATCGGCGTTGGATTGAACCATGGCCTACCGAGGAGTAGACAATGTTACTCTACCACTGGGCCACGGTGGTCGGCACGTACTGCTGATAAGGATCACTAGTTGGCGTTGAAACAAGTAATTTACCACATCAAGAAATGTAGTATGAGTGTTTACATCGATTTAACATCATTCCCATTGTGGATAGCCCCGCCAGCAAATTGGGGAAAGCAAGGTGGACATGATTTATTTAGGGCAAAGGAAGTTGATCAACACTGCCCGTATTCACTTCAAGAAACATGAGACGGCTGGTATTGGTTTACTTGGTATCAGTAGCAGGCCAAGAATCCCCGAGATGACCGAGAAGAAAGAACGAAAAGAAAGAAAGAAATACGAAAATTGGAGAGAAAAGAAAGAAGGAAAAACCAAAAAAAAAACTATGAGGAAAGAAAGAAATTAAGAAAGTTAGAAAGAAGGAAAGAAAGAAAGAAAAGAAAAGAAATGATAGACAGGAAAGAAAGACAGGCAGTAGAGAAAAAAAGAAAAAATGAGGGAAGCAAGGAAAGAAGGAAAGATAGAAAAGGAAAGGACAGATAAAATAGAAAAGAAAAGAGAAAAAAGGGGTAGGCTCAATCATGTAGAGATATTAAGGAGTGCAGAATTCATGCCTTTCCCAAAAGATATTAGTGCAAAGTGAACATACGCAGCCTCATCCAAGAATTGAATTTAATTTGTCGATTCTGTTCCGATGACCGTAATGCCACTGCAGCTTTTTTATCATCTGCATACTGGGTATTATGTGAAATTTATGATATGTGAAATATTACCAACAGACAAGAAATATCATCGATTTTTAGTTGTGTCCACACATCTCAATAAGATGCTTTTTGGTCGGTCAGTCTGTCAGTTGGTTGCAGTTACATTAAACAACTAAAATCGGAAGGAAAGGAGATGTGTGAAGTCATTGAAGATGTGACATCATTGGGAAACTGGCCTCTATGATGTTATGATAGGATGTACGAGTCTGACATCTTTGCATAAACAAAAAGCCCTAAATGTTTTTTTGCAATTCAAAAAATACTAATCCTCTCGGAATATTTCCATATCGCAATATTTTACAAGTATGAGAATCAATTGACCGAAAGAAAGACTACGTGCTCTTCACCCGCTACTACTACCACCACGAATCGTCGAAATTATTTTGTGTTTTTTTATTATGACTACTATTCACATTCGTCCTTATTCGGCTATGAGTAAACGGAGTTGATTGAATTTAAGAATAAGCTTCAGGTGAAACTTAAACTCACAAGCAAGGTCAGGATCACGCCCTGTCGCTATACCGATTGAGTTACTAGAGTCAGCCAGCGATTTGAGCTTCAAATCAAACCTTTACACTTGGATATCTACTTTCTATAGCAATACCTCGCCTCATGTATTTCATCGTCACAGTCAATAACTGAACAACCAATTTGAAGACACGTAGAAATAATTCAATCGGAGAATAAATATGGTCTGAATGAATTATTCTTATGACATGACTGACGTTTTCAACATCTAAAATGGACTAAAAAGCAACTAGATTCTGCAGAACATTGATGTCATTTCCACTGGATTACATGCAAAATAGAGTGAAAAAGCAAACGTTAAGAAACATCTGGATTCTGGAGAATCTGAATGTCATCATCAAACCCGTCAAAATAAGGCTGAAAAGGGTCGAAGAAAATTTTTTCCCAAAATAAAGAAACATTTTTGAAGCAGTACTGATGCCAATTTTCAAGCCAAAACAAAACACTATGGGTAGGAGCATTGGAACATACAGATACACAAACACACGCATTTGGTGGCTACGGTGGTTCAATAATTGGTAAACAAGAAATACGTTTATAAAGGGAAAAGCCAGAAATCTAGACGGTGCGCCGTTCAACACGGACGGAAAGATAAGAAGCTCGTCAACCGGATGTTTTTATCGACAGTTGAAGGGGAAAATTACGTCTCAGCAGAGTAGAAATCTTCTTACACTGATAAGAGAAATTCAAGTCATTGGAAAATCATTGAAAGAAAGAAATAAAGATATGTATACTGTGTCCATACAATCCTGCACCGGTTTTAATATTCGATAATTCATATTGTGCAAAAGATAGAACTATTCAGTCTATATTAAGTTGATAGTTCAATTCTTCAATTTTTTGAATAATGATTTCATCAATGTATACAAATGTTAATGTAATTGAAACTGAAGATGATTCCAAAATATGTTGGCAAGTCTGTCTTAAAACACCGTTAGTCAACCATTCATCAATTTTTTTTTATAGGATAGACCTAGAAATGAATCAACAACGATGATGACTATCATGTTGAAATGTGATGAACGAATACTGCATCAAGAATAAAACTTTTAGTAGTATTTACTAAATCAGTGGTCCTCAACTGAAGGTCAGGGTGGGGGCAAAATCTGAAAGATGCGTAGGGGGATTTTATTCCATTTCAAAGTTTGGGTGTTTGTTTAAATCGTCCTCGACTGGTCTATTTTTTAATAATAGATTCATCCGAAAAGAATACATAGCTTACAGTTGAGCCTCTGTTTAATGAAAATGGGATATTCCGATTATCCCTGTCTTGCTAATATCCTCAGTTCCAGGGAAAGGGGATAACGATGAAAATTTTGACCAGGGATGATTCTCTCTCCACTTTAAGGGGTCGAAATCAAAAGAATTTTTTTTCACTTTTAGGGATCAAAATTAAAGGGGGTTTTCTTTTCATTTTTAGGTGTCAGAATCGAGGAAATTTTTTAAAAATTTTAGGGATCAAACTTGGAGGGCAGATTGTTTCTTCACTTTTAGGGGTCAAAATCGAGGGGGAGATTATTTCACTTTTAGGTGTCGAAATTCAAAGGAATTTTTTTTCACTTCAAGCGTCAAAATGTTTGGGGGTAATTAAACATTCGGGAGTGTTTATTTTCATAATTCAGTCAAAATTAAGTGAAAATTTTCTAAATCACGTGGTAAATTTTTTTTATCAAATGTCTCATTTTTAGGGGTTATAATTGAGAGGGGACGTTATATAGACAGATTATTATAGATATAAAGTGGGAACTTTTTCCCCTTTTTAACATTGCGTCCTTTCTTATTCAACATCAACTCCCAACGCTTTTTTTTACTATTTGCCTAATTTTTGAGCACAATAATTAAGAATAGTCCCCCTCTTCTTTAACATTACGCCCCCATTTTTCAGATGATAACTCTCCTTTTCTGCCATTTTTTAACATCAAATCTCTCTCTTATATAGAAGATCAGCCCTACTTTTTTCTATTGTATTAACGTTCGTTTTTAACTTTGATCCCCATAACCCCTTTATCAATATTAACCCCTTTTTTTGCATTAGCCCAACCCTTTTTTCACATTACCCAAACATCTTTGTTTTACATTAGCACCCACTTTTTTCCAATAGTGTAAACAGTGTTATTAAATCAATTTAAAGAACAAATCAAATCAAACACCATCTGATTTCAATGTATCTATCTTTCTATTTCTTTTTTGGACAGCTATTTTCTCCATACGTATTTAGTCTAGTTTACATAATTTGAGCAATTGAATTTTAAAACCGGTACAGGACTTTATGAATATGTAGGGAATGATAAAGAAAGAAGATAAATAAGAATGGGAAAGAAAAGAAAAATCGGTCAATACGACTTTTTTTTCAAATTCGTCGTTTTTTTAAAAATCTCTGCCGACGAACTTCGAGAACTACCATGCATTCGAGCGTCTGTCTATCCACACGATGCATCCAAAAGTTCTCAATGAATTCCAATGAAATATTGTTAGAGGTCGGCAATAGAGCAATGGAGAATCGATTAAATTTAGAGGCAGATCCAGGAATTATTCTGATTGAATGATATTTGATTTTTTTCCAGGTCATTAATGTATTTGCTCATTCCTATCCATACGATATCTCCAAAAGTTCTTAATGAATTCCAATGAAATTCAGTGGAAAGTTTGGCAGCGAAGTAAGGGAGAAGTGTTTAAATTTTGAGGAGGACCTACAGTTTGTTTTGGACCGATTTTATGTACGGTGTTGGCCGAGGTATGTACTCTCAGAGTGTTTCTAGTTTCATGAGATTTCATTATGAGAATTTGATTTTCTTTTCGTTTGGAATTTTGCTGATAAAAACTTCGTATTTGTAAACGCCAGACGATCACAATGACCATCACAATAATGACATTAAGACTACAACAGCAATTGGAGTCACTAGTAATATCACCCTTATTACTCGTTGACTCTTAAATGGAAGAGCAATCAATTCTCCTCTCCTCGGGGTGGACTGAGTCATATTGCCGATACAGAGGAAATGGCGTCGTCCTCTTTTTTCCCGGTAATTAATTTCAGCAACGGGGATATATTTAGTCCTGTGGCTCAGAGACGAGCAGTATCCCACCTGGACATGAAGCAATTGATCATGCTGCAATATGAGGATTATGTACTCACAATAAAAGGACACGCCATGATGTATGACATGGTTTGTTATGAAAGCGTCCCCGGCCCATGACACTTCCGTCTCTCCATTCCCCAGCCCCTTTTCTCTATCAGGGGTTGGGGTATAGCATATACCTACTTCTCATTTTCCAGGTATTTTGTATGTTCGATGTCCACCAATGGAAATGGAAACATTACTTTATACATTATTTCCAAAACCCATTCATTCTGTATACTTGGTTCTTGTTCTCATTTCCATCACTGTTTCCTCTCTCTCTCTCTCGCTCTCTCTCTCACTCTCTCCCCCTCTCTCTCTCACTCACACACACACACGCACACACTGAAACATAAGCCTTCTCTCTTTCCACTTCACCCAATTTCTCTGTGCACATAGGCGGATTAATCATTAGGCTTAAACCTGCGGTCCTAGGAGGGAGGGTGACCCGGAAACAAAAAACAAAACAAAACAAAACAACAAAAAACACACAAAAACAAAACAAAACCAAAAAAAATCGTTGAATTGACTGTATAAAAATGGTTCAATTTATTGTACAAATACAGTACTTTTATATATATTCTCTTCATTGCAAATTCTAATTTGTTTTTCTTTAAATTAGGCTCCAAACATGTAAATATGTAGAAGTAATGCTTATAGGACTCCGTGCAGTAGCACGTAATACATTATACATAGCACAACGATATAAGTTATTAAATGTGACTGAATGTTACTTAATTCTACCCGACGAAAGGTAGGGCAGAATGTGGCAAAGTCAGGGGGAGCCTTACTAAGGCCAGCCTAAGGCCCCGGTTAGTAAATAATCTATCACTGCTTGAACATCAAGTGACACCATGTCACACGTATACTTACAAATTCTCATATACTTCCAAAGATGCTTTAAAGAAAGATAAATATGAATAGGTGTTTCATTTTGAATGAGGTTGTTTATACTTTGGATAAAAGTAATTATAAGATTTAGTAAGTCTGTAAGTACGGATTGGTTTACCGGTTATTAGAATCGACGAATTGCGTTCGAGTTTCGGCTAGAGCTAATGCTCCCGAGAAAGACTTGAATCCACTTCTTCCTCAAGCTATTGTAAATAGCAAAGCAGTGTAGCTCTGTAAGGCAGTTTATCTAAGTTGCTTTGACTGTAAAAAAAAACAAACTATAACTTGGCTGTTGGCACACATGGTCCCAAGCATGGTCAAGAATTTGCCCCGTGAAGATCTGTACTTGCCACAGAAACAATGAATGAATCTTAAATGACCAAATCTCACATCGTTCAAAATGAAGACAAACACTGTCCGATAGGACTTGTTGCATGGTAGTCCAGTAGCATTGGGAAAATATCTTGAACAAATTCGAATTAAAATGAAAATAGGTTTATATTTAGGGGATATGATATAGAAGAACTCATTTAAAGACCACCATTAACTTTAAAGTTGAGATGATTGGGGATCGATTTCACTATGCAGGAGGGATGTATATGTCTAAGACAAGATACAAACCCTATATACGTGGCAGGGGGTAAGAGGCGTTTGGGTGGCTGGGGGCTAGGCCTCTTAATGGGCCCCCTTTTTAATATTTCATGCTGTCCCTTGGTGTTTCAATAATGTATGGTAAAAATTACAGTAGATGAACTCCTTTTCTGAAAGATTTTTTCTGATATCCTCATCAGCATTGTCCCCAGCAGTTTGAAGGGAATAAATGAAGTTATAGTGTGTATCTTAAGTTTCTAAAAACGCTTCGTTCAGTTTCTGGATTCCATCATTGCCCCCCCCCACTGCATTATTAAGATGATGAAGAATATCAATCAACTCTTTAGACTCATAAAGCTGATGTTTGTAGACATGGCCAAAAGAAAAGGAAAGATGAAAGGGCGTGGTCTTGTGGTAATGGAAGTACATCATTGGATGACGAAAGTTTGGTCCTTAGACTTTCATTTAATCAAACAGTGAGGAAAACGGCAAAATTCCTTTGGAATAAGATGGGAAAGAGATCTTCAGGGTTTGAGAAAGGAAGGTAGGTGTTGACACCATATTGCATCAATCTGATCTTATATCAAGGATTAAGTCTTCATTGGTTTGAAGATCACCGTTCTATTGATTCCGGAATACTTTGTACCGAGAGTCTTTGAAGCTCACAATGTTTGTTTGGCCACGGAAAACATCAATGAGTAATTAAGCTCCATAATGTTCAATTAGCTTTTACTTCAACGGCTTTCAAATGAAGACTCCCTCCTTAACTGAAATAATACTTAAAAGGCTGTGAAGCCCCGACAGAGTTTCCTGACACGTCATTATCTTCCAAGTAGGCATAAAGCTGATCTAAGCAATCTGTAAGTGTTTGGTTAGGCCTCCTTTTTTAACATGTTTTCTTTGGGAAATATCCTTGGGGTTATTTGTCTCAAAATCCTAAGAAGGTTTCCCAAAGACTTGCAAGAACTGTGATAATTCGTTAACTCTGCAATTAAATCACAACCCGATTTGAACCTGGAGATCCCACTCATTGTTTCTTACTAAAGCCCTCTTTTCCAAATTGGCTTTCAACTCAATGCACCTGACAGAAATGAGTTCACTCTTTTTATACAAGCAATCAAAAAGTGAAAACAAATGAAGCTTGGTTTGCAGCACGAAACAGTCTATGATGTTAAATGCTGCAGGATCTGTTGAGCAAAAAACTCAGCAAAATGGTTTTCTGGATTTGTGGTTCTGCATTTTAAAGCTGCAGCTAACCTTCTGGTCTCTGTATATTTTTTTCTCCAATTAACATGCACATCAGCCAATTTAAGATAGTTCTACATCACCGCTTTTCCTTTCTCTGCAACTTGGTGAACCACGTGTTTCAGTCGCCCAAGTGTCATTAAGCTACTATATCATCATCATCATCATCAGTCTTTTAGCGTCCGTCGTTGGACATAGACCTTCCCCAGGATTTGCCACACTTCTCTATCATGGGCATCACGGAGCCAGTACTTCCCGAACTTGTCTAGCTCGTCTCTCCATCTAACATTTTGCCGGCCTCGGTTGCACATGTGGTCTCGGGGAATCCATGTTGTGAGTCGTGATGTCCATCGATTGTCTGCCATTCTTGCAACATGGCCAGCCCACCGCCATTTGAGATTTTTTATGTATTCTATGATGTCTCTAACTCTTGTCTTTTCTTGGGTGTACTGTGCTGTTTTGTGGTCTCTCCATGTGAGGCCCAGCATTATTCTTTCATGTGCACGTTGGATGGTTCTCAGTTTACGGGTCTGTCTCTTGGTTAAGTTCCATGTTTCAGCTCCATAAGTGACTATTGGGAGGATGCATTGGTTATACACCCTTCTCTTTAGGATTAATGGGATCTTATTATTTTTGAAGGTTGAGCTAGCTCTGCCAAAGGCTTGCCATCCTAGTGTGATTCTTCGCTTGATTTCTTCTTCTTTTGAGGGTCTCGTGGAGATTCGTTGTCCTAGGTAGATGTTGTGGTCTACTTTCTCGAGTTCTATGTCCTCGATTTCGATCTTAGTATTCTTATCTCCAATGTGGTTGTTGCACATGATCTTCGTCTTGCTGAAGTTCATATGTAGGCCGACTTTCTTGCTCTCTTCATTTGGTTCATCTATCATTAGTTGGAGGTCGTGTAGGTTCTCTGCGAAAAGGGCTATGTCGTCTGCGAATCTGAGGTTGCTCAGATACTCTCCGTCTATTTTAATTCCTTTACTCTCCCAGTCTAGCCTTCTGAAGATCATCTCGAGGCAGGCTGTGAAGAGTTTAGGTGAGCTGGTATCACCTTGTCTTACTCTTTTCTGGAGCTGGAAGGGGTCCGAATCTTTATGTAGCCTGATAAATGAGCTGTCGTGATTGAATATATGTTTCAACACTTCAACATATACTGGATCTACACCTTGCCGACTGATGGCCTCCATGACCTCAGGGATTTCTACTGAGTCAAACGCCTTTTTGAAGTCGATAAATGCTACGGCAAGTGGTAGTTTATACTCAGCTGCTTTTTCTTTCAGCTGATTTATCGAGTGCAGGTGGTCCATGGTCGAGTAGCTTCTTCTAAAGCCAGCCTCTTCACGTGGCTGGTTTTCATCGAGTGTTTTTGTGATTTGGTTGGTGATGATCTTTGTGAAAAGTAACCCCGTGGGAGGTGAAAGAAGCCATTAAACAGACGAAGAAAGGAACTGCCCCTGGACCAGACAACATCACCATCGACCTACTCCAAAAAGCGGGTAAAATCATCACTAGGAAACTGGCCGTCCTCTTCAACTTGTGTCTAAAACACAGTAAAGTCCAAGACGATTGGAACACTGCTATCATAATGCTTTTATATAAAAAAGGAAGTTACTATAAGGACAGAGTTAACTTCATCAAATTATGACTCTTTAAATACGTTTACAATTTGGACCTTGTATGATTTTTTCAATTTCAGTTGTCTTTGAGCTTACGAGAGTGAATCTGTGATATTTGTAAATTTGTGTGTGTGATCTGAATAGAAAATCTTTGTACTTGTCTTGATGTAGTTTTATCCCAATTTTATCTCAATATGTGTAAGAGTTGAGATTATGTCTGCGGATGACGAATAATTCTGAAGCCATTATTTCTGAATCCCTCGAAACTCATTATCAACAGTTTCTCAGACAGGGTGTATTAATCATTTGACCATATCATACACAATGATCTTCAAAATCTGCAACTTCTGCCGGCCAGCAAAGCATCGACCAGTGTTTATGGCTTTTTAAGGGGTTGTTATCTAAAGAAATCACAGGGGTTCTAAACACTGGACGTGGTTTGACCTCTGCTTACTTGATAATTTGTGCAAGCATCATAAAACCTAGAAATATAATAGATAAAAACTTAGGGAGGGAGGGGGTTGTATTGCCCAGTGGCCTCAATGGAAGGACACCTAATATCGGGAACATGAAAAAGCATTTTGGAAAGTGGTTCCCCAACTGCAATTACTGCTTTACATTATTATACAAACAGCGGAGTCCGTGGCCCCATAGGTTGGGAAACCTTATTAAATGTTGTAAAGGAACCTAATCTGCGAGCAACCCAAATCCCCTCTTACCCCACGTAAATAGGAGTTTTATCTTGTCTACGACACGCATATCCCTCCTGCATAGAGAGATTGATCCCGATTCATCGCAATTATTAGGCTTATCACTGAGGTCTTTTTCCGCAAATATCTATTCTCTGATTTTGGTGGACTTTTGATATGTTCTTAGATTTATCCGAAGTCAATGTATAAACTCTGACTGATTTTGATTTAAAAAAAGAATTGCTAGTGACCTGGCAGTGTGTATGTTAATCAAACCTTATGAATGGATGATCGTAGAAGATAACGACTAGAACACCATCTGTGAGTGACTTTCACGTCCAACAAATAGATAAGAAGAAAAATGGTTAAAAATGAAAAGTATATTCCGTTAATTCCCAACCTGGTGTCCACGAAAGAATTACAAGGGTCCGTGAGCTCGTTGAGTAGGCAGACATTTCAAAAGCCTGTGGTCTGTAGGAAAATCCGTTCAAATAAAAGCGGTTCCTGGTGATGAAAAGATTGGAAATTATTGGATCAGTTACATTTTCTTCAGAAAGTTTGTATTCTATGCCAGTAGCAAAGAAGGAAGGCCTTGACTTGACTATCAAAGTAAAGTACAAACTCACCTTTTTACCTGTGGGCGTTCGTAGTTTTTTTCTAATGCAAATTGAATCAAGTAAATGGAAAGGTGAAGGCGAATGAAGACGGCCATTTTGAATATCTGGGTCGGTGTCAAAAGTCTGCTGTTTTCTTTTTCTCTTTTCTCCCAAAGAAAAGCTTCATTATTTAAAGTATCAGTAGAAATGGTCTACTCATATGATGATCAGTGTATTTTTTTTTGTTCTCTGTGCGTAATCATGGACTTTTCCACTTTACGCCATTTCGGCTTACGACAAGCTTTTACAAGAACGCTGTACTTTAGGACAGCGTATCCGTGATGTTTTTTCATGGGGATTAACAATCACTTTTATATCTGACTTAGTTTTTGTCGTATTTGCTACCGTTACGATTGTTGCTGTTACTTCACCCTTTTCTTCTTCTTCTTCTTCTTCTTCTTCTTCTTCTTCTTCTTCTTCTTCTTCTTCTTCTTCTTCTTCTTCTATTATGACCTCTTCTTCTTTTTTCTCATTCTTCCCTTAACACTTTTTTCATCACCTTTTGCTTCATCTCTCCTGCTCTTATTTTCTTTTCGTATTTTCTCCTTCGTCATATTTTCTTTCTCGTCACTATTTTTTCTTTTTCATCCATCACCGTCGTCTTCTTCTTCTTCCACTCTTTTGCCATTATATCCCCTCTGCTTTTTTCTACTCCTCTTTGTTGATCCCCATCACACTTCAATGAAAAATTAAAACACACACACACACACACGCACACACACACACACACACACACACACACACACACACACACACACACACACACACACTTATTTCTCTTTCCATTACTCTATTTTTCTCCTTGTGATACTAAAGACTGACAAATCCCAACCAGAATTGTTTATCCCAATTAATCCTTATAATCTGAGGATAGCTAAGAAAAGATAAAAATGTACAGCCGTTTCTAAAACAATCTCTCACAACATCAAAACGAGGCTACGATTTTCTCCACCTTGTGTTTCTATTACTTTTCGCTTTTGTTCTTTCTGTTATGTCAGTAAACACTGACTGTTATCTTGGCCAGCAGACGATCATTGTTGACAAATCAAACACCTGAAATATTTCATGGAAAGGAAAGACTTGTATTCTGGGGCTAAAGAGATTGACCTTTCGAATTCTACTGATCCGTTTGCAGAAGGCAGAAGTAGTTATTATTTCACCTTGAAAACGGAACACAATTAATTATTCATTTTGTCGAGTAAATTGGAAAGTAAGGCAAGCAAATTGGGAAAAATACGGCAAGCAAATGGAAAAGAAAGCAAATTAAAAAGACCTGTGAACTGAATCAATGAAAATGATGAAGGCGCAAAAAGTAAATGCTGCTGATTATCGTTTCTCTGAATTTTCTTGCTTTATTTTCAATTTGATCGTCTTATCTAAAAACAAAAAAACAAAACAGCTATCATATTTTTTCAATTTGCCCAGGGAAAAGTAAAGAGTAACAATTATTCCTCAAAGTTGTTGACTGTATATATTTGGTTGTGAGTTATAATTAGAGTTTAAAAAATTGATATTGCGTTAAAATTATGGTTCATGAAAAAACTACGAAGACCAAAATACTATCATAGCACATTTTTGTTATCAATACTTACAATTATTCTTGACTATTGGCAAGCCCTTGCTTCTTTTTCAATGTATTTCTAAAGTAAATCCTTTAAATTGCATGAATATAGTTAAATCGTTAGCAGTCCATTTATAATATGCACAGAAAAGCCTTATTCTGTCAGTAATAGTTGACATTCCAGACCATTGACAATCCCTTCGTCCAGATTTTGAAAGCATTTGTATTGTAAAATCATAAGCAATGTATTTATACATACAATAGGCCTATTCTGCCAACAATAATTCCAAACCAATTAACGATCCTTTAATCCCTAATTTTTTGTGCATTTCTACAATAAATTCCATTTCAATGATTTTATATTATTTTTATATTTATAACCCTAATCCTTCAGTTGGACTTGACCATAACCAACCCCTTTGCTTCTCATTTTTAATCCACGATATGCAAAAAAATGTAACAAATGCTGTTTCTCCAGATGCCAGAAATATTCAGTTTCTTAGTGTACAAAAATAACTACAATGAATCAGAAGAGTTGTAGAGTACCGGTAAAGACAGTGCTCTGCGATAAGATGATGCGTACGGCTTCAAATAGGAAAACATTAAAATGTGTGCAATTAATTATCAAACAACCTAATGAGACGAGGTGTTTTCACTCAAAGGAAAATTTTTTCAGTCGTCATTATCTTCAGATTTGTTTCAAACTGAAACCCCAGAGAATTCATCGAATGAAAAAAGAAAAAAACTCTTTGCCGACAAGCTTCATAGAGAAAACATCAACAGGTCTGGTTAGTCACACAATAGAACACATCGTGTCTTTTGGCAGCATGGCGTGTTGTGGGTGACCAATAAAAAAAGGGGAAGGGGGGGTCAATGGGTAAGTTTCATTGAAAAGTCTGAATTTTCGGAGAACAGGCAGACACAAATTGAGGGATAAATTTAGCATAAACCTACATTCCAAATTGACCCCTCCGAAAACCGATTGACTGTGTTAAAAAAACTAACAAGGAAAGCATTTCTAGACATGATAAGGAGTAAATGATTAATTTTTCAGCCCTCTAACTTCATTGGTTCGGTCTGTAAACGTGATAAATACGTAGCCAGCCAGGCAGTCAGACTAGCTTAAAAACTGAGAGAAACCTATCACGACACAGTTTTGGTTGATAGCTTCTAATAATAGCTGTTATAGCGTTTCGTAGAAAAAGTGCGTTAGATAGAGATGTCACCTGAAGACGGTAGAATTTATGAATGAATTTATAAATAATAGCTGAATATAATTATAACTAAAAGAGTTTATATAAAAGGTTTATAAAGGTAATTGGATGACTACCACTCACTGATCCAACCATATCGATTTTGGTAGAAGGCATCCAAGCCACAATACCAAGGCATTGAACATAGCGTAATATTTGCACAGTTTGAAAACAAACTTAATGTTTCGCTTATATATATACATATATTATTAAGAAATGCATTTATGATCCTAATGAAATAATTATAAATACGTTATATTATTTGGAACTCTATTTAAAATTACTTTCCGTTTTTACACTGTGAATGCATCATTTGGCATTGACAGCATAAATAGAATAAACAATTGAGATACAATAGAGCAGGTATGGACAGTGAATGAAAAAGATAAGAATTCGGACATAAAGCAGTTATTCGGGCGTTTACTTACCCGCCGGTCGATTATTTCAATGGTAAGAACCACGTCACGTTATGGCGGCTACCTATCGGTTGCAGGTTCTATTTCTGCGACAGTCCATTTTCTTTTAATCTAAACACAATTACAGTTCTCTTTACAGATAAATTTCCTTGAGTATATAGAGACTGTCTGGAAAGTACCCAGCCATTTTGGATATCCGGTGAACCGATCGCACCAAATCGATGACACAATCAGAGGAGACCTTATAGCACATTCATGAATCGACTCCCGTGGGATTACTCAATGGACAATGAGATACTGTTGATTACTGAAATATTTTCATCTACTTCACTTGATTTTTACAGTTGGTGAGTTGCATATGTCAATATATTTCTTTATGTGTCGTCATAAGATCAGAGTAACTCAGACGAAAAAAAGATATGTACGAATACTCTATGTGTATACGTAGCGCATTATCATAGTAGATGTAAACGCGTTGCTGATTATTTTACTGTAGAAATGCATCAAAATTAGTGAAAAAAAAACATTGTCAGGAGTCAGGAATTAATAGAAGCATTACTGACAGAATAGAGTCATTTGATACATGGATTATTATTCCAACAAAATTCAGTTGTTACACTCATCTATAGTGAATAATTTTTGACATGACTCACAGCCAAATAAAATAATTTTATGGGTACAAGGGAGGTAACTCTTCAGGAAATACATCTCGAAAACACTGACTCAAAAGTAACGTCCCTTTAAATTTGTTTCTCGACATGTATATTAATGTAGGTGAAGGGGGCTCGACGATAGTAACAGCCCAGGCAATGTAATCGGCGCCCTGAGTTCAAGCTCCGTTTGGGATTGATCATATTCATTTTGCACTAAGGCCCTTGGGAAAAGTGTGAATCTATCTTTTCTCCTTTCAGCTAGGAGTAAAATATTTGCAAGGATTAAGCTCTTTAGCCCAGGGAAGGCAATCAGTCTTGGGAGAAACTAAAAAAAACAAAAACAACAACAAACAACAAACAAACAAAAACAACATCAACAACAACAACAACAACCACCACCATCACCACCCCTAAAAAACGCTGAATCCAAACCAGGGAGTGGAGGCCCTTTAAGACGTCCTATCAAAGCATATCGCTTTCCACTGGATTAAATCAATGTCGAGAGTGGGATTCACAGAATCCAAATACGCTTCACGCAGGCATGTACTCTGGAGAGGACGTTCCATTGTCTGTAGACAGAACGGAGACCATTCGTTCATTCACATATACGCGTGAAGACATTTGCTTGGAGTGGTGGTCCCCAACCACCGGGCCGCAGACCTGTACTGGGCTGCAAAGCATGTGCTACCTGATCATGATGAAACCATCTGATTAACCTATTAAACAATTCTGAGAAAAAAAATCTGCCTATTCAAGATAAAAATAACAACAATTTGGATTCAAATCTTTTATGTATCAGAAATCCTTTACTTTTTATATTCAGTAATCAGCCTTTACGATGAAACTCAATGTAGGCAGTGTCTACCTTGCCTACCAGGACGGCCCATCTCTAGGTATGAACATCAAAATATAACAAAAAGGCTATTTCTTTTTTCTTTTTTCATATACATATATATGTAAACACGCTGTCGACATGAAAAACACAAACTTGACATACACTTACAGAGACGTGCTACTATCGACCAACTCCCTCAAAATCGGAAACACATCTTCTCCAGATGCATAGAAGAAGAAGTCACCCCAAAAGATCCTGAAAACATCCAATCACATATTCCCAAAATATGTCCCGGACTACTCAACAGCCTCAGCCAACGAACTTAGACAAAAAGTACCAACTTTTGAAGAGTCCAGGTACACAGCTAGAGAAGTACGCCACTAAAACCCTCACATAAAAACAGAAAATAACATACCGAAATATAGAAAAAATACATCAAACCAACAGCACCGAAATTAACAGATTGCAAAATAAATTCAATACCCAGCGGATGGAAAAACATCGGACGCCAAGACTTTGATCACAACACATTTACCGAACAGGAAGCCTCGGACTGAAATTTGCCAACGGCATCCCCGAAAGGAACATTAGAAACATTGTTACAAAGATCTGCAGACATTCCGACACAGACTTTAACAAAAGGCTTTATACAAGGAATTATCACCGCACCCATTAATACAACAAACTGCCACAACACATTACTACTCAGATATATGAATGCATTGAAAGAACTAGCGAAAGACGACAAATGCACATCACCGCCTCAGGCAAAGGAGGATGTATTACCATCATGGACACACACAGCTAACTCGACGAAATCACTTCCTTTCTTAGCGACAGTAGCATATACGAAAAGAAAAGAAAAAATTCAGTAGCAAAGAAATATCGAAGTTTAACGAATTTGGAAAATATTACAATACGAGAACATAACAGGGGCCAAACTCATTGGATACGATTCGAGACTACCCAGACTTTATCGCTTACACGAATCCCACAAACCCAACATCCTCTTACGACCCATTATTTCAGGAATATGCAATGCACTCCATAAGATAGCTAGAACGTTAGCAAAAATCCTAACCCAACTACTGGGTGCAATCAGCCCACACACCTTAAAACCTGTGGAGACCTCTTACGCAAGATTGAACCCCCCCCCCCAAACGAAAAAAACAAAAAAACAAAACAGCGTCTTCTGCAAAGCCACAAACAAAAATGACCGCTTACTTCCTTACTCCGAACCACGCCCCCAAAATAAAATCAGGACTAATCAAAGGCTCTCAGAAGATAAAGACCCTAAAAGTTGATGACAAAGAAAAATACATTGAATACACTGAGCAATCTCTCTGTTCACTCTAGTACCCACAACCATTCATACACAAAGCAAGAAGGAAAGCATATAACATTCACAAAATCGACACGAAACAAGACAAAAAGAACCACCACCATTAGATGCATCTCATACCCACCAACACAACCACAACCAACCTCAGTTCCTACTCGAGCAAGCTGGAAATACACATTGCCACTAACACCTCAATAACCATCAGAGATTCGGCAAACAAACCACCACAAAACCCCCACCATCCGAAGCTGGCGTTCACGCAATCCCGTACAAAGACTGCGACTAAATATACATCGGAGAGACCTCTCATGAAAAGAATATACGAACACATGAGGGCCTTAAAATTGGACGAAAAGACAAACGCCCTGTTCGAACATAGAAACACACACAATTACAATATCAAATTTCACAGATCCATCATCAGAAATATTCATGACTCGATATGTAGATGTATTGGAGCAGCCTTTTTATCTCAGTGCGATACGATAACACAAATGTATTGACATTTCCAGATTGAGAAAACCCTCTAAAGGCATTGATTTTAAAACAATCACATGAATGTGACACTTCACAACATTAAGATACAAAGAATTGACAAGCACCCAACAGTCCATTTAAGAAATAGTATAAGCACGCACATACCACTCCTTCAAGGAAAAAAAAAGAAATCTCATCCACCACCAACCAAAAAGTTTGAGAATAGCACACTGTACTTCTACCTATCTCATATATGTAAGCATCTATCCATTAAATGCTAGACATCATCTCTTCATTCTACAAAAGCACAACCAAACTTTTCCTGTGAATTGGCCATTTTCATCTTGTCCAATCCTCTCACTGTCTCTGAGACAAGCCTGACACTTCACAAAAATAGATACAAACACCCTCTAACCCCTTCCTCCCACAAAACCTTTTATTTCAGACTTGACTCTCACCTTCATAGATATAAACACCTCCCCCCACTCCTACTAAACAACCTGCGGCACAGAAATATCCTCATTTCGATGTGGAAGTGAACAGTTGAGACGGTGTGTAAAATCTCATTTTTAAAATTATCATTAAGATATGAATTTCGCCGTGTTTCAATCGGCGTCTTCTGAGGCTCTTTACAATACCAAAAGCAGAAGAAAATGCAGTCCGTTACGTGTTGATACACTATTCAAAACTAAAAACCAGAAATCCAGGGTCGGTTGTTGGCAAAAAGGAGAGGATGAGTATCAGCGGAACCGGAAAAGGTCAACTTGAGGTATATCTTGACGGATGGGAAGCATTAAGTGACATATGACGTTTTTTTTTTGTTCCAGTCCTCAAGTTGGTAAGTTTTAGATAAAGTTGATGATATGCCTGTTTCAGCTTCAAGTGGGGTGCATGTTTACATGAATGGAATTTGTTCTTGTTTTTTTTTTTGGGGGGGGGATGTATTGTGTGTGTGTTCGTATGAGCGATTAGTGTGTTTGATTATGTATGTTTTCCTCTTTCTTTTGGGAATGTGTGTGTGTGTGTGTGTGTGTGTGTGTGTGTATGTTCGTGTGTATGTATGGTTAGTATGCTTGTTTAGGTGTTCTTCATAAAAAGTTCAGTGCGTATTTTTCAGATCCCCGTGTTAATATTTAATTGATTTTGATTTTGATACGTTTTACTTTCAAAAAACATGTAGCATGGGATGTAACTTCCTAAGTATAGTCTATGAGTGACCTCCCTTTATTTTTTCGTCTTGTCTTAATTAAATTTTCTAATTATTTCATTATATGATCGACGTGATCGTTTATGACATTTCTTGGGATAATGGTAATTATTTAGCCGTGCCAATCTCTCCGAGTAATAAACAAAAGATCGAACTGTTTTGGTTTACCAGCAGCAAGGAATAATCACTTCAACTTGTGCATTCATGACTTTCACCATCGTGGAGTGAACACCACAAACTACTAGAATTTAGAATCTCTTCGTCGATTCCATTTTTTGTGTTTTTCACTGTTATAGCCAATATTGCATGTCTTATTGAAAGATATTGTGTGAGGTAAATGTGAGATTCGGTCTATCAGGCCTAAATCTTAAAAAGCTTTTGTGAGTTCTGTCATAGTCCAGTCCAGATTAGAGTCGATTTATTCGTTCCCCGTAACAAGCTGCAAGAACAATTTTCATTTAATTCAGGAGAGTAGACACTTCACTTGTTTGTCTATCCAGTAACGTTAAACTAAAGAGATATATAAAATTTACCTTTCCCTACCGTGATTTGAAGTAACAATCATGTGATTGGAAGGCGACTCACCGACTGTCCTGAACTGATAAGTCTTATATACGTACAAAATTTATTTAATACTTGTACAATATAAATTTGCAGTATCAAATTCTTGTTGGAATAGAAGTAAGCTTGTCAAAAATGTACCCTTTAGTGAAAGATATATAAAATATACAAAGAATGTAGACATCTACAATGTACTTTGACAAAAATGAATTTCTTTTTTTTTTTTTTTAAAGTTGGCGTAAAAATGTCAGTGCGATGTGACTAACAGTTTACCAAACAGAAATCGAATGGACTTCAAGCACCAATTGTGACAGTTTGCAAAAAGCATGAATACATCTCTTCTCCCTTCAGCTATGGGTAAATAGAAGGGCAGAAGTAACTTGTCTTGAAGACAGTCAACTCGGATTCAAAACTGGGGAAGAGCAGGGATCTCGTTTCCGAAAATACATGCTTGAATATACTGTTATACTGTTCAACGGGCCTAGCAAACAGGAAAGGGGATTATGAAATGGCTCAAATGAAATAAAAAATACAACAACAAATAAAAAGAGTCGGGTAAACTAAGGCGAGCACCATCCCCCCTCCTCCACCACAACTCGAGTACAAGTGGACAATGGTGTAAAAATGATTTTCCATGAAAATATTAAATAAATTCAAATGATTCATACTACCAAAAGACATTGGTCACGTGACGGTTTCTATTGAGTGACTAACCTGACCTGTTAGTTATAATCATTAACTAAAGTTAATTATCAATTATCAATTAAGATTATTAATCATCAATCAAAATTATCCATATCAAATTATTTTCGTTGTTGTCGAGGCGTTCATTGATATGAGAAATTGGTATTTTTTTTTAAATTTGCGACTTCGATCGTTTTTAAAAATATACTCAGAAAAAAAACATCAATTTATTTTTTGTCGTCTTCATTTAATTTTGAAATGTGACTATTAGAGTATGGATAAAATTTAAAGAAAAATCTAAAATATCGTCATTAAATTCTAAATATGTTTTTTTCTCTTCAAGCAACAACATGGATCAGAAATAAAGAAATGCCTCCGACGAGATTTGAATTCACATTGTATCCGATCGTGTTTAATAGAGGTGCTCGAACGTGCAGAGCTGAAATTCCTTCTGAGGTTGAGCACTTTGCATTAATACCCTTGGGGAAGGCATGTATCCATTTCCCTCTCCTCGCTATGCATAAGATTATAGTGCAGCTGGTGGCCTACGGTCCAGTAAGACAGTCCATCTAAGAAAATGCTTCTCAAAGCTTACAATGTGATAGTTACCTGTGACAGTCCAATAAGCTACTGAGCAAGGGTATCAAGCTTGGTGTGGTCTTGGTGTGCGGACTTATGTCCATTTTATGTAGCCAACCAGCGCAGGTGGGAATAGTGTTCTCCCTTGATTATTGCTAGATAAGAAAAGGCGAATAATAAGGGAGGTAACTTCGTATTTTGTTTGCTTAAAAAAATTATGCTTCGATTTTGTGTAAGAATTTGGACATATTTTCGGTTCCAGTTTACCTACATTACTAAAAGGATTGTCGCACTGTGATTGTCTTTAGCTGTGATCGTAAGCTTGACGTCCGAAAGAGTGGTGTATTTCGCTTTGGGGCCTGCAGTCGGTGTTCGATCCCTCTGATTGAATTTGAAAAATCGGAAATAAAAAGATATGTGAAACACTTGAAACTTTGTCGTTTTTCCAAATAGTCAAATGCAGATGTCTCTGAGTTTTACATTCTATAACTGCATCTTTTATTTTTGTGTTTTTTTTTCCTTTTGACTTTTTATTCCTTTGCTACATTTTTTTATTTTCAAAGTTGTTTTCGCAACTATATTCTATTTCAATCTAATTCTTGTTAATAATTTTGTGGAGTCTGTCATTTTGTCAGAAAAGGTCAGTATCACGTTTACAAATATTCACCGACGCGCGTGCACACACACACATTCATACAATAACATTCTCCTATTTCCACTCCCGCACACAGCCTTGCCTCCACCAAGGACGCCTAACTTTTCTTTAACCACTTCGTTTAAGTCTGAGTCGACATAGACAATCCTTTTTTGAATAAACAATTCAAGAAAATGGGTCTGCAGCCAGAATCGAACCTGCGACCAATAAGTTTACCGCTTCGACGTAGCGTTGCTCTTACCATTGAGCTAAATCTTATCGTTCGCAGGTTCGATTCCTGCAGCAGCCCCATTTTCTTTAATTTTTTAATTCTATTTACGCTGTCTCAGACAAATGATACATGCATAGTGTAATCTGGAGGTCATTTCAAATAGTATTTCCAAGTAATATAACGCATTTATAATTATTTCTGTTGGATAATATATCCGTTTTTTGATAATATGTATAAGATATTGATATACGTATATGTGTGCATATTAGTGTGCCTGCAAGTGAGTGTGTGTGTGTGCAATAATGTCTGTTATATATAAATAGTTTACACTTGTAAAAATGACGGCAATAATTAATTTTATAACAGCAATGTGAATATAAAATTTCAAAAATCATTATGCTTTTTGTATGTGTTTTATATATCTATCCATATAGAGGCCATGTATGCAAATGAGTATGTTTAATCATATCACAGTATGCTTGTTTGGTTGGTTCATGTGAAATAGAATAACATAGCCAAAAAAGACAATTAAAGGGTTGTAAAGATATGAGAAAGTCTGATATGACATATCAATGATGAAAACAGAAATGAAAAAAGTTGTATTTTTTACGGATGCAATGCAAAATATAATCATCATTTTTTTACATTTGAATATTGATTTATGTTTTTACCATTGAGTTTCCATATAGTTTCAACTTTAAATAACCATGAAAAAATATTCATTGATATTTAATACACTAATACTCCCATACCTATGATCATCATTGATTGGCGGACTGACACACCGAAACAAAATTTGATAATTGCATTTAGCTCCAATAAGTCACTGACATAATGAAGCCAAATTATGATGGAATGCCCTTTTAAAGGAAGCGGATGTCAAATCGATGCTTTTTAAGAGAGGTGCTTTTAAAGTTGAGAGCATTGACTCGAATGGGTTTTCAATTTCAAACGAATACATCACATGGAACTAGCGTATCTTTGATCTGAATTTCAGGTTCGGTAAAGTCAATAATAGTGATGAGGAGAATAGAAATTAGTATAATTCGCCAATTTGAAAAAAAAAAAAAAATGTCGAAGTGTGTTCCCCCGTATTCGTTTCATTGATAGTGAACTGTTGAAATTTCATTGAGATTCATACAGTGGGTGCCGTTTATTATAATTGCAGATAATGTTATCAAAATCAGTCGGTCCCAAGATCTTTCTTCAAAAGAAATTAAAAATTATATCAAAATATTTGTATTAATCATAATGATTTTCATAATGTGAAGTTGTTTATAACAATGACCTCAATAACATAATAGATTTATAACAACAGATGTGAATTTATAACCGTAATGTAAATTGTTCCAATCATTTGCTTAACGTCATCAGCCGGTTCCAAATGACCCTGTTCCAAAGTGATCACAAAAAGTGGCTTCCTCGATATAAGCAAAGTGGTGAAAAAAGAGGATTTAAAAAAAGTTGCTTTGTCTTTAAGGAATGCCTTATTCTGTCTCCATAGACAATGGAATGACAAAGGTGCAAACCAGGGAAAAGCATATGGAAATTCCCCTCTCAGGTAATGGTAAGTAGAACACGATATATTTGATATCAGCTTAGCGACCGGAAGAACATCAAAGTTGGCACCCAACCACCTTTTTGGGGATCAGAATCGTCCCTATTTTTAACTGATTACCATACTAATGCACTCGGAAGAGAGGGTGGATTTATACCTTTCCCAATGTCATTAGCACAAAGTGAATATAAACAGCCTCGACCAAAGTTCGAACTTGCGTTGTTGTCCACGCTGCTGATCGCTACACCACTCACACGAAGTGAATATTCGTGTCTGTTGAGCAAATAAGCACATCGACGAAGAAAATAGTTCAGCCATATCAAACATAATGAAGTTAAACATTGTTGAATTGTAGCATTGTCGATATGATTTCCCTCGGATTTGATTGGCGTGTTTCATTTTATATAAATCAAATCGGGCTTCCAAAGATCGTAGAGAAAGACATTTTGTCTTTCTCTCTACACACATAGATACACCAACTACACTCTCTCTTCTTTCTACAAATTTCCTCATCCTCCTTACTCCCATTTTTTCTACTTTTTTTTTATCGAACTTTTTCCTTCTTTCTGTTTTGCTTTCCTTTTTATTTTGTCAGCAGACGAACTACTTCATTAAGCTTTTGCGTCCCCCTGCATTAGGGGCTCGGGACCGTTTTCAAAAGACCCCAAGAACTCCCTCCAGTCACGCCTCTGCTCAGCTCTTTATTGCTTTTCCAATAAACCAACCGTAGTCCGTCATTTACAAGCCTTGGGGGGGGGGGGAATAAATTGATTCCACATAAACTTAAAGGGTCACGATGATGATGATGATGGTGATGAAAAATCGATTTATTACAAGAATCTAAAGCGAAGAAAACCGTGGCTAGATCCAAGGCATAGTACGCCAAAATTTCCCTCTCTTTTTTTCTTCCTTTCTTCATCCATTGTTTGTTTGTTTGTTTTCTTTCTTTCTAGCTCATCAAAATTATCCTTGTTCTTGTTATCTATCTTTTTTTCTGTGTTTGCTAGTTTGTTTATTCTTTCTCCCTCTTTTTTCTTCAAGCTCTACAAAATTGAATTCTTTTACCTCTCTTTCTTTTCTCCTTCTTTCTTTCTCATTTCTTTCTTCCCAGAATTTTTCAAACTTTTTTTGATTTATTATCTTTCTTCACCTTGTCTCCTCCATTAGTTTTCCTTCTCCTTCCCCCATCTCTATTCTTTCTTTTCAATCAATTATTACTTCGCACATTTTTTCTTTTTCTCTTCACGTTCTGTTTCTTTTTCACCCTATTCTATCTCTCAGCCTCCATTCTTATATTCTTATTGCATATTACACAGCCCCTCAATTTAACTGTTTGCATCTGCGTATGAGACATGAATTCGCGGCACGACATTCTATTTAATGACGTTTAATCGAAAACGCAAAATACACACACATACACACCACAAACACACATACACACGAGTGTATGTGTATGTATGTGTGTGTATGTTGCATATGTGCGTAAGTGTATATGTGTGCATATGTGGTCGGCGTATGCACGCGTGGATGTGAATATGTGGTTTGTGTGCTTGAGAATATTTGATACGTGTATGTGTATGTAGCATGTGTGCAAGTGCTATGTATATGTGTGTATGTGTATGTATGTGTGTATATGTGTCTTTGTTGTGTGTATGCGTGTATCTTACATTTTCGCTGAAACGTCAATCGATAGAAAGGTCACGTGGTTCCGAGGACATTGTTGGATATCAAGAAAGGTTCCAAGTGTAATATTTGATCGGACCTGGATATTGGAATATATTACAACGACGTGTCATACTATTACGGAAAAGGGAAGAAAATTTCATTATTCAGATGATATATCCCGTACAGACCAATCACCATGGCCCAGTAGTAGATTGCTCGTCTCTGATTCAGGAGTCTCTGGTTCAATCTCGCCGCCAAGTCATACCAAAAATGGTACTCAATGCTCTCATCACTAAGCACTCTGTGAATAGACTACCATTGAAGAAACTTTCCCTGAGACTGATTACTGCCAAATCACTTTGATTTAAGCAACGTCGAGCATGTTCAGTGCCTAGATGGGTGTTTATTGGGGAATAGGTATTCATTAGTAGAACAAAGCTTGGACATGCCTGAATGAGCGTTCAACAATTGTTTATTAAAACTAATCGAATTTTTTTTTAGGATTTAAAAATTAAGACATCAAACAGTAGTTCTTGTTGGGAATTTTTGTTATTTGACTAAGATTAGCGAAAAACACAGGTAATCTATTTAGTTTTTGGTTGGGGCGATGTAGATACGGCTCTCCAAACAAATCTGGACTACTTCATCATCTGACAGAAAAGGATAAAGAATTTACACTATCTCAGTCAAGATACGTCCTGGACTCCAGTGTTAGGAGTTATACCTCAAAAACAAGCATCGTCAATGTATTGAACCGATGGAAATTGGATTGGACCTTTAAAGATAGTCGAGTTGGGAAGCCAATGTCTGGTCTGAACAAGCTGTACATTCGTAGCTGTATCGGCCGCGCTTGTGGCCTCACTCATGTAGCGTAGCTAGGTATGGGATCGGTCACTACAGCGAATAAATTCTTCAAGGATTTTTAACAATTTAGTTCCCTTGTGAGATAGGGGTTGAATATTCCTTATTGTTTTTTTCAAGAAAATCCCAGAATCTGACTAGACCGTATCATTGAAGAAGTAACCAATAAAAAAAAGCTGTCTCAGAGGTGTGGGAACTATTTGTTGTCAGCCAGATTTTCTAAAGAGATGGATCCAATTTTTTCACTCGCTGAGAGAAAAGCCCCGAAGAATATCTGCATAAAGAAAGCTTCACCCAAATCACAGGAAATCAAGACGTAGTATGTGGTTTTTGCATTGCCTCATCCTTAGTTCGTTTTATAATGAAGATGTTGCATTGTTGACATCCACACACTGATGACAACAAAGCAACATGTGTCGATAAACGCCTGAACTTGTAATATGTTAATTATTTCGTAATAATCTTTGTGTCATTAATAAGAAGAGAGATTGTTGAAAATTTTGATATGGAAATGGTTAAGATTTGGATTGGCGGTGAAAACCACATTAAACATTTCCCCCAAGTAACTTGATACGCTTTCAATCAATAAAACCTTCGTAACTTTTTGGAAAATTTTAAAATGAGAAAAAATGATAAAGTAACAATAGAGCTTAACTGGACAAACCGTGTATGAACTGTGAAAAAATGAAAATGAATCAAAATGGTTTGTGTGTACAATATAATCTCTACCAAAAATCAACTAACTAACTGCTTTCAATAGAATTTTCTGTTCTTATTCATTCATTACTTGCACTTCAAACTGCATTGACAAGTAAACAAACATCTGTAAAGGAACTGTATTTTCAGTAAAACGAAAACTTAAAAAAAGTGTATGATATTTTTGATGATACACTAATAAATTATGGTTGATTCAAAGTCTGAAGATTATTTCAACATTCTTATTCCTGCAATCAAAACCCTGTGTTGTCAATATTCATGTATTGCTATGTGTCAGTCTTACGATGAAGCTGTGTAATACGTGGTCTTACGTGTTGTGTGTAATACGTGGTCTCCAGATAACGATTCAGGAAATTGCTCCAAATACACTCTTTATAAGTGCATAATTTAAATTTGGTTCTAATTGATGTAGTAAGCTCTAATATTCAACCCAAGTGTTTTTAATCTCTAAAAAGTATCTATGGCGATGGCATTTTGCTTTGTCTTTCAGTACTTTTCAAACCCTACGAATAAGTTGCTCTTCTGGGGAACGATTTCTTTAGTTGACTCAAGCACATGGAGTCGTATCTTCATTCTACAACGGACAAGGATAGAATGTCTGGGTTAGCTTTGTTTTCCATGGAAAGACAATTATCTGCTTGATCTATCGGTGATCAATTAAAAGATAACTTCAGAAAGAGGAATTGTAGAAAAAAGAGGCTGTTGTAGTCCTTTCGTATTTTTTTTACATTGCTTCAGTTTATTTTCATTTTGTGTTTGAAATGTAAAATAATTAAACATCACATTTTTCATCAAATGCAATATAGATTCTTGAACTTACCGTAAAACGTATTTTTATCGTGTTCTGATTTTAGGAACAAAATAACAATTACGTAGTTTTTTTAAAACTGTATCGTCCTTGTCTCTTGATTCTAGACACAAAATGAAAATGTATCATGAATCTAAAATTATCTGGTACATGTCGTGGTGCCCTTTTTATGAGCTTCCCTAAATAACTTGGTCACACCTTTGCCTCAGACGAAGAAAATCCAGCTGTAGTTAGTCAACGAAGCCTCAGTCGACAGCGCCAGATTTTAGCTTGATCAATCAATACGATTTGAAAAGAAACTGGCCTTAAGCCCTTTAAACTGCGTAAACAAGAATTACTCGAGTCCCATCATGAGAAGGACCGAGTTGAATTTTGCCACTGGTTTTTGAATTTATCCAACCAAAAAAATTAATCATAACCGACGGAGCAAGTGTCAATGAGTCATACATTGATTCAAACAATTGTCGATTTGACGTGTCTGTAATCGACTAAGACGCCCCGACACGATGCAAAGTCGTGACAGGTTGATTGTTTGAGCGATGATTTGTGATTTGTGGTACATTTATCCAAAATGTTCAAGAATCGAAGCGCAAAAATATCGTCGCATGTTAGACAAAAATTTGTTTTAATAGAACATTTGGAATGAAAAGTACGGGGTCCAGCATGATGGGACTGCGGTCCATTCTGCAACCAAAACGCTTCAATACTTACCGGGAAAGACCAAAAGATTTGGTATGACGGTGCAGCCAGGATACTAGGTGAGCTTTGCCAAATTGGCCAGCCAGTTGTCCAGATTTGTCTTGCAGTGACTACTGTGTTTGGTCAGCCTTACAGAGAGTATTTTCCCGACCTCAATCAAAAACTGCTTCCGTTATAAAGCCTAAAAAACTACTACTACTACTACTACTACTACTACTACTACTAATAATAATAATAATTATAATGATGATAATTATTATTATTATTAATTGCTTTTTCACACCAGTTGCCAGGTGGTCATCACTGGAGACTGAATGGCAGCATGTCTCCTCAAGTCTCCAGACCTCCTCTTCGCACTCTCACAGTCCACAGCAGTACCGTGGTTTACAGTTTTACATAGGTTGCCTGGTAGTTGCCGCTGAAGGCTAAGTGACAGTAAGTCTCCTCAAGTCTCCAGCCTTCCTCTCAAATCTTCCTTACCTATCACATCAGCGCTGCGGTTTGAACCAACCCCACAATGCCCTTTTCTTGATTGTTAGGCCATTGCTATCAGTTGGGGGTCGTAGACATCATATTTTCAGTACTCTTCTCAGTTTTTGTGCGATCCTCAGTTGTGGAGTGGTCTGTATAGTCTCAATTCTTCCTCTTATCCCCAGTTCCTCCAATCTCGTTTTCAGTGTCTTTGGTACGGTTCTGAGTGCACCTACTATTACTGGTCACACCCTAAGTTTCATGTTCCATACTTTCACTTCCCTCGCGTGGTCCTGGTGTTTCCGTAGTTTTTCATTCTTTCGTATTTACTCTGAGATCAATGAGCTTCTCCAAGGGTAGCGGAGTAAAAAGTGTTCGGGAAGATGGTGAAAGTACCCGGATGTCAGTTGAATTAAGAAAATCTTTTGTTGCGATACGGTTGGAGGAAGCCTTTATTATTGTATATCAGGTGAGGGGTCTGGTGGATATGGGATTTTTTTTAGTTCTTTTTAGTTGGTAAGGCTGTCTGAGTATGTCAGTCGAAATGTCAGAGAGAGAAAGGGAATATTACGGCGGGGTAGTTGGCCTAAGAAGGTGGGATATTGATGCAGTCTATAAGAATGTGTGTATGAGAGGAAAGTGGTTGGGGATCACATTTGTGAAGTATGTTCAAACAGCATGAAATGTGTTTTTATTCATGTTAGGTGTTATGTTGATTAATTTTGCTAATAGTTGAGTAATTGGAAATTACCTCGGCGCTGAGTGTACGTATTGCAGATTGAGATGAGGGCAGATTCAATGCATCTGCGTTTCCTGAAGTTGTGCACATGTTTGATTATTTGTGTTTTTATTGTTTGTAGATTTGTAGACACCCGGCCGTTACTCCTACGTAGATTCTTGCAATTTTGGCTAGGTATCTTGTCGACGCCACTTTTGGAGGGAGGGTTAATATTTGTTCTTCCAGTAATGTTCTTGATAGTAGATGTTTTGGATACAACATGTAATCTTAATTCTTTTAATTTTTTTTCTGAGCCGTATGTTTATTCAGTTAGAGGGTAGAGTGATACGTTTTCTTATAATTTTGTATTCCTTTGTTATTGTTATCTATATTAATTTCGGGAATTCTATGCGCTATTGTACATACATCAAATATGAAAAAGTACTTATTAGTGAAGAGATATGAAAGATTTCTCAATGCATACTCCTTCATAGAGCAAGCGTCACACAACATCATTACGTTCTGGCAGAGTTATCTGATGTTCTTTGCTATTTCGAATGTTTGACCTTTTGGTACTTTGGTCAATGTTCCTCTTCTTGTTTTTTTTGTTAGTATTTTATTTTGTTTTACTGAAACCTTTGCCAATGTTCAAGATATATGCATTTTCTGGGACATTGTTGCATTTCGAAATTAACACTGGTTCTATAATTAGTATTCTTTTTGTCTGGTTCATATATACACCGAAAGAGAGAGACAAAGGGAGAGAGGGGAGAGAGAGAGAGTGATGGCGATATGAACTAAGCTTAACTAATTTTAACTCAAGACCAAATATGGGGAAATGGAGAATGATTATGTCGTGCCAATTGTCCAAGTTGAGGTAATGGCTGGCTGGCTGCTTGCCTGCCTCGAAAATTAACGTTCAAGATGTTGTCCTTTAAATGGGCCCAAACATACACACACACACACACACACACACTAATAAACAAATGTGTATTTATAAAAAATACAAGCTCACATACACACAAGCTAGCGGGCGCACACGCACACACACAAACAAACACACACACACACACACCTATCTACAGATAGATAAAGTCTTGATACATTCTTTAAAAACGGCTGCTGAATAATTTTCATATTGATCAGGTCTTCCTACAGAAATATTTCGAACTTCAAAGTTCAAGAAGACAAAAAAAGAAAAAGGAATGATTGGAAAGAAGAAAAAAATGATTGAACAATCACAATTTCAAGAAATCTCGCAAAAACAGTGACAACCAATCAGCTTGCTTTTCTTGAATGACGTCAATGTGTCATAGTCAGACTTTATACATAACAAATAAAAAAATGCAATTCTCTGATTGGCCTGAAGAAAAGAAAAAAATGGTTGAAAATATATCAAAAGAATAGATTTAAATACTTTTTCTGTTGTTTCAGTATTCTTTAATTAATTTGAATAGCTTTAAACGAAGCTCTCCCATCATGGAGAAGAAAATGTCGATCTAATTTTCAATTTTTGGCACAATGATATTTCTGTGGTTTCATGAAGTGACCAATATCGTTTTTTTTTTTCATCGAAATTTTCTTTCAAAAGTACATCATTTTGCATCTTCTCACAAATCGCTCATATCTTGAAAGTTGGGTCCATTAAGTGAAAGCGTAGGAGTCGATCTAAATTTCAAGATTAGGTCGACTTATACACCCTAAATCGTTTATTTGGTCGCTATCCATGCAGGATGAGTAGAGCTAGGAGTAATCCTTAGATTCAGATATGAAAAATATACACCAGTTAGAAAAAAAAAAAACAATTATCATATCATATAAAAGCCTGTGACAATTTTGTTGTATGTTGGTTTTCTGTCACCAGAAAGATAACTGAGGGGTACAGAAAAGTGTATGCCTGTGTGTATGTTTACGTTCGTTAAGGTAAACAACTTCGTGTTTGTGTATTCACATACATCATCACTTCTATTACAACAAGTACTTCTGTTGCTGCTGTAACTGTCTTCGTAGTTCGCTTAGACTGACACACAGAACTCAGTACCATATAATTACTGAACAGGCTCATTGCTGCTTAATTTCGATTATTTGGCAGGAACCACTGACGTGGCCATAAACCTGATGTCAAAAATATAAGTATCTCTGATTTTTCATGAATAAAACTCTTTTTTCTGATATTAAAAAAGGAGTTCGTTTTTTCACCTGATCTTGTGGCTTCTTTGAGCTGAAATAATTTTAAAAATATGAAGAGTTTTAGAAAATCGACAGAAAAATAAATTTCGTTCGAGGTATGCACTTTCTTGTTTGCAATAAATATATTTATACTAAGATATAGACTGATTGAGCTCCTACTCCGTCTGCTTCTACTTATGACGATTTTTATTCCAAAATATGAGAGGTCGAAAGTAGTAGCTTCACCTGCAATTGTTCTAAGTTTGTTCATTTTCTTTTAAAACATCTCGTGCAAAGTAGAAGTTTTATCTGTATATTTATATAACTTATCCGCGCGTAAATAATCCGGTCTTTTTGACGGATACTATACAATTAGTTAAAAACTAGAAATCCCGTCAAGTAAGAGATTTGATCAGAGTCTATATTTAAACAGTACTTATACTTTGTAAATGCTTTGTAAACAAGCTGTATACAGAAAATAATTCCCCCTTTCAACTCTTTCGAGACTCCTGGGACATATATACCCCATCTATGACTTCTGTGGTATATACATATCTTATGAATATCGTTTAGAATTCAGTTGGGACGCATATGTCTACAAAAATAAAGTAAACGAGATTTTCCCAGATTTTCTGACGTCATTAGAATATGAAATCCTGGTAGAATTTGGTTCGCATTACATGAATAAATAGGGAAGACGGTGTATTTGGCAGAGTGATCTGTTTTCATCTACCACGGATTAAATAAATGATGCATACCATCATTATTATGGTTCTTAAAAAGATGGAAAAGAACTTAATTTAACAGTTTTCTTTTACTAGGAAATAAAGTTAGACATTTTTTTTTCTTTTACTTTTTATGCCCTTTTGAAAATTCAGACATAAAGCACAAAATAGGTTTATCTTGAAAGAGTTAAATATAATGGACGCAGCCTCATCTTTCTGGTGTGGATCGCGAAACAGCCTCACGTGCACTTTTCGATCTTCCCTTCCCACTTTTACCCTTTTTCTTCACCCCTGCATTTTGTGGTGGAGGAACGACTTTCACCGGCCGATCCCGAGGGACTCGAGTCTTGAAAGATGACTGGTTATCGCATTCCACCTTCGCATTTTGCTGGAGACGCTCAAAATTCTTCGGAAAGCCGTCCATGATTTTGTTATCCGAAAGCAACAGTTCTTTTATGCTGGGGAGTTTACTGATGTTTTGAGGCAGATTGGAGATGATGTTATCCGATACATCCAGCCGTTCGAGAGACGCCATTTTGTCTATTTGAGGCGGAAGGGATTCCAGATCATTTCCCGTCAAAATGAGAACTTTGATTCGGTAGAGGTACGCAAACTGTATAGGAATCGAGTCAATATGATTGTGGGCCAGGTCGAGGAAGAGGAGCGATGCGAACACGTCCACGCGGTCGGTAGGGAAATTGAGCAGCTCATTGTGAGAAAGATCCAGCCTCAACAGTTTGTTCAGACTACCAAAATGATCCGGCAACTGACAGATCTGATTGTGAGACATGTCCAATGTTTGGAGATGGATCAAATTCGTTAGTTCGGGAAGGAAGACTGACAGCTTGTTTGAACTAACATCTAAATGTTCCAAATAACAGAGACTTTCAAACGAAGGTGGTAAAATCTCAATCGAGTTCTCACCCAGGTTTAGCGATACTAATACCCGTAATTTATTAAAAAGGTCCGGTAGTGTTACAATATAATTTTTGGATAGGTTCAAACAGGTGAGCAGCCGTAGTTTGAATACACTATTAGGGACGGTCTTCAGCTTTAAGCCAACCAGTTCGAGAGTTGTCAGTTGGATAACGTGATCCTTGTGACCAATCAGATTCAACGTTATAGTTGTGTCAGTAAGGTCAATATCAAGAGGGTTGTCCGATAGATAGAGCTTTCGGACCGTCTTTGGGATTAGGACATCCGTTAGCTCATTGTCGGACACATCCAATGATTGCAGCTGATAAAGACAGTCGATCGATTTAGGGACAGATCTGATCTGATTGCCAGAAAAGTGGAACAGTTCCAGATTGCGGAACTTCCGAAGATCCTTTGGTAATTCCGATATCGAATTCTGGGAGATGTCCAGGGAACTAAGAACTTGGTTTTCGCCCAAAGACGGCGTCATGGTGGTGATCTGGTTGCCGGCCACATTCAAAGATTTCAAGCATACAAGGTGGCCAATAGCATCTGGAATTTCTTTGATTCGGTTAAAGGAAATGTCCAAAGATCTCAGGGAACTCATCGCTTTCATATCAGCCGGGAGCACTTCAATGAGGTTGTGAGCGACATTGAGGTCACTTAAACTTTCGAGGAAGACAGCAAACATAACAGATGTCAATTCATTATACGATGCATCTATACTTTTGCAACGCGATAAATATTTCGTACCCTCGGGCATAAACTCTATTTTGTTATTGGAAACATTTAAAATTTCCAGATTTCGAAAATTTTCCATTTCCTCGGGCAAGTAATGAATTTGGTTTCCAGATAAGTTCAAAACCCGAAGCGCCGAGGCTATGTTACATAACTCTTGGGGCAAAGAATCCAGTTTGTTGTAAGAAAGATTAATGTTTTCAATGTAGTTGAGGAATCCTAATTCTCTGGGGATTTCTGTGATGGAATTATGAGATGCATCGAAGCGAATCAACCGGTTCAGTTTGTTAATTGTCGCTGGAATGCTCTCCAACATGTTATATGAGACATCCAGTTCTTTGATCCGTGATTTTTTGATGTTTGCGCTGGGTAGTGCCTTCAAACGGTTATGGGAGAGATTCACCTCTGCATTCAACTCGTAGACATTTTTCTGGAACGAACGGATCAGATTGTGCGAAAGGTTGATGTATGTCAACGACAAACTCTTACCAAATTTCTTCGGCAAGGAACTCAATCGGTTATTGGAGACGCGTAAGGCATTCAGTGACGGGCATCGGTGAATGGTTCGGGGTAGCTTTTTCAGGTTATTGTTTGTCAAGTCTAAATTGACCAAGCAGGCCATTTTGGCTATACTGGTCGGGAAGTTTGTTAAGTTGTTGTTTCGGATGTCCAGCGTATTCAGAATTCGAAGATTGGCCACAGTTTTGGGTAAACGTTTTAATCTGTTATTTGCAATGAGCAATTTTACAGTTTTCTCCGCGATTTCTTCGTTTGAATAAATTTCCACCGGTAAAGATTTTACGTTAAATGTGTCGTACTGGATTTCGACCCTCTCGGCGTCTAAGTTCTTGATGTGTTTTTTCAGAAGTATTGGAAGGGCTACAATTTTACTGCCAGGCCCCGTTGCAGGCGGTGGTTTATCATCCTTGCCCGCACGACGGGCCTTGCCTGCAGAAGACAGGGCAGAAGGCATGATCAATCAAGAATGTATGGTTGATTTTCAATGTTTAAGTTGAACTTTTGTTGCAGTCATGGTGGCTTGGGTCTGGTAACTGAAAAGGATAAAAGTCAGAGAGTCAACAAAGCGTATCATATGAGGTATTCATGGCATTAATAAACATATCATCAAAATCAATAAAACATTGATAAACAATTGAGTATCTAAGACAAAAGAAATACATTTTGGATCGAAATACGAGATATGTACAAAAAACCCCACTCATTTTGTATAAATAAATAGCCTATCTAGGGCAATGGTGTCTTAGTCTTTTCAAAGTACCCCCCTTGGGAATTCTCAAACGTCCCTTCTGCTTATCAAAAACAAATCCTATTTCGGAATCGCCATTAGCTACATATCCGCTTTCTCCTTAATTGGTTTATGGTCTGATATTTCTTTTGGGATAAGCTATATGTCGCAGGGAGCTAAATTTGAACTGTTAGGGGTGCTGACAGACCTTCGTAACATGATGTTTCTTCCACAAAATCATTGCACAAAAAATGACGAATGGCTAGGCAAAGGGTTAGGTCAATGTGAATGCAGCAGTCAAACAAGCTCACTCAATGGCATCTCACTGCCGACTGAGCAACCCCACTGGAGGGTGCATGTTCACGCATACGCAATACATTCCTATTTGATTTTTTGTCAAGTTACATCAAAGTCATACTACCAGTTCTCATAATATTCGAAATGGCTGGATACTTTCTGGACAGACCTGGTATTGTTAAATTTCTGACTTTCATGTAACACATCTCTAGCCCCCAGTCGACATTTGCTAGTTTTAAAAAAGATGAAAAAACCCGAGCAGTGTCGGGTAGCTCAACTAGAATAAAAATTAATCATTGACGGAAAAAATGGAACGTTTTTAGGATATTATCTTGTCACATTTCGTTTAGGAAGTCATTGTTTAAGGTTGTAATGGACCATAGAAGCGAGGATTAGGTACGGCTGTCTCGTTAAGAACATCATTTGCATATGGTTCTGTTCACGCTGGCAATAGCTTTGGGGAAAATAAGGTCATTCCTCAAGACTTGCTCAGAAAATGCTGGCTGCTGTCTTTGAGCCCAGAAAATCTCCTTTAATAATGAAAAGTGTGATTTTCTTGGTTCGTTATCCACAAAATCGGACTCTTCCACGTAGGGTGGGGGGCGATGTTTGTTTGATAAAATACTCCCTATCCTTCGTTTATATACTTAACCGGTGAACAATTCAGTAATTTTCTAAAAAATGGGTCTCCCATTATTGATGGTCTGATATAAAACTGCTATGTTGATAAATTATATGAAAACAAGAACCATAAGTTCAAAGATGTATCCACCACCCAGAGTTGTAGCCACAGTGAAAGGAGAAGAAAAATGGTTCACTCTAAGATCTGTACCAAGTTTCATATCGACTGAGAAAATTGATATTTAGCATATTAGTAATATGGTTGCTAGAAGTTGTTCAATCCTTATTGGATAGTTGTATAGCAATGATCAGTAAGCTAATCTTCTTGGCCGTTGTTAACGGGTTCGATCCTCATTAGATCTCCCACTATAGGTGCTCTCATGTTAAGATAATATTACTCATACAATGAGTAGTGTACCTGTTGTGTTATCAATATTGGACTGCTCCAATCGGGGGTGGGGATTTAGTTGATAAAGATATCCTCTACCCACCCTTTTGTAGCTGTGGACTCTTCATCTGCTGCAAATTCATTATTTTTTCTTGAAAAATCGTTTCATAGAAATTCAAGTATATCTGTATTTTTCTTCACGAGTGTACTTGAATAATGAACATTTGTTTTTTTTCTGCTTTCTGTCCATAACAATAGATTCTTCCACTTTAAGATAACAATTTTATTTTATTTCTCCCTCTCACCACTTGAAGCAGTAAATTGGGGCGCTTTTTTAGGTTCTTTTCTAAAAAAAAAAATTAAAAAATTGCTTTACGCCACTTTTTTGCTATTTCGAGAAAGACGAAAAGCGTTTAGTTTTTGTTTTTCAGCCCACCATGATAGAGGCAGTCTGCACCTTCCTACATCACAAACCCTGACGACACAGCCTCACAGACCATCTTAACCATTTTGGGGTCCTTAACCATTTTGGGGTCTGGTTACACACAAAATATTTTCCTGTGTAAATTAATGGTAATTGCTTCTTCGTTTTACGTCATTTCAGCTTATGACAGGTTTTTTATAGGAACACTCTGTTTTTTGATGGTGGTGAAACCACTGTATCCGAGAATTTCTTCACAGGGACTAATATATATATATATATATATATATATATATATATATAGATCGTTTATTTTTACATTTCGGGACAATTTTATAGCTAAAATAATCCATTTATATTCATTTAAATCCTGCATATCGAATAGAATGACTGATCACTAAGACTCCAGAACAAATTATTAACAAAAATTGCACGACTAATTTTGTTAAATTTACTAATTATTTGTTTACAATGACTAGATTTTCGACTATCGTAGATTTTTATCGGCCAATAAGAAAGAAAATCAGCCAGATCTAGCCAAAAATGGCTACGTTGAGAGAGAGAGAGAGAGAGAGAGAGAGAGAGAGAGAGAGAGAGAGAGAGAGAGAGAGATCAAAAACAACTGTTCAAGTGAAACGTATGCATAGTTTGACCGTGGGACAGGGAGTAAGTGGTTGGACAAGCTTTCCATTCATTATGGAAAGAATTGGATAGAAATAAAGGAAGCAGATTGGTTTCGATCGAAGAACTGCAAATGATGGGAAATAGCGAAAACTAGCGGTGGTAGTCCAGGGTTGGGGACTGGGACAACAGAGGGCGTATCAGGCTTTCAGTGGGTGGGATGCAGGGGTACGGAGATGGACAGGACCGCGGATGGAAAGACATTTGACTTGAATCAACTGTGACACAAGGATAAAATTTACATTTATAGTTGTTTGTCACCCCAACTCTGACTCTAAACATGGATCCATCGAGACATTTCTCTTCTTCTTCTTCTTCTTCTTCTTCTTCTTCTTCTTCTCCTCCTCCTTCTTCTTCTTCTTCTTCTTCTTCTTCTTCTTCTTCTCCTTTTTCTTCTCCTTTTTCTTTCTCAGTTCTCATGTTTTCAGCACCGTACGTACTCTTTCTCTCCTTCTTTTCACCCCTCGTCCACCTTTTTCGTTCAGAAGTGCTCTTCTATCGTGTAACGGGGGTAAGGGGGGGGCTTCACACCAGGAGGGCCACAACAATTGGATACCTATGAGATTCAAACACGATACACAAGCTAGTGGTCTTCTAGAATGGTTAACTGTTAATCCCTCTAAGCATTAACCACTTGTCCATCTAATTACAATTCCTTCACTCGTCCACTAAGTTGCTGGGTAGCGACAGTCGCCCGACCCCGAATATCCACCTTTCCTTTACTTTTCCATAACGCCTAAATTCCTCACTTTTATTCATTTTCTATTTTCCTTCCTCGACGCTTATCTTCGTTTTACTCACTTCCTTGGTAGATTCTGAAGTGAGACGCCACACAAATTAAAAAGGACCTTAATTTCTAGTAGAATTGACTGAAGCAAACCGCAGAGACAGAGTCAGGCCCGTGAGGCGAGAGTTTCCCCCGACAGCCAGACATATTCCTACAACCGTGATACGACCCCTCCCCCTTGTCGAAGCAAACCATAGAACGAGAGTAGAGGAAAAAAAAGCAGCTTCAACATGCAGAATCTTACCCCGGCCCTCAGGTCCTCTCCTCCAGATGCCTCACTGAGTACCAAAGGGTCAGCAACAGGCGTGGAAAACCCACCTCCTCCATTTTCGTTCGCCAAACCAATCCATGATCACCTGACATGTTAGGCTTGTCATCAGTAACAAGTCCAGCATTTACAAACCTCGTCTTGAATAGTTTTGCATACTCTAATAATACTGATTGCTATTCTCTCTTCCAGTCTCATTTCCCCTTTGTCTCTCTTACCGTTTCCTTTCCCCCTTCCATCTTTGTCACCCTTTTTCTTTCTTATTCTTTCTTGTCGTTTACTTTCCTCTTTCTTTTGTTTTTTTTTCTTTCTTTCTTTAATAGTAATGATTGCCAATCTCTTTCATATTCTTCATACATCTTTTTTTCCTGTTTTGAACTATTTTTTCTTTCTCTCTCTCTCTTTCACCCTTGTTTGTGTGTTTCTTTCTTTCTTTCTTTCATTTCAATGTGCTTTCCTCTTTCTTTTTTCTTTCTTTCTGTCGGCCTTCCCTTTCTTCTTTTCACATATTTCTTTCTTTTTCCTTCGTTCTTTGTTCCTTTTTTCTTTGGTCTTTCTTCCCCTTAGTTTTCATCTTTCTTTCTTTCACGATTTCTTTCTGTTCTTTCTCCAACATTAAAATTCATTCCTGTTTGAAAGAGGCTTTCCTCTTCATTTTTTCATCTTCATACACACTCAGTCTCTCTCTCGAGTAATCATTTTCTCTCTCTCCCTTTCTCCCTATCTCTCTTTTTCACCTGCCTCACCTCTCTCTCTTTTACGAATATTTCTGTTTATTTCTCTCTTCTAAACGCTCGTTTTCTCCTTTTGAAATACTTTCTCTCTCTATTCTCATTCGTTTCATTTTTGCGTTACCCATGTTTTCTCATTCTTCTGCCCCCCCTCCCACTTGTTTGGAACCAACTCCCCTCATTGACTCATCAACTGCGATTGCGGACATTTATCTGTTGATAAAGCGTCTTGGGTGATATTTTCGCCCTGAGAAAGAAAGACGCAGAAGGAAAGCGTGAGAAAAACAAGAGAGAGATACTGAGGAGAGAGAGAGAGAGAGAGAGAGAGAGAGAGAGAGAGAGAGAGAGAGAGAGAGAGAGAGAGAGAGAGAGAGAGAGAGAGACCATGTGTGACTTACAGAGGGAAAGGGGGATAGATAGCAGGGAGAGAGACCATGAGAGGAGGGAGAGAGAAGGGAGATAAATAGAGGAGGAAAAAGGAAGAGAACATCCGTACATTCACTCTGTTGCCTGTCAAGGGTCTTCAATGGATGCTGCCCACTAATGGGAGATTTTCGAGTGGGCGGTTTGTTTTCAAGAAAAGTAATTTTTATATTTGCTGGATCCCCCAGAGAAATAAACCAACTCTTCCTCGCTGCATTTGCGCACCCTTCCAGGAAGTTTAATTCAAATTTATGGTGAACCTTAGTAGATATCGAGTGGACATCCATAACATTTTTCGATGTATGGTGTGGACATATAACTATGACGTAGGGGGATAATTGTGTATTGATCTGGCCCCAAATTTAACCACTTCTTCTGTACCCCCTCTTTCTAGCAATTCATTGAGAACTTTCGGAGAGATCGTATGGACAGTCATGAACTTCTCATGATATTATGTGGTGTAGAGATATAACTATGATGTAGATGAAGTAACGAAATGTGAAAAAGAGAACGAATTTCAAACTTAAAAAAACAAGAAAGCAATAAGTAATCCAGCATTTTCATCGACATATCGTATCTTTTTTGCAGTTGAATTGACCTGAGAGTAAATGAAAAAAATATCAAAGAAACTTACCAAATAACCAACAAATAAAAAATCATGAAGAATAAGACAGAAGATATTTTACTTATATTAGATGACAAACGACATAATAGAAAAATGTTTGTTAGGTTAATCTATAATTAATTTTTTGATGAAAATTTCATTATCAAGATATTCCGAAAATAATTCTGCACCTGCAATGGCCTTGGACAAAGAGAATATCAAAGTAAACATATCTCGACAAGAGACATTTGAGTGGTGAGTCAATTGTCACGTCAAATATGGCTAATTAATACAGCTGAGATTTACCAACTACGTACCGACAGTATCAAATCAGCCATTTTCCAGCTAGATCTGGCCGATTTGAACTAATTTGAAAAAAAAAATGCCGAAAATCTCTCTTTCCGAAAGATAATTAGTGAGTTTAATAGAAGTTAATGTACAATTCTTACTTAAAATTTGTGGGGTTTCTCTGTTTAGCTATTTTATTTGATAAATGATCTTTAAATGAGTACATATAACGTTTTTAGAGATAAGTTAGTTGAAAAATTGAAACAGTGAGTCGATTTAGCCATTTAAAAACATTTCTAGTCATAAATAACAAACCAAATTTATCAACACTGCCTAATAAGTCACAAGTAAAGTCTCTCTTTGTAACCGGCTAATATGTATACTGAACATTGGTCAAATATATAAAAACAAGTACGTACAAGAATGGGTTCCATTCAATCCGTCACGATACACAGAGAATGACCTAAATTAGATTCACAATACGACGCCAAAGAAGGCTGAATGTAGATTTGTTTTATATAGCCAGAACTCACTTCAAAATGGCTAAAATTTCTCCACCCCCGATGACTTTATACCTAAAAATGTTATATATACTCATTTGTAGTCCACATCAAATAGAATAACCGATTAATCATAAAAATTGTATCTTATTCTTTTTTTCTTCCAACTTACTTATTCTTATAAAACGGCCAGATTTCCGGTTATCGGAGATTTTTTATCGGCTAAGAAAAATCCAATCAAAACCATCAGAGAAATGGCTAATTTGGCAACCCTGTGTAGACGAGCAGCGGGGCTAAGCAATCTCCCAGGGTGTGATAACGTTCATTTTTTTTTTTTTTTAAAATTAAATATGCTCGAGGTCCCATAAGGTTTTAATGGAGTTGAAAAACAGTCGAGTAAATACATATCCAGTAATAAACGTGTTTAAAAACTTGAAAAAATAATTACTCCGACCACTCCTGAAAGATTCCCATAAAAATACAAATAGCAATGACAAAAATATTCTACCGAAAAATGATCACAGAAAGAGAAAAAAAAATTCATATCTGCTTAGTTATAATTAGTATTCCGTCACAACGACGACCGAAGCCTACCAATGAAAGTGAATGCCAAAATTGATCGAAAAGTTGACGCTAAAAAGTTTTTTTTTTAATAGGTCTCAGACATTGGAATTTAGAATATTTTAAGGTGCGGGCAGTGAAGAATACTGCTTAATCCAGAAATCGCATGTATGCGTCCATGGAAAAATTGTTGTTCAGAAAAATACCGTGTATGCGCAGAAGGTAAGCTTTGGGAATGGTTTTGCCAAGTCAGAGTTATGCGAACCGATACCGAAAATCACCAAGAAACCTAATAAAGAACACATATTTACCGTGTTGTCAAATGTGACGAAATGTTTATTCGTTGTGAAATGCTAAATTCATTTCCTGGTTTACATGGGAAATTCAGACAAAAAACAGATATAGAAATATCATTTCATTAAAACTAATCTAAAAATCATCAAAATAACAGCGTCTGACATGTAGACACGGCGCACAACATCGAAATCTAGATGAAAACATCTCAATTTCGAATTCTGGATTCGGATTATCTCCCTTGATTTTAGCGGTTCTCTGATAAATAATATCCTTTAATAAAATAATTTAGTTAATATTTGTAAACAATTATAACATTACTATATCATTTGAATGTATCTCCTCTAGATTCGTAGACTTTAAAATCTATTATAGCTATTAGAAATTGAAATAAAGCAAATCACTCGACACTGTTACTATGTTTGGTTGTGTATTGGTGCCATATATAGTTGTGTTGTGGAAAATGTCCCGTGGAAATTCACTGCAATGGTATACATTATTTATTTATTCATTTATCTATTTATTTATTCAATTATTTATTTGAGTTGTGTTCACATAAAGATAATCATATTTATATTTATGGTACTTGGTAAGTACCCTTGAAAAACATATGGATATATTTGAATTTCTATGGAACAGTTTTCTAAGAAAAAATAATAGCAATTTTGATTCAGTTGGAGAGTCCATAGTTTCAAATGGTGGAAAGGAGTAACTTTTGTTAGCAAAACATCCTTGAGTGAGAAAGTCATGTGTTACGGATAAGCAAACCAAGAAAATAACACTGCTATGTGGAAGATACGATGAGGATTGAACACACTAACAACAGCCATCAAGATTTGCTTCTGATCATTGCTATACGACTTCTGCCTTGATCTGTTTTCCTACCAGGATCTACGCGTTGATATATTTCTATTTGTTTACCCGAATAGTGAAGAGTTAAAAATAATAAAGAGTATTTTTCCAGCAAAATCTCACTCCCCTCCCCATTGGAAGAGTCTAGGGTTGCAACCAGCGAATCAAGAAAATAACATAGTTCATTATTAGAGCGATAAAAAAAAAATTCGTCAGAAATGTTGTTTCGTCCGAGAAATTCGAAGATTATTATCGTAATGTTGGTCGGGCGGAACGTTTTGCCTACCCGTCTTCCATCAAATCCCAAGATTGGTTACTCAATATCACTTTAAAGTGATTCAATCCCTGAATTCTGTCATGAATTGAATGAGGGATGAAAGTTCGAAACTTGCTGGAGATTTGTTCTTTATTACCCGTTCGCACTACTAACTGACGCTTGTCACACACTCTCACTCTTTCTCTTTCTGTCTTCCTCTCTCTCTCTCTATATATATATGATGAGTAATCGATATGACCAGCACAATGCTTCCTATGACCCTGTCCATTACTCTTCCACCTAAAGGTAACAATTTTGCTGATGAAAATATCTCCAGCCATTTGAAACGATTGACCTTTCCACTGAAACGAATTCAGTTGTGTCTTTTCTGAGAAATCAACTCGCCTAAAGCCAAATATTCGATCATTCTTTCATTGGGATTAAATCATATATATATATATATATATATATATATATATATACATATATACATATATATATATATATATATGGGGGGTGGATGTAGTCTAGAGAGCTTTACAGCTTTAAACACTAAACATTACAAAAACTTTTTTCAAAAGGTTTTTGCGTCACTTCAGTCACCTGTTTCCCGGTATATGTCAACGTAATTCATGTAATTTTCATCAGTGTTTTTTTCCCCCTGATTCACGTATGCTTTGTTATTATGCAATAATGTATAAATCGTCTCTTGTTGGGATCATCAGTTGTTTATCATGTAACCATTTCGGGGATTTAAAAAAACAAAAGAGATATATTAACGTGGCACCCCAGCAGTGTTGATCAAACACCTCTTCCCTTTCTCATTATAGAGTTTATGTCGTACATGTAGTTTGTCATTTTATATAAGTTTTTATGAGTATTGTATATTGATATCAATTTATGATATATTTTTATTTTTGGAAACAGGGCTTACTAACGTAGGTTACCCAAAAAACATTTTAACGATGAGGGATCAGTAAGCACAACAACTCGCTGTTCGTGTCATGTCCATTGAATGTCCACCGATGTGAATATTAAATCCGTTGTGTCGGTTTTAACCTCAGACTGCATGCAAACCTACTTATGATATCATATTTAAGAACACTAATTACGCAGAAAAATATACATGTATTAAGAAATGTATGTATGTGGTCCGACAGAATGATTATAAATTGTGTTGTATTATGTAAAAACTCATATTGAAATGATCTCTCGCCATTTTACGGTTAACATATCACTCACCCTAGACAACGTAAATAGAATAAACGATTAAAGAAAATGAGGCTGCAGCTGGAATCGAAACTGCCACCGATAGGGTAGTCGTATATAAATATACAGGTAATAATAATAATAATAATAATAATAATAATAATAATAATAATAATAATAATAATTATTATTATTATTATTATTGTTATCATCATCATCATCATCATCATTAACATTATTAAGAAGAAGAAGAAATAGATGTATAATCCGACAGAAATAATCATAAATGCGTTGAATTACTTTGAAACTATGTTTGAATTGATCAGGTAGCCGCTTCAACCATTGAGTTGAACAGTCATCGGTAATAGAGATTAACTGCCTGTATGTTCTCTATTTGTTACCCCAACGCCGTCAATTATAGAATAAAGAAACGGATACATAATACGACCGAAATAATTATGAATGCGTTGCATTACTTTGAAAATCTATTTGAAATGGTCTGTTATTACACAGTTAATGTATCATTTGGCCTAGACAGCACATATGGAATAAGCAATTAAAGAAAATGGAGCTGCTTCAGGAATCATATATACACGCACAAACATATACATACATACGTGTATATATATATATATATATATATATATATATATATATATATATATTTGTGTGTTTAAGTATATATACAAGCATATTACATATATCTGTATATTTATGAGTTTATATATATATATATATATGTGTGTGTGTGTGTGTGTGCGTGTTTACAAATATAGAAACTTGTTTGATATGATTTCCTGTCATGAATCACTCTCCCTAGACAACGTAAGTAGAATAAACAATTAAAGAAAAAGGGACTATTGCAAGAATCGAACCTGCCACCGATAGGATAGCTGCTCCAACATAGCGATGCTCTTGCCATTGAGCTAAACAACTACCGGTAATGCAAAGGCTCAAATAACAGCTTTCAACCCAAATTTTCAACTCATTTATTCTCGGTCTATTCGCTTCTTTCAACGCGACAGTTATGTATTGAGAAATGGATACATATTTGATCCGACAGAAAGATAACAAATTGTGCCAAATCATTTACGTGGTCTAGGGTGAGTGATACATTTACCAGGTAATGACAGGAGATCGTTTCAAATGAGTTTCTTTATAATATGGCGCAATTTGTAATCCTTTTGTCGGATCATATATATATGTATCCATCTCCTAATATATATATATATATATATATATATATATATATATATATATATATATATATGCAAACACACATATATACATATATATCTATACGTATATACATACTTATATATACTCATATATTCAAACATATACACGTATATATTCATATATATATATATACATGGTTAATGTAATTGTAGAATGACACTAATGGAAGACAAATAATTCTTTACTTCGGCGTTTCGCTAGTACTGAGTTTTGTCAAAAGAACAAGGAGTTACAAGACGGGTGTTTTATAAGGTTTGTGGTAGGTAAGAATGGTAGTGCAGATGGAGTGTGGTGGAATATCTGTCATGACCCGAAGGAGAACACCTCGCAGGCTTTAGAGGGTCATTTATACAGTGGATGTTATCAGGGCAGATGTTTGTGGTTGCGTGTGAGGTTAATTTAGGATTTGATTAATGGGAAAATTGAGATAAAAATGGAGTAATTTATTTTAGTTCTATGTGATTGACCTGAATTGAAAAAAGTTTCATGCGAAGGGTAGGAGTTTGTGATGGTATTCTTGGTATGTGTGTTGACAAGTTCGGGGGGGGGGTCTGTGAGATCAGTGAATTAAATGTGTGTGTGAGTGAGTGTGTTTGTGCATGTGAGAGTGTGTGCGTGCGTAAAGTTTGAATAAAAGGACCATGTACGTCCGTGGCTGAAACAAGGAACCAGAATTTTCGAAGGAGCCAGAACATTCAGACAAAAATCAGCCCATGAAAACCTCAATAAGCAAGATGAAGACACTTCAACACAAATCACCCACGTTAGCCAAAATCAAATCCACTGAATTGAACACGAAATAAACATCCTTTGATCAACAAACAAACAGAGCAGTATTGACCGCCAAGACTCCACTCGAAACCTATTGGATTATGAACTCGCCATCACCCAAACAGAGGACCCCAATTTTGTCTAAGTATTGGCAATTGGAATCTGCAACTAAAACATCGTCGATATTTAAAAAAACAAAATCACCAAAAATCTACGAAAGCGCTTTGCCAAAAAGACACATACAAGCACTAAACCAACTTGTCTATAGACACACTCACCATAACACCACCGGGCAGGGGCGGAAACATAGTCATCACGAACACATAGCTTTGACCAGACCTCATCACCTTCACACAAACATATAAAACATCAACAAAGCACTAAGCTCTTCAAATCTCACGAGAAGCTAAACAAAAATCCCGGACCACACATATTGAATATCATTCCAGAAACCGTGGGTTTGGGATAAACCATAGAATGTGTATTCCACAGTTTATTCCATACCTACGAAATCAACGTCCCCATGAGACCTATTATATCTGGCATCGACATGATTCCCATAAAATAGCCAAGGCCATTGCTGAAATCCTAACTTCCCCTATTAAGTACAATCAGACATTCACATGTTAGAAGCTCGGTGATCTTATTAACGAACTACTAAAGACTGGCATCAATAACAAGCTAATGGTCAGCCTAGAGTCGAATCTCTCTACGCCAACATATCTATCAAAAAGTGTCTATCCTTCCTCAGAAGTAATCTCAAGAAATTTAAAACTATAATATCCCTTCCCACAGATAAACTTATCAAAATTCGCTCGCTCGTAGATGACACCCTCCTAATATACCTCCAAGATACAAACCTAAGTACCCAAACACAGAAAACTAAACAGCTGAACCCACCACAGATTTCATACGTGAATTACAAAACAACTGCACTCTACCCTACATACTGCACAGAGGCGACCCCACTCTCCAATTTAGAGTGTACCGAAAATCTTCAAAAATTCAATGACCTGAACAATTTCTGTTTACACTACAACATTAAAATCAAATCAGGAATAATTACAGGATTCTACCGAGGAGCTTGAAGGATATGCATCCCCTAATATTTGAAATACGAAAAAAACTACATTGAACACACTTTCAGAACCTTCACTACCCACCACCATTTCATACACAAAACTAAAATGAAAGCATACAAGATACGCAATACCCGTAAGAACAGCAAAACGACACTTCTATACCACCTTACAGATATATCTCACTACCGACTAATTCACCGTCCATAACAATCGCCAACAACATTGAGGACCCAGACATACACAATAGAAAAAATACGAAAGGAAAACAATTCTGAGGCATGCATTTATGTAATCAATTTTCAAGAGTACTTTTGAATAATTTAACCAATTGACAAAAAAAAATCTACGTACACAGAAGAGCACTCAAAATAGATGACAACCCAAATGCACTCATTACATATAGAAACACATCAGGCCACTACGACACAACTGCATTATAGAAAATGAACATCAAAAACACAAAAGAAAATACATAAAAGCAGCCTTTATTTCCCAAAGTAATACAATTATTCAGAGACAATGTCCACATTTAGTAAAACTCATCATAAAACAAATTGCCCGCATATGATATTAGCCTCCCTAAACAGAGCTCATCATCCCCCCAACCGTTGAAGCATATAGTCTTTTTACACACTATGTACACACAAACAAACACATTTCATTCACTGTTCTCGTAGACCCTCTTGTTTCAGCAAACACACTTGACAGGAATACCACCACTGATTTCCACTCTTCAGATACAAATTTCCTAACCTCAAATCAATCACACGGAACTGGATCAAAGAAGGTCGAACATTGGGACTTATATTTCAACAGTGAATATCAATTCAACGTTTTGATAAAATTTGGGTTGAGTTAGAAGAGAGTAGGTTTCGATCGGACTTTAGGATGCCAGGATTGAGAAAAAATTTAATCGCAAGAGTTTTAGTTTAACCCACTCAGTACCGGCTCATAAATTTGAATTTTTTTCTAATCATATCTTTTAATTTTTTATTTGAAGGCCAATAAAGACAGCTATCATTGAATGACTAAGAAATAACTAGGTGGATAATACTTTTTATTCTAAAATAAAAAAAATAGTCTTACAAGTACTGCCAGGATACGCAGGTCTCAAATTTATCGATAGAATATGTGGCACTTTTAAAAGTACCATTTTTACATGAAGGGTTTTAATAGTTGTCCTAGAGATGGACTAGATTTTAAAGCTTAGAATATAAACATTTTCGCTGATCTAATAAGTATGTGTCAATGTATGCCATTTTCTAAGCTTAAGATGCCATCATCAACATTTTGGGGGTCTGGAGACATTTTTCCGATAATTTCCAGTAATTTGATAATTGGTTCTTCATACAACGCCATTTCGGCTACTAAAACGCGTAATAGGAATAGTGTTATCAAACGTTTAGAAAAGAAAGCTTAACGGTCACAAAGTTTTACAAATTGACATGAAAAGGGCTCAAGTTTAGGGGAAAAAAATTTACCCACCTGATGAACCTGTCCGTACCGATAATAAATTGTTTATCCCCTAAAATCCTTGTGACTGTTTTGAACAGTTCCTGACTCCACATTGCCGTCTATTTGTATCTACTGTGTCTCATTGGTTGTTATGGATACAGTTTATACGCCGATCAAGACCTCTGGGGATCACCGTCACCATCGTCACAATAAGTAGAATTAGTTTACAACCAAAATACGACCAATGCAATAAAATGATATCAACGGTAGGGGTGGAGATCATGGTTTGGCAGTGGCAAGCTGAGAAGGAAAAGACGAAGTTCAACATGATATGCCTTAACAGGATTAATAAATAAATAGACAGGGTGTAAGTCGAAATTCGTCACACTAGGCGTCGGCAAAAACAATTGTAAGTAAACTACAGGTCTCGTTAGTCATTCAATGGAATACATCACACGACCAACGTCTTTTCGCTGCATATCATGTTGGGGTGATCAATTAAAAGATTGGAAAATGGGGTGATCAATGAATATGTTACTTCTCCCGCCTTTTGTTGGGCAGTGATCTGAATAGTCTGAAATTTCAAAAGTGTGAATGCTACCGGACACAAAGTAAGAGATTAATTTAGCATAAACTTATGATGAAAATTGAACCCCATGTTTTTAAGGGGTGGGTTGATACCCCCCCCCATTCTTTCCTCTGGACACAGTAAAGAGTAAATGTACAAATTTTCAGTACTCTAGCTCCATTGATGCGGCATGAACGCATGATGCATTTATTGCCAGCCGACTAGAATCACTTGGAAACTGAAGAGACCTATGTTGACAGTTTTGGTGACAGTCTTGGTTGTCAGATTCCTAAGAATGAATAAGCCTAGAGTATAAACCGAACTTTGTAACACAAGTGTCAGCAAAAACAATTACAACTAAACAATAACTCACTCAATCATTCTGAAATAATAGAATTTGGGCACCTGCCATAGGCTGATTGTAAGTACGTTAATCTCACTCTGGTTTGATTATTACTAGGTGTTCCACCCCTAATGGCCTGTGCCAAACTATACTGAGCAGAGTGGATATCTACTATAAATACGTGGATGTCTGCTGTTGAGCAATGTTTAGCACATTCCATCATTTGTCGGTGCTCCAGATCTTGTGACCTTGTACTAGACTAGGCTGTTGAGTACTTAAAGAGAACACCCAACAGTTGGTTAGTGAAACAAACGTGCAAACCATCACTCAATGGCAAGCAACGAAATATTTACTTTAGATATTAAGGTACTCCAATAACCTTGTTTCAGACATAGCTATGATGAGTATACGTGATTATATTAAACACACGAATGCCGACATTTGAGTGATGGTTATTAAATTCTTGTTGATCAACTCTTTAGTGAAGTCAGTTCGATTATAACTGGGTGCTTCATATCTGACCGCCAAGCAGAATAAGGATTTTCAGAAAATACATTTCGTGATGGTTTGCACGGTCTTTTCGCTATCAAACTCTTCATTGTAGTCTGTTCGATTATTGTTAGGGTAGCACAGCCCATCGCCTTGTGCCAGACCAAGTAAGACAGTACCTCTTAATCTAACTTAACACTTTGAAGAATAAAATGTTATATCTATCAATTCGAATAATTTAATCGAATCTAGGCCCCAGTTTAAAGATTTATCCAGCAATAACGTGTTTAAAAATGCTTTCATTATCACGTTTGATCAATATTTGTCACTTGTTATGTATATTTCAGCTGAAGATTTTCACTTTTTCAACGATACTGTCGACATTTTGACCAAGACTGCCTAAAATTTATCTATATAGTTGTTCATTGATTGTTTGTTCAACATCCATCAGACTGCTCTCTGATTTTACAAATTAATAAAGAATATAAATAAAATTGTTCATTGATTATTAGTTTGTTTTACGGAAAGGGTAAATCTGAATGTGTGAAATAGTCAAAAAATGAAATCACTGTTCTAATGAATCACGCAATCGGAATGGTCACGAACCGAGCGTCTTTTGGTAACATGCTATGTTGTGTGTGATCAATTGAAGTTTTTTTTTGATAATGAAAATTTCTTTAGTGGTCACAACTCAACAAAAGACTAGAGAAGAAATTTATTCATCGATCACCTATTTTTCAAATGTTTTACTTGATTGCTCCAACACAATACGCTTCAAAAAGGCGTTGGCCAGGTGATAGTTTCTACTGAGTGACTAACCAGACCTGTCTTAGTGATTGCATATTTTGGCTTCTCTTCATTTCCTTTCCAGGAGAACTGAAGAAGAATCTACTTTTGGCCCTGCTGATTTTGACAGATGTTGGGTGAGGTATTTTATAGATTTCTTCCTGTTTCCCAAAGAATTGACTCTGAAAAGAGGATCATTAGATGTCAATAGCTTTCAAGACTTTCAACTTCATTTTTTCTCCCAACGTATTTGAAATCTTTGACCACAATTTAATCTTCAAGATATTATTGACAATCAGGAAAACAATTCATTGACGTGTTTCGTCTTTTAATTTCCACGGAATAATGAATACAATTGAGAACGAAGCAACCAAAATAATTGGCAAAGCAGGCATTAGTGATATTTCTATTCATTTTATATTCTTTCGAACATTGACAGACTCCCCAAGGAAGAAGGGATGGAAGTTCAAGTCCCACCGAAATTTCATTCTTTATTTTACTTACGGCTGTAGAATGTCGGGCTGAGAATACACACACACACACACACACACACACACACACACACACACACACACATATATATATATATATATATATATACATATATATATATATACATATATATATAAGTACATGATTAATTTTCAAAAGAATCTCGTTCCTTGTCAACTCTTCTCTATTACCACATAGAACGACCAATACTCAGTGAAAATCTTCTTTGGTATGTAAACAAGATTAGTTCACTAAAAAAACTAGAACTAAAAAATTCCTTCCCTGTGGTCTGAAATCAAACTTGTACACATACACACATACACACACACACACGTACGCACGCACGCACGCACAGTCACATAATTTTGACCTCCAGGCCATTCCTCTCTCTCTCTCTCTCTTACACATGTACACATACTCAGACATAACTATTTCACGACTCGCACCTGTTGAAACATGTTGGATCTTTCTCAAAAGCGGCGACATTACTCTGTCAAATAACATGATTTATAATTACATATCCTCATTTTGTTCTTGGTGGCTCTCTTGCAGGGTGGCTAAAACACGGAAACTAATGCCAGTCTTAGTTTCAACCTGCAATTACTAGCACGATCTCTGTCCCAACTTTCTACTGTACGCTGCAAGTTCAATCTAATGTAGTTTTTAGACTCATAGAAATATGTTTTTGGGGCATATTCTCTTTTTCATGAACACCAGCGTTTAATAAGCATTAAAAAATATCTTAAATGACTGGCTCTTCCCCAATATTAGCATAATGCTGAAAAATAGTTCACCTCTGCTCTTCACAAGAAGTAGTTCTTACATCTATGATATTATGCAGCCAAGTCTCTATCCATTATCTCACCCTTCTTTCTCCCCCCTTTCTCTCTCTCTCTCTATATATATATGCACACACACACACACACACACATATATCTATCTATCTATCTATCTATATATATATATAGAGAGAGAGAGTCAGAAATAGGTTGATGCAATAGTTTTCATCATTTTTATCCCATTCCAGCTCTGTTGTGATGCCACCTCCGATTGATTTCTGCTACCCTTCGCCGGTAGGTGGAGTGCAACGCTGGTCAGGCTGTAGTTGACCGGTTGCAGTGGTCTCTGTTTCTAGTCATTCCCACCTTGCCCACGCTCCGAGGGAGTTCAACTGTTAGCTAAAGATTTTGTGGCGTTGAAACAAAAACCAATAGTGGTGTTACAAGTTGAAAATGAAGAATCGACATCGGGTGTATAATATGCAACAAGTTTATGTCAGTATATAAACACGGTGACCGATCAAAGTATACGTCGATATGGGTGAAGACAATATGGAATGACTATCAGTCTGTCTTTCAGGCTATCTACTTGATGTCAGCTTCTGTTGGCTACTCAAAAATGGCTGCCTCATATGATGATTGGCTCCCTCTGTGTGTGGTGCTGATGGCTGAAGGGTTTATGATCGATTTCCTCTCTCAGCAGGTAAATTTGAAATTGTGCTGACTTGAGTAATTTTTCCTTCCGCCTTCACCGAATTCAGGAATTCATAAATTTGCCTGGGTGATAGGCAGGGCCAATTCTCTTCGGCAATCAATTTTACCTGCCCTGAAGCTGAAATGGTCAACCCCCCCCCTGAAGAATTCTCCAAACGCAGGGATTCATAAGTCTCTCTTCGAAATGCGATAAATCATACATGTGTATTCTGTCAAGGCCTCGTCAGCCTGACCCTTTTAGTATTTTCCTCCCAGGTTCTATATTATTTGCTTTACTGTTAAGATTTCACCTGTTCCCCGTCTAAATCTGGGTTATCTCGAAAACCCCTGGGTAACCGTCCTGATTTTGCAAACAAGCCCTGACCCTGGTTTGTAATGTATCTTCCACCTTGGAAAGAGGTTGGCCAGGCCCTTATCTCTGATTTAGCTGTTTTAGTTTTCACCTTCAGATTTTTATCCTTAACTTCTCATTCTCTATCGTCACATTTGCATTTTACTGACAGGCGTTGCCATACATCAAAATTGCTGGTCGACTTCCTCAACAAGTCAAATAGAAATTGAATGTCATTGATCCGTGGATGATTTAAACTGATATATTTTTGCTTTAATTATTCTGTTTCGGCCGGTGAGATTTCCGGACCCTTTGTACTGACTGAAGTTCGAACTGAAAAAAAGATATATAAGTGTCAGAAAGGAAGAATGAATATTTGAAAAAAAGCAAGAAATAGCGGAAGAATTAAGAAACATTATGTTGGAGCGTGATGATGATATGACAAAAATGTATTAAAATTGGCTTAGAAATAGAAGAATAGAAAAAAAAAAGGAAATTAAAAGAAAAAGAAAGAAAAAATATAAGAGGGAAAGAAAGAAAGAATAAAGGAAAGAAAAATTGGAATAAAAAAAAAGAAAGAAAAATATATGAAGGAAAGAAAGAAAGAATAAAGGAAAATGAAGAGACATTTACTCATCCCCAGTCTATTCAAATAAGTGACATCATTTGTAGTCAAAGGAAGTGAGTTTTCATTTTACCAAGAAATATCGCCAAATCATATCATATCCTCGTGGCACATGCTTTGCCGCCCGGTATTGGTCCGCCGCTCTACGGCAAGGATTCTTGTTCTTCTTTGGACAATTTTCCAGCTTTTGAAATATGCAAGCCATTCCAAAGAGCGACTTTAGGTTTGAGTCGAGGAATTTATTGGCTCTGATCGATAACAAAGCGCCATTGATTTTTGCCTTTGATTTTCTTTATCTGGAGATTTTGATTCGATGAATATTCATGACTTTTACAGAAGGTTCGGCTCCGTTGACGGCAGCAAATAATGTCACTTATTTGAATAGACAGGACATGAGTAAATGTCTCTGAGCTTATGAACTTTTATTTCTCTCTCTTTCTCTCACGTTCTCCCTCTAACACATACGTTTACACCTTTCCCTTTGTGTGTACTCGTTTTGTGTGGATACTCGCTCTGTGTGCGTATGTTAGAGGGTTGGAGAAGGAAAGAAACCAGATTTATAAAGGTGCAAAGGGGCAATTGCTTCGGGCCACCCTCTAACCGCGGCTCCTCTTCTATACTAAAATATTACAAAAAAAAAATAGTTTTTTTGAAAATAAATTATTATTCACTGCGTGGGATTCATTTTGGAATTTATTTCATAGTAACCCCTTCAACTGTTTTGAATAAATTAATAGAATTACTGCTTGTAATTGAGGTCTTCATTAATTGAAGTATGGGTTACGGAAATGAGATAATACTATTAGCCTTGTGAGAAGAAACGTGCTTCTCCTTTAGGATCACCTTTTTTCTACTTTCACCTCTTTTTCATTTATTGATGATGTCAATTTTATGTTAATTGATATGTTGAAAATTATTAGAAATAATGCTTACTCTATCATATAGATTTCAAAATTATGGTTCTGTATTGGTAGTCAAACTGAAGCAACTGAAGGTTGAAGTGGTAGTTTTATAGAAGGACGGTGCTAAACTTCATATTTTAGTTCTCTACGAAGTTTCAATACGAGCCATGCATTCCTCTGAATCAATGACCTGCAACCATTTTGTGTCGAAGAGCACCTTCAGAACTACCACCAGTACAACAGGCACCATTTTCAAGTCAAATTCATATTTAGGCATAATGATAGAAACATACATAAAAATATTTAATTCCTATTTGAGATAATCAAATTACTACGAAATAGCAAGTTTTTAGAAATTGCTTGACTTGATGACATGTAACATGTAGTCCCTTTGTAAAATAATGAGCATAAAATACAAAACAGAACTAATTCTAATAGACTAAAAACAAAACTGATATAAATAAAACAAGATTGTTCAGATTCTTATGTCAAATAATACACAAACAAGACCCTACAAACGGCTTGTAGCAATTAAATGTGACCAAACCAAATGCAGCTGAGGGTTGGGGTGCATTAAGCCCCGAAATAGGGCCTAAGGAATCCCCAGAAATTTCAAATATCCAAGCAAGTTTTTTGCAAAAAGAATGGCCCCACCTCAAACAGCCCTGGAAAATATATGCTGAACAAGTCTAAATAATGATATATTTCTTTATCCTCATGCAAATGTGCTTTGTAAATGAACGACAAGTATACGATCGAGAATGAGACGAACTCGTGAGTTAAAGTATATGGAGACTTTATTTGTTAATTAATTAATTGACTAATCAATAAATTAGTATGCTATATATGTTTCAAGAAGGCTTCCAATCTCTAATAACATTTGTGTACCTTTTAGTGGTTAAAAGATTAGGTTTCCGTAGAAAACAAATTTAGCATCAGATATTTTTCTTGGAAAGTAAAAATGGAAAACAAAAACGAAGATTTATGGGAGGCCATGCTCTCCCACAATCTTGCCATTCCTAATTACTCTCGGCTTACAAACTGCTCCTGAAGCATTTGAAGATAGATTATGAATGGTGACCGGTTGAATTCACTGTAACCTATCACCCCCTTCATGGAAATGCGTAAAAGACTTCATCGCCAGGTAAGAAATCCATAAAACAAGTTTAGCTTTAAATGAATTTATAGAGCCGATCATTCCATCCATTGACGGAATTGTAAAGAGATAAAAGGAGTAATTGCCCCGGTCCATCTATGAATAAAAAATAATTGTAATTCATTTGATATGGATGTACAAATCGTCAGTTCTAATAATGGTCTGTGAAAGCACTTTTATGTGTAAATTTTATGATTTTCAGAGTATTTTGATTTCCGTGTATGAGACCACCCACGAATCTGCTGTGCCCTGGTCCCACAGAGTCTAAAGCCGGTCCTGTGTATATGTGTGTGTTTGTGATACATTTTGTTTAATTATGAAATATGTATATGACTGGTTCACCTTACTTGGAAAATTGGCGCAACATAATCCCCTTATGTCATTTCCTCCATTCAACCTTGTTCCATATTTAGCTGAGCTTTGCAAGTATTGTTCAAATGAGTGTATGTGCATGAGTCAGTTGAAATTAGATGTTTGTACGTCTCAGATAGATATGAACAGACTGAAATAGATAAATAGATAAATGTGTATTTATGTAGGTAGGTACATAGGTAGGTAAATAAATAAAGAGATAAATACAAACATATTGAGTTATTCAATTGAAGTGACAAACAGGCATGAACGGACTAAAAAAGAAAGAATGGAGGAAAGAATGAAAATGGATGGATATTTTGGACAAAAGAAAGTCCGTTGAGGATTTCCGGGGAAGATTATATTTACACATACATATACTCATCTTTCTTCCACTTTTAATTGTATTCCATTTGAAATGTTAATTAGATTCTCCACGAAGGAAGCTGAGCTTTTTTTTTTTTATCATTAGAATTATCACAGATTTTTTGCTTAATCATTTATGTTTTATCAAAACTGTATTTTCCATGCTTTAAATAATGAAAAGAAAAAGCTTTTGCTTCCATTCTTACACTTTTTTAGAGGAGGTTTTGAGCAACTCTTGGAGAACACACACACACACACACACACACACACACACACACACACACACACACAAACACACACACACACACACACACACACAAAACAGAACAAAAATACAACAAATCAAATTAAGCTACCAACAATTACCCTACCCTCAGTGGTTGTTCAGGGAGTGGTATTCTGTATTCACATTGAGTAAAAACTTGATTGGGGGTGTGATTCTGACCTGGGCTCCAGGCTGCTATACTGTCGGGTCACTACTATGAGTGAGGAGTAACAGATCTCTATAGTCAGTGTACATCTGCCTTGTTCGAGCGTTTGGTATATTTGTATTAAAGTTGCAGGCAACTGTACTATCCGGAGTATCTACGCTCAAAAATTGCCGAGAGACTGAAGTTTCTGTGCTTAAGGTTGAACTATCCCAGTATTGAAGTCCACTTTCATGAATTTCAAACTGATTTTAAACTACTCAAACGGGTGGATGTATTATCGTCCTTATGCAACTGGTCACCCTGCCATGCAACGCTACTGTTAGACCCAGAGAATCCCATGATATTACCGCCCAAATCATCACAGATCAACCTCAATGCTCAAGTGTTGGAGTCAGGATCATGAGCTTCTTCAGGCTACCTCCAGATGTAAACTCGATCATAAAATGAATAAAATGTTCAGGAAGATTCGTCCAAGTGCATCACATTCGTCCATTGGTTCATCGTCCTATTCTTATAGTCGTTACACAACTTTTTACGACATTCCATGTAGATTTTCTCAAAGAAGCTAACAAATCAACAACTTGTGGGTTGTGGATTTACATAATATTTAATAATCTGCAGTACATCCAAAGATTTTCAGTTATTCAAAGTAGTATTTATGTACTCCAGAGTCACAGCAAGTGAAAACAACAGTTGTTTCCATTATTTTATCCAACCTATATATATATATATATATATATATATATATATATATATATATATATATATATATATATATATATATATATATATATATATATATATATATATATATATATATATATATATATATATATAATTGCAGTGGAGGGGTTAAATATGTATTTAAGGTCCTTTGCACGTTTGTCATGGTATTTCCATCTTTTGATGGGTTCACAACAAAGTCAACAACCTTCGTTCCCCTCTTGTGCTTTCACCGACGCCTACATATTTCTTCCTCTCTTTTTCCCATTTCCTCTCATCCTTTCTTACTCACGCTGTTTTTTCTTTCTTTCTTTCTTTCTTTCTTTCTTTCTTTCATACGTCGTCTGTCTGCCCCTTTTCCACGCTATCAAAGTAGAAACAATATCTCTTACCTTATAATCAATTTATCTTTTTTTTTCAGTCACCTATAATTCAAGCAGTTATATCGTGAGCGAATATTTGACTTCTGGTAAGCGTTACTTAAACTGCATTCAATCATACCCCCCCCCCCCGAATCTCTACTTTTTTTCTCGAAAGGATAATATTGCCTTCACAATTGGCAGATACATACAAATTGCTGTAGAGCAGTCCGAGAGATCTATATCAAATTTATTCGGCTGATGCAAAAGTTTCGGCTTTGTTTTCAGCTTGGTACCGTATCAAAACTATCGCATTTCAAAACCGTGAATTGCTTCCCTAATAATTTTTTGCCTGATCAATTATCGAATTTCGGACGCTATTTTCGTTATATTTCTGACCTTTTTAAAGTATTAATCTTTTGTTTTACAAACCAATTCCTGTTGGTCACAAATGTTGAATTATAATGTAACAGCTAGTTGATCCCCCATTAAAACGTCAAAAATAAAAGTAATCATTGCTTAGAACGAAAAAGTGGCGTCCGAAAGGCAAAATAATTAATTAGACCAAAAAATACAAGGGGAGTAATGCAGGGTTTGAATCCAAGATTTTGAAAGGGGTGTTAAACTAAACGAAAGCCAAAGTGTTTAGCGATCTACGACAAATATTTTATTCATATAAATTCATACCGCCATTATTAAGCCATGAAAGTATTTTCCCTTGGCTTCTATGACCTTCAGCAACCTTCCAGGTGAATAGTTTTCCATGAAGCAAAAGAAAGGTGCCAGGTCTGCAGAACATGGAAGAATTATGGAAGAATTTCCGATCCCAGTTCTATGATTGTTTACTGCATCGCATTGCTGTAGACATCCTTGCCAAGAAAAAATGTCTTGACTTTTTAAATGTGTCATTGAAACGAATCAGTTGTTCATTGCAGTGTTGGGTTGTAATAGTCTGTCTATGTTTCAGGTATTCGTAATGGATACTTTTCTTAGACTTCCACCAAATACAGAGAAGATCATTTTATCCAGCAGATTTTATTTAAGTTGAGATGTTTATAGCTTTGCTGGATCTGGCATCGATTATCTTTGTTTCTTGTACCTCAAAATAGATCAATTTTTTATCGGAAGTAAATATACATATGTTTGTGTGTATACATGTGCACATTTATGGATGCATCTATAAGTTCACTGCTTGACACGTAGTTGGCTGAATTTTGATCTGAATTTGATTTGATTTATATATTAAATGTATTGCATATATTATATAAAGGCCGATCTGTGCAATTAATATTCACCGCTGAATTATCTGCATTGACAAGGGAGGAGATTATTTAAAAAAATGGTTACTGTAGTGTAAAACAAATGCTCCTTCTTCATTGGCTATCACGTGTATAGGCTGTATCAATGGAACTAAAGGGCTGAAAATTTAAACATGTACTCCTTAGTTTGTCTTGTAAAATGTTCAATTTTTTGAAAATCCCTCTCGCCTCAGAAAATAGCTTTTTAGAAGGTGGTGGGGTGTGTGTATGTGTGTGTGTGTGTGTGTGTGGGGGGGGGGCAATATCCAATGTAAGGTAATGCTGAATTGGACCATAATTTATGTCACGTCTCTTTTTGAAAGTTGGGACTTTTTCAGTGATCATCACCTTAATAAATAGCGAGAGAAGTAACCTCTCAATAGATCACTCTTTTTTTTCAATTTTGCATTTAGTCATCCCCAACAAGGGCATGCTGCCAAGAGATATCGGTTACATGACGGTTTCTGTTGGCTGACTAACCATATCTGTGTGTATATATATATACATATATATATATAAATACATATATATATATATATGTATATATATATATATATATATATATATATATATATATATATATATTTATATATATATATATGTATACATATATATATATATATATATATATATATATATATATATATATATATATATATATATATATATATATATAGTAATCTGGAAGAAGGGGAATAAGAAAAAAATATTTCAAAACATGAATAACAAAACGGAGAAATGAAATTAGGAAAAAGTAAGGTGTATCTCAACACACATATCCATACATCTATAACGGACGAATTGGGGCACACACACACACACACACACACACACACACACACACACACACACACACACACACACACACACTCACTCACTCTCTCTCTCTCTCTCTCACATACACACACACACACACACATATATAAATGTGTGTGTTTGAGTGTGCACATACATGCATACTCACATACACACACACTCACAAATATGGCGGCCTATTTTATCCATTATTATTATATTGTCTATCCATGATAAGATCTCGTGTCCATTTTCCGATCCAGTGTTGTCACTGGCTGCGGTCTCTTCTTTTTCTTCTTCTTCTCCCTTTTATTGGGGAAAATTGCCTCTGGAACGCTCCCCGTGATTACAACGACATCTTTCATTTCCTGGTTAATGCAAACTGTCGCTATGACGACCAGAATAGGATTTGTAAATGACTGCGAACTGTCGTCTGCTTCATTAGGAAATGTTCCTCACGTCATTTCCTCACTGCGCCATTTTTGGTATTTGACTTGGGACGGGAAGGAAAAGAAAGAAAAGAATAGATGACAAAGAAGGAAAAAGAAGCAAGAAATGTAAAGCTGCTTTAGAGCAATAGCTAGAAAGCTTGTCTCGCAGACCAATACGCTATTGAAATGAGATCGATTCTTACAACGGGAGTCCAAATGGAAAATTGTATTCTTACAGATAAATTCATGTAAATTACAAAAAAAATATGAAATATCAAAATAGCATCAACAACAACAATGAGAAAAGAGTCAGACAGTGGATATCACCCTTCCGGCAGCCAATTTGGATAAGAGGAAAATTAAAAAATCTTGATATTTATCTGGACCTTGCAAGAAAGCTGAACAAAATATGAACATGGCAGTAGTGTCAATAGTGGTCGCAGTCCCAATGAACCAATCAAGTTAGTTGGAGAATCTTGGAATACGTGGAACGAATGAAACCATTAGACGATGCTGAGTTCTAGAGTATTGGAGAGATTTGCTGTCACTTGATCTCCAAGTGAAGGCAGCCATTGCTACTGTGCAGTGTGTTCGATCCTGTCCCTGTGGCCTCGTACCTGATTAGGTTACATAAATACTTTTCAAGATACTCCCCGCTTTTCGAGAGTTCACATTTCGCCACTTATTCGCTTTCATGAATAAAGGCGAAAAGCGAAAATAGTGTAAAGCGTTTGTTTTGCAGCGTGCCACAACTTCCTTTTTTTTTCTAAACCTTAGTCTCCTGTACCTCCCACCATCCCAACCTCTAGCGACCCAGCGTAACATACCATCATCACCACTTTTCGTTCTGAGAACGCTCAAAAAGGATCCTATATAAATTGATAGCTGATGCTTCCTCGCTCTCGACCATTTCGGTTGACTTTTGGATAGCGGCAAAACCCTGTTCTTGACTATAAGATATATTTTCGGACCTGCTTTTTCGTCTTCCTGGTCTTTACCAAAACACTTCAATTTTTCTACTCCCCAGCCTTCACCAAGTGCCTGTTGCATTTAGTATACTTCGATTCTTTTTAATAAACTCTTTATTTGATCCATTTGGACAGACAGCGAATAAGATGGATAAAAAGAGAGCAAATGACGGAGCGGAATCACATGCTTGCAATCCGTTAAGTCGGCCATACTTATCGGCGAATCATTTCGGGGTCTTTTCTAGAACTACTTTTGATGCACGCGTAATCCCAGCAGATGAGGCGACTCCACCCGCTGGATAACCTGTGGAATAGATTTTGAGAAAGAAGAAAATAACTGCAGATTTCTATTTATATCGTGATCATGACAGGCCTTTGCAAACTAAATAATTAGGTGGGAGTTCCACGTTTTTTACAACCTTTCAAGTGACCAGCGAGAACTATGCAGAAGAGGCAGTAGTTGCACGATAAGGTCTGGTGGGCGGAGAAAACTCCCGCTTTGCAGTACTGTCTTGTTTTTCGTCACCTTTTTCTCCGCTGTTTGCTTCGGTGAGGGAGGTTGCTCCGACTTTCTGTCGCCATGTCCCCTTATGGCTACCTATGCTTGTCACTGACGATAAGGATTACACAAAAGATGAGTCTTTTATAAGGAATCCCTGTATCTCCTCTACAGCATTGATCAAAATAAGAGAACGATTCATTCAAATGTAGTCCATATTAATAGTAATCTTGGATTTTATAGAAATCGTAGCTCTTGGTGTATACTTCATGGGCTAAAAAGTTTTTATCGAAAATGATATTGGAAAAAAATATATTTAAGAGTATGAAAACCTTCATTTGAAAAAAATACAGTTGACAACATAAGGAAACGCTTATACAATATCATTTTTATGATGAGGTTTACAAAATGAAAATTGAATACCTGTGAATAATTCAACTGAAACAATTTGTAAGCAGTATAGAAATGCTCACGGGGCATGACAAATTTTTAGCACAGATCTGGTGTTATTTTTTCCTTTCATCTTCTATTTTTCGTTATCCATCAGGTTTCGTTTCCTAACTTTGTCTTCGATCATTTCCCGCAAGATCTCGATTAGATTCAAGTCCAGGCTTTGTTCAGGCTATCTCATGACTTCACTGTTCTTCTTTTGATAAAAGCTTTCCTGTACATGAGGTATATATCAAAAGCTACGATTTCTATAAATTTCAAGATCCTGTGGCAATTACTATTAATAAGAACTAGATGTGGATAAACCGTTCTCTTATTTTGACTGCTATTGTATATACCTATCTGAAAACTACCTCAAAACACATTTTCATGTAAAATTAAGTTTTCACAAATCATTTGTGTACATGAATAGAGCTTTAAACATATTTTATGACAAACAAACAAGCAATAAATAAACACGCCCAGGGGTAAAACAACTAAAAAGGTCCACCCCTTCCCAAATATACAGACATATCTGATTAATGAGGAACCAACCTTTTTTGCACTTGTACATGACTGAACACGATAGGTCAAGGAAATAAATATCCAATCTTATAAACAGTCCTATATTTGGAGATCCCAGACGTATCTAGTAGAATGGATACTTCTATGATTTCATCGAAACCCCGATTACGCCATGATACATCTAATACTATAAAAACGACAAATATTTGTTTCTTTGTTTCTTCACTTGCTTTCTTCTGTGTGTCCCATAAACTTCCGAACTGCTGCACCATTGGGGCTTCATATTACAAAGGGAGCTTGACCACATGGTTAATATATGATTGGTGGCGCTGACCTTTGGTACCCTGCAAAGATCATCCGAAGTAACTGAGGTCATTTCTAGCCAGTATTTCCGGTCCTTTTCGATTAAAACAAATAATCTTTATTTCAGAATTTTTTTACAATTATTGTTTTATAGAATGACACGAAGATTTCTATAAAGAAAATACACACTTTTTTTTCTTGACGAAATTGCCATTATGCCAGAAAGTATCCAGCCATAAATGGTATGTTCAAGGCAAAACAAGAAGCAAGCAACAAGCGAAATAGGTCAAGTGTGTGTGTGTGTGTGTGTGTGTGTGTGTGTATAGATATGTGTTTGTGTATGTACGTATGCGTGTGTGTGTGTTTTTGCATTCATCTGTATTCATGTATGTATGTATGTATGTGGTACTGCTGGCGAGGAAGGGATTGACGGGGGGATACATGCGTGATGGAAGTGGTTGCTGGCATTTCAAGTTTTTGCTCAAGAGTGCGTGAGCCCAGCCGATAGGGGGCTGGTGCGAACATCCCTCTATTTGTTTTTTTATAAAATCTGTATATTTGTTTTCCTGTGTTGTTAAAATTGAAGTTTACAAGAGTGCGTGTGATATTGACTGGAGGGGATAGGTAGCATGAGTGCACCCCCTTTTTTAAATTTTATAAAATCTCTTTAGAATATCATTTGCTTTCAAGTTATCAATCATTCATAATCAATGACAAGAGAAATTATATCTACCTCCGATAAATAGTGTCTAATATTCTTCATGGTCGGTTCCAATTGGGTGGCCAACCACACAGCGATATGATTGCATTCTATTGTCTTTGACCACTGTCTCGTTGGCCTAGGGGGTCAGAGGTCGATACGAGCTAATACTCATGATTCAACCAAAATCTTCCGGAAAAGAAAACAAACACAAAAAACTAATATAAAAGAAACCTTGTGTCTCTGTCTAAATTTGAAAGAAAGAAAATATGTCTGTCTAAGAGTTTGGTCAATCGTTTGTGGATTGTAATTACAATAGGTATGGACACGTTAGAGTAAAGGTCCCCAAAGCAATTGATTTGATCAACCAGATGGTCGATGAAACATTTACAAGAGCTCAAAGATTACTTGGGCTACGATATGTATTTATAACAGTTGGAGTAATATAATCTAGATGTGGCCTAACGATTAGCAGTATGGAAATTGGAATCGGCGAACAGAATTCAAATTAAGACAATGGACGTTCTCTTAGCACTAACACTCTTTGGAAAGGCATTAACCAGTCTCATCTCCTTTCAGATATGGTTAAATATTAGGTCAGATAGAGCTCTTTTGCCTTGGTTGGCAACCACTCTAGGAGACAGACAACTCTGATTCTAAACAGAATTAGTCAGGCCCCTCGTCCAGCGTTGTGAGATGTGGACAACAGACAGAGTCGGGAACGGTTAAGGGGGCCCTGGTAAAGCTTTGATTGGCCCGAAAAGGATTATGATGAATTACTCAAATAAAATAAAGTAGAAAACAAAAATAAAAGCAGGCTGTCGAAAGAAAAACCCAAAACAAAACGGGTGGCCGAAATAATGTGACCACCGTCGCCATCTCATGTCAAAGTAGAAGGTTAAGAAAAAAGCTACAACAGAGTTATGTACATCTGAACGCATTCATCTAAGATAAATTCTAATGCCTTGAATATGAACTTGATTTTGTGCCTGTAATCATATCTTCATTGAAACGTCCGTGGATCTCGAAGCTAAAGATCAGTTCTTTTGAATTGTGAGAACCTCAATAGCTTTTAGAGTCATGCAAAATGTTAAAAGTTCATCTAACTTGATGTAATATGGGAAATGTTTTTTATTTGGATTTCATACGTGGAGTTCCTATGGAGTCTTAGTATAATAGAAAACAGATCTTCTTTTCGGAGCTCTTCGAAAACACAGCCTTTCTTCTTTCTGTCTGAATTTTTGAGACCGGGTGTTTCTATCGTACATCGATTTTTTCGGATTGGTTCCCACGTCTTCGTCATCTTTATTATAGAGTTTCGACCATTGTACTCTCCGGCCTTCTTTCTTTCTTAGTTTCTGAGTGTTTTTCTATTTATCATTCACAGACTTTCTTGAACCAATTTCTTCGTCTTTACCTCAACGTTTCGGTCACTTCATCCTCTACCCTTATATCTGAATTTCTGAGACAATTTATGTTGTTACTATTATACATTGATTCTCTCAGTTCCCTCATCTTTGTAGATTTTATCACATTGTTTCGGTGGATATACTACCCGGCTTTATTTTTCTCCTCAGAATTACTTAAGTGATAACTCAAAGAGAAAACATCAACAACTATCCGACATTGAAGTTGTCGGCGGTTAGTGACGGCCCCTCTGCAATTGAAAATATCGTGCATTACTATCTTCCAACTTTATTTGACAAATGGAGCGTCCATTTGCTTGTAAAATCTGCCCTACCAACATAGTATAAGTATCTACCCCAGTCTATGCATATCTACATTCTTCTTGTACACATATTAATTTTTATAAAACATCGACTATTTATCGGAATTCATGCATTTGTTTCAGTCATGGTTGATGCTATGGTTTGCAACCCCCCCAACAACAACAATAATAACAAAAACGAACCCTCAATATATGTGCACTGGTTTACTGGCTTGGTATTTGTGAAAGCGACGTACAGTACATAAGCTCACTCAATGGCATCTCATTGCCAACTGAATAACCTCACGGGAGTTTTCATGCATACGCAATAAGATCCTGCCTGAATGGTTGCAAACTTGTTTTCGGTATTCAGAATGTTTTGATACTTTCCGGACAAACTTTAGTACCAACCCCCTCTCTCTTCAAACAAGCTATCAAAGTCTCCTTCTTACTAAAGTTCGTTTCCCTTAACTCTCTCTCATTTTTTACTTTTACTCGTTCTGTCTTTTCCTTTCTGTCTTCAACTCTTTCTGTCTTAATTTCCTTCTCTGCACATTTTCCTCCTCTTTCGCACCCTTTAATTTTTTCTTTTACCTTTTTCTTTTCTCTTTCTCTCTGTCCACAACCCTTTACTTCTTGTCATCTCCTTCCTTCCTTCCTTCCCGCTCACCCTATCAATATCATGCATAGGAAGAAATGGTTCAACGAAGCATCAATCCCAGACGAAGTGACATTGAAGCCCCGCTATCTTTCATCTCTTGCTCGTCGTGATCGCAACGAAATAAGCCTAGCGTCCGGTACTGTCACCCCAAACGACTCCAATTAAAGTTGGTCCGGTCGCTGATGGTCCGATAATGCCTTCTGTCGTCCGTCTTCCAATCCTTTAGATTAAAACAAGAAACAAAAAGAAAGAAAACATTGCTTCTTTTAATGTTATTCATGATCAGCCTTGATCTCATTCAGACTATTACACTAGGAAGCAATGCCACCACTGATAGCATAGTGGTTTAATTAAACGGCTGGTAATTAAAGGCTTCTAGTTCAATACCCACATGTTACCCGATGGTGAGTATCTCTTTAACTGCTCATGGCAGGACAGACTTTTGTGCTGGGGGAGGGTACAAATGAAAAAAAATTGTTTTTTCTCCATCCATTAGGCTACGAACTTATTGATGTACCATAGGAAGTTGGCTTGTATCATCAAGAAAAGAAATCTGAAAAGATTAAGGTCATCGATGATGTAAACCTGGCAGGGATGGATCCAGGAATTGAAGCTGGAGCAGATCCAGGATTATAATCTGGGGTGGTAGTAGTGTAATATGATCTTCGTCCAACATCCTACCGGCTGGAACGTAACCCGGACGTTAAGCGACGTACATATGCATATTATACATATAGGTGGTCATTTTATCTGGAAAAATTGTAGTTGAAAGGAACATTTTCAAACGTTTGAGGGACCCAAACTCTATCATTGCCTCAGGCCCCCAAACGCCTTTATCTGGACCTGGCAATAATATACGTTCTTCTGTACTCGAAATTCTGGCTTTTTACCAGAAGCTCAACACCGACCTGTGCAATTAAAGCAACAATATAAACAATTATGTAAATGTATCAAGATTCAAATAAAAGTATTTTAGAAAATTTGATTTCTTGAATCACTCAATATATAAGATGAAATAAAAAGTTGAAAAGAAACTTGCTGACAGATGCCCCAAATAGATCGAGATAGAGCAAAGATTTCCACAGATAATGTTGAAAGCTACGGTGGCTTGTTGTTGAGATGGCGAGTCTAGTTCCCGGGAAATGAGCATGGAATCGCTACTTCCAATGCTAAGGCACCGCCTCTATTATAGATCACGACAAAACAGACGCTGAATGCTATTTTATCTTTTTCCGTTAGAGCGAAAACCCTCTTCGGGATTCTTCCGGTTAGCAAATGCAGTTACCAATGTAAGCATTTCAGAAAGCCCAATTTCGTAAATGGGGAGTACTTTTATCTGCCCTTTCTTCCCTTTTTCTTTATGTTACTTCCTTTTCGATGCCAAAATCTGATAAAAAAATCTCGTAGACCTTGAGTCCCAACCTTCAGGAAACAGCGAGCCAATCTGCTATCACCTACCAATTCAAACGATCTGATAACAAAGGCAATCAATCTGTTTCAGCAGATGTTCAACCCGTACTTACATATCTGAAAAGCCTTCTGTTTTCTCAGGGGCGCACAAAACTAGTACTGTGCATGTAGCATACGTTACAAAGTGGCCACAAATTAAGAAAACACACATAAATATTGAAACATATTCATTCTTTACTTTCAAAGTAAGTTTTTTGGTTTGCTATAGAGCCAGGTTATACGACAAATATTACATTTCTGTAATGGTATTACTTTTAGTCTCAGTTATTGTGGTTATGACTTTAGTTTCAAATATCTTCGTATTAATGCATCGTAGATGTGTCACATAAATACCCCACTCTCATTAATTACTATGTAGAAGCAGTAATTCCAATTAAAAGTGATTATTGGCTAAAATCGTTAACCATAAACAGTAAGTGGTTCATAAAAGTAATAGTACTATAATAATAGGGCATGTACAGAATCACTTAATATAGCTGGAAAGCATCAACCACGGGACCCTTGAAATTGTGGGGCCGGGGCCTTTCACTGCATACTAAATCTGGTACCGCGTTCTCTAGTGCATTATCTGAGAGACCCCATTCTGAATCTCTATTGCAAAGAAGGTATACAAAATGCCTCACGTGACACGTCGACTTTTAATGTAATTTTCTTCAGTCATAGTTTTTATTTTGCTTTACCACAGCCACAATCACCGACTAGACCAAACGAAAGTAAGGTGATGAGATATTCTTCCCTTTTCACAGTTGTTTTTGTTCCGTCAGCTCCACTAAACACACCTCTTGGTCAAGAACCTGGCAAATTCGCATGAGTACTTTTTTTTCACTTTAAAAATATTCTGTCAGCTGTACTGGACACACCTTTCTGTGCGGAACCTTGCAAATGCATATGAGTACACCTTGTAGATTCACCGATCTTACTACGGTGATTCACTTAATATCTGATATGGCGTATTATTTTAATTTTTCAATTAATGTCATCAGTGAATTCACTTACTGGTCTGTCACATACGCGAAGAAACGAATTAGAAGAGGGTTTTCAATCAAGTCTCTTCATGATGAAGAATGGTCAATATGGTCTTTTTATTATGGAAACCTAAAAAAAAGTTTAACAAAAAGAGAAAAAAGAAGAGAAAGGGAGAGGAAAACAAAAAGAATTGTGAAGGAAAAGTAGGGACCCGTGCAGAAAGGATCAGTCTTATGTAGGGATAAGTTCACGCATGCTCATAGAGAAGTAATATCTGTTGTTTTTCATGGCAAAGAATAATTAGTTTGGAGAAAAAGAGAATTGTAACAACACCGAAAGAAATCCAATCACTACAACTGAATCCAGAGAAGGACTGAGACTTCCCAGATAATACTGTGGAGTATTGAAGTGACCTTCTGTCTCTCGATCTCTGGTGAAAACTCTAAATAATAATGATAAAATAAAATTGATGAAACCAAGAAGAACAGTATATGCTGCCTGAGTGGAGATCAAGCGGTAAAACAGGTTATAAGTGAATGTAAGCTGGTTTAAAAGCAATATAAAGAAACCGAGTAGGGACAGGTATAGACTGGGGACTATGCAAATGGTTTGGATTCGACAAATGTAAACACCTGTATCAGTAGAAACCAAAAGTTGTTGAAGAATACAAAAAACAAAAACAAAAAAACAAAAACAACATACAGTGGGACTTTTAGATCCAGAGCAATCACCCAATCCAGGCAGAATGACTATATTTGGCACACTTGAAACATTGTCAAAAACACTAAAGGCAAGATTGAATGAATCAGATATCCGAGGAACAATTGAGACTGGCCAGGCTACGGCATTTCAGGGCTTTGCTTGGATACTGAAATAGGTCATCGATATTTGAGGAGACTAGCTCTTACTCAATCTCCAGCAACAATCAAATGATAATAATGCTCAAGACTCCCCTGGAAGACTGAAATCTACAAAAATAATCAGGAAGTCCCGGAGAAAAGAAAGTCAGACCATTGATGTGCGTGTTTAAAAACATGACATGAGTTCTCTACCTTGTACTTTCAAGCACATATAATAGGAGAGGGGAAAACAAGCGGTGTTTCTGTATGCCAGTCAGTCAGTGACAGTTATCGGTGCTAGCGATGCTCGAGCATCTGACAACAGGAAAAGAAAGGAAAAGGTGGAAAGGAGAAAAGTGATGGAAAAAGGAGAGAGAAAGATGAAAGAAGAAAGGAACCAAAAAATGAGATGTAAAAAGGAGAAAGGGGAAGAAAAAGGCAGAAGAAAAAAGAAGAAAATAAGAAAAAAGAAGAAGAAGATGAAGAAAAAAATGAACGAGCAGGAGATTTTTTTCAACGAAATCAGTCGGAATACCGAATCCTGAAGAATCTGCTAGATTACTGAGAAAATAACTGTTGCCATGGATACCAGAACCTCCATCTTTACCGATTGTCGCATTTGATTGAAGATATTGGGACATGTTTGCTTGTGTGTATGTGTGGTTGTGTGTGTGTGTGTGGTTGTGTGTGTGTGTGTAGTTGTGTGTTTTTGAGTGAACACAAGCTTGCATGCATGTCTGTACGCGCGTAACTGTGTGTATATATGTGTAGTTGTACGCAAGCTCGCTCCTATGTCTGTGAGTATGTGTATGTGTGAGTATGTGTGATTGAGAGAGAAAGAGGGGGGAGAGGGGGGGGTTGTAATCTTCCTTCAAACAGGTTCCCACCTCACTATCCAAAAGCAGAGCGTTTCCACGAAAACCTTTCATAGGCCAAAATGCTGTGAATCAAAAAAGTAGTAACCATTAACATATTTTTTATCATTCCTAGATACAAAAAAAAAAAAAAAATAATGATGATATGTTAGGCTGAGACGTCGGAGATTGGTGAGATGGATGGTATAGTAGATTGGGTTGTAGGAGAAAGAGGGAGAGTGAGCAAGCTGCCACTATAACCACTCACTGAAAAACTAACCCTGAACGTTATTTGCATAGTTGCCTAAACGAATTTTCTGGAAGAAAGGTCTAACTGTATCGTCTGTGCGAGGTTGGACACCCTGCCACGCACTAACACCCTGCCGCACACAAGCAAGCACGAGAGCACAAACACCCAGCCACACACATGCACACAAAAAAAGTACACACACACACACACACACACACACACACACACACACACACACACACACACACACACACTTACGAACACGTGTGTTCACAAAAACATGAAACTGTAATTTACCAAATTTCTGTCCCTATGAAACAGCGCAACTCAAGAACCAAGAAGGATATCCCCATGAAATTTTTCTTGTGTTCTAGTCGGGCCCGGGGTAGGGTTTTAGTGAATGGGATTCTGAAAATAGAAAATTTCGAAGTTCTTAGTTGGGGTTTAATTTATGAAGTAAATATTATGTTACATTGTACCCTTGCCTGTGTTCGTTAACCTAAAAAAATTGCTCGTCCCAAATGAATGTATGTCGTTCTGTATTAGGAAACTCAAGAATGAATAATTATGGCCATCAAATTTTGTATGGTTACTACTACTACAACTACTACTAATAATAATAGCAGTAGTAGTACTATTATCATCCCTAATTTCTGACACACTCTCATCAGCCGACGTATACGATAAAATCTCTGTCCAACATCATGAGCATTCCACATAAAGTACTTTTGTGGTTGAACAATGGTACCACTTACCTCCCATCCAAAAGCTGCGAAACAGAAGACGCCCCCCCCAAAAAAAAACTTCGAACCCATTACCTGCCTCACAACCAATTATAAACTGAGCACATCAATTCTAATAAAAAGAATGTTTTCCCACCTTCAAAATATAAACGCACCATCCAAAAGCAGACGTAGATCGACTCTACCTCCCAAGAAAAGAAAGTGGTAAAGGTATGATCCAGTTAGAACTGTCATACAAAACTGCAACCATTGGCCTTCACGCTTACCTGCAAGCAAGTGACAACTGAATGTTAACTCTGGTGAAAAAACATGAAACAGCTAAAAGGCTCTATTCAGTTGTGAGGAAATCCAAGGCATTTCAAGGTGAGCTGACCATGACCGTCATGAACCAGCGAACCCCTACACAAACTGCAACACAAGTTGCAATTTTTTTAAAACTATAGCCAAGCAACAGGGAATATTAATGTTGAAAAAACACTGGGAACAAATTCCCTGCCCAGTCGATAGCCACTTCGCTCCCAAGATGCTGATGTAGGTAATACCAACATCCATCTGCCTCTACGAAGTTTAGGGTTAAAAACCGAAACGGGGGGGGGGTTCGTCCTTACTGCCCAAGATCAGAGCTTTTTTACCACGAACTACCTTGCGCACGTTATCAAAAAACTGTGCTAACCCCAACTGCAGGTTCTATAGCGCTACTGAGACAATCGACAACATTATATATGGTTGTCCTGTTCTTGCCGTCAATGAATAAGACACGATTGAGTGGGACAGTATCCACTGGATAGTCTGTAAGCATTATGGCGCACCACACTTACACATTGGTACCCTTCCCGATAATATTATCTAAAATCAATCTATTTAAAGTCCAATTCCGTTTATCAGTATGTGACTGTATGTTAGCCGAAACGATGCACTGTAGCCAGAGGTAAAGAATTAAAGCACCCCTAAAAACGGGGGCGGGGGGGTTGTCTAATGAGCTATTTAGGCCTCCACGCGAAGAAGCTGGAAAGAAACCGCCCGTAGAGTTGGCTTACAGGTAGTAGATGTAAATTTCTTACACCTATTTTTGATCGTCTCTGAAACTAAATAAAAATCTTCCTTATAACGTTTTAACTAAAAGTACGGGTAACGTGGCATGAAATGGAAAATCAAGAAAAATAATAAAAACATTGATAGTAAACGAGGTTATTTATTCGTTGATCATGATTTTTGGGACATGTGTATCATGTCTGGTGAGACACTAAGAACAATAACTTGACAAAGGAAATGATCAATCCGTTCAAATTTCTCTAACTTTTTGGTAGCATCTTATCCAGTCAAGTATGCATCTTACGACTCTCTCTCTCTCTCTCCCCCCTCTCTCTCCCCCCTCTCTCTCTCTCTCTCTCTCTCTCTCTCTATATATATATATATATATATATATATTTCGTGGTACTGGATGGGACGATAGATAGTCTATAGCCACACTGAAGAATAGTAATACAACGAAATAGCTGTCTGTGGATGACACAATTATTTAATGATTATATATATATATATATATATATATATATATATATATATATATATATATATATATATATATATGTATATATATATATTACTCAATTATTCATGATTATCATCATAATACACACATACACACACACACACATATATATATATATATATATATATATATATATATACATATATATATGTGTGTGTGTGTGTGTGTGTGTGTGTATTAGAAAATTTTACAGCGTTAAACACTATCTGCTTATGCAATTTATGTAATTTTCTTCAAAGATTTTTCGTTTTACATATATTTCGTTATTATGGTACTACGTTTGAATTTTCTCATGTGGGGATCATATGTTGTTTACCTTGTAACTGTTTGGGTTATTTCCAAAACAAAACAGCTATATTAACATGACACCCCAGCAGTGTTACCTGCCCCCTTTCATCTTTGATTTTAATATATAGCTTATGTCATACATATACCTTGTCATTTATATACGGTATTATCATAAATGCATTGTATGTGAATGTTATTTTATACTGAACATCATTTAATTTCTTCTGAAACAGTTGCTTATACACACACACACACATATGTATTTATTTATATGAATATGTGCTTGTGTGTGTATGTGTGTGTGTGTTGTATGATTGTACTTGTATGTGCTATGCTCTCATGCCTATTTTCATGATTACAGAGTTGTTGCTAAGATTTATTCCGCATATATCATTTTGCCTCGCGTGCAAATATATTCCTAATCCATCTCCCTTAAAAAAAGCGGTAGCAGACGCCCCTGATATAAACTGAACAAATCTGCCGTACTTTTCTTTTCAAGTCCTAAAAACACAATAAGTCGAAAATGTTGCTTATTCCCTTTCCTTTGCATTGTTAGAAACAGTGAACGAAAATATGCCAATTTTGACTACATGTTTTTAAAATGCCTGCTAATTTGACAGCTGTCACAATATAAAGATGATCTTTGTGAATGAAATTAATTAAAACTAAACGCCTGTAATATCACTGAACGACCATCAGACAAATCTTTTCGACAGACCCAATAGCAAAAGTGTGTCAGTGGTACCAAGTTGGGTGGCTACTCAAGAAGACATGTGATCGCTGATGAAGTTACTCGCAAAACACAATCTTTGTTTGGATTGATACTAGAGTGAATGTTTTATTTGGGGAGTTGATATTCAGAAAATCCCAAATTCATTTTGCCTCCCTTTTCCCTTACACTTCAAAGATCTTATCCTCTCAAAACCTCTTCCTTTTGTTTTTACTGCTCTTTTCGATGCCCAGAGAAGTACCCTAGTTGTTTCTGGTATTACGTTGTTACATGTGCAACGTTATCCTATTTGTAAGATAAAGGATGTCATAAATAAAGGCAAACTGTGAACATTTAATCAAAATATGATCCATTTCAAGCAATAACCTTTTTTAAAAATCTATTTTCCAAACTTTTTAAGCTTTCCTATTGGCTGGAGATGACGTGATGTGATCGTTGTTGAAGTTCCGAAATCTCCAGAAAATGCTCGATTTGTTGTTTGTGGGCCGTTGTTCATTTCTACCAAGAACTTTTTTCATCATTAAGAACAAGTTTGTTCCTCTGTGTACGTTTATTATTAGTATCTATATTTCTAGACCTAAACCTATTGAACCGACTAACGTTGAACAGCTTGCACTGTAGTCGGGTTCATTCCAAATGTTTTCCTAGTGTCATCAGCAACAATAGTAGCATTGCATGCATATTTGAAAGCTTTGTATTTGAAAATTTGTTTATTTGGGTAGATACCACTGCCTTTTTATATTGGATCTGCAAAAAATGTAAGTGTCATATTTTCCGTAGTCGTTGACGCTATTTCCTCCCGAAAAGTTACCCTGCATTCTATAGGTTGAAGGATACTTCTTTCATAGGCCTATCCTAACCCTTGAGGAAAGTAATCTATGTTGTGCAGTGATCTAACTCCCAGTACACGTGCTCTAAATGAAGTGTGCAAATTATACTTAGTATAAAATAGGAAAAAAACCGAAAGTATCATGGATCATAAAATAGCAAACAAATGGATGCATAATCACATATAGTGGTATTGCAGTATCGTAGTGTGTGTGAATCTCTACCGTAGGTACTTACCGATAGGCTACGTGCTAACTTTGGGTATAAATTTACCGTGAGTTTGTATTTTAGGTGGAAAAGAAAAGACGGACTATAAGTAGAGGATCTATATGTAAATAACCCCCCACCGAAAAAAAAAAAAAATGATAAATTTGTTGAAAGTGTTGAAACCTCAGTTTTTCCCCAAATGCTGCAAATCGAAATGCGTCCTTGATGCCGGAGCGCCCTTGATGCTAAACTTAATAAAAGACTGTTAGGTAGCTGTGTGTTTAATTCGAAGCCTTACAACGGAAACTGTGCCCTCTCTACTTGCTCGATACTATCCCTATTTTTTTTAGTTGGTAATGTACAGGTTTTCCCCACTATACGAATTTAGAGCATCCCTATGGAACATTTTATGAGCCAAAATGGCATAAAGCAAAGGAGAAACAGATATAGTTGGTCACCCAATAGAAACCGTCATGTGACCGACAGCATGCCGTGTTGGGGTGATCAATGGAAAAATAAGAAAAAGGGATGATCAATGAATAAGTTACTTCTGTACTCTTTTGTCGGATCACTAAAATGTCTGAATTTGATGATACAAATTAAGGAAAAATTTAGCATGAATTTACATGGCAAATGTTGACGTTTCCAACCTTCTACCTTCATTGGTGCGGCCTGTGCGGGCAATACATAAATAGCTACCGGATCAACTTGAAACTGTTTTTGTTGACAGTTTCCAATTACCATTTATTTCTATGGGGACATTTGTAGCGTTCCCTGATCCTCCCGAACGTTGTGTAAGATTTTAGCTACGATTAACAATACTGTAATGAATGCAGGAAAACATAGCTTAAATTTTGAAAGGGGGCGTTTCCCCAGTTGTGTGTGTGTGCTAAAGCAGTCAAGCATACAACCGTATTTCAAGCCCCCCCCCATCAGCCACAATAGACGACGTTAGATATCGAGACAGGCCAGCTTGACGCATTCAAGGGTTCGCATATCTGGAAAAAATTACGTGTCACATTTGGGTGATAGTTGCGACACACTAATTGTGTCGTGGCACACAGATTGAGAACCACCTGTCTGCTCGGACATCCGTTCATGTCAACGAAGTTACCGACCGATATAGTCATAAAATTATATTGTCACATGATACTGTGCGAATGGGATGCCTTGCTCGTCAACCAATATTTCGATTTCTCCGACTAATATTCTCCAACAATTACAGTGGACTCCCGTTATTGCGACACCCATCAGATAGTGCCGTTAAAACGGATTTACTGTTAGAACGGATGAATTAAAAATACGGCAAGCAAATTAAAAAAGTATGGCTCGCAATTCATTTACTTTTTGATTTGCTCTGGAAAAGGTATAATCTCCGATAATATTCTTGCAATAATATAGAAACGACCGTGCCCTTATTAAATAATACTGTTAGAAAAAGTGATGTTAAAGCGATTTCGATTTCCTTTACGTATCCATTTACTTCAAAAAGAAATTGTCATTCCCGTTTAATTAACGCGTACTACTTGGAATTTCTGTCCACAGAATTTCACACTTTTCAATTTCACCGATTAGTGGCTTGGTTTCTCACCGTACACAGTGATTTATTTTTACTCGAATCAAGGGATATCCCTACGATATTAAGTTTTATTTATCTATCTATCTATCTATCTATCTATCTTGGTGACACTCAGTTCTAATATTCCTCTCACTGTATCGTTCCCCATCCATTACCCGTCCACCTACAAACCATTCCTTTGTCCCATAACCACACCACCCATCTCTCCCTCTCTCCTCTCTCTTTCACTGTCTCTCTTTCTCTCTCTCTAACAACATCCCATCGATCCAATATCCCAGCTTCCCATACAAACAGACGATACCTGTAGACTGCCAAGTGCACTGTGCATGGCCGTCTTTCTCCCAGGACCTTCATTGGGTTAAACATGAATAGACATGCTGACGTTATAGTAATCGGAGCTGGCATAAGCGGTAAGTAATTCTTTTTTGGAAATTTCTCTGCCCAAGGATCCTCAATTTACATCTTTTCGCTAAACGTTGTTTCAGTTGAAGTCGTGGTTTTCGGGAACCCAACCACGACGTTAATCGGGGATTTCCTCTATAGCAGTGGTTCTTGATCTATTTTGCTCCATACCCCAACGTGACAACTCAATTGAATTGTCCCCCTTCCAATAATAAAAAAATTCCGGTGTTGAAACGGTATAATAATGTCAAATTCAGAAATTTACCGAAATCTAGTTTCAAATTTTTAAGAAAATATCTGATTGAAACAAATTATTTGTTGAAAAAATACTGATACTCTACAGTCTAATTCCCAATGCCTCCCAGTATATGGAAATTGACCCCCTGTAGAGGAAGTCGCTTATTCTGATCATTGGATAGAGTCTTTTACATAGCTATAACATTAAGCAAAATATACAAAAATTGAAACAATCCACTTACATTGTTATACATTTACATCCATTTTTATAAATGCATTATGTTATTGAATTCATTGTGGTAAACAATTTTATACACTAAAAAATATGAAATGTTTGGGACCGACTGATTTTGATAGTCATAATTGTTCCATAACATCAACCATGATTATAATAAACGGCTTCCTCTTTATATGTTGATCACTGGGTTCATTTTTTCTTCTTTCCTTATTTTTTACAATTTTATTTTGTTTTTTCACCCCGTGGACTCGAAGTTCATTCTGCATTTTTGCTACGCAATTGAGTTTGTCATTTCATTTTCTGATTCATTTCTGCTTTTTAGAAAATAATCGTTTCGTTCAGTCAAGTATGCATTCATTTTTCAACACAACTTATATATATATATATATATATATATATATATATATATATATATATATATATATATATATATATAGATAGATAGATAGATAGATAGATAGATAGATATATATATGAAGCTGTAAGACTGCATTTTTTCATTTATCGAATTGTGAATTTTATCATTTGATTTTTTAAATGGAATTAAATTTATCTTTCCTTTATTATTATGACCTGAGATTGAGTGACAGCAAGCTTTCCCAAGACTTTTCTTTTCTCGGTATTACAGCTGAATTTCAGCTGCGTTGTTGTCAATTGACAAGGAAAGAAATTTTGCTGAATATGGTTATTTGTCATGTAAAATAAATCATTTCTTATCAAAAGGCTACGGACTTATTGCAGATTCAGCGTATATATGTATGTATGTATGTATGCCTATCTATCTATCTATCTATCTATCTATCTATCTATCTATCTATTAGTGTATCTAAAACAACATAGATGGAAATACTTGTGCTAATATTAAAAGAATAAGCACTACTCTGGATTTCAGAAAATAATGCAGCTTCTTATCACCTGTTGTTCAATGAAGTTCTGTGTGCTCGTATTGTAAACTATTTCTCGTGGTTTCGATTCTCACTGCATGCTCAGTAATTACGACCCTGTGTCAAAGTTAGCTACATCCAACAAATATCGAACACTTTTCCCTAGGAAACACATCCGGGCACTTCCTGAGACACGTTGACACAGATGATTTTCGGGTCATCGACAGAGACATAGTAGTGCAAGAGGCTATTTGAGAACAACCCCGGGTCCCCAATGCAGGGAAGGGACTTTATGTATAGTTGTTTACCTGATGCATTTTTACTATTAATATAAAATAACAATGATAAACTTATATGTACATAAATCTGTCAGCCTCGGATGGGATCACCAATTAAATCATTTTTTCATCAAATCTCATTAAATGTTGGAGGGGGCCATCTAGGAGCTAAGCCCCCTGATCCCCTAATCTCCAGCTACGCTGCTGGACATCGATTGAATTCTGTATGGTGGTATATTGAGCCACGGGTCGAAGTAGGAATTAAGGTAGGCGTTGAAAAACCTGTCGAAGATTCACCAAAATATTGACCGATGCTAGGTTTGAAAAAAAAATGGCAACTGTGGAAAAGTAATTTGGATGCAAATACTTCTTAATATTACCTTCGTCATTGAGAATATAAATATATGAAGTGAAGAAGAGTGACAATTTGAAAAAGAAAAGACTTGAGGCCGATTTGCACTTTTCAAATTCTTTATAGGTTATGAGAGCTAACATTTCTTCCAAAATATAAACTTCTCCATAGCTTCCGACAAAGAACAGAGTGAGGAAACGATAGTAAATCTACATCAAACAAAGCCCATGTACTTAACACTTTTCTTTTCCAAATTGTCAGCTTTATTCGCTTCATCTGGTGCGATCTCTATCTCCCCCCCTCTCTCTCTCTCTCTCACACAGACATATATTTATTCATTTTTTTGTTTTCACTTTGATTACATGATCTTTTGATCGTTAAAATAATTGTTTTACTTTTCTCTTTAATTGAATAAAATTTTGATCAAATGAAAATTTATTTCATTCTTAAGAAAAATGTTGAAAGTACACATATACTTTTTCTGTTCATAAATTTTTGATTGTAAAACATCAGTTTTATGCTTTTATTTTGATCAAATAAACTTTTATCGAATCAAAACTACGTATTTAGTTATTTTTTGTACAAAATGTTAAAAGTTCGCCATTTGGGCAATTTCACAGGTTCGACATAACACACACACACACACACACATATATATATATATATATATTTATATATATATATATATATATATATATATATATATATATACATATATATATATATATATATATATATATATATATATATATATATATATATATATATATATACTTGTTATCACCCAAGAAAAATCATAAATATATATATATGATACATTTGAATTTTTATGAGATGGCTATTTTCATGAAAGAAGCTGAACGTATACATGCATATATATATATATATATATATATATATATATATATATATATATATATATATATATAAAAATATATATACATAAATATATATATATATATATATATATATAAAAATATATATACATAAATATATATATATATATATATATATATATATATATATATATATATATATATATATATATAAGCTTTACACTTTTGAACACTTAACACTAAAAAAATTTTTCGACATTATTTTTGTGTCACTTCAGTCACTTATTTTCCAATATCTATCAATTGTAATTTATGTAATTTTCCTCAGCGTATTTTTCAATGTATTACATATACTTCATTATTATGGTACTATATATAAATGTTCTCTTGTTGGGATCATCAGTTGTTTACCATGTAACCGTTGCAGGGATTTTAAGAACAAAACAGTTTATTAATTTGGCACTCAAGCAGACAATCGTTGCTGGCGTATATATATATATATATATATATATATATATATATATATATATATATATATATATATATATATATATATATATATATATATATATATATATATATATATATATATATGTATATATATAGCAAAAATATATATATGTATATATATAGCAAAAATGCAGAATGAACTTCGAGTCCACGGGGTGAAAAAACGAAATAAAATTGTAAAAAATAAGGAAAGAAGAAAAAATGAACCCAGTGATCAACATATAAAGAGGAAGCCGTTTATTATAATCATGGTTGATGTTATGGAACAATTATTGCTATCAAAATCAGTCGGTCCCAAACATTTCATATTTTTTAGTGTATAAAATTGTTTACCACAATGAATTCAATAACATAATGCATTTATAAAAATGGATGTAAATGTATAACATATATATATATATATATATATATATATATATATATATGTGTGTGTGTGTGTGCGTGTGTGTGTGTGTGTGTGTGTGTGTGTGAACAATGGGGAAAGAGACAAACTCAGGAGTAAAAGTATATGAAAACTTTATTTGTTAATTGATATATTCATACATGTGTGTGCGTGTGTTTTGGAGGACATAATGAAACGTGGTTATTTTACGTTTTTTTTTACTCATTTTGATACTTTATAGTTCACTACGAAATATTGTTAATAAATGTCTTATCAATTTTATCTGAAATTCTAATAAAAGGTAATCGAACTCGTTTAAAGGAAAGAGTCTATTATTACAAATGGTCGGGGGGAAATATTTTCTTCAGCATAATTCTTGCGTTACTGAGTATGCATTAACATACACACTCCCATGGGGTTACTCAATCAACAGTGAGACACCATTGAGTGAGCTTGTTTACTGCGATTGTCGCAGGATGATCGAAGAAATCATTTGTCTCGCCTCATGGAGGTTTCGCTAAAAGAATGTTGCATCACCCAGTCCCATACAGTAGAGTAGCGTCTTGCAAAATCTGGCTTTTCCCAAAGAGATTTCTGTGGACGAGCTCAAGGAAAATGCAAGAAGGCGGCTGATGGTGATCACGAAAGAAGTCTTCACAGACCATTTTGCAGACTAAATGAATGGGACGCTGAGATAAATGTGTGAGGTCCTGAAAGGTGTACTTTGAATGTGATTAAGGTACCATTGTCCTAGGTAGGCTATTTTTTCGTTAATATTAAATGACTGGAAATTTTTCGGACAGCCCTCGTCTATGTATCCGTGATTTGATAAAAATACAAGAACAAAATTCTCTTCCAAAATAAACATGTCAACTTTAATATATCAAGGTTTCCAAAATATGAAGACACATTTTAAAAAATATTAATGTTCCTTTGACATTTCGATTAAATCAGTCGTCATATCTAAGATGTTGAGAAAGGTCAGAGTTCCCCCTCCCTCCTAAATGGTCTATTTCATGGGATCATCCCTGGGGATAAAGGTCATATGCGAAGAGTTATTTAGGTTTTATCAAAATATCTTTTTGTCTTTCTCTTTTCTCTATCATGTTGCAAAATTGGGGCGAAAGATTGTAAGCTTCATTTCTTTTTCTTTTTGTTCAACGATTTTTGTCAAGATGCATCGTATCATTTCTGAATATTTCATCATTCTGATTGATTATATATGTATGCATGTATGCATATGTATCTAAACATCGATCTATTATAATCATCATGATGTTATTCGAATCAAAAACTGATCCAGTTTCTGTCCTTTTCTCATTTATTTTGTTACAACCTGAAACTATATCAGGTTGAAACAAAATAAATGGTTGTTTTGAACCACAAAGTTCAAAGCATCACAACTTGGCTCCAACTCAACCTTATTAGAATTAAAGAAGGTACCATTAGAATTTACACAATGTTGCCAACGATCTGACGGTGAATATATTTCGACAGGATGGAAACTGGGATCACAGGAGTCGACTAACTGCTGGAGGCATTTTTGTCCTGGTCCGTATTCGTGTACACCTGTTGACACGTATTTGCATCTAAATGGTTATCGGTAGGGGACAAGTACGTTGAATAGGGAAGGTGGGACAACACCTTGAGGTCTAACTGCTTTAGTTTTTGTCGTATGTCTTATGGATTTTGAGGTCTTACGTTCACTACTGCAGGCCAAATTCTTAACTACTTGTGTCGCATCAGTTACAAATCATGAAATTAGGACTCTGTCGTATTGACCAGTCCCGGTTGTATGGGGCAATGATGAATTACTCCATTGCAACACCACCAAACGATCTTGATGATCTTTTGGGGTGAAGCTTTGTTTTGCGGAAACATTGAGGGGTAGCAAGTTTGTCGATTTAAAGAAAGCCACTCATCATCAACAGTAAGCACACTAGCAACAAAAGGATGATTTTTGAAATGATCAAGCAAATTGCAACAAGTGTCTAATCGTACTAACTATTGATCATCGATCAAATCATGGTGTACACCCTTTTGCATCTCTTTCATTACTGACTTACACCAGATTTCTTCCGACTATTGTATGAATGATGTAAGCTTTGTTCCCAACACTCGGGGGCTTGTTTCTGGGTGAGCCTCCTCAGTTGCCCTCAATTATTTCTGGTGGGATGACGAATTGTGACAACGACAAGGTCGATATGTAGATGTACGTACAGAGAAAAGAGAACGATGTAAAAAACTGATCGCACTAATGCAATGTAAAAACGGCAATCTATTCAAGACCAACACGATAATATTAATCAACACTAAAATCAAACCATGTGCACATAGATATCATTATTTAGACTTATTTGCATGTTTGAATGTGATTAAAGAATTTAATTTTGGGATTTAATTCGATGTTGCTTTTGCTTTTAGGTTTGTCTGCAGCTAAACTTTTACAGGAGAATGGATTGGAGGTTTTGGTCTTGGAGGCCAGGGATCGAGTCGGAGGCCGAACATTCACTGTTCAGGTAAGAGAAAGAGAGAATGAAAACTTCTTTTTTCCTTTATACTCTGCCCTTTGCTTCCGATGAATGGGAACGGTTAAGAAAATAGCGCCTTTACTGTCAGGTTGGGCGTTTCTTCCGTCTAATATCCCATTCACTGGGAAAATGTTATTACATTTTATTCCTATTTTTCTTCTTTGAATCAAATATTCAAACGGCGGCTTTCGTGTTGAAATGTAATAAAATCTGAAGAAAATGTTAAATTCACTTTTCGTTGTTTTAAATCGGCATTTTTGGAAAAAAGGGAATTTAGATGACAAATTCAAATAATTGAAACACTAAAAATTTCTATGAACTTGTAGGATCCCAAATTCAGATACGTGGATCTGGGTGGAGCCTATATCGGGCCGACACAAAATAGGATTTTACGAATTGCCAGAGAACTTGGCGTACAGACATTCCTTACAAATGAAGTGGAGGACGCAATTTTCCATAAACATGTAAGTATGGAATCTATTTTATTCTCTTTCTCTCTCTCTCTCTCTCTCTTTCTCGCTCTCTCTCTCTCTCTCTATATATATATATATACATATATATATATATATATATATATATAGAGAGAGAGAGAGAGAGAGAGCGAGAAAGAGAAATTTATCTGGTCAAAGCACAGGGGGCTAAATCTGCAATGTAGAGGGTTTAACAGACCTGGGCGATGTCTAGCAAAAAAGAAACCCTGCACGAGGCTTGAAGTATAATTCGTTGTGAATTCGATGCTCACACAGTATACAAGCTCACTCAATGGTGCCTCACTGAGTAAAATCACGGGAAAATGTCTATTCCCACAAGTACACTGAGGTTCATTCTGATTGGATAGCACATTATATCAACCAGTTCTCGAGATTCAAAATAGTTGGGTACTTTCCGAACATACACACACATATACATGTATAGAGAGATAGATAGACAATTGATATTCACAATATATATGAAATATAAATTGCGTTATATAATATAGAAACTTATTTGAAATCATATCCCGTCATTACACAGTAAATATATTACTCAATTTAGACAACATAAATCGAATAAGATTTACTTCTATTGAAATCAAAACGTAACAATAACTATTTATACCTATCATTCATGTTTGAAGATATTCTGATTTCTCTCCCATTCCGTATTTCTACAGGGAAAGTCCCGGAGATTCCGAGGCACCTTTCCACCCTTAAACATGTTGGATTATCTGGATACCAATCATTTTTTCAGGAAGATTGAGAAAATGTCGGAAGAGGTATGTAATGCATACATTTTTTATTTTGTATTTTTTCTTACTTAGATTACAAATATCGAATACTGATCACATTGGACTAGTGGTAGAGTGCTCGTGTCGTATATATTTTACATCAAAAACTTTCATAAATCTATTGATTATGTATGCCGAATTCGGTTGTGCGAATCAGGATTTAGATGGAAATCAGATCAGTATTATCGGAGTGAGATCGAACGCAGAACCTACATTTTTGCGAAAGGGGGAACCATGTCTGGATTTTGTTCCCATTTACAGTTTATTTGGGGCATACTTGAACTGGTTCAGGTACTGGGTTAAGTCAAAACTTATAAAGTCTCAATAAAAAATTCTCCCAAAATATAAGAGACATCATTGCTTGAATTCGAGTCACTTTTGAAATGCAATAAAATATTGTGCAAGAATTTTTCACGGATAAAACTTGACGTATTATATCGATGTTAAGCTTTACAGCATTTTTTTTTGAAAGTATCATTGTTTAAACATCAAAATATTTTCTCTACTTTCTATGACCTTACACAACCTTTCAGCTAAATTGTGTATTCTGTTATAAAAGAAGGATTCTTGGTTTAATTCGATGGATTCTTCGATGAATTTTTCGATAACTTCAACTTCAACCTCTGATCAGACAATGAGTGTTACTTAGTGCGTAAGTGGAAAGTCTTAAGTTTCAAGAATGTACCACGCGTGGAATTACTTCCTATCCCAGCTCCACAATTACTTAGGTTACTGCGTTTTCTTTTTGCTTGAATTTTGGAGACGACGTTTCGTTACTAAAATGCTTTGATTTTTTCGCACTAGTTTTCACATCTTTGTTGATTTTGTAGCCCCCGGCCCACTTTCTGTCTGAACCTCTGAGACGAGATGCTGTTGCTATTATACATTCATTCTATCAGATCAGCTTCCCCATCTTTGTTTTCTTTACAACTTTTTGTTTTGGGGTCTTGATCATTAACGCTGCCCATGATATCCTCATTGAAATATCAGTGGATATCAAAGCTAAATTGTTATTTTTTGTAATATAAATACTGTTGTCAAGTTCACCCAACTCTGCATACCATGGAAACCTTTTTTTTACTTGCATTTCTAATTTCCTATATTGATGAGGCTGGTTTGAGACGTGTACAGAGGGGTAACTGGGTAGGGGGATATTTGAGAACGGGGGGGGGGGCTAAAAGCTTTATAATTAGTAGTTCATCTACTGCATTTCTACTGACATTATGCAATAACATGGATATATTTGTACATACATGAATAGCATATTAATAACTCTTCTTGGGTGTTTTTCAATTAAGTGATAGTGCATGTCTATTTATTGCAAATTTTCCTTTTTCATCAAATCACACTGTCTGTTGAAGTAGGCCCCCCAAGAAGCCAAGCCCCCGGGGCTCCAAAATCATTAATTCTGTTATAGGACGTGTATATGCGTCCTAATGAAACACGAATAAACTGCGTGATTGACAACCTTCATCGTTTGATGGTTTATTTTCCCCATTACAACAGAATATTAGAGACAAGTTTCGCCTTTAAATCATTTCCCAGCTCTAAATGTCGCCTGATTTCAACAAATGATCACGTCTATCATTCCATTAACAGTGACGTAGGATTTGTAAGCTTGGCACTCATATTGATTAAACAAGCCTTATTTTAGCCCTCAGTGAGTCTTTGACGTGTCCGAGACTTGCCTGAAAATTCCTATGTCGAACGAAATCAGGCATGATTTTGGCAGACCAATTACTTCTTGCTTCCGTTCCTTGTGATTCGAAGGCTTTATTCCTTCAAGCTGATAATGTCAAGCCAGTGAAGATGTCGAGTGAATACCTGTTCTCCTTTGTGTGTTTTTCTATCTTGACCGAAGTGATTAGTAATAAATAAACGTATTTGACAGCCTATAATAACCCTCCCCCACTTTTTTTTCGAAATGTTCCGAAAAGTAAACGTTGCCAAACCCAACATTGACCAGAACTTCAAGAGGAGTTCAAAAAGCGGCGGTGAATGAGAGGAATTCAAGCAACTACTTTTTTTTTCTTCATATTCTTTGTTTAAATAAGAGGATAGTACAGTATAATCCATTTTTAACAAGCCTTCCTTTCGTCTTATTTCCGTTGCTTCTGATCACAATTCCAAGATCATGATTCCACTACCGTAAATTGGGGGGCAGGGGGTGGTTGCAACAAGGGATGGTTGCAACAAGTCTTATCCATCCTATTTGAAACTTGCTGGAGTGATGACACTCATATTGCATATGCACTGTTAGACCCCCCTCGGGAGGACAGAAGTCACAACTGCTGCTGCATTTATAGAAAAATAAAACAAAAAAACAAAACATGTTTAGGAGGTACGGACATATTATCTTCCACGAGCTGTTTTTTCCGTTTGGTATGAATCAACCACAATTTCCTTAGTTTGAATCATTATTTTGTTTACTTATAAGTGACATTGTTAGAATGTATAGGAGTTATGGTGTCGAGCTAGTGCATGTTATTCTGTCATGGTTAAGAGGTATGGGAACGGTTGCAACAAGTTTTCACAGGTTTATTTCCTGTGTCATTTTGGATGTCTGCGTTTTTGAAAGAAGTTCGGAAGAGCCTTTCTGGAAACCAAAGGTTGCAGTTAACATTCTCTATGTGTGACAAAGATCCTTTTTTAAAACAGTTGCAGTTCTGCATAATAAATACATGTTTAATAAAAGTTTGTTACATTGCAAATTGTTTAATTCTTCCTGTCTAACACTGAAATATGGAGAGATTGAATAGCGTTTGTAATCTGAAACATTGACTCAAGGTAGGCCTTTGTTCTGAGCATAAACAAACAAAACTTGATAACTGTTATTTGATAAATAAATAAATAGTGGCATGATATTTGGTTTATAAACACATAATACTCTAATATTATCATAAAACATGAGGGCTGGGGTCGTTTGCAAAACCTGACTTTTTCCATTCAAATAAATATAAGATATGTCTAATGTAATGATCCTTAGATGGTATGGATAATTAGCAGACATAATTAGCAGATGTAAGTTCAATATATCATCCAAATGGTCTCTGAGAAATGTAAAAAGTGTTGCAACCGTCCCCAGTCTGCCTTTAGTTGTGAGGATCTGGAATGGAGAATAAGCCTCCGACCTGCGCTTAACAATCGTAGTTGTGATAAAAAAAGAGATAAAGTAAGGGCTGGTCAATAATAATAACTATGACAATGCTTCGTCTAAGAAATGTGTACAATATCATATCTGATATCTCAAGTTTAGTTAAACAAATAACATGGAGTGGAGTAGCAATGGAAGAAATCGGGAATATTGCTATTACGGCGTATTTCAGCGCGACCTATGGTAAAGTTTTCTTTGTCGTTAACGGCGCTGTGATGGAAAGACTGACTTCAAAGGATGAACGTTGCGGCTACAGATATCTCTGAAGGCTCATTTTTTTTCAATTTCCGAGCTACGCAGCTTACTTGACGATCTAAGAGTTGCAATAAAAGCAGCAGAAAAAAAAATTAAAAAATTAATCAAATATTATCAATAATAATGGCAATTGTTAATCTAATGAATTCGAATTCAATACTATTACATCTACTATTATTAGAAATAAATAAGCAACAAAAACATGATGATAGAAAAACTAGTCGCTGTTGTTGTTTTTGATGATGATCAGAGCATTGACCACGCAGGACCGGCATAAATGCCTGTGATTCCTTGAATGTGACACAATAAGACGGGAAGAAATGAAAGAGAAAATAAGAAGATGATACCATACGAGGATAAGGAAAATATTAGAAACCAAAAAAGCAGGAATCTGATTAAATGAATGAACACATGGGCAGTTTCAGTAGCCAGATACACAGGACTATTCCTTGAATGGACAAAAGAAGAACTCCAATCAATGGGCCGGTGAACAAGAAAGCTTATGACAATGCACAAGGCCTTACATCCTAGAGATGACACAGATAGGTTGTACGTAAAGTGGAAAGATGGCGATGACTCATCAGCATAGAAGACCGTGTCCAAAAGGCCAAAACAGGATTAGGAAGCAAATAGTGAAGACATTCTAAAGAAAAGTGCAACGAACAACAGAAACAACAAAAAAAGCAATCGAAAGAGCAGCACAACAAACAAGGAAAGAAAAATGGGAACGGAAAAAACTATACGGAGAATTCAAAAGACACATACGGAATGTCGCAGACGAGAGATCATGGACACCGCTACGCAAAGGAAACTTGAAGAGAGAAACAGAATCGATCATCATGGCAGTCAAATACAAATGCACAAAATATGAAACTATCTCAAAGCCGAAACCGACAGAATCCAAACAAGCAGCAAATGCCACATATCTGCAGAAAGGGACGAGACCTCAAACCACATAACCAGTGAATATAGTCAACTAGCCCAGAGTATAAAATTTAAGTATAAGGTATAAAAACAGACACGGCGGGGTAGCAACAGTGATATACTGGGAACTGGGCAAACGAATGGGATTCAACCATGCTGACAAGTAGAATCAGCACAAACTGGAGATAGCATTGGAAAATGGAAGCTATAAATTACTCTGGGACTTCGACATCTACACTGACCACCCCATCCAAGACCAAACCTGGTGATCGTGGACAAGAAAAGGAGAACCTGCCAAATAGTAGACGTGGCCGTGCCTGCAGATCACTGGGTGAAAAAATAGGAAAATACCAGGACCTGGCAAGCGAAATGAAGATGGTGTGGGACAGAGAAGTCAGCATGGTATTATAATAGTGGGTGCACTTGCAACCGTGCCAAAGATACCGAAAACGAGATTGGAATAACTGGGGATAAGAGGAAGGTCTGAGACTATACAAACCATGGCACTACAGGGGACTGAGGAGAGTATTGGAAATATGAGACCTACGACCACAGCTGGTAGCAATGACCTAACTATCAAGAAAAAAAGCATGATGAAAATGGTACAGCGCTGATGTGATAGGTGAAGACGATATAAGAGGAGGGCTGGGACCTGGGGAGACTTACTGTCACGACCTTCAGCGATAACCACCAGGCAACTGGTGTGAATCCGTAATCTGAAGCACTGCTGTGGACTGTGAGAGTGTGAAGAGGAGGATTGGAGACGTGAAGAGACTTTTTGTCACTCAGGCTCTAGCGGTGACCAACGCATTTATTACCACAGCAATACTCTACCTCATTAAATCATGAAGTGTCACAAGGCGATTATATACAGAAGGAATAAACGTGAATGATAATTGTTGGGGAACCAAGAAAGATAGTTAATGTATGAAACACGGACACATCCAAATAGTTCAGAAGTTTGAGTAGATCTGTTTGAAGAAAACCGACCATGAATTCTTTTAGTCCGGGTTAGCAGGAAATTATGAAATAGTCCGATGATATTTTATGATGAACTATTGCCGGAACCATAGTGACTGAGAAATGACCTAGTGTCGCAATTATCCAGATTGTAGAATCTATTTGCTTTTTTTTTTTCGATAACCATGTTAGCAGGTTAAGGTTCATTCTGTTTAATATTTTTATTTATTATTTCGATCTTGCCCTAGTCCCCACTCTCCTCCTTTTGTGCAAATTACTGTCCCGATCTGTGAACCACGTTTTTCTTAGATGCCTGGTCACTGAGTCTCGCTACGTTGAAAACCACTTCAAAGAAAAACTTGAGAGAATCATGATAAACAAACGTTGTAAAATAATCCAATACTTCCAATAGCGAAAGCAGAACATTTTAGCCATGATCTGAAATAAGTTGATAAATATTTAATTCTGGAGATAAGGCGTAAAAGTGCTTGGATTAACAGTGTTCCACAGGTTTGTAGGGCCAAGGAGTGCAGATTAGGTTTCCCCAGGTCAACTGAGTTCTATATGTCCAACTGTAATATACAGTAAGTGCAAAAAGTACTTGATACTTTCCCGAAATATCATTTTAACATTTTTATGCATCATCAAAATTGACAGAATTTGGACCAAAGATTTCTGACTTTTTGTGCATATCTTTCCAATGTTCAATCTTATTTCAATGTATTTTATTTTCACATTTTTTAATCTTTGTCTCCAATTCAGTCTATTTTGAAGCTGTATTAAGATATTGAATTAACTTTTTGAGAATCATCGGATACTACTTACACTCGGTGTATTAGGTTGATGAAAAGGTTTTCATAATTACTGATAAAATCTTGTATTGAGTCAAACAAGTGATACTCTGAAGGTGACATGTCTGGAGAATACGCAGCAGGTAGAAGAACTTCCCACACCAGAATAATCACCGCTTGCTCCGTTGCATTTGCAACAGGAGGACAAACACTTGCAGCAAAATCACTGGTCAATTCCGAATGTTAATTTTCAAATCAAGAAAGCCAGTTTCATTCAGAAGATTAACGCAATACAATCTTCCTAACACCGTTCCCTAATCTAACCTTGATCCCTTAATAAGTTGAGTTTATCAAACAATAAATACAGTCGAATTTTTTACCTTACCCTTTAGCGTTACTACTCTCCATGCGATAACTCAGTTTCACAGGTCAAGATTTATCGGTCGTCAAGTTGCAATATTTGCCGTCTGTTTCCAATCGGATCACCACAGCCCAGTGGTAGAGTGTTTTCCTCCGAATCATACCGAAGACTCTAAACATGGTACTCAATGTTTCCCTGTTAACAACTCATAAGAAGTAGTATTGGGGAAGCCTGGAGAGGATATGGAGATATATGTGTCGCGTGGGCGATGATCAGAAACCTGATAACTCCTTTCTCCCTGTATCTTACCACTCTCAGACAAAGATGAGTTTTTCCTCACGGATAAAATCACATCCAATGATCCCAGGAGCCTACCACTCCCTTATCCTTTCGACTTTTTTTAATTGACTTTTCTGTTTGTTTGTAAAAGCTTCCTTTAAAGCGAGACATGTCACAGAAATAATAGTTAAAATAAGATAAAATGTAGTTTCCACGCTGTCTCTTTCTCCATTATCGAACAGTTGGAAAATCACACACACACACACACACACACACACATATATATATATATATAAATCCTATGTAACCGTATATATATATATATGTGTGTGTGTATGTGTGTGTGTGTACATATATATATATATATATATATATATATATATATATATATATGTCAGTAACTAAATGGGTGACTGTCAGGGAATATCGTGTGCCCTGGGCTGCTAGCGATCATCGAGAGAGTCTGCCGTGGTGATCTTAGTAGATTCTCCTAAGCGACACACCGATACTTACCCTAATACTTACCATGATGTAACCCCCCTTCTACCCCTCTGAACTGGCTGCGAGCAACAATAAATAAATAGATCTTGACAATATGTCACGTCACTTGCATGCTGAGATGGATGACGTAGCAAAGCCTTGGGCACACCAGTCAATCGACCAAAGTGGTTGGTCTTTCAAAACACTTCACTTCAGGATATTAACAAGACGAACGAGTCAAGTAGAATGTTAATCAACTTAATCTGGTTGTCGAAAAGAGTCAAGGAAAATCATGGAACTGAGCAACCGACAACTGTTTCTAGCAAATCCTTGTTTCTTTTAAATCTTTGCTAGCAAATTTTATCTATTTTCTGGTTAAGGTTGAGGTTAGCGACACCGAAAAGTAACTGTTAGTAAAAAGTAGTAGGAGCGCAGCAATAAGTGTTGGAGGTTCAAAGAGGGATATTCCTAATGGAACTAAGGCAACATTGCCCTAGGTATGCTATTTTCTGTTAGTATTAAACGGCTGGATACTTTCGGGACAGTTAATGCACTGAAATAAGTGGTGTTTCAAAATAAAATCAATTTTTTTGCAAATCAATGCAAAGTCAATATTTTTAATTGATCACTTGCCCAAAACCTTCACAAAATCCAACTTGACTTTAGGCAAGCAAAGTAGGTTTCTAAATATTTGTAGTTTGCATTCAAATTCCTGCAAACCTTTGCCAATCACACGTGTGAAATTCTGTCTGGAATGCTGCTGTCATCGAGGCAAGTTCAAGAGGACATGATGGCTCCAAGATTCTCAACGGAATTGACTTCAAGTAGATGTCCTGGCCACATGCCAATTCCATCAATACGTAGCTCGGAATATGGTAGGCGCTATTCGATTCTCAGCGAATGGGTCAGTTATCAACAGGGCCTATGAATTGGGTTGCAAACAATGCAGCACGCCTAGGCTCGATGACCAGGGAGGCGAGAGTCTTTTTTTTTCAGGAATGAGCATTGTAATTTGTAAGTCGATACGAAACGTCTAATCATTAAATAGGTTGACCAGTGACTGATTGTAGTATGGCATGTTGAAAGAGTTATTACAGATCAAAACACGCAGCTTTCTGGTATTTTCTCAGTATCGATTAGTCTGACACAAGGCCACAGTTGTAGAACACCCGGTGACGATTAAATCATTACAGTAGTCATGGACTACAAGACGAGCTTACTCATTCATTGCTCCATGGTAAACTTTCCCGGCATTAATTTACTAATCTTAGCAAGTGAGAATCAAATCTGAAATAAAAGTACTGGTCTGTGAGACCAAGTTGTGTTTAACCGTCGTTGAAAGTGACCATGAGCGAGTTTAAGGAGAGCACGATTAAGAAGCTGATTGGGATATCGGAAGAGGATTTTGAAGAACGTTTTTGAAAATGGAAGGGACGTGAATTAGGTCCCAAAGGACAAAATATTACCCTGAGTAGGCTAACTTCTTCCGTTAATTTGAAATAGCTAGTTAATAAAAAATACATGAAATTGTAATGGACAAAACATATTAAAATGATAATCATTTTTAATCAACCAAACTCTAACATAAGATGTTCGGATACCAAAGTGAAATTTGAACCGGTGACTGCCTTGAATTTTATTTAAAATGCACAAGCATCTCTAGTAACGATAACCTTCACTGACTGACTGTCATACCGAAAGAAATATCCGGCACCTTTTATACATGTCTGAAAGTACATCCATGGTTTGATTTCGACGCTTGTTTTTGATAAAAAAAGCTTTACGAAAATATCATGAACTTGGAACATTAAACTGGTTTGTAAACTTTGGAATATTTTTTCCAGATTCCGATGGACGCTCCCTGGAAAGCTGCCCATGCAGATGAATGGGACCGCATGACGATGAAAGATTTTATAAATAAAATCGCATGGACCAAGTAAAAATACTCTTTATTTCATATTTTCCTTTTGTCAAGTACTTTAGATATCATAAATTTGTATAAACTCCATTGTGTATTTTTGTGATTTAAGAATAGAAGGGAAATCTTTTCATTATTTACGCCTATAAGATGAAGTATTTCCAACTCTTTAAGAGGACAGTAAATAGTGGTCAAAAATCAATATAATGGCTGACATTACTCCATCTACTAAATAAGATAATAGCTTCACTGATATTACTATTATAGAAACAAAAAAAAAATACGGCGCCGAGAGAGATAGGAAATGGAGAGCAAGGATTTGATTTGATCTTTTGCCTCCGGCGAAGTCTCGTACCTCAGTCAGTAAGAGCATCTGACCGTTTACTGGGCTTTCCTGGGTTGGGGGGTAGGAATGTGAGCAATTCTTCATTCATGGTCCACGCTGTTCACTCACTGGATCGACTGCTTGTGTTTAGATGTGATGAAAAGCGAACAATTTAGTTAAAACAAAATAGTAGTAAAAATTGATGATGATAATAATGATAATAATAATGATAATAATGATGATGATAATAATAGAAGACTAAGTGATTCATTCATTTTTTTAAAGAAAATTGAAAAACCCCTAAAAATATCATTTATCGTTTTAATTGTTGAATTATGGTATTCACAAAGTGGAGGAAAGATTGTGTTGGGACAACTTGCCTCCTTTGAAATTGAGCATTCAAAATCTCACTTTTACTTGGGCTCGCACCCTGATTACTGGCACCAGTGAAAAATACACATCTCAGCCACGAAACAGAAGTAGATGCTTATCAAGCTCAGCTCATTTCTGCGAACTTATTAATACAAGTATTCTTTCGTTTATCCGTACCTCGGTTCCAGAATCGTAACAGATCATCCATTTTGCCGTCAAACAGATGTCATAAAATCATAATTTAGAAATACAGTTCTGACCAACAAATCATGAACCTCTCATATCTTTTACAGCTCTTGAATTGTTAGAAACTTCAACGAACATTGAATATGAATTAAATGGTAAAATGAAATGCATTAATACAAATGATGCAATTGATATAATTGATAAAGGTACAGGTATATCAAATATCATATACAATTGACGAGCCAAAGGCTAAGCACCTCTTGCTGAAACAGGCGATCAAGCTTCCTTAACACGTCTACTTCTTCTTGCATCAACATTGACTTATGCTTTACATCACCACCCATACTTGGAGTTAACTTGGAAGCCATTACTAGGGGTAAATGCGCGCTACTTTGGCTAATAATTCTACCAAATAGATAGAGCTGTAATTACCACCTCATCATTAACAATCAAGACATGACCTCACTTACAACGCTATTCTTAGCCTCAGTGAAATAATGTGAGAGCCACAAGGAATTCAAGATCTAGCTCGAAATTTTGTCCAGATTAAGAGAGATATGATACCATCATTTACCGGAAAATCGATGGCATGCTTGTAATTTCAGTTGACCATGCATAAGTGAAGTAGCGATCATTTTATAAAGATTATATAAGTATTTAATATATTTTAAATAAATTACCAAACTAGTATTTTCAAAATATTGATGTTAATAGGCTGATAAGTGTAAGGAAGTTAAAAAAAATGAATAAACTAAATTACCAAAAATTTTTCAATAGAGTGAAATAAATTAGATATTGACATTCAAAGAAAAGCAACAAACGGCACTTCTATTCGAAAAATTAATGATTCTATTGATTAGAATGAATATTTGATATTTTTTCAGAAATTAACGATGTAGTGACATCTCCATCACTTTTATGTCTTTCTTCAGAGAAACAAAAGAATTTATACGAAGTTTTGTCCAAGTAAACGTCACATCCGAACCCTACGAAATGTCTTTGTTATGGTTTCTATGGTACGTGAAAGGGGGTGGAGGCCCTAACCGTATTTATTCGACCACCAACGGAGGACAGGTAAAGTACCCGTTCAATCAACTCTAAGAGAAAAACGTGTGTATGTCCAGCCCTTATAGAGAGCAAAGTTACGCAATGAACATTTGAAAATCTCTTAATAATCAAAATGGAATTATGAAGAGATTCGTTTTGTTCATTTTTGACATGCATTTATTATTATGAAATATGTGCAAAAACTACAATGGCTCACTTTTGTCCCAGTATATAAACCAAAACTATCAACACAGGTTCCTTACGTTTTAAGTGGATCTAGCTGGCTGGCCATCTATGTGTCACACGCAAAGGCAGCACTGATGGAGCTAGTAACCTGAAAATTTTAACATTTACTCTCCATCTAGTCTAGTAAAAATGATCTATCGATAAAAGTTATTCTTAACATTGTTCTTTCTTCATTGACCTCTGACTTTGTTTTAGAGAGCATTTGTAAGTTTCCACATTTTGCATCCTTACGTCCTAGCTGGTATTATGCATTTATTGTATGCTCTAAGTTTTAAGCATATTGGCAATTTGATTTTCAGTATGTTTCTATTTATACCGAATGCTATCCAGCCAATCGTTATGTGCCATCTTATTTCATTTCCAAGGCCTTTTAGCTTTATCGCCTGACCTACGTAAATGTATTCCTTAACTACCAAAGCTTCTTCGTCTATTCTTATAGTCTTTTTCGGTATTTTATCATTGAACATCACTTCAGTCTTTGTTTTGTTCATATCTAATCCTGTATATATACATTATCACAGAGAAAATTTTTATTTACATGTTTTATAAATCAAACCTGTAATATCATAGGTTACAGAAACAGCTAGTATTTATATATTTTATGATTCTGTATCTTTTATAGGAACGAAAATTTAATGGAGGCTCCCAGCAGATCAGTGAAAAATTAGCAGAAAGGTTGAAAGGTATCCATTTCTACTTTCATTTAATTCTCAACTTTAGCTAACTCTGGCACAAGGCCAAAGTAATAGAGCACTCAGGGAAGATTAAAGTCACTATTATAGCAAACTGATCTACAAAATAACCATCGCACTACGGTAGAACTCTTTTCCTTATACTCCCGTGAAAAAAGACCATGTAGTCAAATAATTGTGTGGGTCATAAAACTCATTCTTTTTATGATTTATGCTGTTACCATAATGTTTTAGCCGGTACATTCCACAATCTTCTTCAAGTATATAATCCGAGTGAAAAAACCTGCTTACTTGGCAAACTTTACCACTTTACTTTCGATAAAATATGACACGTGGGCTTTTGAATCATCATTATCATACATTGATTTATTCGGACTAAAAATCTGGCCATCGTGAGTTCAATTCCTGGATCAGGTAGTGCAAAGGTCAAATATTCAGTGGAAGAGAAAAAAACTGTCATCGCAAGGGTGGATTAACTAGGGATGAACAACATTTCAATCGACCTCCTCCGTGGATTGAATTAAGGATTTGAATCGAACTTTCTAGAAGGCTACCAATACTGACAGATACCAGAAGAAGGCTGTGGGGTACAACACTGAAACGTTGTGGCATAAACAATCAAGATAAGGGTACTACTTCGAATGAATCATTCATTCAGTAATAAATCTCGATTGTTCTCATTGTTATACACGCAAACTCATATTTCAAAACTTCATTTTTGCATCTAATTTCGATTTTTATCCTCGTGTTTATTTCTTATATTATCAATAATTACAATAATTCATTTGTCTATTTTTTGATTTGACAAGCAATTTTTCTCAACTTTTGTAAGTGACCTCTATCCTTAATTGATAGTATGATTTAATCATCTTTAAAAATATTTTTGTAGGCCATGTACTTTTGGAATGTCCCGTTAATCAAATTGACCGTAACAGCGAAGGCACCACAGTCAAGGATAACAACGGGAATATTTACACCGTAAGTTGAACCACCTTTATAATGCCAATGGTTTATGAGGTTACAGTGATACTCCATAAAATTATGAGGTGACCATATACTCAATAAAATTATTGTTCGGTGTCAGAAACAACTCCGCTTGGTAAGATTTCTGCACGACAATTTATAGGATAAAAATGAGTCATGAATCTGTAATAAAACATTCGTTTGTTCCATATGAAATGCCAATTGTTTGAATAGTAAAGAATAAACAAAAAAGCAGTAAATGTTTAATCAAAATATGACCCATTTGACGCAATAACCCTTCTCCCACGATCCTCTATTGATAGTACACCATATGTTGAGTATTTTTAAGTTTGCAGTCACAAATTCAGTGATATCACGAATTATAACTTCCCTGATATTGATCTTTTAATCACAGGTATGAAGTTCAAAATACTTGAAAAATTCTGTAAGAAAAGCATTCGGTGGATATAGAGAATGCTGTGAGACTTCAATAAGTAATTCTTTATGAAAGATGAGGGATCGAACTCTATCATGGAAAATTTAATTAAGGACATGTACGACCCATTTTCCTAACTTTTAAACCTTTCCTGTTGCCTTGAAGGGATGTTATTTGTAGTTCAAAAGTCTTCAGAAAGTGCTTGAAGTGTTCTTCGTGGGTCACTGGCAACCGTTGCCGATAATTTTTCATCAATTAGATCAGATTTAGGAAACTGTCCAGGTGTATTATTGGTACCCATATTTCCTGATCATATCCTATGGAACCGATGCTGAACAGTTTGCACTGCAATTGTGTTCACTTCAAATGACTTGTTGACCTTATCAGCAGTTTGAGCAGAATTATGTCCAAATTTAAAATTCTATTTGAAAGACATCATTGTTATTAAGAAGTTGAAAACTTCCAGTGATTATAAATTATAACTCCATTTACATTGAATCTGACCAAAAATGTAATTACATTAGTAAATCTTTCACTTTGTCTCTATGATGTAATAACAATATTTAATGCGTAACAACCAAATGAAATACTGCTGAATTGTTGTAACTTCCTAGCAGGTTCCTCGGAAGAACAAAATACCAATGCTTCCTAAATAACTGCTGTTTTCTTTTACCCCGGTTTGAACGCCGGACTCTGAAATCGGTTGGAAATTAAAAAAAAACAAAAAACGATATCAATCACTAAGTAGGCAAAATATTTACTTACTTGTTTAGCTTATTACAGTGAAAAAGGCTAATGGAGAGGAATGGTGAAAGGAAGATTGTGTTACGCAATCTTCTAATCAGATGGTTACAGCTTCCTGAGAAAATTAGTTTTTGAAATTCTGACAAACACATGGATTCGAACACCAACCTCTCTCAACAATTGGAAATATGTAATTAGTAGTGTACCCCTGGCGTAAAATTTACGACTGTTTTATCAAATAACAAGGATTGATCATAAATATTTTAACTTTTCAACAAACAAAATATTCTTTTTTAAGAAATACTGTCCGTCCCCTTTCCACCTTTTATATTCACTGTTTTTTTGGGGGGGTTGTCCTGCTGGTGAAGGGGGTTGTAGTGCAGCAGTGACTGGCTAGAGAGGAGGCATAAGTGGAAGTAGAACGAGGGGAAATTTAAGGATGCCAAAATGTCAGCTAAGCAACAAAGCAACCAAAACTCACTGTGTATCATTAAAGTTAGATTGCAGTCATGAGGTTAACCACTTCGTAAATATATGTTCTTTTATTTTCAAGAAATGGGTTGATTTATTTCGTATTGTGTATCTTGGATTTGATTTCAACGTTTTGTTATTTTTCTCACCTTTGCAGGCCAAATATGTGATCCTTGCCATCCCCGTGTGTCTCCAGAATAAGATCATATACAAGCCTGATTTACCGCCAACAAGAAACCAACTTTTGCAACGCATTCCAATGGGCAGTGTCATCAAGACATTCCTTTACTACAAAAAGGCTTTCTGGAGGGAAAATGGTAAGGCATTGACTTTTAACGAAAAAAATAACATACTTTAGAACACTTCTAAAATCTATTTGATTACACTGGAGTACGTATGTACGTTAGTAAGACCCACATCCGACTTGCCAGAACCTTTGTGCGGATTACAGAACCTGGTATTCCCCAATGGTTACCCATCTAGGTACTGACCAAGCTTAATGTTGCTCAACTTCGGTGATTTTACGTGAAACAATGTATCCAACGCGATTCGGCCTCGAGGAGTGCTCTTCAATACTTGTGCTCGTTCTAGTAATTGAGTATCATTTTTTTAGAAGTCTTTGGTATGACTCGGTGGAGGATTGAAACGCGACCATCCGAATCAGAGGCGAGCACTCTCCCATTGTGATCTGTTCAGTCGAAATCATGGAACTAAATTTTTGCTATTACACTTATATCCAGCAACCTAGAGGCCTGGATATTACCAGATCAGAGAATGCGCTGGGGAACAGAATTAATTGTCAATATCAAATGAAGTATTTTTTCCTACATTTGAGTAGTTAATCAATTTTTAACGATTGTTCTGATTGTATAGAAAATAGAACGATACATATTCAATATAATTTACATAATATAAATTATATCATAATTAATGAAAAGTATTTTTGTTTTAATGCTTGATAATTGATTGTATCAGATATCATTAATAAGATTCAGACAGACTTGATAAATACATCTCTAATTATGCAAAATACATATCGAATGTTCTCGAATTTAGATTCCCTCAATACGATTGTAAATTGCAGGGTCGATTTTTACACATTTGGATCAACAATTCGATTATAAAACCGCTAAATTTCAGTTAAAACGACGTTTTGAAACTGAATTGAAGAACTCTTGTGGCAGATCCCAAAACCAATGGTGGTAGATTTAAAACAGAACGATCATGGGCGTTGCCGTACCACAGAGGGCCGGATAAGAGAGGTTATAATGCATCTATAAATTTCGATTTATTCAGTTTTTTGTTGGAAGTTAGCCTTTAGCATACACAAAATCCTTTTGACAAATGAGTCAATTTTATATTTACAAGGCTTGGTCAGTTTGGCAGAGAGCCACATTAATGGAGTACCTTATGTAGATCGAACTCGTTACCGGTAAAGATTTGTAATTCAACGCAAACGAAGAAAGAGCTATCCTTTGCTCACTTGGTGCGTCAACTATTCGATACACGGGAGGCATTTTCAAGTTAGTTCCGGCAGAAGTCATAAATGGATTTGAACTATGTATTTATCGAATCCTACCCTATTTTAAAATCATCACCATCATAAACTATTGGATCTCGCTTAATTTTAATGATATTTTTAAAAAAATCAATGTGCTGAAACATGCCCCGGAACATATTAGTAATCAGAGAAAATTTAGTGGCCATGGCTTGAGCCGTCCTTGACGATGACAAACGGACAGAGGTTAGATGAATTGTAGTGAGATGATTGATAGTCTCATTTTATCTGAATCGTCGAAATTTACTATTTTCAATCACAGAAACAGAAACTCTCCCCACTTTCTTGTTTCTTTTCTCTTCAGATCTTTACTTCTTTTCATTTTTCTCATCTTTTTTTTTCTCTCACATTCTGCATCAATCTTTCCCGCATTTTATTTTAAATCTTCTTCCAGCTTGTTGGGCATTATGCTTACTATGAAAACATTGTCTGTTTCAAAGAGCTTTCCCTTCAACGCACACTACGTTCAATCTGTCTATCTTCATTCACCCTTTCCATCATGAGGTTCAGAAAACCTGACAGACATCAAGTAATGGTCCAGTGTAGCATTATGTTTATATTGTTAATCGAACCTCTTGCTAAAAACTTGAAAAGTTTTAAAACACACTGGCATTTTAATTGGAATATATTTGTATCCCGAGTTGAACTGTCACATACAGACAGACACATATTTGGTGAATTATGGTAGGGTAATTTAGATATACAGTACAAAAGAAATGTACTGAAAATCAGGAAGTTAGGAATAATCGGTCTAAATGTTACTAACAGAACAGGACTATTATATGTATAATATGAATGTATATGTTAATTATCATACTATACAATGCATTGCAGGTGATTTTACAATAGAAATGGATTCAAAAACAGGAAGAAAAGTATTGTCAGCTGTCAGGAATTAAGGGCTATAATATGTGTGGTGTAAATGATTGTACTAAAGAAATGCATGGCAAATCAAAAAGAAAGGGATTAGCAGTGGTCAGGAGAGAATGCAAGTGTTCTGGAAGAATCATCATCATTATCAGCCGTTATAAGTCCGCTGCTGGAAAAAGGCCTTTCCTATCTCCTTCCATGACGAGCGTGATTGCGATAATCTTTGCCACGTCTTACCGGTAAACTTTTCTGTCTCGTCTCTCCACTTTGTGTCTTGTCTTTACTTTCTGCGTTTATTGTCCCACGGGCACCAATCAGTTAGCCTCTGGCCCCATCTGTTATCCCTTCTCGCTATGTGCCCTACCGATTTCAATTATTGTTGCTTGATCACTTGTACGATATCCTGGCCCCCACTGGGATCCATGTTAATCTTATACTATCGCTAAGAGTTATTCCTAACACCAATCTCTCCATTGCCCCCTGTGCTACAAAGTTCCTTTTAAAAAGTCTAACTTGGAAAACGTGGGAGTAAACATAGACGGAGAATATTTTTACAATGTAAGGTACTGTGATGACGGAGCATTGGTAACAGGGTCTATAAAGTATGTTAATTGATCTTAATAGAGAAACCTCAAAAGTAGGGCTAACGGTGTACAAAACAAGAAAAAAATAATTTCAATGAAAAGGTCTCGAAAAAGTCCATGAGAATAGACTGAAAAGCCTTAGAAGAAGTTATGGAAGATATTTACCGAGGCCAGGCGATAAAGCTAGAGAAAGACCATGGAAATGAAATAAGATGACGCATAACCTTTGGCTCAAAAGCATTTGGTATGAATAGAGTCATATTGAAAAGCAAATTGCCAATATGCTTTAGACATCAAGTTTACAATCAATGTACGATACCATTTATGACGCACGAGTTCGAAACCCAGAACCTCATAAAACCACTCGAAAACAAACTCAGCCATTGGAAAAATAAGGTTATTATAAATGTAGCTAGAAAGTGTTCAGAAAGTTCATACCTCTGCCGACGCTGTACAATAACTAAAAACCGAATAAGAATGTGAAATTAAAAATAAGGGCGAGACGCTATTCTCGTAATATGTACATACATTGAGTTACTTCCCTTGAAATTGAAATATTGTATTTTAATTTGCTGTTCTTTTTTAATCTCATTTCATCCTGAATGGAAAAAAATGAAAAACAAATAGATGGATCCGACACAAAATTTAATCACTTCTTCTTTAGCTCATTGCCCACCTATCACCAATATTTCATTGCAAACATTTGGATATATTATGTGGACAGACAGACGGACTGACATGGGGTTTATACTGAGTGCTTCAAGGGTCTTTCTTGAGTGAGGTAATAAAGAAAACTGGCCAGCTTTTCTTGGTTTTAGAAAGAAAAATTGTTAGATTGCCAAGTGATTAATAGATTAAGTGAATTCTGCAGTTGTGGTTGGCATCAAAGAAGATTCCACTTGTCCTTCTAGGTATGTGCGGCTCATCAGCAATCAACGACGAATCAAGTTTAATTGGATTTACACTGGACGATGTCAAAGCTGATGGATCCCATCCAGCCTTGATGGGGTAGGAATATTATATGGTGTTGTGTTGTCTGCTTTGAGCGTGAAGTGAATTGTGATATCATTAGCTCGACGTTGTGCAATATGTTGGGATCTTCATTAGCACCCTGGACTTTAATTTATATATTGCTTCGTGTACTATTCGCTTGCATGCGTTACGTAGTCATCCCCACAACAACGGATTAAACCAGGGGTTTTCAAACCGAGGGATACACAAGGGGTACGTGAGGTTTATAAATACATTAATTTCCAAGTTATGGTAACTAACTAAACGCAGCGCATATGAGTTGCAAACCAAGTTTTTCAGCAATAACGAAGAAAAAATTCCGTTCAAGACTATCAGTTGAGAATGATATGCAGAGGTGTATCTATTTGAAACTGTGCCGACAATTCACTTACTATTTGGAGAGAGTCAAGCTCACCTATCTTATTATGTAACGTTAAATCCATTGAAATTATTAACAAGTATTAAATGTTTACTATCTTTTTTATCGTATCCATATATTTCGCAGCATATTCTTCTATTGGAGAGGACAAACAGCGACGATGGAAGAAACAGTTTGAGAACCCTTGGGCGGGGGAAGGGCTGGATCGAATCAGGGCCTTCAGATTGTGAATGTTCATTGTAAACCATGCGGGCATCTCACGTGGGGTAAAGTTGTCAGGACAGTCGAATGGATGGGAATAATCATCGACAACCCATTTTTATCCAGTGAAGAGTAGGTATCCATCAACGGGGCTCATTTTTTGAATGGCTCAAAATGCGTGCAAATCTTCAAGGCACTGACATACGTTGGATACATGACTACATCTATTTTCATCGACATGTTGAAATGGAGGATAATATTTGGAAACTGCGTCAAATGCAGCTGGATAACGGTGGCGTCCTGATTATTGATTTAGTTTATTAGGATCGATTGTAAAAAAGTGTTCTCCATACACTGGCCACATCCCCACAGCATAAACATCTCTGTCTTCTTATATTTTGTATATTTAGTAAGTAATTTTCGATTGATGCATATTTTATGAAAGACGAAAGCATTAATATTCTTTTTCCAATTCATTGCTAACTTTTCTTGGTAACGTACAAGAGAATCCAATGATTATAACATTTTTCAGATGTATGTGATCGAGCGCTTTCGGTCATGTTTCTATATCAAGACTGGGCCAAACTGTTGATGTTTTGTGACTTTCTTGAATTTGGGATACCGTTAAGCTCCATGTTCTCCATTGGTGCGCCAAGATGGCGTCACACATGAAGTGACAAGCAAGAGACATTCATCCCTTGGCCAAATGGATGCATCAACTATTAAATATGTTTAGAATTTCTCTCACATAGAAGAAGATATTGTTTAGCTCTTGGTTTCCTCATTCCATTAAAATCCCAATCACCCAAAGCGAAAGAGAATTTGTTGATGACGTTGGTATTATTTAATGGAGTTTTTTCACAACTACCATTATTAGTAATCAAGGACACTGGCGTACCGACAGGGGATGTTGCAGCCCGTCTCGGGAGACACTATCAGAAGATTGACATCATAATGTTTGGGTAGTGCTGAAATTCAACTTTTACCGCTACTTTTATCGCAATTTTCCAGCGATTTTAGCTAAAACTTGAGCTATTTTCCAGCCATTTTAGACGGATCTACCCATTTTCAACAATTAAAATCGGCTATATAAAGGCTAACAATATTTTGTTTTGTACGCATTTTGGCGTTATTTGACATTTTTCTGAAGTCAATTTAGTGCAAAAAAATGTCGAGTTGGTAACCCTGAGTAACCACCACGGGCGACACCAACCCAAAGGACGTCATTGATTAGGGGTGCAGGGCTGCCGGAGCTCACAGAAGCGCTGCTTAGTCATTTCTGTGGAAAATGCCAAACTAAATGAATGAGACGAAACGTTTCCGGGCCTGAAGAATTGTCAGCTCCGACACCTGAAAAGATAATACTGCATCCTTTTAGTCATAAGAATATTATGCATTTTCAGTTTTTTCTTTTCAATGATAAATTACTTGTTTTATATATGTAGCGATGCACTTACCTTTCTGCTAAACAGCCCGCTGATAAGGCAAAGGCCGTATAACTGCTTTCAACCCAAATTCTCATATCGTTGTTTCTCAGTCTGTTCCGTCTCTTTCAACGCGAAAGTATGTATTCAAGAAATGGACATATTTAGTCCGATAGAATGAATTATAGATTGCATTATGTTATGTAGAAACTTATCTGAATTGATTTCCCGTCGTTATGCAGTTAATATACCATTCAAATTAAACAGCGTAAATTGATTAAACGATGAAAGAAAATGGGGCTGCTGCAGAAACTGAAACTGCCACCGATAGGGTAGCCACTTCATCTGTCATGTTCGTCTGTAGATGTTTACCTACGTGTGATGTGCCTAATGGCTGCCTCATCTTGTTTATGCATTTTTGTACATTTGTTAACAATAAAATTGGTTTACCGTTTATGATCTGTGAATTACTGTCGGAGTAAGTGAGAATTTGGCTAATATAAATGAATATAAGGGAGGAAATAATACTAGATATTACATATGCACATACACAGGCGCCCACACCCATACGTACACACATACACACACACGTATATATATATATATATATATATATATATATATATATATATATATATACATATATATATATATATATATATATATATATATACTTACAAAACACAAAATGTTGATTCGTTTTAAGGGAAATAACTTCTTTATTTTCACTCGAAAGTCACTTCCCTTTGCAGAATTCCTTTGCATGAGAAATATGATGGTACACGATAATATTTGAATTCTGTGACAGTTTTTCAATATGAATAGCTTCATACCATTTCTTTATATTCTGGGCTTTTGTGCAATTGCAAAATCACTTGAATATTGATCTAATTTTTCAACGGTAAGAGTAAACTAGTATATATATATATATATATATATATATATATATATATATATATATATATATATAGTGTGTCATCCACAGACAGTTGTTTCGTTGTATTACAACTCTTCAGTGTGGCTATAGACTATCCATTATCCCATCTAGTACCACGCCGCTGGATCGAAACCTTAGCCTCATATATATATATATATATATATATATATATATATATATATATATATATATATATTGCTTTATATCATATAGAAACTTATTTGAGATTATTTCCCACCATTACACGGTTAATGTATCATTCACCCTAGACAACGTAAATTAAGTAAACAATTATAGAAAATGGGGCTGCTGCAGGAATCGAACCTGACATCGATAAGGTAGCCATTTCATAGTAGCGATGCTCTCACCATTGAGCTAAACAACCGCTGGTAATGCAAAAATCATTAATTCTGTCGAACTGCAAATGTCCATTTCTCAATACGTAACTGTCGCGTTCAAAAAAACAAATAGAATAAACGAGATGAACATTTGGTGTGAAAACAGTTATTTGGGCCTTCTCACTACCGGCAGCTGTTTAGCTGAATGGTAAGAGCGTCGCTGCATTGAAGCAGTTTAATCCCGGCAGCAGCCCCATTTTCTTTAATCGTTTATTCTATTTACGTTTTCTAGGGAAGGGTGATAAATTGACCGTGTAATGACAGGAGATCATCTAAAAGTTTCTATTTAATAAAAAGCAATTCATTTTGTCAGACTGCTAATGCATATATATATATATATATATATATATATATATATATATATATATATATATATATATAGATAGATAGATAGATAGATAGATAGATAGATAGATAGATATTGTTTTTTGATTACAAAGTAAATGTAAAACAGAAAAAAAATTGAAAAAAATTACATAAACTACGTTTACAGGTAATGGGAATCAATTGAGGCGACACAAAAAGTTTTACTTAATGTTTTGTGTTTGAGGCTGTAAAGATTTCTAGAATACATACACACACACACACACACACACATACATATATATATATATATATATATATATATATATATATATATATATATATATATATCCATTATATCATCCAGTACCACGTTTATATATATATATATATATATATATATATATATATATATATATATATATATATATAAACGCATGGGTGTTTATGCTTGAATTGTATCTCTGAAAAGGATTTTTTTCTCTCTTTCATCTTCATTGTTTCTTTGTTCATTTTAGTTTTATTCTTGCTGAAAAAGCTCGAAAATATGTTGAATTAACCCGAGAGGAAAGAAAACAGCGAATCGCACAAATTTACTCGAAGGTTTTTAACTGTGAAGAAGCCTTATATGTAAGTAAGAAGTTCTATCTTATGTGTGTTCGTGTATCAGAGCCGGGTTAAGGTAGAGCAGGGTCCGAAGTATATATTAGAACGGGGCCCTAAAATAAGAAAACATAAATATTAAGATACATACATTTTTACTTGCCAATTTTTTTTTGTTTCTATGCAGCCAGATAATACAACATTAATTGATATGTTGGGGTTCACTGATGGAACCTCGTGAGAACTTAAGTAAAAAGAGAATATCTAGAGTAGACGTTTCAGATAAATTACCCAAAAAAATTTTAGCACCATTTTTCATGGTAGATTTCCGCTGGGACGCCATTGTAAAACAAAAAAGACATCAAATATGGAAATATTGTATATTCTTGGAAAGGAAATTTAATGTTGAGCAAAGTTTTCAAAAGATCAATCTGCTTGAGTGCAAGTCATTTTGAGGTATTCACAATCAAATGTCATAAACCATTGTTTTAAAGTGAAAAAGCTGTGTGGACTGATAGCTACAACATAAGGAAGTAAATCATTGATGGATACACTTCAAAATTTATTCACTTTCTCCATAACATCTTTCGTAACCTATTGCCTTCTTGTTGAAATTAAAAAACGATAAAAAAATCATCTAAAATGTTAAGAAGAATGTGAATGGTGGCATTAGAAGAATCAATAATAATGAAATAAGTACTGGTGATTTTTTTGCGTGGTGTGTATTGAAGTCAAGAAATAAGTTGAGTGTTTTAAAAAGATAATTGAAAGAAAAAAAAAAGTTTTGTAAGGGATTTTTTCAATTATGTCCGGACTCCAAAATTTAAGAAATTCTTTCAGGGGGAGTTAACTGGTAGTATTTTACGCATTTTTGAAATTTAACAAAGATTAAAAGAGTATCGAAAGCAGAAACAAAAGGAAAACCAAAAATCACTGGAAATGATATGGAAAGTAAAAATAAAACTACACCAGCTTATGGCAATATTAAAAAAAGGTATCCAAACAAACAATTAAAAGCCTAAAACTAGAATTTAAAACAATAAAAAAAACCCAAATCGAACATCACAATTCTAACAACAAAATTAGTTCAATTACTAAATAAGTAAAAATTTTTGCTCAGATTATCCCGGTCTCAAATGTATGTTTACATCATCCGATCCCATTGATTTATTTTTTTCTTATATAATTATTCAATCAATTTTAAATTTTAAATCTCAGCAAGCCCCCCCCCTCTAGATATCTTAGTAATATCCACAGATTATATTGTCAAACTCAAGAGTTGACTTGGTTTTCGTGTCGTAACAAGTTTACCTTACCAAAAACCAGATGACGCATACATGCACAACCATGACGTACACAAAAACTGATTTAAAAAAAAAAGAAGGCAGCAGCAGATTTCTTCGATATGATGAATAGAGATGAATTGTATCAATTTTATTTCACCAAACAAACAATAATAATTCATTTTCGCATTCCTGTCCCTAGATAAGAAAACTGATAGATTTATGGAGCAGTTAATTAAGTTTAAAACTATACCCTTGTAATATTTTGCTTGTTTCAGAGTTAAAAAGAGTTTTATCATTTGTAAACATCGAATTTTAATAAAGCAGTTGAAATGGGATACGCAGTTTGGGAATAGTATTGTTTGGAGAAATGAATTCTATTTTGTTTACTTTTTTTGGATTTTGATAGAATAAAGGAAATAGACCCAAGCACAGTCAAGCTTATTATTATGATACTACTTTATTCATGTAGCAATTCCAACCGCAACTGTCACCAAAACTATCAACATATGTTTCTTCAGTTTTAAAACTAGTCTGACTGACTGGCTATGTATGTATCACCCATACAGGTTACACAAATGGAACTAGTGGACAAAAATATTTTCATCTCTACCCATACTCTCCTTATAAACAATCAACATCCATTCCATTCTTAACAAAACCTTTCCTACCCCCCCCCCTTTAGATAATACCACCCAATTGACAACTGAAAACATCTACCCCAAGCCAACCTGGCACCAACATCCCATCCAATTAGAATTCCCTTCCACCTCGAACTGTCTTGGCGATGGCTTGACGACACACCTCCCCTAACCACCAATCCCTCCACACACGAACAGAGAATAATGATAAAAAAATAAATCGTTGAAACAAGAAATTGAATATAAAGATTGGATGGAAACAGGAAAAAAGAATCATTTGTCCGTTGATCATAATAGCTGTGTAGAACTGATCAGTATCAACAAATTATAGATATTTATGTAATTGCGCTCTATTCTAAAATATTACGCACTATCATCGTAGATAAAGCTGCTGCTAGAACTTTATTTGTTTAGATTTTGGAAGGGTTTCCTACGATTATGCGATCCTCTGAAGGTGGGGGCATGAAAATGAAATGAACCTCTAGTCTGCACGATAAAGTTGTGCAACGTACACGGGGCTGACCCCAATCTTTACACCAGGGTGTTGAATGCTATGGTCCTCTAAGATGGTACAGATAGGCCTCCAACTCGTAGGTCTGACAGGAGTTTCTTTTCTCACGCAGATGCCATCAAACTAGCTATGGGGTCAGCTAACTCTTCGCAGGAGTATTCCGACGGTGTAGCTGACCTGAGTAGTTTAACCACATGACGTGAACACTCTGTAGATGGTACATACTTGAGCTGGCTATGAATCCTTACCATACCTTTGAAGGAGAAACCTGACAGTGTGGCTGTCTATGACATTAAGCACAAATCAAAGGCACTCCGACAGATGCAGATGTGTACTGGCTGTAGATGCTCATTGTCCTTTCAGAGGATTCATTCGACAGTATAGCAGTCTATGCAGATTAGAGCCCAGGTTCATTACACCTCTGGTAAAATGCCCACCCCCAAAATCCTGAAAACTATAGACAGAGAAGATTATCTACATTCTAGCTTGGTGCAAATATACCTTGATTAGTGAAGTTTTAACTTAGTTTAAGTCCAAATATAGGCCTTTATGGATTTTTTGGCGTTTCATCCTCTAAATCCTGTTCGAAAAACATTTTCCGCTCACTAAACTTTCCACTGACAAGGGACAATGCTTTTTGACTACATCTATTTATTTATCATCGCCCTCCACAACACATGTTGGCCGAAAATACATCTGACATTCAGGCGCCAATCCTCGCCTTCCTTGGATATCTGGGTAACCTTTTTACTGACTTTCATCACTACTATTAATAATACTGGTAAAAAGAGAAGAAATCCAACGTAATTGTTCATAGACAAATAAATGAATCGTTAAAAAATGTTAAAATGTCCAGTAGACAATTAACATAGTACATTTCCGATCAAAACATATCAGATTGCTGGAATCGAAAAAGTAACTGCATGAGTTTTGAATTTTAAGGAAGAAATGTGAAGTTAGATGTGTCAGAAATTTTTGAGTAAATTTGGCATGGTCTCAAGATATGTACAGAAGAGACAGAGATAATTAGAAATAGAAACATTTCCTTTCTATTTCCAGCCGATCCATTACGAAGAGAAGAACTGGGCCGATGACCAATACGCCGGTGGTTGTTATACCGCCATGTTGCCTCCTGGATTTCTCACAACGTTTGGAAAGTAAGAGATCATTTTTATCGTCTTTGTATCGATTGATGTCACTAACTGACAGGATGGCATACAGAAAGTGAGTTACATCCCTTGCTCAGTGCTGTCAAATTAGACGTTTTCCATCGAAATCTGGTGTCTAGAAGTCATAAATTGTTAAGATGATATTTAATAAAATAAGTAATAATTTTGTTTAATTTATATTTCAATAAAATAAATGATGAAGATTGAAGTGACATTTGATCTATTTATGATATGATATCTATTTGCTAGATTTTAGTTATGTATCTTGAGAATCTAGATATTTTAGATGCAAACTTGAAAATAAAGTTGGCAACATTTCCTTGATGGATCTTCACACAAGAAAAGAACTAGCACATCGATGGTCTGCTTTTCGGCTTGTTTATTGCAAAATAATAATTTCCCAAGAATTGTTATTTTGCAATAAGCAAGGGGCTATATAATCGCCCAATCCCTCCTTCAACCACACCCCAGGCCACAGAACATTCCTTTTTGTTCGCCCATATGAAAATATCGCACGAGGTGGGGATATCCCCATATTGCATATTGCACCACTAGGTATCACGATTCGACACTATTCTGTATTGACTGATTTGTTTCCTGAGGATTATTTATTGTGTTTGCAAAATGGCTGGTCGATTTTCGAAATGGCTGATTAAAAAAAAATCAGAAAAGAGTGCGTAAAGTTTTTGTTATCTTTTGGGAAAAAACTGCTGCGGAAACTGTTTTAATACTTTGTGAAGCTTTTAAAGAAAAAGCTCTTATGAAAACACAAGTGGGCGAGTAGAAGAGAAATCTGGCGGATCTTAGAGGTCAGTCCAACAACGGTCGGTAAAAGGCTGCAGATGACGATGTATGAGAGTTACTTGGAGGTCAACCAATAATTATACATCGATTTTCATTGAATCCTCAAAAACATGCAATTACAGTAGTAACTCTTTCACTCTTGGCATTATTCAAATGCTTCGAATCACGATGTCTTTTGTATATAACGCTTTTTAACAGCTGCCCTATGTCAGAAAAATACTTATTTAACTAAATATTTTATCTCATATTGAATGAACTAATCATTTTTATCCAACCATTTAATCCAACTTAATAGCTTGATCATACCACTAATCTTCAGTGAGGCTGCAGAGAATCTCTAATTATTTGTATACAATTGTTATGTACCAAGAACGTTTGATAAGTTTCAAGAACAATCCTGAATGTAAACCTTGTTTATAGACAGAGCACAATTTAGAACTGTACATCACTAGATGAACGGAGTGGTTCATAATTTACTAGTTAGATGTTGTTTCCTCCAATCATGGTGGCTGCACTTCAGTGCATTAAATAACGATTGCCCGAAATAATCAAATTTTTCGAGTTTACAAATGGATTCTATATCTCTGACTCTAATATACTGCGCTGATTTGTGATTCCTCCAAGTGATGCCAAGCATAATCCTCTCCTTTGCACATTGTTAGTCTGAGAGCCAATCTTTTGGTTAGATTCTACGTTTCAGCTCCAGAGGTGACTATCGGGAGCAGGTATCGGCTGTAGACTCGACTTTTCAAAACTAATGGATTTTTTTGTTCTTGAACATTGAGAAAACTTGGCAATCAATGGTGATTCTTGGTTTGATTTCGTCTTTTTAGCATTTCACGGAGATTCTTAGTTCCAGGTACATGCAGTGGTCTACTCTCTTTCGCTCTGTGTTTTCGATTTTTAATCGTTGAAAAACATTACAACTGTTTATATATCGTCGAAAACATCAGAAAAATCCGATCTATACCAGTGTTTCCCGAACTATCGCCCCCTTTTAGAGCATAAATTTCATCAGCCCTCACCCGTGCAATCGGTGAGGATAATGCGCAGAAGAACGAATGATAAAAAAGTAAGTATTCATTTCATGACCCTAGATATATTTGTGCAAAAGAATAAAAAATTACACTAATTAATGTGAAAGATGCGTCTGATGTAACGAGAGTAATTTTTTTCTCTTTCAAAGCCCCCTACCCTCTGCCTTCTGGTGCCCCCTACCCTCTGCCTTCCGGTGCCCCCTTTTAGAACCATTGGTCTATAATATTAGGTTCTTTGAAGTATGGTATGCATGCTCCTTTTACTGTGAAATATCCAACTGCAAAAGCAATAAATCGTCCGTCTCCTAAACCATATATGCCTATAGTCCTATATTTAGAACATTCGAAAAACGATCGTGGAAATATAATTATGTAGAAAACAGATTAAATTATATGTGAACACCAACATCTGGTTGGGTCAAGAGACAGTATACAATAATTGACGAAGTTCCGGTTTACTTGGCAAGCGTCAGTTTAATGATCCTAGAAATTTTCCACTCTATTCGAAACCAAGGCTTTATTCTTACAAGTTTTTATAACCAGCCCCTGGTAGGAAGCAAGTTCTCCAAGGGGATACTACTACCTTAATCATGTAGCTTAGAGTGTACTCAATTAGCTGTTGACAATGTGCTAACCATTACATAACCCAAGTGGACGGTTTTATAATGAGGTACTCCTTACGGAAAGAGAGATTTTGAAAAATTGTGGCTCGGGTATCCGCCCACTTTTTGAAAGTTCGCTTCATGCCAATTTTTCACTTTTACAAAAGAAGTAAAAAAATGAGAATAAGATTTAGTGTTTATATTGCAGCTAGCTGTTATAAAAGCAGCACGTACCCCTGTGTCTCTTCCACCCAGTCTCTTGTACCTCCTACATCTCCAACCTCTGACGAATCTGCTCAGCAAACCGTCATGATCACTTATGGGATTAAGAACATCTAAATACGGATTAATGGTAAATCTTTCTTCACTTTATGTTATTTCAGGTTTAGGAAGGTTTTTATTGGAACACATCACTTTTGGATAGCAAGGGAAACCTGTATTCTTTCTGGATTTTTTGCAGGTATCTAAGAAAACCAATCGGAAGACTGTATTTTGCTGGTACCGAAACAGCTACAGTATGGTCTGGTTATATGGAGGGAGCAGTTCAAGCCGGAGAAAGGGCAGCCAGGGAGGTAGGCACATTACTCCCCGTTATTTCTTGAAATTATTGTTTCTGAATTTATTGTAATATGGAAGTAACATGGCTGACTGGCCATGTATGTATGTATCCCGTATACAGGCCACACCGATGGAGCAAGAGGGCTGAAAATTTGAACATTTACTCCTTATTATGTATAGGAAAAACGTTTTCTTTTCTTGTTTAATTATTGGTCGATTAGTTCGTGTCCAGCACCATTCATACTTGGCAAGAGTAGTAACTTATTCATTGATTACCATATTTTCCAATTTTTTAATTGATGACGATTTCTATGGAGTGACTAAACAGACCTTTTTTTGATGTTTATTCACATCATCAGCAGAAGAGTATAATGAAAGAAGGAAAACAAGAAGCTGTAGAATAGATTGACTGAAACATAGTGACACCAAAGACAATAAAAAGAATGAGTTCAATAGACTGAACAACTCTTAGAATGATAATACTACCCTCTTTCCTCTCGAAATATGGAGAAAGCCATAGAAGCAGCATGTTGAGCTGGGGTGATCAATTAAAGGATTATAAAAAACAGTGATCAATGAATACGTTACTTCTCTCGTCTTTTGTTGGGTGGTGACCAGTAAAAAAACTCGAAATCAAAAAAAAAAAAACAAGCTTAAATGCTGCCAGATGCTAAAGGACAAATTTAGCTCAAACTTACATTGTAAATTGAACTGCCACAAAAAATATATGGGGGAAAGATTAAAAACAACAACAGTTTTTTCTAGACATAATGAGTAGATATTTTAATTTTCAGCCCTCTAGATCCATTGTTGCAGCCTGCATGCACAATAAATAGATAACCAGTGAAAGGTTTCTAATAATCTCTATTTAGATTCATCCTGAACCAATCATGTTTTTCTATCTATTCAGATTTTGTTTGATATGGGAAAAATCAGAGAAGATGAAATTTGGCAGGATGAACCAGAAGACATTGTAAGTATTTGGCCGTAGCTGGAGTTTGGAGACCCTGGAAGCTTGGCTCCTTGAGGGGGATCCTTTCAACATTCAATGAAATTTGTTATAAAATGTTACAAGAAATGTGGTAGGCGAACTACCACTCGTAAAGCTTCTAGGACCCCTCTCCATTGGGGGACCAGCCGATTCAAAATTGCCCAATTCCTCCTTCAGCCATGCCCCTGGCCCCAGAACATTCATTTTTGTGTGAAAAAATTATACTAATTGTGTATACAAACACACATCATAACAATCATATTTACTCAATATCAAGCGGTGGTGTAATGAATATTATCATTCTTTTTCAAATTGATTATGTCTGTTGATAGCACTACATATGTTTCTGTAAACTGTTTCATAATCAATTATTTACTTTTATTGTATATGTATAGTCTCTCAGCCCATTTTAATCCCTTTGTAGTAAAAAATACATTAGGGTCTACTAATTCAAAACCATGCATAAATTTTAAATCAGAGTTCTCAGTAAATTCCAATGAAACTTAGTCGAAGGATGGCTAGAAGTAATGACATTTTGGAGTATACCCATGCACTATTACCTCCCTACATCCTCACTAACTCTTGGTAACCGCAAAATATCAGTAAAAGTTCTTTCCTTGGAAGAGTAGATGCCCTAGCCAACAAGCTACCTGTCAGCACAACATAATAGCTCCAGAAGTTCTCTGTTTAATCACATGAAGGTCTCAATGAAATTTTGTGGAAGAGTGGGCAGTAGACAGAAAAAATGACTTAATTTTGGGTGTGGATCCATCAACAATTACTCACCCTATTTATAGACCATGGTTTTATAGACAATGGTTTATGACATTTGATCGTAAATATCTCAAAATTACTTGCTCAAAGGCAGATAGTTCCTATGTAAACTTTACTCAGTATGAAATTTCCTTTCCGGTAATAAACAATATGTCCATATTTGATTAAACTTTTTTCTGACATTGAATCTCTACCATTAGGAAAAATGGTGCTAAAATCATTTTGCAACTAATCTGGAATGTCTACTCAAGATATTCTCATTGAAGGTCCCTTCAGCATGTTCAATTGGCTTCATGAGTCAACACGGATATCCCTACGGTGCTTTATCACAATGCCAGGACTAAATGTTTTACATCAATATCATGGTTAATTGTATTTTTTTCGTAAAGTTGCTGTGACAACTTTTGGAATAAGATTGTTTTGGTGGTCCCCTTTCAACAACGTCCTGCTAGTTGCTGGACTGGCAAATATTTTGTAAAATTTAGATTGACAGATCGTTTTGTGCCAAAATGAAATGAAAATGATTTACATTAACCAAAATGAAAACTTGAAGTTTGTAACATTCAATCTGTTCTCCTCTTAGAATATTTTATTTACAAAGAATTTATTTCAGCTAATGAGCAAAGAACAGGATGATGATATGGGACAGTCTTGGATATTAACAATGACCAAAGTGATTGTGATCGAGAACACAAATAAAAATTCCATTTCCTCTGATGATATTGTTGGAGCTATATTAATAAGAATCCCAAGCTTGACTTTTCAATGGTTTTTGCACTAGTCTAAAACCTTGGCATTGCATCCCCCCAAGAACATGTTTTTGCACGCTTCCTGGAATGTTAGTGTTTGAAATTGTCATTGAAGTGTTTCCAAAATGGATTCTTCATTTTTCTGGTGTATGGAAATGACACGAATTCTGAAATTTTAGCACATTAGGTCAATTCTAGTGCCTTTTTCAGTTTTGATAGGGCTTATTATTATTATCATAGAAGAGCCGTGATAGTTCTTTCATTGTCCACAAAATGTACAATTGTAAAAACAAGGCCCACTTAAGTCATGCATTTCTACTGAATTGTTTGAAGTGCTGATGGTTGGCAGACAGAACATTTTATCAATATACATGCATCAGATATACATATATATATATACCTACATCACTCATATATATATATATATATATATATATATATATATATATATATATATATATATATATATATGTATTTATTGAGAAATGGATATATATGACCTGAAAGAATGATTATAAATTGTGCTATACTGTATTGAAATGATCTCCTGTCTCATAAGACAGTGAGTGTATCACTTAGTCTTGACAATGTAAATAGTATAAAGATATATATAATGGTATGACCTTATTTTGCTTCATTCTGCTCATCAGATAGATAAGTAATAAGTGTTGGAATAAAGATTTTTAAAAATATTTATGACTTGTGGTACATACTTCACCAACACACACACACACACACACACACACATATATATATATACATATATATATATATATATATATATATATATATATATATACACACACACACAGACAATATGCACAAAATTTTTACTTTTCTTTCAGGGTCAAAGATCATGAAAGTTGATTTAAAATAACATTTTTCTTTCAGGAGATCAAGCCTAGGCCATTTGAAACAACATTTTGGCAACGCCATCTCCCAAGTGTCCCTGAATTCTTGCTGCTGAGTGGAGCTCTTGGCCTTCTACTCATTACAGCCACAGGTGCTATGGTTTATGTGCATTTCAAATGAAGCTGAAGAAGCTGGTTTGAATCACTATGTCCTCTCTAATAGTTCTTTAGCCTTATATGCCCAAGTGGCAAAGTCTTTCCAGACAATCCAATTCAAAATTGATTCAATTTTTGGTGACACGCAGTTCTTTAAGAAGAAAACTTTTTTCCTTCAATAGTAGGTGCTTTCAATCCAGTCAGAACTATAATGCTGAGCTGGGCAATTATTTTCTGCCATTTTTGCAGAAGTATGGATTAACTGAATTATTTTTTGCTCCTTCTAGTTGCTTTCTTTATGACATCATTGCATCTATCACACTCCTGGAAAGACATACCCAGACCCCATGTTAAAAATGGCATAAGAAATAAGTGCCCAGTTTATAGACACCCTGATAGTATTAAAGAGAGTAATTGGAAGAAAATTCAGGTAAGCTGCACTTCCATAAAAATGGCTGATAATATGTGCCCAGTTTAGTATTATGGTTACATTGCAAATAAAAGTCCCATCGTAAAATCTTATAAAATTGATTTTTTTTCACAAAACTAACAAAATTTCTGATGGTTAGAAGGTCTAATGGATTGGGAACATCTAAAATTGAAAGAAAAAAACATTTTCTTTCAAGAGAATTGTGTGTCATCAAAAGCCAAATCTTTACTGTAACATTCCATAAAAATGCGGCCAGTGATATAGGTTGAGGAATACTTTTTATATATCAAAATTATTTTCACTGTTGCTGATATGAATGAAACAAAATGTTGCCTGTGAACTAAAAACTCCCATTTATTCTTATTATCGGATGAAGTATTGTAACCCAATATTTTTATCATTAATTTTGACTAGTTTTCACCGTCATCTTAAACTTTGCCTTGAGGTGTTATTCTACAGCTACAAGTAGACAGCTTTTTACTCTTTATTTCTGATCATGCTGTTTACCTGTAGCCTATAAAATGACAGTCCTGGTCAAAGCTGTGATAAAAAGCAAGTAAAAATTGAGATGAAGGTGAAAACTAGTCAAAATTGATAATCGAAATATTGCGTAAAAAAACCCATTTTCAGAAAATTGTATTATAATACAATTTTTTTAACTGAATAGATTCAGATTAAAACGATTCCAATGTATAATATAGAGATTATATATAGAGATTACATATTACATAAATTATTATCTGACATTAAATACGTTATAAAACACTATATATCTGATTATATATAGTATATATTTTATCTTATATATATTAAAAAAAAATACATCAAAAGATTGGAAAATGTGTTGTACAGTATTTGGTATTTACTTGAATATAGATAGTTGTATTTATATGTGATGTATAAATATTATATATAATATTACACATGCTTATTATATACATAATATAGATATATTTATCATATATATATAATATCGATAATTATTGTTTATATTTAGTACCAATATTTCACAATATATACATGTATATGCTTTTTCTCACATACATAATTTTATATATTACATATATGATATAGATATATAATATTTATATGCATTTCAAAAGGTTCATTTCAACATCCTTATACAGCTTCAAAATCAACAGAATTTGGACCAAAGCATTGAAACAAAATTGAACATTGAAGAGTTGTGTAGAAAAATCAGAAATCTCTGGTTAGAATTCTGTCATTTCTGAAGATGTATAAATATGTTTAAATAAATTTTGTGAAATATATTGAATACTTTTGCACTTACTGTGTATACGGTATATATTTATCGCTTATGTATGATATATGTGTATAATATACATAATAATATCTAAAGTTAAGTATGATATGTATTAGTTTATATACATGTATGTATACATATATATGTATAAATTTGCATATATAGTTGTAAAATTGATAATTGATAGGAAAGAAACATAAATTATTTGTAAAATTTCCACATTGTCAAGTATTAATATCATCTTGTTGGATATCATTATCAAAATACTGATCATATATAGTTGTATAAATATTTGCATATAGATAGTAGTATATTTTTATATATTAGCAGCTGAAAGAAACCAAGGAAAAATATGTTCCCAAATATTGGTGTCTGTCCTGGATTTATTGTTAGTGAATAAAAGTGTCTTCAAACAAGAAAATATTTTGGTGTTTTTCTTAATGTATTTTATACCCAAAACGGGTAATTGGCCAACATGTGAGTCCAGAATTCACTCAGATTAGTAGTTATCGAGTTACCTCCCTTACATTTACTGTAAAAGCTGTAAATTTACATTTGCCCTTTTGCCACCTGGTATTAAAAAATTTATCAAAACAAATATGAAATTCAATTGAAAATGTTAGATACAGAAGCGAAATGTGTCTGTCTATCTTTTTAGCTTGATGATTAAGAGTTAATGTTTTAATGAAGATCAAATATAAAAGCATTCCTTTTGTATCTAAGTATGGTATTATGACAGATTTATGAACTCAAAATTAAAATGATATGTAGTAAAGTACTGTATACAAGATTGGATTTCATATTTACTTGGATAAATCTATTAAAAATGCCAGTTATTGTAATTTAAAAGAACCGTAAATAGAAATTAGCAGCTTTTGGAGAAAATATAAGGGAGGTAACTCGATATTCACCAAGCCCATTGTAAATCTGGACCCATGTAATGACCAAGTACCAACTAATGTTTTTACAATATTGAGTTGTTGTAGTATTGGAAAGTGTGATTGACCTCTCCCATTGTCAACCTACAGATATAAAAGAATCTGGATGTTTATTTCTCATGAATCTCTTGTGAAAAAAAAAAGAAATAACCTTCTTCTGCTTAATGTGGTGGCTGTACCATACATTATATAGGGGCCCTAAATTATAAAAAAAAGTAAATATTAGAGCACATTCTACACTCTATTTAATTTTTTAATTTGCTATACTATCAAATAATACGACAAATATATCAGACATTTCAGTTGAAGTATCCCATTGTTTTCATTTTGATTTATGTGATGTAGATACGACTTCAGTTTCAAATACCTTTGTATTTAATCATTGTATCACATAGATACCACACTACCACTGATTCCTGAGCTGAAATAGCGCCGAATTGAAGATGATGAAATCACTAACCTTAAACATGCAATCATTCATAAAAGTTGGGGGTTATATAATACGAGAGTAATAAAGCAAGTGTAGAATCACTGAATTGAAATTGATAGCTTACTAGCATTTAGTGCAGGGCCATTGAAAATGTGGGGCTCATACCATATGCTACTTTTGCTAGATAGATAATCCAGCATTGTTCTATCTTGCAATTCTTTGCTGCTTGATTTATTAAACATTGCAATGCTCTGACTCTACAAAAGGCGATATAAAGTAGTCAGTGGGTGAAGAGTATTTCAAACCAATATAAAATTTAGCCGCAGGCCTTATGTAATATCAAGACAAGTCATCAGTAGCATTCTTATACCACTACAGAATCATTTATGGATCTGTGGGTTGTAAGATAAGTTTTGAAAGGGAGATGAATGTACAGTTATCCCTTTCCAATTGTGGTTTCAATAATTTGTAGGTCAGTTTTGAACGATTTGATAATGGGAATATTTTTGCAAGTTATGTGGAATACAACAAAAAACCACATCAAGGAAAATATACTGTACAGTATAAACAAAACATGATTTATGAAATCATGAATGTATCATAATAATCCTTGTGAATAGTAATAATAATAAGAAGAAAGTTTGCAGAAAATTATTGACTAAAAATTATTTATATAGTCAACATAAGCCCGATTGAAAACTGGAACTTGTTCACACTTGTGAACCAATGCATCGAATGGTATATCAGACATAAAATGTCTCTTCTCTTATTCACTGTTCAGTAAACAGATTCATTTTTTCCAAGATGAAGTATTGTAAATCATGGGACAACAGGGAGCTGAAAATAATTTTTGCAAACCCTCCCCAGACTCTTTTGGTCTACAAAACCCATAAATTGTGTACCATAAATAATTGATAAACGAAACCTTTATCCTCCTAAAATGTACATCAAAATATACAAATGAATGAATACAGAAAAGCGTCAAGTAAAAAAATTTAATTTTAAAATCTAACTTCGTTTTTTCTTGAACTGATTTGTCAATCGATATTTTTTTTATCAAAAAATGTAAACATAGTTTTTATCAGTTCAGAAATCCTCTGCAAGTACACAAAAGAATTTTTTCTTTTTTCACAAATAACTTTATACTATTTTCTTGCAATTATAACCAAATCATTCATTCAAAGAAGATATCTAATTATTACAATACATTTCATAAGAGTGAAAGATGCTAGTAAAAAATATACAGTTAATTAATGAAAATCATAGATTTCATAAAACCACACTGCAATGATTATTACAAATGTTTCATCCTTTTTATGTTACTATTTACCTAAATATTTTGGTTTTCTCGGGTGGATGAAATTTTAAAGAAAAATCAACCAAAATATTAAGATGAAAGTAAATAGTAACATAAAAAGGAAAAAAATGTTAATAATCATTGCATAGAACTTATGGTTTTTGTTAATTAACAGTATATCTTTTGCATAATTGCAGAGAATTTCTGAGCAGATAAAGGTTGTGTTTACATATTTGGTTGAAAAAATATCAATAGCACCATAATTGACGGATCTATCCAAGAAAAAATGAAGTTGAGTTTTAAAATTGAAATATATGTTCTACTGTATTCATTTGATTACTTGTACAATTTGGGAATGATAAAGTTCTTAGTTACTAAAAGGTTTATCGTACATGATTAATGAGTTTTGTGAACTGAAAAGATTGGGAGGAGATCAGCAAAAATTATTCACAGATTTAGCACATTCACGGCCCCCTGATGCCCTCAACCCCCACAAATGGTAAGGGATAAATATAATTATAATATGCTTTTAGATATTCAATATCAGATTAAGAAGCTAAATTTGGAAAAGTGGTTAAAACTTCAATGCCAATTCACATCATTGTCACCAAATATATTTTTTGTTTAAATTCTTTTGTCTATTTGCATCAGCAGCAGCAGCAATGTTCCCTGTTATTTTTAGAAGTCAAATTTTTTTCCCAAGACAAAAGAATGTGTGCACGGAATGTTTGCAAAAATGTAAACTTGTTTCAAGAAATTAGAAATGTAAAAAATGTAGTATATGAAAAACTAACTACTTAGCAAAAACATTTAGCAAAAAGATTATTTCCAATAAATATATGATTATGATATACAATACTTATAATCATGTATGATAATTAATAACTTTACTATTCTAGATAATTAATCTTTTGTGCACTGGTTGAAAAATGTGTGCACACACACACACACACACACACACACACACACACACACACAGAGCTTAAAGGGAACTATGATCATTAGGTGATATACTGAGTATTACAAAACATCTTTTTTTGAGCTAAAAAATGTTGAATGAACAATGTGCTTGCGTTAGTGAAGTCAATTGTGATTTTTGGTATGATAAGGTGTGATACAAGCACGTAGCCCAGAACAGCCAGTCACATGTTACTTGAAGTTACTGCCAAGTAGCCCTAATTACCCTGAGAAATACCATGAAGGACTCTGCATGTTATCCTGATGATCTAGCAGGAAAAGAGTACTTAAGTATTGAGAATGCTTGCTGTCACTTGATCTCCAGTGTAAGTCACCACTTTCTACTTTTGTTTATTTCAGAGTAGAAATAAAGAGAAGGAATGATGATAATGATAATATTGAAAATGAAAACATTTTATTGTAATCTGATTAAAGATTGTGTTTTTTCTTTCTTGAAAAGCAAAAAGCAAAATGTAATGCTTGAAGGGATAAATTATTCTAAATTGACCCAAAATATCTCTGTGCCAAATTTGTTATATATATTTGCAAAGAAAACTGCTTATTAACCCTGGCCTTGCATCAATCTTAGTGCAGCTCAACTGATTTCTGTAAATGAACTGGGTTGGAGGCTATGAACTTGTATTCAGCAACTGGAACATTGTGATAAAGACAACAATATGACAAGGGAAACTTGTCCAAAAGAATCAATGTATAATAGTAACAACATCAGATCTTGGAAATCAAGACAAAATGGAAGTTGAAAGGTACAACAGTCGGAACATAGTGATAAAGACAACAAAGACAAGGAAACTCCTCTGAAAGTCTCAGTATATAATAGAAACAACACCTTATCACAGAAATTCAGACGAAAATGATTCATATCCTTTTTATCTGAGTGGAAAAAGCTGGAGAATGTTTTCACAGAAAGTTTAACTAAAGTTAAACAAGTGATCTATGTATAAATGAAACTTTGCAGATGTTGGCATAAAAATAATGAAGCCTTAATTGAAATTTGTGAATCTGTCCTTCTAAAAAAAATTTTAGATAAACGTTGTGAAAATTTTCTCCAGTTCTAGATTTGAGATTGTTAAAAAATATTTAGGGAAATTTCTCTCATTTACGTGGAAGAAGTCAATGTAAGATATAACTTGGAGAGTGAATACAACATTGGGACTAAAACCTGAAAAATAAAGTTACAGATGCCAGAATATGCGGTGGAAAAAGCTTGTAACAATAATTCATCGGAAAAATATAATCAATAGTTTTAAAAACAACTACGATGCAGTCTCATGTGTATTTACAGTCATCATGAACAATAATCCAAATATCAAAATAATGAAACATTTTGAATAATAATTCCATACCTGAATAGTTCTTGATAAGTTATCTCCCTTATATTTGATCTAAAACAGTAGGATTCGAAAAAAATTGTCCGATCTCACAATGTTTATTAATAAATCGAATGAAAGAAAAATCAATCTCCTAGATCCACCCCATCGGGGATCTGCCCTGGCAACAATGCTAACACTCAACAGAAGGTCATACGTTTAGTATCAGTAGACACATACTATCAGTTTGATATTGTTCATCATGTCAAGAGTAATAATTCAGAAACATTTTGATTTATTTCCCTTGGATCTCTTACTTCTGTGGTATCATGTGTAAAGAACATTTATTACACAGAGATTCTTTCGAGCAGATTTTCCTCATTCTACTTTCTACATCTAGGTGGTAGGGTTTTTTTAAGTCACGGTGCTAATGGTGTCCATTTGGTGCTGGTCATAGTGGGGTTCCCCAGCTCGTCCTTTAAGACACCTATCTGAAGAAGGATATAGGCTACAATGGCTAAAACATTGTATTAAAGAGAATAAAAACCAAGATGAGAACAAGAGGCATTTTGTTTTCTAGTTGAAGTTATATCTTATCAAACTCCTAAACGTTATAAATATGAATTTGGGGAATAATAGGCCACTTATCTGTATTTAACTGATACTAAAATACATGTGAGAGACATGCCAATAACAAGATAACCAAGAAAAATTGAATTTCAAAACTTTCCCCCAAAGTTTGCCAACACTGTCCTATGGGTAAGTTAATAAACTAAGGTTAAGGGTGCCAGCAGGGGCATGGCTGCACTAAAACCGCAAATAATTTTTGCTGCCTCCACCCAGAATCACTCATCGTCCCATAAACCAATCATCTTGAAAAAAACTTTCATTCAAACCGGCTCGGTTTATTTTTGATAAAATTTCAAAATGAGTGTGTAAATTTGGCTAAATTTTCCAAATGCAAATTCTCATGATTAACCAGTTTGCGAAAGTAAACAAGTTTTCAACCGAGATTATCTCTGTCTTTACATTGTCTACATAAATGATTTTTGGTTGATAATTTTCCACAATCTTTCTTTTTATTGATAAAAAATTATAATGGTAAAATTAATAGATTACAACTTCCAGACATTTGTATCGAAAAGTTTGTGGTAATTGTTATATAATGCATCTACGATTTCCTGAACATTTTACACCTCAATTTTCTGCAATCTTTCTTTTTATTAATATCACAATGAGTGATGCATTCATCAATTCATTAACCACGTTTGCTTTATACTGTACAGCATATTTTTTATAATATAGTTTTTTGTGGTATGCTGCAAAACCTCCCAAAATATTCCTGATAAATTATCCGAGAGTGAAGTGCAAATTTTTGAAATCGCAAATGGGAATCCCGCAAATGGTGAGGGGGAAGTTGATAGCAGTAAAAAAGGATTGGATTCCCCATAAAGTTTGCCTGACTTATCAATACAAATATGAGGCAACTTTAAATTCATTTTCAAGATTTTATTTGACAGCATATTTACCATTTTGTTCCATTTATTTTATCATTCTCAACAAAGAACAGCTCCAGGTACTTTTTGCAGTCTTCCAGAAAATTGAAAATTTTTTTGTTGACATAATTCTGAAGATGGTAACCCAAGTTTGCAATATCTGGTGAATGTGTCAGATGAATGAAAACTTCCCTGCCAAACTGTGACAGTTTTTGTTGGGTCACCAAAAAAAGGTGTGGTCAAAGATTCCTCCTGATGGAATATTAGGCCCTTTCTCTCAACTAATTCCATATGCTTTTTGTCAATGTTGCATTCAGGAATTCTTCAAAATGAGATCAGTGCATGTCTGAATCAATCATTTGCTCCTCTGAAAGGATCTCAAAGCAGATGACTCCCTTCCAATTGCACCAGACACAGAGAAAGCTTGATTAGCTGAATATCAATTGACTAAATTCTGGATTATCTGAGCAATATTTCAAGATCCCATAATTGTGTGTGGATCAGTTATACAAATAAAATATTTCCCACTCATCTTGTCCAGATAATCAAGGTTTCACAGCATCACCTTCTTTGGATGAAAACCAGCTTTCAGTATGGTTAGAGGGAGTTCATTTTGTTTGCTCTATCACCTCCTGCATTCCACTCTATTGTAAAGTATCTATTTTTCAATTCCAGTCACACAGGAAAATGTCCAGTAGGTTTCCTTTCTTCTATGAAAGTCACATGTCAATGTGAAAACATCTATTTTCATTCAAAGATTTATTCAAGTCGATTAGCATATTATTGTAATATTTGTTAATCCCTGTGTAAAATGGCCCAAAGCAAAATGGCACATTCCATTAATTTAGATGAGAAAAATGTTGGAGCATTCCCATACCCGAAGACCAGCTGAGATGAGTATGTCAGGCTGTGTCATCAGAGGTTGTGTTGGTGGGAGGTACAGGAGACTGGGGTGTAGAAGAGAGAGGAAGAGGGTGCGTGTTGCCTCAAAATGGCTTACTGCAGAACAAAAACAGAACACTCCTTTTGCTTTTTTTCAAAAAAGCAAAAAGTAGATAAATCTAACTTTTGAAAAGTGGGGACTACTTTTTTTTGAATTCTATTAGATGATTCTTTTAGAAAAGAAACTTGAAAAACTTGTTACAGTAGAAGAATCCATTGTTTCAGACAGTGGGTAATAGATATTTTTATCAGCTAAATTGTTATTTCATATGGAAAGATCAATGGTTATGGGCAAACCAAAAAAATCATACTGTTCATTATATTAATAGTTGATAAGTTACCAAAAAAAGTTCACAAAATTCAACCATGAAAATATTTCCAAAATAAACCTCATTTTCAAGATGCTCATGATTAGCATAGATACTGTGATGCCAGAGGTTTTTCCAAGGTTCCATGAAAAAGTCCACACATCTTCTTTGTACATGTAATTCAAATTCTCCATATGTTTGGGTAACACCTTGGAAAATATTTTTGGTAAATATTTTTCATGTCTGTTATTTGAGATTTTCCCCTAGCCCTTCCAATCATGCAACTGAATGAAACATTCATATATTTTTTGTCTGGATCATTTACAGGTAGTCATAACCTAGGAATTGTCTGTATATAAAGTATATTGATGAAAAAAGGCATCTATTTTACACAAGGAGTATTCATTTTTCAATACATTCTCCTTTGTTGATGCACTTAACCCAATGCTCATTCATGGATCACATAGATGGAACATTATATATAGAAAATTTCAGATCAAAATTCAGCAAATAACTATGTAAGGACATTGATCTATCCTCACATGCAAGTAATTTTTGTATTAAAACATATAAAGACTAATAAAATACCCATTGCTATGCTGATGGTACACCCAAGATAGAAATCTACAGCCCTGTAGGGTTTGGAAAGAAACTCATGGGAATTGCTTAAAGATACAGTCCCTGACACTTGAATCTTCCAATAACAGACAGTCAAAAGTGAATTCAATTCTACCTCCTCTCACTTTCTTGACTTACTTCCTTTCTCAATATCTAAGTTCAGCAGTTCTCCTTTAGCAAATATCTCTATTCACTCTCTATTCATTTGTGTACCACTACCCTACTTTCTCCCTCTCCCCACCCTCTTTGCATAACGATTCTATTCTTGGAACATCTCCTCCAACCCCAACCCCAACCTCTTTCAATGTAGAATTTTTATTTTTAAATGAATATGTAAAAAAATATACCAATTACAAAAAAATATAGCATTACAATAATATTCTATAAGTGCTTTGAATAAACACCACAGACAACCTTGAGTACAAGTCAAATTTTAAAAGTAAAAATTTTCTGATGCAATAGGTAAATCTTTTATTAGAAATTGATGCAACATCTAAAAGGCTATGGGTAACTCTTGGCTTCAAACATGAAAAATAATTTGAATTTTAAGTTTTAAATTTAATTTAAATACCATATGTTCTTATATATAAGGTGAATTTTCAAAGACTTTTGGTAGAATTCTATGCAATATAAGAAAGGCTACGGCAACTTATAACTTGAAACGTGAAATATATTCACCAGTTACAAAAAATATGAGGCTGACCTGCATACATAATCATGTAAAAAAACTCAATCAAGAACAAATAAGGTCAGAATTAATTCTTTTTATGACATCAAAGGTGTTCTCTGCTGGAAAAACATCAAAATACAGTGAAAAAAAAATCTAGAAACATCTAGATTCTCCAGAGTACTGATGCCAATTTCCAAGTCTATAGACAAATCTGTAGACAAGCACTTATGAAAAAGGTTAGAACCCTTTGCCATCTTTGATGGCTATGGTTGTTCAATTATAATAAAATATCAATTATCATATTGTATAGAATTATTTGTAAAACATTCTCAGGTGACAAAACACTGCCTTTATTTTTCATCTATTTTATTTAATTCAAGCCATTTTTTATATTTTCTTTCAAACTTTACTTCCGGCATGATCAGATCAGCCACTAGCTGTCCCTCGTGTAAAGGCAAATCACGTAGCAATGCCCACCGATTCCTAAGTCTTTCAGCACTAAAGAACAATAAATGGTAATTTCTCAGAATTGTTCTGGGGGGAAACTGAAATTCATCCAAAAGAATATCCAAAATCTTCTTTATCCGACGTGGTGTTACACGTCTCATACTGGGCGCTCGTATAAGAAGTAAATCAATCTGCTGTCGGCTACACTGCAATCGACTCTGCAGGAATGCAAATTTGTCATCGTGCTCTCCTAGTGCCAGAGCGTCAGACAGGTGATTGTTGAACATAATCGAATACTGATATTTGTTCTGTTTGAGAGTTTGCAGCATCTTGTCTTTCCCAAAAACACCTGTTCGTGTCATCTGCTTCAAGCGATATTTGCATAATAATGGGTCCATTTGAAGGATATGCAAGTTATCCATAATGTCTTGCGTTGTGACACCGTATTTGACCAACATATCGACCAGATATTTTAATCGACTTAGCTTGTAATACTGAAGTTGGCGATGACCTTCAGCTATCGCACAGTGCACCTTCTCCTCTTCACAGTTTAATAACTCAGCCAGGTAACTAATCCTGGATGGATGAGACCCCATTACTTTCATCTCTTTAGCTAATTTGGCTACAATCAGATGGTAAATCTTTTCAGGAGCAATAGCATGTGCTATAGAGAATTGGTATTTTCTGTAAGGTAGCAGGCCCTCGATTCTCAACTGCAGGGTTGAAATATTCCAGCACAAAACACACTGGTACCGCATGATGCTGTCTGCAGAGAAGCCGTAATCAAGCAGGAGCTGAATGATGGCCTCAATTTTGGCTGGAGAAAATGAAGTGATGATTCTTGTATCCTTGGAGACCATCCAACGAACACTACTTTCCTGACAGCCCAGACGATGAGCAATTCGTTCAATTTTTTCCCAATTATCATCAAGAACTTCTTGGATTTCCTCCTTATTTTTCCTTAAAATTCGATTTGAAGAGGGAACAAAACCCAAAGGACCTGACCTTAAACCACGCTTCTGGAAATTTGTCCCTTGTAGAGGATCTGTGCGCCATGTGGGGAAAAGTCCCAGTTTTGATGTGCAGGACAGAAAATAGCATCTTTGAGTGATGCAAGTAGATCTCTGGAGGATTAAGAATTGAGATAAAGGGGATTTTAGAAAAGGGACCAACTGTTTCATGCCTGGTACTTCTTTGTGGCTTAGGATATGTCCTGCCTACCAGTTTTTAGAGATCAAAAACATTCAACAGATTGCTCAAAGGCAATCTTCCATTTGAACCATAGTAGAAGCAAGGTTCATCTAGAAAAAAAAGGAAAAAAGTTTGATTAATAAAACACAATTATTTTAATGCTGATACTTTTTCGATTAAATTCTTAAGTAAATCTTTGATTACAATGAGAAAAACAGGATTGATTTTTTTGTATTTCAATATTTATCAAACACAGATTGCATTCTAAATATCATAGAATGTTCCTTTCCAATCTGACACTAAGTAAAAAAATTTACGATAATTCTACTTTACTCACCAGCCAACTATTAATTTTTTGAAGGTTGAGTTATCTATGAATGAAGAGTGCTTGATATCGGGGATAGAGTATATGTAAAAAGTCAGCTGATTGCACCCACTGGCATGAAACTTAGAATCATTGCTAAGCACTGAATTTTTTATGCACATTTATTTAAATGTATATCATATCTAAACATTGATTATATATATATATATATATATATATATATATATATATATATATATATATATATATATATATATATATATATAAAATCAATGTTTGGATATGATTTATCTGACTGAATGATGTTAAAAAATGAAGATGTAGAAAGCCAAATTCTATCGAGCACTCCTCTTTCATAGATAACTCAATTCTAAAAATTTTTTATAGATAGATATATAAATGTTATGTTCCCTTTACACTAAATACTCTTGGGAAAGGCATCATCTCTTTGCATTAAGCACCTTTGGGGAAGGCATCATCACTTCTACCCTTAACTATGGGTAAAATAGCAAGGCAAATTGGGCTCTGATTCCAGTAGAGCCAACTCAAGGCAATTTGACATCCTTCAGGCAGTTCATGTTGCCAAGCTGATGCTAGGCATCTGCTTTCCTCTGGACCATATCAGCAAGCCTGACATCATTGGACATAGGTCTTTGTCAAGATTTGCCAGACCTGTCTATCATGTACGTTACAGAGCCAGTACTTTCTGAATTTGTCTAGCTTGTCATGCTATCTTACTTTCTGTCGGCCACAGTTTTGTAAATGATCTCTGGGGAGCCATGTTGTGAGTCATGATGTCCAGCAGTTGTCCGACATTCTTACAAGTCCAGCCCATTGCCATTTGAGTTTTCTAATGGTTTCTAAGATATCTCAGACTCCTGTCTTTTCTCTAATATACTGTGCTATGTTATGATCTCTCCATGTGAGGTTAGGTTCCACGTCATAGATGACTATCAGGAGTATGTATCAGTAGTATACCCTTTTTTCTTAAGACTGGTGGGATTTTCTTGTTCTTGAAAGTCGAGGCAGCTCTACCGAAATCTTGCTAAACTAGTGTGATTCTTCGCTTGGATTTCAGCTTTGCATTTTCGATTTAGATCGTAGTGTCCTTATGTTCGTTGTATGTGACATTTATTTTGCTGAATTTTGTATGAAGGCCATCTTTCTTACCTTCCTCATTCAGTTCGTCTAGCATTATTTGGATATCATAAAGGTTCTTAGCAAAGACGATGATGTCATCAGCAGATCTGAGGTTACTCAAGTATTTGACGTCCATCCTGATTCCTTTGTGTTCCCAGTCCATGTTTCAGAAAATCATCTCAAGGCAGGCTGTGAAGAATTTGGGTGAGCTGCTATCACATTGTCTCACTCCTTTTTCTAGTTGAAAGGGCTCTGAGTCTTTATGTAGTCTGATGAACAAACTGCAGTGTAGGTATATATCTTTCACTACTCTACCATACATATGGTCTATATCTTGTTGTACTATTGTGTCAGTGACTCTAATTAGCATAATCATAAATAATTTAATAAAAATGAATTCAAATTTTTAAAAAAACATAATAAAAAATTCTTTTTTACATTTCTTGCTTTCCAATTCAGAGTCAATCTTAAAGTGACATGTAGCAGGACAAAATAAAATTCCAAGAGATTTAGTTTCTCAAGGGAATTATCTTCATAGAAATGAAATACAGTTGGAATCCAAAGGATATTTTATGGAAATTGAAATAGGGGAGGTTATTGATTTGAAAAAAAGTTTAATAAGATTTTCTTAAAAAATACCTTTCTCATGAGAAAATTCATTCCATATTAGGTAAATCTTTGGAATTGGTTCTTCAAAACATTATGTCAGTATTTTGCAAGGAGGAGAAGTTCTTAGCAGATGTGTTGAGCAGCCATAGCAGTTAACCAATTACTGAAAAAATGAAAGTTGAAAACTTTGAACATTTGAAACTGTATTTTATCAAATACATCTACAAAGGATACCAGTATTCCGAGGAAATTATGAATCACTGCAGCCCAGATATGCTCATTGTAAATTTAGCATAAAGTTATATTGCAAACTGAGGGGGTGGCACAATTCAAAGAAATCAAACAATTCCAGTACTTATAAAGGAGAGTGTATGTGTGCAGAATTCAAAGTTTCTACTCTGAATGGTTAGAGCTGGCAAAGTCCAGATACATAGATAAATACATGCATATAATTGTCAGAACACATGAATAACTCTAACCCAGCAAAAGAGTTCAACCTGGTTTGTTATGCGTAGTGAAGATTAACAGGTCCAGCAAAAGTGCCCATCAGTAAATGTAACCTGGAGAAATGCTCATCAGGAAATTTTTCAAGGGAGGAAAACTGCCCATCAAAACATAATTTTCCTATCATTCTTTTACTTCCTTTTCATAGCCAATTAATAGATATTTTTTTTTAACACTGAACTCGAATTTTACCTTCTTTCCATGCATCGGCCATCACAAATTTATTGAAGGGGAAAAAATTCCTATTTTATCGGGTTTTATTGAAAACTTTTGGCACAACTTAGCCATGGTGGTGGAATTCTGAGTGTGAAATAACAAGAAATAAGCGAGGGGATTTCTACAAAGCAATAATAATACATTGTTTTTCTTTCATGCATTTGCTTATTTCTTTTCATTCTAAATTAATAAAATTATCAGATTTATCAAATTCAGCAAAGAAGGAAAATAGCTATTTTAAACATTATAGCTGTTTTTCTTTCAAGAAATGGCAGGGGGGGGGGAAATGAAAACAAATATTATCAATTCAAAAATGAAAAAAAAAAGAGAATGTTGAGAAAATTATGTTTTGAAGGGCAGTTTTCCACCTTTGAAAAATTCATGATGGGCGGATATCCTGATGGGTACTTTTTTTGAGTCCTATCTCTTGATGAACTGATTTTCTGATGGACTTTTATATAGTTACTGTGACTTATAACAGCAACAACAAGAACAATTAGATGTATAACAAATATGAAAAGGTGTTTTTTCTCAAACTCCTGGTGACTAATGTCTTTTGGCAGTATGTGGTGTTGGGGTGATCAATTAAATGATTGGGAAAAGGGTTGATTGATGAATATATTACTTTTCTTACCTTAACAAACTTTGAAAATTGAACCCCCAACTAAAACCTCATTTTAAAAAATCAAAAGATAACATTTACCCTATTCATTGAGGAGAGTGCGTGTGCAATTTCATTTTTCTACTATGAACAATTAGGGCTCGACAATGTCTTGATACATAGATACATATAAATGTGAGGACACATGAATACCCTTAAACCAATAACTGTACCCTAAACCTGAGTTATGGGTAGTGGTAATTAACAATTTAGGGTTAGAGGGTAGTGTTAGGGTTGTGGTTGCAATTAACAACAAAAAAATTAAATATTTTTGCGATCCTTGCATCAGGAACTGCCATTTTGAATGCTTAAAAGTAGCTAACCATAAACCTCCTCCTAACCCTAACATCAGATCTACCTACTAACCCTAATCCCAAACCCTAACCCTAATGTCGTATTGGCTCCCAAGTCAACAATATTTTCGATAAAAAATAGCGTTTATGGGTCAATGATAAAAATCTAGCCATTTTCAGCCATTTAAAATGGCCAATTTGAAAATTTACTCCTTTACAGTTTAACTGCAACTGCAGCTAATCATGTATAACGTCTATCTGGGCTATCTCATTTGAAAAATATCGACATAACGTTTTTATGAAACTATTTTAAAGATCTACTCAAAGTTGAATATTTCCCTAACATTTTACAGAAATCGGGCTCAAATTTTCTAATGCAATAGGTCACCGGTTCTCGAACGTAAACAAGTTTTCAAACCCGGTTATATATTTTCTGCAGGAATGATCTGTAGTTGATGATTTTCTACGATTATTTTTCTATAAATAACAAAAATATCATCACGAAAGCTTTCATAGATTTCATGTTACAGACGTTTTACTCAACATGTTAATAAATAGATTGTATTGTATTTTAGGCTCGCGTTAATCCCCACATTGTTGTTAGTGAGTCACTTACAAATTAGGCAAATATTAAAAAACAACTTTTCGACAGTACCAACATATTTTACTGCTATTTTGATTAATACAATTTCGAAAGAAAACCTACCACCTTTCAAAACTGGAAAAAAATAATTACTAGTGTAGTGTGCTCCCGACTGGTAATGCGCACAATGCCGTTGTTTACTTTCATTTTACTTTTGGATATTTTCCCACTTTTAAACAGGTTAATTCTGTCCTCACAACTACCGAACTTGATGAATTGGAACGTTAAACTGAGGGTTTGTCCACTTTTTAAAAAAGTATTTATTTTATTTTGAATTCAAACCAAAAACTCTCAGATAGAAAAAGTTTCAGAAAGTTAAAGGATCGCAAGGAAAGTCACCCTCACAAAACAATTATCATTCTAAATTGTGAAATATCGGCATGATCAGAACGAAAGATATCTTATGAATGAATAAATGATCTCATATGATGAAAAATGAATTTAGAACGTACCACTGTCCAAAATCCATAACACGAAAACAGAAAATACGACTCCAACCAACATAGACAAACCGGAACCGAAATGAGAAATTTGGGAAAAAAAATGAGTTATCGCCCTTGATTGTTGTTGTTACTTCCCTTGTTATTAGAATCGAAGTAAATGACAGACTCAGCGGTTCTCAACCTTTTTTTGATCCATGTAGCACCTCGAAGAATTGATGCCCCATGACTATAATGAAACAAAATTTGGTGTTGAAAAGATGGTAATATTGTGTTAAATTATAAAACAATTATAAAACAATCAGCAAAATTTAGAGTTTTGAATCAAGAAAAATATATAAAAAAACATTTTTTGTTGTTGAAAGAAATCCTGGCACAGGTTTGGTTAGTTACTCAATAGTATCCGTCACGTGAGCAATGTTTTTTGGCAGTATGCTGCGTTTGGGGTGATCAATTGAAAAATTGGAACATAAGGTGATCAATGAATATGTTACTTCCCCCGTCTCTTTTAGACAGTGATAAAAGTCTGAATTGAAAAAAAAAGGCTGCCAGACACAAACCGATTTAGCATAAACTTACATTGTAAAATGAAACCCAGCTAAAAACCTGGGACTGTTAAAAAAAACAGAAACATCGTTTTATCTAGATATGAAAAGGAATAAATGCTTAAATTTTCAGCACTCTTGCTCCATCGACGCAGCAAGTATGCGTGACTGACACATAGTCAGCCAACCAGACAAACCCACTTAAAAACTGAAGAAAACTGAAGAATTTTAATAGCAAATATGTACATAGACGATTATGTGATGGCCATGCAATTCTGGGCAAACTTCTCGAAAGAAGATTCGTAGAGAATGATCCCATATTTAAGTTTTTATCATACTTTTAAAATCTTCTAACCTTACATGGTTCGAGATTGACCTATAGGTGAGCAAAGTTCTGATGTTCAACTCCCAGGAGTATTTTGCATAGCAACAAATCTTACGATGGCTCTGAATAGAGTAAGTGTTTGGAATAAACTGGAAACTCTATAGGAAAATTAAAAAAAGTTGGCAGCCAATTCAACTAAGGAACCTTATTGAATTTAGGTGCAGATGGCGTAACAGTTACCAACGAAAGATGAAATAAGCGAACCGAGTATAAACACCGGTTATGACAGCTGACTTTCGTACTAATACCCTTGGAAAAGGCATGGATCTCCCAACCTCATCAACAATGAGTAAAAATCAGGGCAGCGTTGGTCAATAACCCGTCTTGGTGATTGACGACTCTGACTTCCAACCAAAAAAGTCTAACCCCTTGATCATCACCCTGAGAGGTGGGCAACGCATAGAGTAAGGACTTGTTCAAGAAATGTACCATTAACGGTGCTCTGGTGAAGCTTCGATTGGTCTAGCAAGCTGGAAGTTGGAGTAATATAAAACATAAATTATTGATTAAAAAAACACGCCCGAGTGAAATAAATGAGCATGAATGCTATTGGATGAAATTGCGATAGAACTGTCTCCCCAAGCCTGACGCCTCGAGTACAAATGGTAGATTGACAAAAAACAAATGTAGGATATGGAAGGACTCTAGGAACAAACAAAGTTTTTTTACCATGTCCAACAGCAAATGAAAAGATTTGCAAGTGTTTGTAAATAAGTAGAAATCCACATGATACTTTTCGAAGAGAACTAGTATAATTCAACAATGTTTTTATGAGCCGTGAAAATGCATTGATAAATGTATCTCTTATTAGTTTTTGTACATATGTGTGAAGATACGTAAATTGGAAAGTATCATTAACAATTTCTTCATTTCTCTCGCAACACATATATGCTGGGCTGGCCACCCAAATTATTCAGTGTATCAAGTAAAAACAAAAGACAAAAAATCGTACTTCGTGAAAATGAATCAGAGTAGCCCGAGTGTGTATCAGACCTACTTATCTAAAAAATCATCATAAAGAAAAGAAATTCTATATCAAATTATCTCTAAAAATATCAATACAAGATTTGGGCATCATGGGTCTAAAATGACTATCATCATCATCTTCATCATCTTAGCGTCCGTAGTTGGATATACACCTCACCAAAGATTCGCTAGATATGGTGAAGTGAGCACAAACTTTCCTTGCCAGAGTTTGAACTCAGCTCATCGAGACCATTTGATTTTGATTGTTGTGTCTTTGACTTCACCATATTCGTTGTACATGTCATTTGTTTTACTAAAGTTCATGTTGACCATGATTCTCCCCCATGCACGTTACATGGTTCTCAGTCTAAGGGTCATGCCCTTCTTTGTAGCACTAGAGGCATTTTCTTGTTCTTACAGGTTGAACTTACTCTACCGAAAGCTTGCCAACCTAGTGTGATTCTTGGCATGATTTTTCTTCTTTTAAGGATTTCATAGAGATTCGTTGTCCTAGGTAGATGGAATGGTCTACTTTCTCCGGGTCTACGTCTTTGATCTTGATTTTTGTGTCTTTGACTTCACCATATTCGTTGTATACGACACTTGTTTTATAAAAGTTCATGAGGTGGACAACTTTCTTGTTTTCGTCTGTCTAGTATCATGTAGAAGTCAAGGAGATTCTCAATAAAAATATGTCACCAGGAGATCTCCACAAGCATCTATTTAGAAAAAAAAAGTTTTCAGACGATGCTAAGATGTTCATGCAAATTGCAGCACCCAAAATGTGACCAGGAGCACCCAGAGAGAGAGAGAGAGAGAGAGAGAGAGAGAGAGAGAGAGAGAGAGAGAGAGAGAGAGAGAGAGAGAGAATGAGAATCTGTAGCCAATTTGGCTGGTCGGTCGGTCAGTCGGGCCGTTTGTGGGTCTTGGTGATTCGATTCTTTATATTCAACATTATGTATTGAATATGGCGGATAAGAAAAAATTCCCCTGCGCTGTAAAAAGTTTGCCTAGTCATAAGAGAAATACGTAGTCAAACAATTGTGACCCGGATGGAATATTTGATTCTTTCTGTAAATTCCAGATGCTTTTCGTCAATTGCTGCCTTCAGTTGATTTAATTGTTCCTATCAATTGTCTGCTGCGTAATAGAGTACATCCTTGTCATCACACCACAAATACAGAACAATTTTTTGTCCGAATTCCGGCGTGTGGAACAATTTGGGGCGGCATTTCGCTTGACCCATGATCGCTTGCGTTCGTTTCGCATTGTTGTGAAGTATCCACTTAACATCGCCCGTCAAACAGAAAAGTAGCGAATCACACATAAAAGTATGGTCAAGTAGTTTTTCTTTCTCTGGGGGTTGGGTCTGTATTTGGAAGTCACACATCAAAGCAACGAAGTTGGTGCAAAGGATTTCCAACAATTGATTTGGATAGTTTAGGTATGCTAGCCATCTCCTTCGTTCATTATTCTTCAGTAATGTCTTGATTTGATCACTATCCGCATCTACTCGACTGTGGAGCATAATTCAGTGACTAACCTGAAGCTTGAAACATCGCTAATCACTTTTCAAACCTTTGTTCAATTACATGACCTTTTCCATAAACGGCAAATTCTCTTGCGTTGGAATGCAATTTCATTTTGAAAAGAATATATGCAGAAAATGCTGCTTATCATCTTTAATGCACAATATTAGAATCAATGATGAAAAATATGTTCTTTTTGACAATGAAAAGAAAAGAAAATAACCACTTATATGATAGCTGTCACAATATAATTAAAAGCAACCTTTTTAAATTAAATTACTTAAAACTAAACGCTCCTAGTGCTATCTTACAACAAAATCATGAAAAAGACTTTTGGGGCTATCCAATGAATACAAGTAATCGTGTCATCTGTATTTGAAAAGTTCCGAATTCTTTATTTACATATAAAGTCAACAAAAGGTTGGAAGAAGGCCGAGGCATGCATTGACCGAATTGTTGTGATAACGTAAACAAAAAGGAGGAAACTGAACTGTAACTCAATGTCTCAGAAAGTCAACTGAAAAAAAAAGCAAAAAACATTTACAGTGAAGCAAATTCTGGCGTAATTAAATGATATTTAGAGTATATCTTTAAGAAATTATTGGCAAATCATTCCTGTTGTAAAATCATTTAAATGCTTTTCTGTAATCGAATGACTACCTCTTCTGAATGAAAAAAAAAAAGAATAAATTTCTTTTGTAAAAAAAAAAAAAGGTAATATTTTCTTTTAGTAGTAAAATATACATTCGCTCTTAACAGAAAAAAAAAAATTACGAAACCTTAAAATGGATTTGGCAAAATAGGAACAAAATTTACTGAACAGTTGGGTTTTAAAATGTTATCTCCCTTGGATAATTAAATGATAACCCCCCCTCTTTTTTAGCATGATAGAAGCATCCCAGCAAGGTAATTTTAAACAATTATTATCTTTGTAAGCGTATGGAATCATCAAAGGCAAACAAATAAGCAAACAAATACATAAAATCGAATTCAATTCAATAAGATAGAATCTGAAATAAAACTTTCGAATTTTGTTCTGACAAACAAACTCCTTTGTATTCTTGATGTTATTACCTGAACGTTTCAGTTGCAGTCTATCCATTTCTGATGGCTCATTCCAACTTTTGTTCGAACTATCGAAATCTTTGGTGTCGTAGATGTTGTTACCACAACGCCACGACCGACCCATTCTTCAGCCATCTTCAGCTGTATAATCTGTGAGAAAAGATGAACAAATATTACCTAATCATTAATCTTTCTACTTTCTGACGAATTATATACCTGAAAAAGGTTGAAGAATGGATCGACTGAAACAATGCAGTAACAATGCATCAACGACACGAAGTTCAATTATTTGGCAGCATAATTAGAATGTTAACGACTTTCTTGAAAGTTATAGACTAAAAAAACATCTTCATAATCAATTATTTCGATATTTCTTTCCAAATATAGGAGGCGCTGACTGGCATGTAGAATGATCTCAGTGATCTGAGTGGAAACTAGAGCAGGGAAGGTTTTTGCTCACTTCACATTATTGTCCTTAGGAAAGGCATGAATGAATATCTCTCCCCAGTTATGGATAAAATAGCAAAAGGGGAAGTAAGTGATGCCACTTCGGTGATTTGACATCTACAAGTCCATTTCACGTATCCAAAACGAACCGAAGATGTAGTAATGTGATTTAAGGAGTCAAAACATGGGCGGTTGAAGCGTAGAGGCATTGGTTACTTTTTGAATATTGATAACCAAACATGATTTCATTGGAATTTTTGGCTTCGCCGGAGAACATTATAGATTTCTCCCGGGAAGCGTCAGAAATAGCATAAAACAAAGAAGCAACAACGTTAATTAATAGTCCCTAAAATTTTCTTATCCTCTAAAGGTACTCTCTTATTTCCTCCTTCATTTCTTCATTCTCTATTTTTGATCGGTCAGGATTTTCCACATGAGCACGTAACTGGTCTATGATTGTTTGCCAGGTCCCCTTTTTCAGGGTCCTTTTGGATGAGGGTGGTTCTGCCTCTGGTGTATGTAATATCGTTAGGGGCGCAAGTCTGCAGGAAAAAAGTAAAAATGTTTTGAAATACTTTGAGAATTCTCTAAACAAGTATTTGCATAATATCATGATGAGCATGATATATTAAAATTATTTTTATCACGTATTTGCATCGCTCATTTCACACAAATCATTTGGTTGAAGAAGTGAGAGGGCGTGATGGTGAAGTCTAACTACTAAAGGCGGGAGGGGCGTGGTGGTAAAAAGATTAAAATGGTTCAAAGACAGGAGAAAATAAACTCCCCCACTTTTACACTTTCAGGAACCATTGACAACCAATCTGATCTCCAAGATAAGAGAGTTCTACATTCGACATCCCAATTAAATAAGTGATGACAGATTAGGAATTTCCAGACCTCAAGAAAATAATTAATAAAAAAATGTTTTTTCACGCATACCTACACAAAGGCATCCCCTTTCTTTTCTTCTGGTGATGGCCATAAATCTATGTTCACTTCCCTTTCAACACATCTTACGAATCTAAAATAGGGACCGGGATATTCCCCAACAGAAGAGTTAAAAAACACTCTTCTTCTTTTCCTCGCCCGGTTTCTGGTGTTTTCATTTCATTTGCTGTTTTTGTTTTTGTTGGTCAAAGCTTGTTCCATCAAGCAAGAAAATGACACAAAATAAGAATAAAACCTTATAATTTAGATTAAACTTGGTTTCCAAATTAACATAAAACAGCCTGCCAAGTATTGATCATCTATCTGAATTTGAAAAGGATTAATTCAGCACCAATTTGAGTATGAAATTATAAATAAGGTAGATAACTTTCAGACACATAACTTTCAGACACAAACGAAAAAAGATATTGAAAAAATCACTAATTCTAACGACATGTATATCAAAGCAGACAAATCGAAAAACATCTCTGAACTTAAATCAAACAAATGCAAGAAATTATTTGAAGAAGAAATCACCAAAACATCCGAAGTGGACGATAACGGTACTCAACAGAGAATAAACAATACATTCCATATTACCGAGAACCTATACAACAACAGCAAGGTGAGCAAAATGGCTACTGACGAAGCTGATATACTACTTAAGGACCATAAGTTTAATTCAATCAACAAAACTCAACTTAGAATCTGGTCTCTCCACCAAAAACAGAATAACGACAAGAATCGAAACAAATACTACAGAACATCATCGACAAATCAAAAACCCAATTCCAATACAACTAATGAGTGAATACCACGGACACGAAAATATTAAAAACAAACAATGAGCGACATTCATCAATTTGATATAATTGATTTCTACCAATCTATCAATGGGAAAATATTTGACAATGTTATCAACTTTACTAAGACCACAGCAAAGCATATACAACAGGAAAACAGTATCAATAAACGGCAATACTGCATATATCAAGAAGTACAGCACAAACAACTTTGGTGTCCCCATAGGAACCTTTGATTCAGCTCACGTCTTGGATCTAATCGATATATACATACTCCACATTCTAGAAAGAATCATTAGTAAAACTGAAGTGGGATTATACAGAGATGATGGGCCCAAAACTAATAGCCTATAGATGAAGATCATCGATGCATTGAAATAGTCTAACATAAAAATGGTTAATTTTCTGGATATAACTCTAAACCCGGGCGATAACACACATCGACTATACCAAAAAGATAAACAAGACCACATGTACATTAACACTAATTCAAATCACCAAATATCAATACTAAAACAGATTCCTAATTCCATGGTCACTACAATTGATAATGATCCCCCCCCAAAAAAAAACAAAAACAAAATGATGGAAAAGAATAATTATACGCTCTGAAATTGGTTTTATTTTGAACTAAACTGTATAAAAAACAAAGATAATAGTACTAATAACAATAACCCCGAGAGCAAGAAAAAAGAAAAAAAAGAAACAAAAACAGAAAACTTCATATACTTTGCAACAATCGCAACAACTGAACAGTAATGTAATGAAAATTGTAGATTGGAATATCAAAAGTCCAATTGAAATCTGGATACTGCAATCACAATAGATTCTTCTCAATAAAAGAACTAAATAATCAGACTCCACTCTTGAAACTTGGTAACTTGAAGAAAGAAAACTTACACCTTTTGTAAAATTTGTTGTCATTAGTAACTCCAGACCCATAAATAGCTTTAAAAACAAATGTTTCTTGTACATGGAAGAGAAATTGAGAATTTTAAGATTTAAAGATAAAAAGAACTTTCCGAGTCAAAAGAAACGGAATGATGTCGAAATGCAGACACGAAGAGAAATTTAAACTCAAAGCTGACTAACCACATGGTAATAGAACATCTAAACTAAAAGATAATAAAATGATAAACAATATCATCTACTACAACTCAATTAAAATCACACAAAAAAATCTAATTTATTCAATATAAAATACTAGATACAAGTATAAATTACTACTAAATACACTATACACGCTAAGAGACACACAATAGATTGCACGAGAACTACCCCCCAAAGTTCTAACTTACGAGGGTAATATCCAACTACTCAAGTCAAACTGGCACTTGGAACGCTTAACATATATAGAATTACCGCCAGCAAACCAAATACAATTACACACTCAACCCTGAGAAACAACTTCTTAGTCGGTACCAATATAGATTTGATACTCAAACTTGAACTAAGACGATATGATGATAATAATATATAATATAATCTGTTAAGTAAATTGAAAGAAGTTAGACTACAGTGACTAATAGCTGTCTGAATATCAAAATAAAAAATAAAATGAAATCAGTCAGAATAAACATTGAATTAAACTCACATAACAGAAGATTCTTGACTACAGTGACGTTCACCCCTCCTCTGACCCAGACAACCAAATTTCCGAGCTACAATACATTTATAAATTACGCCGTCCCACAAGCTCTTTATAACCACTACATACAGAATACACTCAAGATATGCATTACGAAACTTCTCTGATATCAATTATGTCCCGGATGAGAAACATTTTCCCAATTAAGCCTAACCAAGGAGAGGTAATCCCATTGTCCTGAAGAGAACTCCCCCCTCTCTCTCTCGATATATATATATATATATATATATATATATATATATATATACATGTGTGTGTGTGTGTGTGTGTGTGTGTGTGTGTGTGTGTGTGTGTGTGTGTGTGAGAGAGTGTGTCACCCGTCTCCAGAATATCCTTACTATACCGTGTTATTTGATACAAATCGTACAGGTCAGAGTGCAAGTTTTGCAAGCTGTTCTTAGTGATCTCATTCCTTGATGAATATCCCAAAGATTTTCGAGGGTTCTATTCTTATTTTCCTTTTTTTTTCTCTTTCTTTCTTCCTCAACCTCGTTGTTTATTTCTGTCATTTGCTCTGTCTTTCTTTTTCGTTCCTCCTTTACACCAACACTACTTGTTTTTTTTCCTTTCCATTTTTCACTTTTTCTTATATTTACGGTCCATCTCAATATTTCTCTACTCTCCTTTTTTAATGTTATTTTTATCATCTTCTTTGTTTTATTCCTTCTGATTTGTATCTTCTTTCTTATCTTATTTTTTCATCGTTTCTTTCCACCTTATTTTTTCCTATTAACTCATTCTTACCTATTTTTCCTTCTTTCTTTCCTTTTCTCTTACATCACATTCCTTTTCCCTTTTCTCCTTCTTTTTCTCGTCTTTTTACTCTTTCTTTTTTTTCACATCACCAATTCCCTTCTCTCCTCCCTTTTCCTCAATTCACACTTTCTTACCGCTCACATTTATTTGTGATACTTTGTTTCTTTTCCTTATTTTTCTCCTTTTCCACTTCTTTTTCCAACATTTTTCCTCCCTTTCTTATTTCCCCTACTTCTAATTCTTCCAATCTGTCTTTCTTTGCCTTCTTCATCTTTCTTATGGACGCATGAGCATCTCTTATACCGATTGCCATCAATTAATGACTGATTGACAGATTGACGGGCTAAGACACCGAGAGAAAATTCGCCGGTTTAGCTATTTTGGATCCAGATCTCGCTCCTTTTTGACACAAAATAGAAAACTCGAGTGTCTATGACCTAACTTTCAGGCTTGTCTTCATTTTTATCATTTTTTTTACCGCCTCTACTTGAAAATGTCCTCAATTCGTCGAGAGTCTTGAAGTTAACTTGAGACCAAATTCTGTTCATGGGATATTAAATAACAGAACGAATGCTTTTCTCCTTTTCTTGACTCCTTATCGTCATCTTCCCTTTCTGATTTTTATATACAAAATCTTTTTCGTTTCTGAAACCCAGCAGAATGTTTATATTTTCTTTCCTTCCTTCTCCGTGGGGTTTATTATTTTATGTCTTTTCCAATAGTCTCCACCACACTAAATGATAATTGGTATTACAGCTCTCTGTGTCATAGTTTACTAAATAAACGTAAATAAAACAAACTGAAACAAACTAATCTTTGCCCTGACTGGCTAAACCTTACCTATCATTTCAAAAAGGTAACAACTGATGATTCACAGAAATTTGCTTAACCTAATTCATACTGCGATTGTTTTGATTCTCTTTACTAGATATAATATCGGCTTATTTATACTTATTTACTTTAGAAAAATGCAATGAGCTATGAGAGTTATAATTATTTAGTACGGCAGAAACTAACGAAAAGCATTCGAGCATTTCAAAGTAGAGTTATCGATACTTATATAACCTGGGGAAGTTCGCTTTCAACCACTTTTCGTATTTACCTAAAAGACAAAAAGCAAAAATAAAGTTATAGAGGCAGCACACAAGCTTACCCTATCTCTCCTACACCCCTGTCTCCTGTACCTCCCACTGCCACAACTTACGATGACTCAGCCTGACATACCATAAACACTGCTTTCAGATATGGGAGCGTTAAAAAGTTCCTCAAATAAAATGATAATAATTGTTTCTTCGCTTCATGGTATTTCAACGTACGAAGGCTTTTATAATAGTGCTTTACTTTCATATGATGGTGGAAATCAGTATTTTGTTTGTCGATTGACATTGTATGGATGTATTGTGATTTGATAGAGTTATAAGATAAATAAGATAAAAGGCAAAGTTGAGTTTAGATAGAGGACATGTTTAATACTGTGTTGTGTATAGGTAAGTGACATCATAGCAAAGGAACAAAATTATCTTTTTAGTATTAGTATTAATAATTGTCGTTAGTAGCAGTAGCAGCTTTATAAGGTAGTAGGAGTACCAATGTGGTTATGTAACATCCTCCGTTTTGGGATAAGCTTTGTTTTTGAGCTGGAAAGATAGGGAGAAAGTGCAATTGCGTGATATAGTGTGTGTTTAGTATGAGCTGGGGATTTGAAAAAAAATTGAATGGTGTAGGGGAGATAATTTCTTTTTATCTGCCAGTTCACTTAGGTAGGGTTTGTTCATAGAGTTTCTTTGGCTTATATTCGTTGTATAAATTTCTTTTATCAACTCCCCTTGACTGTTTCCAAATGCTTTTGACAATTCGTTCTTTATCAAGATAGTAATTCTCTTTTGTCAATTTGTGTTGAGGATTGGAGACCGTTTTCATTTTCTTGGTTGTTTTGCATTCTTTCTATAAGAATTCAAGTCTTTCTGGCCAGTTCTAGTTTGAAGGTATTGTGCCAATGAGAATCGATTTTTGGAATCCATGTCCTTTTTGTTTCCAAGGCAAACCAATATTTGTCTCCCGTTATCTACACTACAAAGCACCGTTTCAGAGAGTGCTCAGGGTTTTTTTTTTTACCTGTTCTGGTCCATTATTTTCAATTTTGATGTGTAAGTTATCATTTGGATCGAGTAGGGGTAATTCATGTGATGAGTGAAGTTTTTCCTCTTTGTGATAAGGGTAATATTTTAATGATCTCTTTGTCTTTTGTAATATTCGATTTAAGACTTAGATCACCGAGATTATTGAGGTTGCAAAAAATTTCTCTCGAAGAATGATTATGTAACTATTTTTTTCTCCAAAAATGTACTCCTGGTGCTTGTCGTAAAATGGCTCAATGCTATTCACTGATTTAAAAAAAATTAATTTTTTGTTACGTTTTGAAATTAAATTTCAAAAAAGTATTTATTCATTTCGTTATAAACACTGCAGATTTATGGATTATGGATACGTGGAAATTCTTGACATTTTTTTCTTGTTTAAATTTGTTTATGTTTAATCACTGTTAGGTTACAAGTAAAGACCAGTATAGAGTGGTAAATTTCATTAGTAGTATATATCTCATTCTCTGCTCTTCTCTTAACCCATTACAGTATCTTCACATTCTCTCCCTTATCACTTCTAAGCTTTATCGCTGGTCCACGATTTTAACTGTAATACAAATATAGATGATTTCATTGGCAAAGATTTTCTTATTCCTCTCTGTAACCTACCTAACTTCCATATCTGTTCATTCCCTCTCAACCCTCATTTAAAAAATTGCTGTCTTTCCCCTTCCCTACCCCATCACACTATGTAACTTTCTTCTCTCTCTCTCCCTTACCAAACCTCCTTCTCACTCTCTATCCTCCTACCCCTCCAATAAACTGCCTAACCCCTTTCAACCCTCTTTTTTCTTAGAAAAATATGGAGTATTCTAAATGAAATAAGTAATGATTATAATGGATGTAGTAACCATTTACGCCGGGAAATAGGTCAAAATTGAATAAATAGATAGATGAGATCATTATTATCGGTATCCCTTACACTCTAACCCCAGAAAATTGAAAATAAAAACATCCCCTTCTATTTTGACTCCTAAATTGGGAAAAAGAATACCCTTCTATTCTGACCCATAAAAATTGAAAAAAGAATTCCTCCTCCATTTTGACTCCTAAAAGTGGAAAAAGGTCCCCTTTCCATTTTGACCCCTCAAAGTGGACCATCCCCATTTTGACACCTAAGAGTGGAAAAACATTTCCCCTTCCATATTGACCCCTGACGGTGGTAAAAAGTTTGATCCTCCCAAAAGTTTTCTCCATTTTGATCTCTAAAACGGGAAAAGTAGATCTTTCTTCATTTTGACTCCGAAAAATGTGAAATTTTGACCACTAATAATTCATGGCAGCCGTATCTCTGAGAAATTTTCGGAAAGTAAGCGCGCACCTTATCATTGTAAATAGACCCCCCCCCCCCGGTAAACTTACAGAATGTTTTCCCAAAAAACTAACAACTTTGTAGATGGTTCCGGTGGATTGAAAACAACCAAAATTGAATAAAAAAAATCTTTTGGGAGAACGGCGTAGTTCAAACAGATAAGTTTCATATATTAGATGAAAAAAAATTCATTCCGAATAATGATCCTTCACTTCCCCGCTTCTAACGCAGCGACATCTCTAATACAGATATTCATTAGATTCAACTTGATTTGGCACAAGGTTACAAATGAGAATCATACTACACTGCGATAATAGTGCTATACTAGCTCGCTAATCATTGCTTCAGATAAGATTCCTATTATTTTTATGGATATTTTTAAGCTTAGTTTAGCCTGGCACAAACTCACTGTCCAGGAGCTCTCAGTTACCTTACATAATTATAATAATGAAGCAAGGAAGAAGAAGAAGAATATAAAAGGTTGTCTATAACTTTGAGAAGAGTCACATACCACACCACCCTCTTTAGGTGTAAAATGTAATATCATGAGAAAAAAACAGCCTCTCCCATCAGCCTCTTGAAAGGTTATTATTCACACACATAAAATGATAAAATGCAATACATATCCACACACATGCACACACACACACGTGCTAAATTCATCATTATCGAAAGGATAGAAAAGATAAGACCAAACAAGGTCACAAAATTCCTCGAGAATCATGAAAACGTGTGAATATTGCTTCTAAAAACTCTTTCCTCTAATGGACTAAATATCAAATTAAATAACCTGACACTAAACTCCAAAACATAAGATTATCACCATCACTTCCTAATACCCCAACTGCTCACAAACCCTAACTTATGCACACCGATAAGCCATAAGATTAAGATACGCACCAAGAACCAAATATATTTTTTCCTATCAATCCCAAGGAAACCCTGCTCACCCAGGAATGGGAAATAATAAATAAACAAAATCAATTAAAAATCAAAAGAAATGGAAGATTAAAACTAAATCAAACTGACTGCTTCTATGATTAAGAACCTTTGATCACCGGTGCATTTCCTAATAATAAAACTATTCACTATATTATTTCAAATGGTTCTTTAAAACCAGGATTCCTAATCATCAACCCTTCATAGTTTTAATCCCCTTATTCTATTACACTTTTCTCTCTCTACCCGGAATGTTCCCATGGCAACTTCAAGACCTGACCCCTGGATGACTCCTACTCACGTAAGCCAGTAACCAATTCCCAAGACAGCCATTACTATCACCAATCTAGTTCGCTGACCCACAGCAACAGAGCTGACTTGAAATGGAATGTCCCATTTTATTGATTTTACATAATCATTTACTGCTCTATCAACAGTGAAGATGTCAGACCTTTCCATCGAGGATGTTCAGAATAACTCTATGTAACACCTCCATATATACAACACACTCTAGCTCTGTATTAACTTTCTACAGTACAACTGTCTCTCTTTATATATATATATATATATATATATATATATATATATATATATGTGTGTGTGTGTGTGTGTGTGTGTGTATATACATATTCCGGTTTGACAGCTAGCAGGTACTTGTTATTTTTTAATTCTGATCCACTGCGTCCCAGGTCTGGTACACATAGAATCGTTCCCAGGGAACAGTGAATCAACATAAGATTGGATGATTCAAAGAAGACCCAGTGTGAAACCAAGAACATGTTTTATAAAAGTCTTGTTTGATCGTAGACTATGTTACAAAAAGTGATGAAAACCTATCAAACAGACAAAAGGAAACATTTAACACGAAGTCACATTCACACAGTTTCAAAAGCAATTTAAAAAAAGAAAAAAAGAATTACACAAAAGTAAAATTGAAATGCTGTTTTCGTTTTCCAAGCAAAATATATGAAATGAATTGACAGATACAATGTTAATTAAAAGAAACACTATGCCCATTACATACCATTGAGAAAAATAACCATGCATCTCTCTAAAGACCAAGTACAGTGATTGCAGTTTGGACAGGGAATAATTATGATAAAATCTTAATTCTCCTCATATTGCGCAATTTGAGGATTCTGGATGATTGTGACTCTATAATGAAAACAAGAGTACCTCTAAATATTAATTAATAATAATTTACTAGGTCCTTTAGCTTCCACATTGTATAGTTAAGCTCAAGCAGACAATTCTTTCACAAAATAAGATGGCAAATGTATTGAGGAGAGGAAGTAGTAGCCATCCTTCTGTGAGTTCGCATTTGCAAAAAATCATAACGATTCACTGCGCCCCATGATCAACTGTGCCCCGGTTTCTCTATCACACACACATCTATATAGATAGATACTGATAGGTGGAATGTGCGTAACATTTTGCAATGAGTTCAATGCTATACCCTGATCCGAGGCCGATCCTTACGTTAATATTCCCGTCATTTTTTGACGGGTACTATGAAAAAATTACACTGCTCACCTCTTCCAAGGTAGTTGCTAGAGGTATATATATTATCCCATGTCCGTCTGTCTGTCCGCCAGTCTGCCTGTTCGTCCTTCCGTCTGTCTCTCTGCACTAAAATGAATCTCAATGAATACGGAAGAAGCGATTTGATTTTGAGGTAGATTCACACAAAGTTGCCCCTCCTGCATTGTAGCTGTATGTCCACATCACACAATATTTCGAAAAGTTTTCAATGAATTGCAATGAAATTCTGTGGAAGGATAGAGGGTTAAGGAGGAATTGGTTACATTTGGGGCGGATCCATTAATTGTTTTTTGATTGAGATATATCCCCCATACATTTATGTATTCACTCATGTTTGTCAGCAAAATATCTTCGGAAGTTCCCTATGAATTCCATTGACATTTTGTCGGAGATTGAATCATAGATTAAGGAAGATTTGATCAAGTTTTGGAACGAATTGAAATATTTTTATAGGGTTTGTCAACGTTAGCAATTTATCTACAATGATTTATTTACAGATATGAAGTATACATACACATACACGTACACACATCTTCACTTACCCACGACTATAAAAACACACACACTGACATACATGTACATACACATAAATACACATAAACATATACATACACACATATACACTAATACACGCATACACATATGCATATGTTCACATAGATACACATGCATACAGACACATACATATGAACATATATACACATTTGTATTTGTGTATATGTGTTTACATTTGTATGAGTTTACACGTGAGTATGTCTATTTATGCATGTGTTTATGTGTATGTATGGGTATGCATGCATGCTTATGTCTGCATGTTTATGCATTTATATATACATGTGTGGATATTCGTTACATTACTGTTATGTACCTATATGAATTATTGTAGCTGAACTGTAATCGTAAATGAATTATTGATGATGAATCATTGTAGACTAATTCACCTAGAATCTTTTGACAGATATCTCCCTTGCGTCATAGTTATACATGTATTTTTTCATCCAGTTTTTGGTGACAATGGTGTTAGCAGATGTATGCTCTCATTATATAAGTAGGTCCTCTCTGAAACTAAGCAGATAAAAGAGAGCTTAACGTATATACGAATGAACTATGGAACAAACCAAGATAGGAGAGAGGGAACAATAATATAGATTTCACTGTAATCATTTACGTATTGTAATAAAGATAAGGCAATTAAAGATGAATTATGATACGCGTTTACCACCCGGGATGGCGTCATGTTTACGTCTTAAATAGAAATATCTGCATGGGGTATTTACGAAGCAAGACATCCGCTTAAGGACAGTAAGTAACAAAGATGTTTAAACAGAATTGCATACCTTACGACATAACCGCCTGTCCGAATTCTTTCGCCGACAGTCAAAAACAGTGTTTTTATGTTCTAAAAACAAATGGCCCAGAATTCTTTCTGTCGGCAAGAATCTAAAACGAGTTAGGCATAGGAACTAAATTCCTTAACAGGATCTATTACGGCTTTTGAAACATTAGGAGAACCAGTATCAAGTAGTAAAGATATTTTGAAAAAAATAAATTGCATTTTTTCCCCTCTTCACCAAGTACCACAAATCAGACGAAAGCACTGCAGACATTTTCAAATGTTGTCTGGATTCTTTCTTTTGAAATGAAGAATTTTAGCCTGACGTACTTGAAAAGAATACTAAGATAGCTTGTAAAATACCCGTTGCTTTGCTCTTGGTATACTCAGGGTATACCATCCTAAGCAAATAACCCATGAGCCTCGCTCAACTTTTTCTTACTAGAGGACCTTTTTTAAATGATCAGCCCCCAAATCTAAAATTGTAATGTATTATTCCAGATAATGATAAATCTATTAAACTTTTCTAAAAGAGTTTAAAGCTTTGAGGCGCAATGTATATAAATCCACTGAAATTTGTTTGTCCCTGCAAATCTCCAAAAATTCCAGATGGACTTCAATGACATTTTGTGGGAGGGTCGGCCATGGGTTAAAGGAGAAAGTTTGGGGCGGGTCCAATAATCGTTTGGATTGTGAGATATTTCAAATATATTAAGACAATTGTCCGAAATATAGAAAATCGAAACTCTCACAGCCACAAACCCTACATTGATTTTCATTCAGTTTTTAATTGGCACAGGTATGTGTTCACTAGTTTTGCGATCTAAATCCTATCTCAGGAATTTATTGAATTGGGACAATTATGGCGCCCCAAATTTTTTTTTTCGAATTTGGCTGAAGAAGGTAAAAGGACCATTTTTATAGAATCTCTTCTTTTTGCGTTTTTAAACCAGATTTAATTTGCTTTCCTGGGTAAAATAAAGCCAACGCGCTTTTCAATAGAATCCAATTTGTGCAATAAGCCAACTCAACCATTCATCAGTGAGACGCTCCATTGAACTCTTCAGTGGATGAAGAATAGATAACAGCCTTTTCCCAGATGATCCAAGCTACGTATACTTTCACTGTTGAGTCACGATAATTATTCACTTACAACACCGGTTCTTAATCTTTTCACTACCATGTCTCTCCTTTAGTAGTTGGGCCTTATTTTCAACTCCACTCACATCCTCAATCAAATGATTAATTTGAAATGGGTTCAGCCATAATGTGAAAAAGTCATTTTAACATATTATATTCATCACGATACGACACAAACACTTGTTGAGAGAATTCATGTAATCATTTGAGAAATTCTTACATTTTTTACCCTTGAACCCTTGTCCACTATTGATTTTATCCCACCCCCACTAAGGGGTGTGTCCCGGCTGTTATGAACCACTTATTCACAAGATGGGCTACCGTGGGACCCACTGCTAGAGCCTTTCCTCCTTTCCAAGATGCACCAAACCACTCAACCTTATAAGTTGAAAAGCCTCGTCAATTGACCATTTAAATTTCGTCTTAAATGTTTTTGTTATTGAATGACTCTTAATATCCATCAATTTTCTTAAAGGCGGCGGCTGTTTTGCTAGCAAGTGTTTTCGCTTGGTCAACCATTCATTCGATAAATTTCTTTGTTTTGAAACCAAGATGAATTGTTCTGTCTGTTTCCCTCGGTTCAATTGGATTGTCATTTGTCTCAACAGATTCCAACGCCGAACATAGCACCTGTGCCGAGTATGTCACCTGTTTTCCATCAGAAACTTTGACATTTTGGAACAAATGCGTTCATTTCTATTGACGTAGAGGACAAGAGAGAGAAGGCAGGAAAAGTGGGAATAACAGAAGTCTGATGGAATAATTTCATCCTCTATTAAGTGCTTCATGGTATAACGTTAAACATACACACACACACACACACACACACACACACACACACACACACACACATACTTGCAGGGAATACAGGCGTTGCCCGGGAAAAAACAAATGAACATCAGACAATTCAGAAAACATATTCTCTTATAAATCTACTCTTACATAAGGCAACCAGGTGGGCAGGGTGATGCGAACTAAAATATATTTGAGTGCATTGAGTGTATTAACTAGTAGATAGTGCGATTAAATCTTAGCTTGGATGTCACATACTTTGGCAGGTTTGGGTACTCTCCGACACAGAGAAAGGTTTGTTCTGTAATACTATTTCTTTGTACGCAATTCAACAAATAGAAAAACAGTTTACTAACTTCGAGAGCTTATTCTTTACTTCTGATCTATGCTGTTTACTAAATGTCGTAGATTTGCGACCTGAGTGAAGTTGTATTTAAAAACCCTAAACATTCGTTTAAACATTAAAAGCAGAAAACTGTATAAATTTTTTTTCCAGAAAAGATTATTTTGTGTTTCCAAGCGATAGAACCCCGTTACGTCTTTGAAAGTGTCAGTTTTGGAAAAGACAATTTTTCAGTTTGAGGTGATATTTCTATTCACATTGTAACTATAATGCTCACCCAGACCCTGCTCTGTCGATGTGAATTAAATTATTTCGTTATTTTTTCATTCTAGTTACGTCCAGATGAATTTCTGTTTTTGAAAAAATTATTATGGATGGTTGTACGATGAACAGAAAGTTCCAAATTAAGCATTATAGTTACATAGCAACCCCGAAACCTAAATGTTCCCTTTATCCAAAAGTAAAAGAGGTGTTATTGATTGACAGCACAAAACAATTATTCGGGAAATGAATTTTTAATGTTTTTTGCTTTTACTGGTAACAGAAATTATAACATAAAGATCCACTAAAAATTGAGATGAATATTAGTCAAAAATTATCAGTATTGGTTTACTGCAGGGATTCTCAAAATGTTGTTGAATGCGAACGATGATAAATGTTTTAGAGGTTACTCACTCAGTGTTATAAAATTCATCATCATCATCATCATCATCTGTCTTTTAACGTCCGTCGATGGACATAGACCTTCCACAGGATTCACCACACTTCTCTGTCGTGGGCGTCGCACAGCCAGTGTTCTATAAATTTGTCCAGTTCACCTCACCATCTTGGATTTTGTTGGGCTCGATTTCGCATATGATCTCTAGGGATCCATGTTGTGAGTCCTGATGTCCGTCGGTTGTCATTCATTCTTGCAACATGGCCTGCCCATTACCATTTAAGTTTTCTAATAAGTTCTATGATGTCTCTGACTCCCATTTTTCTTCCTTATATACTATGCTGTCTTGTGGGGCTGAGCATGATTCTCGCATGTGTGCGTTGCATGCTTCTCAGTTTAAGAGTCTGTCTCTTGTTGGTTTGGTTTCATATTTCAGCTCCATAAGTGACTATCGAGAGGATGCATTGGTTGTATACTCTTCTTTTTAGGATTAATGGGATCGACTTGTTTTTGAAGGTTGAGCTTGCTCTGTCGAAGGCTCGCCATCATAGGGTGATTCTTCACTTGATCTCTTCCCCCTTTGTGGATATCATAGAGACTCATTGTCCTAGGTAGATGTAGTGGTCTACTTTCCCCAGTTTTGCATCTTCGATTTCGACAGTTATGTCCTCATTCGCAATGTGATCGTTGCACATGATTTCCGTTTCACCGAATTTCATGTGTAGGCCAACGTTTTTGCTTTCTTCGTATAATTCATCTTGCTAATTGGAGGTCCTGTAGGTTCTCTGCGAAAAGGATGATGTCGTCTGCAAATCTTAGGTTGCTTAGATATTCACCGTCTATTTTGATTGCTATATTCTCCAGTACAGGTTTAATAGAATTTAATAAAATGTTGCAGAAATGAAATTTATATTCAAAAAATTATTGAATAGCATTGAGTCTTTCTACAGAAAGAACCAGCACAAGAAAATATCTGTATAGAAGGAAAACAACGAGTTGCATGATTATCGTATTTCTTCTAGTATGAATAATCTTCACGTGACCTCCAGTAGTTTCAGGAGTGTCGATTTACAATTTCGTTTGATAAAATGTCAGCTTATTTTTCTTACTTTGCCCCTACCTTTACCATTGTCATGCGTACACACAAACATACTTATATATATATATATATATATATATATATATATATATATATATATATATATATAACAAGACAAACAAGAATTTCTACACATACCATAACTCTAACTGTCGAAAAAAATATTGTATACCTCCTAGAGTGTAATAGATGCAAATTGCAATAGATAGTCAAGCCCGAGTGGAAAACATTAGACGAAATAATCATAGACACTAGATTCACAATCATTGAAAAAAAAAAAGAAAAAATACACATACAGATACAATACAAATTCTAGAAAGATATAAAGATATATGGTTTAGCCAACTTAGAACTCTCCCCCCTAATGGACTTAATGCTAACAACCCTAACCTCACCGATCTCAAACATCACAATCCTCCCACTAATAACAACCTCACATCGACACACTACCCGCCCTCATGTATATCCAATGTTGGGAACAGTGACCTGTTCCAATAAAAACCGTCGTATAGCATTTCATTAGTACAACTCATTGCCATCAGACTTTTCAAGACCATTGAGGGTACCAAAAATGAAGTTCATTGATCCCATTACCCCACCATCTATACTACAGCTCTCACACCTTGCTCATATCCTTTAACATGTAACTTACAACCACCAGCAAAATATATACATTACAAAAAAAAACATAAAACAAAAAAAAAAGAAAAAAAACTCACTCATAGCGACACCCACAAGACTTTCACCTAATTCCCCAAACATGAATCTTAAAACACATATAACCAAAGAGGGTAGAAGCATAATCTATTTTCTACTATATATATATATATATATATATATATATATATATATATATATATATATATATATATATATATATATATATATATGTACAGAATATATGTGGTACAAATCAGTCTAGCAGTATAACATAATATAATAATATATCAATAATATAAAGCCACTTCTGAAATGTATTGGATTTATTTCATAGAGTGCTCGATACATACAACATTTTACTCATGGAGTTGAGTTGTTTCACAGTAGAGCTGGAAATAAATAGTAGGTTGAGGATTCGCTACACAAACTAGCTAATGTTTCAGCCCTCTCTGGGCCTCTCGCCTGATGAGGCCTAGAGAGGGCTGAAACATGAGGTAGTTTGTGTAGCGAATCCACAACTTACTATATATATATATATATATATATATATATATATATATATATATATATATATATATAATTATCAGTCTGTTCATATCTGTCTGAAACAGTAGTTCTCAATCATGAGTAATGGGCTCACTCCTGGGGGGGGGAGTAATATCGATAGGAGTGCAACAAGTCTGCAGGTAAAAAGTAAAAATGTTTTGAAATACTTTGAGAATTCTCTAAACAAGTATTTGCATAATATCATGATGAGCATGATATATTAAAATTATTTTTATCACGTATTTGCATCGCTCATTTCACACAAATCATTTGGTTGAAGAAGTGAGGGGGCATGAGGGTGAAGTCTAACTACTAAAGGCGGGAGGGGCGTGGTGGTAAAAAGATTAAAATGGTTCAAAGACAGGAGAAAATAAACTCCCCCACTTTTACACTTTCAGGAACCATTGACAACCATTCTGATCTCCAAGATAAGAGAGTTCTACATTCGACATCCCAATTAAATAAGTGATGACAGATTAGGAACTTCCAGACATTAAGAAAACAATTAATCAGAAAAATGTCTATTTTGTGTTTTGTTTTTAGTGGAAAGCGCACGAATTGGTATGACAATAAATAAATTGATGAATGTAAAAAAGCCTGTTGACTTTCAGCATCTGACTTCAAATCTAAAATCTACAAATCCTACACATTAAAATCTTATTTTTTATTCCGAAAGAATAAACAATTTTCTGTTGTAGATATATGAGTAGCTTTTAGAATATAACGTTTCCAGCATTTTTTCAGAAAATCCAGTATTCATGTAAATTCATAGCATCATCAATCAGCCTTCAAAGTATTTTCCCTGACTCAGAGGAAATATCAACCTCTAAACCCATACAAATATATACATATTGGAACAAGAATGAGATCTTCCACTCACTGAAACAGATTCCCATCTAAGTATTTTTCCTGAGACAGATAAAATACACGACCTTATTGGAATAAAGGTGCGATCTTCCATTCACTGAAACAAAGGCATATTGTTGTTCAACGTCAACTTTACTCAGCATTAAATTTACTCTTCAACGATATACAATATAACCATATTTGCTGAGATTTGTTTCATTCTCGAACTCGAACTGCTGCCATCTTTAAATTCAGCAAATTCCGCCTACCATTTTATGACTTTTAGACCATGTATTAAAAAAATGTGGAGTCATTTTTTTATCGTCAGCGAATATCTGATGAAAAATGACGCAGAAGACAGAGAAATACTGTCCAATGTCCAATTCTGTAAGTTCACATGGAATCCATTTTGCTAGCTTTTAACTTTTTCCTGAGGTTTTCAAATAATGTATTACAGTTGATTGATTGCACCATTAACAGATCACCTAATCTGCATATCTTTCCTGTTCAGTGTAATGAGAACTAATAATTCGTGACACATACGTCCCAGTAGATATCTAAAAACATATACGGGACATATTTCTCTAGTAATCACATAAACCTATGGATATTCATGTGCTTGTAGTTGAAACGGTTAAGCGACTATAGATCTTGACTCAGGATCTTGCACTCATCAATCCAGTTCTCAACTATTGAGCCATATCGATTATATCATTTTTCAAAATAGTTTCAGTATGCCCCAAGTAAGCTGTATATGTGTGCCAAATTCAAATAACGCTCCCCCTATTTTAGATTTAGATTTTTAAAGATTTTTTGCCCTCAAAAAATTAAATTGACTGAGTTTGTCTATCATTTTTAACAATTAATGTTTATATATATATATATATATATATATATATATATATATATATATATATATATATATATATATATATATATATATATATATATATATATATATATATACCCATGATGGGTCAAGTTCTGTAGTATAGTTACATCATATATAGAACCCTCCTCATACGTGTTTTGGAATAACGATTTCCTAATGAAGTGAAGGGAACTAATCATAAACCATAGTTTCGTACAATGCACGAAAAGAGTCGGTCCAGTTGAGTAGTATATATACATCATAAATAGAACTTTGCAAAGAAAAAAATCGTGTTTTAGACGAAATATCTTTTAAATGTAGTATATATATATTTATCGCAAATAAAACGCTTCACAAAAAAATAGATAACTGCTGCAAACAAACCAGCCACCCATCAATAAGAACGCCACATTGACTCCATTACCGGGAATATTTAAACCAAAATGGGCGAAATGAAAGTTAATATGTTGCTAAATCTATTTATAAAAAATGGGCTTGTTGTTTTTTTGAGTGCGTATTTAGATAAAGTCGAAAAGTTCAATTGGGCGTTCGCTATGAAGATTAAACGCCAGTATTATCAGATCACGTGGTCCTGAGTAGGATATAATTCTTAGGTGGGAAGCATCTTATCAAGGAATACCTTTTTAACCAGTTTCAAGTAGATCTGACTTGGATCAACAGAGAAAATCCATTTTAAAACTAAGTTTAAACACCTGTACTGACAGATCAGTTAACTGAGTAGAAGACTTTTTTCAGGTTTCATTAAAGAATACCATTTAGTCAACTTTCAGGTAAAAATGACTTGAAACCGCTGAGAAACAATATGGGGACCGCCCGACCGACGGATGAACGGAACATCTCATCGAGAAGCGGGGACGCCTCTAAAAATGTCGTTCTTAGTCTCTTCTACAGGCTCACTGGGGGGGGGGGGTGGCTGTGACAATTACAAGCATACGGAATCCTCCATTCAATAGCTGTGGTACAACTGTAACCTTGTGATAGTGGGAATAAACAAACTGATTTGATTATTCCTACTATCACAAGCCTGGCCCAGCTTTCTTGATAGACGTCATAGCAACAGTTCGGAAAGTGCCTCTCACTGAAGTTTCAAAGTTCTCTGATCTGCTTTCAAAGTTCACCCAGATCACCGAGTTGTATTGCAGCTATAGTAGATGTGATTACATTTTGATCAAAGTTCAAGCGATAATCTGCTTTCCTTAAATCATGACATCGTTCTGGCCATCAAACAAAGACAAAATGCTACTGGAGAAGCTAATCTATAGTTATACGTGTGAACAGTCATCGACGACCTTGGACAGCCAACAATACTTAGTCAGCTCTGCATGGGATAAACATCTTCCAGGTTACGATTAAATTGGCTCTTCACTAAGCATGGGAGAGAACGTAACATCTTCCTTAAGAATATCTTCGGTGCTACGATCTCGAGCAATTTCGATTGATTTCTTATTCATTTCTCTGATCTCTTTTATTGTTTGTATGGGCTTGCTTCTGAATGAGAGCATAGTTTTGAGATTCGTTTCTGATCTATTATGCAATCAACTCTTTTGTGTTACACCGGGGCACTAAAAATGGTGATCTTCTCTTTTCCATGTACTTCTCCGTTGCTTGGATTTGCCCTGGAATGGAGGGTAGATATTGCGAGCAACCTGGTTATTTTTGACCTCAAGATGAAGACGGCCAATTGACCATGTGATGTCAGTGAGTGTCTTTTTTTCTTGGTCATCAGATTTGTAGAGTTGATAATTGCCTTTGAACGAACTTTGTAGATCAGGTTGTTTCACCCGTACTTCGAACTCTTGAAAAATTTAGTATGGAATCATTTCCTTAAAAAGCTGCAGATCATTTTTGACCAATGTGTAAAACCATTTGGATTTGATCACCAGGGTTTTAGGTTTACCAAGGAAAATAACACTGTTGCATGCTCAGACTCACTGGCACCTTCCCGATCCGAGTCGTCGAAGGCCGCTGGCCTGAACAGTTCAGAATCAAAATGAATTGGTAGAGCTATATCCTGTTTATTTTGCTGTACAGCGTAGGTTGCAATGTCATAATTGCATCATCGAAGTTCTGCATAGCTTAGTGGAAGCCTTTGGCAATTCTAGATGATGGTGATGATTTTCCATCCACAGCCAAGATTATGAGTTGATTCAGCATTTATCATATGCATTGTCGTTCTCTTTCTGTCATAATACTTTACATAATCCGAAACAGGGCTTGGATCTTCCTGCAGCGTTGAGCAGAAAGGTCAGCATCAGCAGACTGTTCACGATCAACACTCATAATTCTCTGTTACATCTAACTCTTCATCATCTACATCTTTTGCTGTTGGATATGTTTCCCATCATTACAGCTTCGGTTGCCGAGGATTGGATTAAAATTGAATAAAAATCCTAAAAACGGAAGGACTAGTTCTGGTATTTTCATACTGGAATATGCATGTTTGGGGTCTTAGGTATCATCAAATATATCATCTATCAAAATCATAGCTATTACGACTTTACTCTAGCACACTGACACGTATCTGCTAGGGGTCATTGGAGCGAATTCGCTTTGCCAAACATCTGCTCTATTGTATGACACTGTATAAACCATCAAAGACTAATTCATGTCAGGATAAGTGAAATCAATGCAACTATCAAAGTGTCTCAACAAAAGTACCTTCACGTCCCTATTTTGAAATTGATGTTCGTCATCGACAAATCTACAGCATAATATAACGCCATGCACGTTACTTAGAGTTCAGCTTCGGTCGTTTGCCTGTTGAACTTGTTGTAACCTTTGGAGGTAAAATGTCATGCACGGTCAAGGATAATACAAGTCAGCTCCAAAAACTTCATGTTCATCTCAGTGGTCACACATTTTTACTAAAAACCTGGAAGAAGTTTTCTGCTTTTAACAGTGAAGTAGACCGATTCAAATCGGATGGATGATATTTTGCATTTATACCGATGAAATATTCCGATGCAGTTTTAGAACAATTGTCTGGTAAGCAGAATGGATTAGTAGAATGGCTAGAAGGTGATAGACAAGGCCTCAGCAAATGATGTCCTCTCTTTATATAGAACTAACAACCATGCAGAGACATCAAATGGAAAGTTACAAGTTGAATTCGGCATAGAGTATCCAAAATTTATTAGTGCTCTTCATGAAGTCAAAGAGGCTGGGATGCATTTCTAGAGAAACTAATCGCAGGCCATTATAAATACATGGATGCTGACGAGTGAATCTATAATATAGTTTTAAACACTGAAGGTACTATCCCCACTAGAATATTTACGAGGAAAAATACACAATTTACATTAATATTTTTACTTAATTTTTATTCATAATATAGTTTTAAGCATTGAAGAAAGAATCCTATTTCATGACAATATTAATGATAATTAATCTGAATAATATTTAATATAAACCAATAAAGTTACATTGACATTACGCCCCACTACTGTAATGTCATTTCACCCTTCCCATTATGCTGCAATAATTTCATTTTTTAAACCCTGCACGTATACCCTTGTCTTGTCTTTATCTTCCATAATAATCTTATCGGGAAAAAAGTTGTAATTCAAACCAGGAAATAATTCCACTCTAGATAAAACCCCGTAAGAAGATAACAGTGATAATTTTATCATTCATTTCTTAGAATATAAAATCCAAAATTATTCATTTTTGACTGCTTCTAACCTTCAACTTATTTTTTCAATTTGATCTTCATCCCAACTAAACACTACGACAGTGAGTAAACAGCACGGATTCGGAATAGGGAACCTAACTTCACCAAGAACTTATTCTTTATTTCCGTAGTTCGACAGCTTGAGTTTTGAAGATGTTGGAGATCAGTAGTAAAAATTAATAATCATCAATTATTTTTTCCTTTCTTCATTTCTAGGACGTATCCAATTCACAATTCTTTCCTCTTCAAAATTTTTCTTACTTAATTTCTTTCTTTTATTTTGAAACCTTCTTTCTCAACGCATCATTTGCATTTTTTCAGTTATTTTATTCACTTTTCTCTTTTTCTTTCTCTCTTTTCACAAAAGGAAAAGAAAAATTTTGCCAAAACACTCTCAGACTTGCCATTTTTATGGACAGGAGCTGAAATTCTCAAGCACATCGAAAAGATAAAAACAAAAACAAAAACATCTATTCAAAATGTTGGTCATGTCCAAGGGGAGATAATCCGAATCTTACCATACAATAAACATAGTTATCTCCCTTCGGGCAAAGGAATCATTTCTGGGATGGAATTAATTTCCGGTCCAATCATATCGTGATTCATCGATATTCTGACCGTCAACTGTTGATCCTTGTGGAATTTTTACTGGGATAGCTTAAAATTATATTGTTCTGGCTCTAGCTCACATCTCGTATCCTAAATTCTGTAACTTGGTCTTTCAAATCTTTTGACTTCTACATATATAGAGGTTTAAGAAAATCGGTACTAGCAGAGACTATCGAGACTCTGTATAGCAAGATCAATTACCTCGAGTGCGAACTCGAATCCGGACAACGAGACGATAGGCTATTGGAGTAAACAACATGGAGAGACAAATGAACACATTTTCTCATACAACCTTGACACGAGGCATTCAGATAAATGTTTGTTTTATAAGATTGACGCACATATTGACACCATTTCAAGACAAAAACTACAAAAAAAAACGAAAAGATGTTGAGAAGTCCGTGTTTTTTTTTTTATTGTAGATATTTACTTTTCTCCCTGTAATCTGGTTTTCTTAACCGTAGATATGTCTATTTCCTTATTCTGTCCGTTAACAAGCTGAAATAATGTCTGATTGTGTTCAAATCAACTCTATAATATACCTAGCACGAAGCCGATCACAGACAAACACCCCCCCACACACACACAAAAAAAAAAAAGGAATTGCAGAACTTTTGAAGATATACAGGTAAGAGACAAATAAACACATCTTACCATGCAACCTTGACCTGCAGAATTCCGAAAAATGGTTATTATTCAGATTCAAACCCAGGACTTTTCTAGAAATCTTATTTCAGGATAAAAACGGCAAAAAAGCGAGAAAATGTTGAGAAATTAGATTATATATTTTCATATTTAAAATGGATTTTGACTGTTTGTCAAGTTATCAGTTTTTTCCTAATCCCTGGGGTTTCTTTGTTATATCTCTGTCTGTAAACAGACTGAATAATGTCCAATAAGCTTCGAATTAACCCTCTTTACAGTGCAAAGCCGAACTCGGACACCGAAAAATAGAAAGCTGCATAACTTTTGAAGTAAACTCTATTCAGAGAGAAATGTACGCATTTTCTCACACGATTCCAACCCTGCATTTCAGAAAAATTGTTATTATCAATAGCCAAACACATGTTGATTCTATTTCAAGACAAAAACAGTAAAAAATCGAAAAAATGTTGATAAAAACAATTACATATATAAAGTAGATATCAACTGATCTTCCTGTAATGGGTTTCAGAAGAAGTGAGTAAATCTTATCACAATTATCTCCCTCACGTTGTTGTTATATATACCAACCAGATAATATCACAAAAATTAATCATCTGTCCATACGATCATGGGACATACGATAAAATATCTTAATCTTCCATAGATTCCACTGTCATATCATTAGATTTGTTTTTCATTATAATCTGAAATATTGAGCTAGGTAATAAGACTATTTACCTCCCCAGCTTGTTAGCAACCTACCTCAACTCAGGTTACCGTTCAAGGCTAGTAAGTATTTTTTTAAAAGTTTCCAACTCGGAAGATGGATCCTCAAACTATCCTCATCACTTCTCCAAACCACCAACAGGACCTTGATACAATGGGATGACACAAACTATTAATCTTGGTAAATCTACATTAGGGGGCCGACAAGTGTCTAAGATAAATTTTTATGACCAGAAAAAGAGAAAGGTGATAAGGTTTTCCCAAGATGAGGATATACGTAAATTTCCCAAACCAGGTATGGAGAAAAGGATTCACCACATATTTATTGTATTTTAGAACGAACCGTAATGTGTTTTAAAAAACAAAACAATCCGACTGTCTGTTTTTTGGTGCTTCAGAATTATTATTAATCAAAAGTAATTAATCGGGCATTATTCTGAAGTACACTTCTGAAGGACTGTCTCCAAAATATTTTTGCTACGATTCCGAGAGACTACGATTTTCGTCCAAGAGTCAGGGTGGCCCTTCCAACTGTCAGAAGAAATTTAATGGATCCTTTGTTCGAACATTCCCATAGATTGGGATAACCGAGTAAATAAAATAATTTGAACAGGTACATAATTGCCTAAACCAGATGTAGATAAAAGAAATCACCAATTTTGATAAAATTCATCTTCTGGGATTAGCCAAAATATTTTCTATGATAAAAAAAAAAGAAAGAATAAATCAAAATAAACTGAACTTACAAAAGCTGATTTACCAAGAAGTAAAGATTCGTAATTCAGAGCAACCTAAAGTACTTGGAGAAGAAGAAAATCCATATGAAGATTGGCAATGTATAAGAATAAATAACAATATAATAACTCCAGCGTTACAGTTTCAGTCAACTCAGAAAAGAAACTGATCTTTGCATTTCTGCTCATGTTTTAGATCGTCTTGTTGTTTGCTACAAAGCTGGACTTGTCAGCAATGATACTGATGTACGATTGATACATCTTATACCAGTATTCAATGACTATAACTTCCAAGAACTCTGGATAAGAGCCGGTGTAAGAGATATAGCTAGATACATCCCACTTCACACATTATACCAGCAGCTAGGTCCTCAACTCTGCACCACTCTTTCAGATTCACACTGTGATGTGATGTAACTCGTAAAATAGAAACTGGAAAGGCTACTCAGAAAGGTCTGTTGTGTATCGCTGTTTCAAGTGTACTATAATCACATATCTGTGTTGTGACAAACGAGTGAAGAGTACCAAATGTTGTGGTTTTCATGGTCAGCAGTGTAAAAATCCTTTAACTTAGGGTACTACTAGCTATATCTACAATACATGTGTGTATATACCTTGCCATGTAGTTTACCGACAATGATTCAATGACTCATATTAAAGATGTTCTTACTGATCTTTTCATTGGTTTTATCGCCAAAAAACTTCATCAATGCTAAGCGCTATCACTGCAAAATTAAGAATATTACCTCTAATGATAATCCATTAATTACACTTGACTAAATATCGGTAAGTACGCTCAACAGAAAATAAACAATTTCTTTTTGACTTTCATAGTTTGTTTCGAGCAACATCTATTCAATTGATTCAAGTGGAATTCAGTTAGAACTTTCGGAGATATTGAGAGAACTGTCATGAAATTTGGGCGATGTTAAGTGGTGTGGACATATACCAACGATGCAGGGAAAGTAACTGTGTATAAATCTATCTTAAAATTTACACACGGCGTGAGGGATATACTTCATAGATTGATACATAAGCTTGATCTTCTCAAAATCCTTTCGATTTTTTTTCAGTTTTTGTCCAGGAATAGAGTGAAGATGTGTTTAGATATCAGTAATAACCATAACTCTGTATTCCTCGGGTCGAAATTGTATGGAAAATGTTTTCATTTGTCTCTGTGAATTGTTTACTTCAAAGGTTATGCGATTTTCTAATATTTTGGTGTCCAGGTGTAAAGAGCATTCATTCAACTCCTACCAGACATTATTCCAGTCGGTTAACAAACACAATCATAAATCAGACATTTCAATGATATTGAAAAAAAGATTATAAGACAAACAATCGATATCTAGTTTATATATAATAACTTGTAATCTGATTTCTCGACATCTTTTTGCTTATTTTTCTGTTTTTGTCCTGAAGAAACTGAGCTTCAATCCTACAAACAAACATTTATCTGAATAGGTCGGGTCAAGGTTGTATGGGAAAATGTGTTCATTTGTCTCTCTATGTTGTTTACTCCTGTAGCGTCCCCTATACTTTTAGATAAGAATTAAATACGAAACCCTTTTTTTAGCTGGATATCGAAAACAGCACTTCCTACGACGACCCCTATAAAATCCCTGGACGCATATGGTCCAACGCCCATTGGCGCCAGCACTCCTAGCTGGTTACGCCTTTGGCCCCGGCTCTTGTTGCAGGCCTCTCTCTGTCTTTCCATCTCCCCAAGATCGTTATCATTTCGCCGACCGCCAAGCCGATCCGATCTTAACCATTTTTCGATTGTGACCTATCTCAGTGCCAACGTTACCTATTTCACTTCACCTACGCATAGCTACGCGGCAACGCAACCATGTCATCAGCACGTGCTCCAATCGCGTATACGCCTCTCACTTTCATGAATGAAATGGCAAGGCTTTTTACTATCCGATAGTCACGATAATCTCTGGAAAAAGGGAGAAAGAGTAGCCGGCCTCAAGTGCCAAGGGCATAACCAGCTAGGAGTGCTGGCCCCAATGAGCATTGGACCATGTGCGTCCTGAGTTTTTATAAGGGTCGTCGTAGGAAGTGACGTTTTCGATATCTAGCAAAAAGAAGGGTTTCGTATTTGATTCCTAACTAAAAGTATTTAGGGTGGTACACACCCATGGCCTATCTTCTTGCCTAGATTCGTGTGGGGGTAATTGATCCTGCTATACAGAGAAAAGTCTCGGTACTTCACTGTTTTCACCGATGTTCTTTAATCTCTATAAATGTAGAAGTCAAAAGACATGACTGACCGAGTAGCAAAATTTTGGGACACGAAATGTTAGGTATAGCCAGGACTAATAAGTACATACAATCTTATATGAATATAAAATTGATATGAATATTTTTTTTTAGAAATATACTTTTTTTCGTAATATAGTTTTATTAACTCATAGCCTGTCGTCCGGACGTACTTGATACGTTCTCTAAGCTACAAACACTCTCCTCTTTTTCGTCTGGTATAGGAGAAAATTGGAGCAAATAATTACACGAACGTCTCCTACTTAAAAAAAAAAAATTGAAAAAAAGAGAAGAAATAAGCCGAGTAATTTACCTTCGTAGTGCTGTTTTTGTGAAAACAAAAAAATTATTTCATTCATAAACTGTCAACATGATATGTAGTAAGTACCATGAAAACAAGCTGACGGTATATTCGTAAATAAGAAGCGCGAGCCAATATTTATATAATGCTATCACAAAAATGTGGCGACAGAGAAAAAAAAATTGGAAAAAATTTAACATAAAGATTATTAATGTAAGCTATAAAAACGGTGATATATTCGTGTTTGAAAACTTGCCTCGCGCAGAAACCGTAAGCCACAGATTTATGCGTAAACGCAGCGTTTTTCGCTGAGTGAACAAAATTTTGAAATGGGTATATTATCTTCGGTTCTATTCGGTTTATTCACAAAAAAGTTTTATTGCATATTTTCAACCAATTCTTCCTCTCTTCAAGAGCATAAAAACATCTATATATGAAAAGTTATGTGCATTTATTTACGGATATGCCAACCGGCTTCTCGGCATACGGCATGAGAAAATCTAGACGCAGGGTAAGAAGAAAGGACCCCTCGGGAATATTTACGAGAAACTGCTTATAATCATATATGAATCAATATTGTTGACAAAATAACGCCTACTTATTATTCTTTATAAAATATTTTTTTGATTTAATATTTTTCTTTTATTGCTTATCGCTTAAATTGAGTTTTTATGTACGATCGTATGTGTACTGGCAATGCGCTAGTTCGTTTCTTGATTATCGTACATAATTTTTTTCGTTTTCTTATACACTATGTGTATTGTAATTACTAAATCTTATCGCAACATTGAATATCAATATTAAAAGAACCCTGGGAACAGAATACCCACTTCACCCCTAAAATGCTGATGCAGACAATACCAAACCTGATCAGCACCTACGAAGTTCAGGATTAAAGCCGAAACAGGGGTTTCATCCTTGCTGCCCAAGACCAGAGCCTTCCTACGAGGCACACGTTATCAAAAACAGGTGGTAACCCCAACTGAAGGTTCTGTGACAGCGCAGCCTAGACTATCGACCACATCATAACTGTTCTGTTCTAGCCCTCAATGAATACAGACTTAGTAAGCCAGTACATTCATTGGATAATCAGTAAGCATACTACATTGGCATTAACAACACCTAGAAACTGTAACTGAAACACAAGATGTGGCAATATTATGGGATTTCCCAGTACAGACGGACTGAACCATCAAAGCCAACTGACCAGACAATTATTGAAGATGGAAAGAAAAAGGATGCCTATCAATACATATTTCCATTCCATCGGACAAAAACATAAGGGTGAAAGAGTTTTAAAATTGTCTCAGTACAAAGACCTGGATATTGAGATCACAAAAATGAGGAAATTCAAGACTGTTATAATACTTGTCATGAAAAAGGCGTCGATAAATATCAAGGTAGAATATTAGGTAACCTAAGCATCTAAGAGATACAGAAAATTATCCTCGCAAGCTGCGCTCATATTCTTTACAAAAAAAAAAAAGCACTGTCTGAGTAAATATTTTGTCTTTTTTGCAATTATGTACTGTTTGTAGTGTAGCTCCCTGTATTTACACTCCAATTATCAATATCTACGTATATATAGAATTAAAAAATTGCCTGTGCCAACTAGGTCATAACATCGTTGCCTGCCCAAAGTTTCAAGCCAAAACTCGGTGTGAAACGAAAACTACTCGACATCAAAAGGCTGGGCCGTATCGGTAGTAAGATACTCATGACCATTCCTTAGGTGGACAAAGGACGAACTCAAATCGATGGACAGGCGAACAAGGAAGCTTATGACAAAGCATAAAGCCTTACACCCCAGAGATGACACGGATAAACTATACTTGAAGAGAAAAGAAGATAGTTGGAGGCTCATCACAACAGAGGACTGTGCAGACTTGACTCCTATTGCTACCTACAAAGCAGATCTAAAAAAGAATGCGCAAACAAATGGCGAAGATATCATAAAGAGCGCCCGAAGTAACGCAACGAACAACCAAAAAGTAGAAAACAATGGAATAGCACAGCAAACAAGGAAAGAGAAATGGGAATAGAAAAAAGTATACGGAGAATTTCTAAGACATACAGGATGTGGCAGACGAAAGATCATGAACATAGCTACGGAAAGGAAACGTGAAGAGAGAAACGGAATCATGGCAGCTCTAAACAAATGCATCAAAACAAACTATATCAAAACACAAATCGACAGAGCACAGACAAACAGCTAGTGCCGCTTGTGTGGTGAAAGAGATGAGACCGTAAACCACATAACCAGCGATTGTAGTCAACTAGCCTAGAAGAAGTATGAACACAGATGCAATAGAGTAGCAACAGTGATACACTGGGAACTGAGTAAACGAATGTCTAATGTCGTTCAGTTCATCTTTCGATGGAGCCTGATTAGTAATAGATTTAATAAGAATGGTATAATCGACCATGCTAGATCATTAAAAAGCTGGTAGTTCAGTTTTAGGTGCAAGAAGCTAACGGGGCAAATGAGGTGAGATATAGGCAGCGTCAAGACGCCAGAAAGCCTTTACAGTTTATCACACCGAGGAAAATTGTTGACAAAAGACAATACCTTTACGGCAAAAAATGGAAACAATGACAGCTGGGAGGCTGGAGTGATAACCTATCTAAAGAGACCGGGCTAAAGTAAACAATAGGTGAGGACTTTTATAGCTAATGGTCAACAGGAAGTGATGTCAGTAAATATGTGGCTTGCTTTAGGTTTCGTGATTGAAGCCATACACGTATCGTACCAATTTCTACTAAAAATTAACGGACTACTACACAACCATTTTATTTCTTTTTGAATTTCTACTAATTTTCAATTAGGTTTATTAACAAGTTGATTAAAGATGATAGATAAATTAGCAGATTAGTAACAATTTAACTGAAACAAAAAAAAGCAAAGAAGAATACATGTCTTACTTGGGTTTCCGAAGGGAGAAAATATTGGAACTGACGTCAGAGACAAACCGTAGTCATCAGAGAAATTCATGGTTGACGGTACGAATTTTTTTTTTCTTGCTTGGCCCAAATCTAACCCCATATTTATTAGACTTGACTCCTATTGCTACCTACAAATGTTTGGATTTCCCCTTTTCTTACAATCACTATCATTTTTCTCTTCTTTTTAAAATTGCTAGTAATTTTCGATTCACAGCAAGTAAATTGCAATTTTATAGCTAATAAACTGAATTGAAAATTACAAGCAAATAATAAAAAAAAGAAGAGCAACAGTGCCAAACATTGAAAAGCAAACGAACGAGTGTAAAAAAATTAAGAAAACTCATCACAAAAGTTCCTAATTGTAGAGAGCCAGTGTTTAGATGATGGCAAATATTTGAATTGAATTAAAAAGGCATTGGATGTTTCCATTTTGTCTATGTGAAACGAATATCGAATAATAGAATCAGCAATCAACAGATGAGTAGAAAAAATAATTGGATTTGTAAATGAAAATAAAAAAATATTCCAACGTGTTGAAAACTTTAAACATCGCCAAAAAGCGAGACCTGGACTTGAAAATCCTCAAGTATTAAGAGATCTTCAAAATAATTTTGTTATCGTCCTAATTGATAAAGATGTAGATGATATAGCATTTATACGTAAAAGGTATCATATTTAGAATATATTGTCTGAAGTAGGTAGTATAGGAATATCATCATCCATGTAAAAGTATCTTCGTTAAAGAAAAAATGGATATTATTAATAACTATAAATGGGCTAAATCTATCTCAATATATGAATGACATTTGCAGGAGGAAACACTTGATTCGATTTTACAAACTCTAAAGCTTTCCGGTGAAGACATAAATGTCAAAACTTACTTCACGTGTTCTACTCCAAAGGTGATTGTTAGCCATTCTATTGGGGAAAGTTACTTTAGATTAAGTAATAAATTGTTCCATCAGATTATTGGTATTCCTATAGGGCTGGATCCCACGTCCTTCTGGGCAACTCAAGTGTGAATATAACGGAATGCAAACAAGTTTCCTGGATTTGGATATTAACATTTGAAATGGAATGATTGACCGATTATATACCAATAATTATTTCTTTAGTTTTATGAATAGTCAATTAAAGCGGCGAAATTTGTAAGACTTTCAGGCAATTTGATAAAGCCACGACAAAACATTCTGATCATTTTGAAACTTATCAGGTTGACCATAATCAAACAATGACGAAAATTGAAGAATATGTTAACGGGGGTATCGAAAAAAAAAGAAGAAATGAGAAGTGGACATAAAAATAAAAAAAATAACATTAGTATGTTTAGGGAAGTAAGGAAGTCAAGAGAGATGGATTAGGTCCTCATCAGTGAGAAAGATTATTGAATTGGCTAAAAACAGGGAAGGGGAAAAGTAGCTTTGGTCCACTCGTCTGATCGATTGGTAGTTGGGCCGAGGGGGAGATTAAACACGTAACACCAAATAACAAATGTCTGAAGTATATTAAGGGAATAATCTATATGGTGTTATCAACTAGAAAAATGCGATTTGATTTCGTCTGAAACATATATAAAAGGCAAATTATGTTGAAAAAAAAGATATTTCAGTCAAAGGTTAGTGATCTTGAAATATTTTGTCAAAATTTCCGGTTGATCATATTGTTAAATCAACTGGAAGATTTTTTTTTGGCCAAGTAGTATTCCTAAAAATGATATAGGTTGGTTTGCGTATAGTTCGAAATTAAATCTGACATAACAGATTTAATATCTAAATTGGTGAACACTCAACGAGTCACATCCGTTGTTATACTTACTGATCCCTCATCGTTAAATATGTTTATGAATAACTAAAGTAAGTAAGTCCTTCGTTTCAAAGTATTAAATGATGTGTAGTATGAAATAACATCTATAAAGAATACATCAAGATAATACTTTATCTAAATCAACTTACCACACGTATTATGATACGGTCCTAATAATAATAAAACAAAGCTAAATATTTTGATCATAGTTTAAAGGATGGCGATGTTTGATCAACACTGCTGGGACGCCATGTTTATGCAACTGTTTTGTTTGAACATCCTCGAAATGGTTACATGGAAAACATGCATGATCTGAACCAGAAAAAATTCACACATAATACCATGATATCTAACACTGCGTAAAACATAAAAAAACACTGAAAAACTTACATAAATTGCATTAATAGATATTAGGAGATAACTGACTGAAATGACATAAATTTTGAAAATAAAATAAAATATACATTTAGTGTTTAAAGCAAGAAGACTATATATTACTTTATTTACGTTGTCTAGGGCGAATGATACATTAACCACCTAACGATGGGAGATCATCTCAAATAAGTTTCTATATAATATAACGCAATTTATAGTTCATATACGTTTTAGTAGAGTTTTGATAAACAAGAATGTCGCAGTGAACTTAGACGATATTTGGTAACCCAAGAAAAAGGAAGCTGTTAGTTCTGAATTTTTTTTTCGTATTAAAATACTCAAACACTCCTCCTCCGACAACAACTTCGCCCTCACGTAATAAACAAGCACGTAATGAATAAATAAATGAGAACAAATAAAAAAAATGTGCACATCTGCAGATAATTGCGTAACAATAAAACTGGAGAAATGAATTAGTTGGTTTTCTCCACTAGTAAATAAGTAGTGCCCTTATGCTGGCTATGGACTCAGTCGTACTTGCTTAAGCCACACATATCCTATTACTACTTACTTGGTCCGTTTGCTATAAGTGAAATAGACTTACAAGCTCAAGCACTTGAAGTGGTGTCTATTAATTCACCCCGCGCTCAGTTATCCCTGGCAGGGAAAGGGAGACGGATTCATGCCTTCCCAAAAGGCATTTGTGTGATGCGAACATAAACCGTCCAAAGCCAAGTCTGAACTCAGTCCTCTGAGTCCATTCACCGAGCTGTTATCTACACATCCACCCATGATTTTTTCTTCTATTAGATTTGAGGATTTCTTTCTGTGAAGCTACAACTTATTTCTCAAGGGATGGATTGAATAAAATCATGGTGAGAATTATAATCATATTTATGTAGACCAGTTGAGCACTTGGGCCAATGCAGTTTTTATAGAATTCTGCTAAACTAAGGTAGTGCCCGTTCCAAAGATGCATGTCTGGAAAGGGTCGGACTTTATGGTTCAGGGAGCAGCCTATTATTAATGTCATGTAAAATAATTTTCTGTCTATCGTACGAAACTACGACTTAGAATTATTTCGGTCCTGAGTGCTGCCAATTTTGATATTTAATATTAAAATTCATATTTAAATCCAGATGATTCTGGGGTGTTGAAGTGAAGTGAGATAAGTTATTGAAACTCTGGTAAGTAAGACCAATAATCTGTGATTTAAACAAACATTATTCTTATTAGATTTCCCAAGAAACGCTGGTACAAAACAAAAAACAAAGACAAAAACTACTAACTCAACACTGCACTGTGCTGAAAAATATATCCGGCCAATGTCAATGTCGTACAATGAGCAGTTGTGAGTAATCACGCTGAACACACACACAGACACAGACCCACATTTCTTCAATAGTAGATGAAATAAGCAATAACTCCTAGAAAAATGCATAAAACACTGAGTACGTTTCATTACCGTTTTTCTGGGAGGATGAAATTATGAAGTTGTCTGAAAGATGACAGAAGATAGTGAAACAATTTGGTGAATATGTTGTCCAATAAAGTCAATGTTGAAAAAATATTGTTTTATTTCCACTTGATGAACAGAATGAACGTATAGTAACTGTCTCTCTCTGGTATTTCCAAAAGTACTCAGCAATTTTGAATATCTCGAGAACCGGTTGCATCGCCTTGATGTAATTTCCAGTTCAGATTAGATTCCATGCGACTTCTGGCTTCTTCCAAAATGTTTACAGACGATGGAAGAGATTAAGGAGAATGCGACGTGGCAGCTGATGGTGAAAAGCTAGAATAAATGTGTAATGGGTGCATTTTAAAGAGGAATAAGACGCAATTGCTCTAGGCGGGCTAATTCCTTTTGTTAATATCAAAGGCGGGATACTTTCTGGACAGAATATATATATATATATATATATATATATATATATATATATATATATATATATATATACGTATGTATGTTTATGTGTGCGTGTGTGTATTATATGCATTATTATTCATATATCTAGATATGCGTAGTTTTATCCACATCAATAATGTATATTCATACATGTGCATAGATGGATAGTCACCCACCCACGCACATATGAAGAAATTTATATTTGCATACATATGGGATCTGCCGGTGGCTTCAGTCAATCCACATGCCAAAAGTTTTGTTCTTCAGTCTGTCCAGGGTACATGCCTTGGCAAAACTAGCAGTTGCCCATGCAGCGAACTCCCCTTTCCACGCACCGATGTTGTCTAAAGGACGATCGAAGCCTGATACTGCTCGGCACATGTCTTAGGAAATGCCAGAATGAGGCTGTAGACAACGCCAGACTCTAGCTTCTGAATTCTGAGTTGTCCTTTCTTACATTTCCTGAGCAAATCGACAAAAAGGTAAGCAAATTAGAAAAAAATATAGTAACAGAAAAAACAAAAACATAAACAAAAACAGACCCATTTACATACTCAATAGAAAACGTCATGTGATCAATATCTTCTGGCAACATGTCATGTTGGGGATGATCAATCAAAAATTTGGAGAAAGTCTGATCACAGAATAGGTTACTTTTTTGCCTTTCGTGATCACTAAAAAGGTTCGAATTAAAAAGAACAAAACAAAATAAGTGCGAATGCTTCTGGACACAAATTATACCAATGTAGCATGAGCTTAGATGGCAAACTGAATCCTTTCCATCACTAAAATCCTATTTAGCGGGATTTTAAAGAACAAAAACTGTTTCTAGGCATAAGACGGGTTAAATTTTTAAAATTTCAGCTCTTTATCTCCATTGACGTGGCCTGTACGCGTGATACATACGTAGCCAACTAGACAGACTCACTTGAAAACTAAAGAAACCTATATTGACAGTTTTCTTGACAGTTTTGGTTGAAGGTTTTTAATACGTCAAGGAAATTTAAAAAATCAGCCAGCTAGTTAATTGCCTTGCTTAAATTTTAATTCAATTTTCTCGGTAAATGTATAGACTGACCGCCCCCAAAAGCGAGAGAGCCAAGTCTGTCCTGTTATATTACTCATGGCTGAGGATACGAGAGATAGATTCAAGCTCTTCCTAAGGGCATTAGATTGAACTCGGATCGCAAATTCCATTGTTTGCAATGTTAACCGTTTCGCCACTCACATATGCATATACGCGTACATATTATCATTATATATTGGGGGACTGGGGATAGTTTGACCCAAGGTCAAGTCAGAATTCTGATTTTTATTTGATGCATAAGATGTTTTCTGTCATTTCAGTCTCGTGGCTAAGTACGTGATCTCTTGTCACACCAGTATTAGGCTTATACTAGTAGAAATATAACTTCATTAATCATTAGTATGAGTTACCAACTGGCGAGATGGGAGCTAAAAACTGATTTAGTTCATTAAAAGTAGACTTGTTGAAGATTTGTTCGGATCAGGATCAAGAGCTAATGAATGGCATCAGACAGACATGTAAGCAAACTATCAAGAGACAATGGTAATTGCAATGCCCCATTATAAATATGTTTGTGTTAGTCCCTTTGCCAAATGACAAGTTGCTGTTTATTTCTTCTAGTTCTCCGGTAAACTTTTGAACTCTGCACCCGAGTTTGGAACCACTGAGTGTAAGTATTGTCCAAAACGTTTGAGATTTAGAGCTTTCAACCTTTCTAGCCATTGTCAAGATCAAGGAAAGCTAAAGAGGTTATTGTTTTTTTAATTTCCAAATACTTTAGAACTCGACATTATAGCATTTTTGCGTTGGAGTGACGTAAGCCTCGTGGTGACATAGAAATGAAATTCTTCACTTGGACCATAGTATCTAACAGTTATCAAATACATTTAGAATTTCATTCGTTAAACTGAAGTAGAAGTTTATTTTGCTTGGGGGTTTCCTGATTTTATCATGAGGGCTTCAAGAATCTTTGAAAAAACAAAACAATGGAAGTTGTATAGTACACGTATATTGTTTACCAGTACTTGGTTTATACCAGTGGAAAGATCAGTTTATTAAAATAGGCATGAATAAAGAATGAAGATGAAGAATCTTACTCTATCCTACTGCCCCGTGTTGACAGGATGATGGATACATGCCTTTCCCAAGGGCATTACTGTGAAGTGAACGCAAACTGCCTCAGCAGGCTCATTCACTGTCCGTGCCTTTATCACTTGGATTCACATATATAAACAAGAAAACGAGGGAAAAAGAGCAGTTCATTTTTTCCTGTTTTTCTAATTTTATTTCATAAAGCAAAAACATATTTGAAATTGTATCTCGTCTTATGAATTACATTCTGCGAAAAACTCCAACCCCCACTTTCGCAGCTCTTCATCTTTCTGTCTTAATATTCACCCGACTGCAGGAATTCCCCTCCTTCCTCCTATGGACACCCTCATCGTTCAACTCTTACCGAACCGTTGGGCTGAAACTAAAAATAGTCAACCAAAACTGTCACCAGCACTGTAGACGTAGGTTTCTTCATTTTTTATGGAGGTTTGGCTGGCTGGCTGAGTATGTATGTATCACGTGTGTAGACTGCAACAATGGCTGAAAGTTGAAACATTTACTCTTTATTCAATCGTTTCTGAATAGGTTTTTAGGGTGGATTGTTCAATTTGCTATGTAGGTTTATACTAAATTGGTCCATTTGTTTGTATCTGGTATCATTCAGGCCTGTTCTTTCGAAAATTTGGCATTTTCTTATGAATCATTGCCAAACAAAAGGCGAGAGAAGCAACTTATTCATTGATTGTTCCTTTTTTCAATTTTTATAATTGATCATCCTGACACGACATGCCACAAGGAGACGTTTGCCACATGATGGTTTCTATTAGGTGACTAACTAGACTTACTTTACTATTTCTTTTGAATCTTATTTATTTATTTTCGGGGTTAGTAGGCTAGGGGTGAGCATTGAGGCGGTTGTCATTGGGACCTATTTTGTGTCTCTTCATTGTTTACTACGACAATCTAGCTAAGATGATAATGCACCCGGGCCCGGGTAGCCCGTGGCGCTATTCGTTTACCGAGACTCACTTCACGTGCGCATGCGTGGAAGACATCTGGTTGGACACGTGAGCGAGGCGTGCACATCACTGAAAAAAACATGTAAATTAGGCGTGTGAATGAGTTCATGATGGTGGGGATATCTATCAGTGTCGGATGGTGCTTTGTATTTGGAGTGAGCTCTCTGCTACGGATGCGCATAAAACGTAAACGTATTTTAGTGTCTGTAAAAAGCAATGGACAGTTGACACAATGTAGGGAAGTTGGTCATTGTAGAAATTGGAAGGCAAAAAAAAAAAAAATTATCAGCGGATTAGTGTCAAATCCAACGTGTGTTTTTCATTATTCTTACATTTCTTTTTTTATTTGTCGCTTGTAACATCGAATGAGCGAGCTTGTGAAATTTTGCAATTTTCTGTCGGAACCATCTACCCTACATTGTACTAGAAAGCCTTTTACTGTCTGTTGCAGGAAAATTAGGCTCGTATAACCCTATATATGAAGATGTTATCTTCTTTAATAACAATACTTGGACACGCAAGCTAAATCACGCCTACAATTTGTCCCTTAATCTGTCTACGTCCCCAAATCCCCTTCTCTATGAACACAGATGTAATCGCTCATGAAGCATATAAAGCTATAAAAGTTCAGATGTAGTCAATGTTTTTTTTCGAAATAACATGATTACATCCTTGTGTGTGGTTTAGTCGGACCAGTGTCACCAATCTTGATATTTTTTAATACTTCGAATTGGTGAGTCCACTGTTACCAATTTAGATTTAAAAAAATGTCTGGGTATTATTTTTTAATTTCTTGACTTTGGGAGTGACCTCAAATACTAAAACGGTTAACATATGTCACCATAGATTTCTTCAGTTTTCAAGAGATCTTGTCATCTATGTATGTATCACTCGTATAGACAGCAACAGAGTTTAAGCATTTACTTCTTATGTTCAGAAAAAAACTTTTTTTTGTTTTTGGAAAATTCACCCCATCCCATATAAGTTTTAGTTCAAATTAATATATAAGATCATGCTAAATTGGCTGCTCCGTTTGTGTCAAATGACATTGTTTATTTTTTTCAAAATTCGGACTTATTAGTGATTCAATATAAGGCGATAGAAGTAACGAAACGTCGAACAACATTCTGGCAAAAACAATGATCACACTCTATTGGTCAGTTCACAAAAAATTCTCTCCACAAATGTCTTGGGTCTGTCTTCGAATGAATTAATAGTCCTTTTAAAAAATTCAATTGACTGGAAAACTTTTTGGTCATTTGAGTTTGGTGTTCGAGAGGACAGATACATTTCGAAGGCCTGGGGGTGGTAGAAACATTTTTCTCTGTTTTTACCCACTCAAACTGAAATTGGAGTGTCAGTAACACATGGAAGATCAGCAGAGGCGTATAATATCCCTGAAAACAGGGAATGTGCGTGATATAAGGAATGTTCGTAAAATATGAAATATACATAAAATACTGAAAGTGTATGAAAGATTGAATGTCCTGAACTGTATTGAATGTCTTCAGGACTGGAATGCTTGTAAAATATGGAATTTATAAGAGATAGAATGTCTCCAAATTATTGAATATTTGTAAAATATGGAATGCCCGTATTATGTAGAACGTATCAAGTACGTGTAAAATATGGAATCTATGTAAGATATGTAATATCTGCTAAATATGGAATTTCTTTAAAATATGGAATGTGCATAATATGCATATCACCTGCAAATTATGTAGTATATTTGAAACATGGAATGTCTATAAAATGAATAATGTCCGTAAAATATTGAATGTGCATAACATATGCATATATTTGTAAAATATTTAATGCACGTGGAATGTTGATTGTAAAATATGCAATATCTATAAAATAAGAAATATCCGTAGTTTATGAAATGTCAATAAAATGTACGACGTACATAAAATATATCTATATCTGCGAGATGTCAGTGAGTACCGTATTTTCCAACTGGTGTGTCGCACTTTTCTCTTGAAAAGTATTTGATAAGAGGTCCAAAATGTGATAACATTAGTTGCAACAAAGAGAAAATGGCACCGTTTAGTTGGTGTACTTGCAAATACGGTGAGCCCTCAAATATTTTCCGAAAAACACCGAGTTGATTATAGGGGGAAATTATCACAAAGAGGGGCATGATTATAAAGATTCTGTATCATCATGCTATCGGTTTGTAAAACAGGGACGTTAGTGAATAGGTTTTCCACAAGTAGGGAAGCTATAATTTCGTTGTTTGAATGCATATTTGTTAGAATTCGTCAGTAAAGTTCGCACTATATTTACTGGGTAAATCTGGCACGATCAATTGATACAGAGTTTTGGATAACTGGTATATGAAGATCGTGACGCAGGGGAGTACCGGGTCCGACTGGAACAACAACACAAGGGTCACTTACATAGGACACACTACCACAAAACTCTCTGGCAGACTGACATGTCACCTGAACAATCAGTGCACTATCTATCAGCACATTTTGAAGAATCATAGCCCCATAGCCAATATTCGATAGCCTCCTGTGGACAATACAAGAATTTTATACAATACCAACTCCAGGAAGAGACTTCAGACAATGGAAGCGCTTCTGATTTAAGCTAAATAACATATTATCAAAAGAATATCCTTCGACATCGGCGCGGGTGTTCTTAAGTGCATGTAGCATCCATGCGCGCAGATGACATTGTCAGCGCGATGTGTTAGTTTCAGTTACTCATTTAAACAGATTTATTTATGGTCATGTAGGATCATGCAGGTTGAAAAAAAAAGACAACCCTTGAATTATAAATGTTAAATTGTAATGAGAAGTATTACTGATTAGTCTGCGTATACCACAATCACATTGGAATAGAAAGATAGATTCTTGTGGTGAAATGATTTGTAAGAATTGATGGATCACAAAATGATCAAGTTAAGAGTTGGATAATCAACAGAAGATAAAAAAAAACACTTCCATTCCAACAACGGCCTCCGTACCAAAACTCTTGTATTAAAACTAAATTAAATAACTATCAAATTTCAATGATGTTCAAAAGATCCCGAACCACTAGGTTTGTACGCAAACTAGAATAATAAACTGAAAAATTAAAGACAAAGTTCTTATAATTAAACATATATATCACATAAAAAGTAACTTGAATATTTCAAAGTTATGTGTATACATATATATATACTTAAGTGATAAGTAATGGATATTGATATCCGAAAATGTAAATAAGGAAAGACGAATCGAACCGAGTTATTTCTGGTGGTGAGCTAAACAACGGCAATGATCGGAAAATAAGGGATGGAATTTGAACACTCATCCATTATAGTATGCAGCCTAGGTCTGCGCGAATCGATTGAGCCAATGGTACCTCAATTGACATCCGGGGCTCATTGCTTTATTTCCCGATTGTTGTCGTTGTTTCGCTCATTATCGTACATCATACGGTTCGAGCAGAATTGATTTTCTTTATATATATATATATATATATATATATATATATATATATATATATATATATATATATATAATCTGATTTAAGCAAAAAGCACGAATCTTGGACCACTAGTCATCCATGGACTGTCTTCACTTAGGACCGCTCTGGGTATTTGCTGTGGAGTGTCCGAACGTTGCAATTGTTACCCCCTTCCCAACCCTGTGCTCAAACCTCACACGTGTATAACTCTTTAAAATCGCATCTGTCACTGTTCCGTCGAGGTGGGGTTGGAGTCTCAGATTCTTCTTGATTATTTTCGCATTTGTCATATAAGAACGTAGGATTAATATGACGGGGGTGGTGTTTCACGTGTTGGAAACAGACATTTAAAGCTTTTAAATGTTTTCTGCAATGGAATAGTTCTGTTATTCTATTCTTGTTTTTTTTATAATTCTTTGCTTCGTGACACTACATCTGTACATTCAGGAAATAAGCCAAAGAAAAAAGAAATAGATTCATAGTACATTACACACACACACACACATATATATATATGTATATATATATATATATATATATATATATATATATATATATGTATATATATATGTATATATATATATATGTATTATTGTGTCATCCACAGACAGCTGTTTCGATATATTACATCTCTTCAGTGTGGCTATAGACTTTATCCCATCCAGTACCGCGAGGCAGAATTGAAACCCTCACACACACACACACACACACACACACACACACATATATATATATAGAGAGAGAGAGGGAGGGAGGGAGACATAGATATGCTTTTGTAAAGTAATGTCAAAAATTGACTTTTCATTTCAAAATCTATTTAAATGACCAAAATGTAAATAGTAATACATGTTATCATGCATTTTGGATTCTGCATTCATGCTAACATTTTATACAAAGAGAATTGAAACTATTGCTTACCTCAGGTAGACATAAAGCAAAGACCTCATCTTATGTCAAGATGATGAGCTAATCACAGATGGACTAGCATGCCCTTTTAAGACTTCCTGTTTCTTATCGTGTTTCCATTTAACCTCATTTATAGTAACAGGCCTCATATCTTAAATATTACTCTGGTCAATATCTTTAACATAAGACCTTGATCTTGTCATCAACTTGAAGAATATGGAATACTTAAAAAATTCATCATGGATATTCTCATTTCTGCTTCCTGGCAGTCAAGTCATGTACCTTGTAGCAAAGTGAGTGAATTAATGGCATTCACTTTACAACAGAGACCCTTTACAGGCCTTTTATGGATTAACCAAGTCCTTAGAAGATAATCTCTGTGTAAAAAGCAACCGACATTCTGTCTTGAGTTGAAACATGCTTACTTTCATACTTTCTGACACTTTCAGGAGACGAATTTTCACCATCTTCCAGTTTCTTCTTAATGTTGCATGAACTTCTCGATATTATCACTTTTATTGCAACTTGATGAGGGATATGCCAGATAAGCATCCACTAAGAGACTTTTCCTTGGGCTCAAATCTTCACCAGATCCCATGAAGACAACATAGGGCAAGAACGCACGGTAATCACAACTAAAAATGTTTGATGTGAGGCCTATAACTATAGCCTGTTACCATAAATGAGATTAAATGGACATGCAGAGGGAAGCAGGAAGTCTTGAAAGGGCATGCTCATTCACCTGAGATCAGCCACCATCCTGAAGAAAGATGATGTCAAATTTGCATACGGTCACATGAGGTCAGCAAGTGTTTAAATCACCCTTGTACAGAATATTAGAATTAACGCAGAATCCAAAATGCTTAAGAACATGTGTTACAGTTTAATTGTTTGTTGTTTAAATGAGATTTAAATTGGAATATATACATTTTAAACAAATTGTACGATAACTGTGACAATACTGTATACATACGCACAAACGTATATACAGAGAGATGTAGATATATACACGTATATAAAACCATACACGTATATACATATGTATGTACCCACAGATACATGGAAACATATATATATATATATATATATATATATATATATATATATATATATATACATATATACTCACACATACATACACACACACATATATGTACATATACATGTATAAACGTATATATATTGATGCAAGCAAAGAATTAAAAATACTTTTTCGTTTACCTTTCTTGTTTGTATACAGGACGTAGATTTGGATTTAATGATTGTAAATATTGCCCAAATGTGTTATCGAGCGCCTTTCTAGTATTGGATATCGTGAAACCCAAGAACCTGAGTTTCTAGCAGAACATCACCCTTGTCGATTCTTGTCGAGAAGAGGTCCAGAATGTTTTCTTTAGATAACTTTGATGTCTAATCCTTCAAAAAGTATGTTCTTCTCAACACCCAACACATGAAAATTGTCTAGGAATGATCGGGTGGTTGATTTGTTTTCATTATCACCGCTCCTATGTTTCTCGTTTGGCTTCTGCATCAGATCAAAGTTTTAGTCTTGAATTTCTTCATTCCATGATTGCAAATTCTTTTCCATGTTGACCGATCACATACAGATCTTTTTAATGTTTAGAGGGTTGATTTCTGGAGGGTAGTCTTGAATTGATCCGTTTATCTTCTTCTTTGATCACTCTTTGTTCTCGTTCCGTCTCCGAGTTCGGATTATAGAATCTGCTTTGGTAACCTTTTGGTGATATTTGATGGAGGTTTTGATTAGCGTGTTCCAGGACTTGATTTTTGGTGACTCTGTCCTCCCATCTGGAAATTGATTGCAGCTGTGATTCATGGTAGTTTTAGGGCTCTTAAAGCTACAGCGATACAAAGTCCATGCGTTAAATTTATAGAGCAATGTACTGACAACTACCGCCTGATATATCACATTTTTAGTTTTCTCAAACTGGCCTCACCATAAGCCCTAAACCCATTAAGATGTCACTGTGCTTCCTTAACTCTTCTTACCTCCACCATAACCCCATTCTCCGCACCCATTCACCTCCACTTTTTTCCGCTACCCTCTTTCTTCACCCTTTTCATATACGTGACCACACTTATTTCCCTGTCATGTAATGTAAACGTCTTGCCATTTAGTGTCTAGCCTTTTCAGCCAGCAGCGACACTTCGAATATCCATAAACACGTTAACAAACAATCCCATTGTGACTGACAACGTCTTTAGATACCCTAAAAGCAAATAACTAAAAAGTTTTTGTTCAAAAGCAAATGATTGTATCTTCCTCTCTTAATGCTATGGTCGAAATATGAAAATTCATCATCATCTCTTTCTTTCTCTCTTTCTTCTTGATTTTGATGGTAGTTTCTGTCTCTCTCTTTCTTCTTTTCTGCGTTTAGCAAAATTCTTTCATTGGTTTTTGTTTCTGCATATTTATGTACTTCCTCCTCTCTCTCTCCCCCTCTCTCTCTCTTGACTTTTCTTTTTCTTTCTTTTTTCTCAAATCTTTCTCCACATTACCCCTTCATTTTTCCTTCTTAATTTTCCTGACATTCCAAGTTTTTTTCTTTGTTTCTCTTTAAATCTTTTTCTCTTTGTTTCTTTCTATGATTCTTTCTTTTTGACCCTTACTTATGACTTTACTTACTTTCTACTTTCATTCTCTATGAATGTCATTTCCCTCTTTTTTCTTTCTTGTCTCGTTTTCCTTATTCATGGATTTTTTCCTTCCACTCATTCTTGTTGTCTTTCTTTTCGACTAATGCTGCCTTCCTTTCTCTTTTCCCCCCTCCTTTTCCTTCCCTTCTTTCCCTCCGCTCTGTAACTTCTCTTCTACTTCCTGATTCTTCATAGATGTCCTTTCGGGGTTGAATTCCTCAGTATGTTACTCCGGTTTCGCCATGCAACTATAAACATTGCTCGTACAACATTTTAGGAGTTTTGGATATAAATCTTAATTCAAACTGACAATCTTCGCCGAATGAGGTTTGGTGATACTAGTTATTTTTGGAATAGGCTTCATTTCATTACATTTGCTGAATAGCAGGTAATCAAGTGGAATTTAATGGCTCTGTGAGGTCCAGACAAAACCCTCCCGGAAAAAACCCTCTGGGACAAACCCCTTCAGATGACACCCCTGGGACAGTATCACCCCTACTCAGCTGAAATGCAAAGTAGGACAACGTCGTTAAAGTGCAAATTATCACAAGACCCCTTCAATTAAAGTGGAAAGTATTACACCCCCCACACTGTTGAAGTGCGACGTACGTCAAAAGGACCTTTGGTTGAATGAAAAAATAATAAAGATTTAAGTAACTCGCCATCACAGTCTATAATTGAACAACTGTAGCCTCAAAATTGGAAGTCATGTAAAAGATTTCTATCGAAGGATAAATATGGTCAGAATAAATTCTATTTATGACACCACTGGCGTTTTCCATTGGAAAACTTCAAAATTAGAAAAAAAAGCAATGGCTCCATAGGAGTACTGATGCCAAATTTCAAGTCTGTAGACAAAACAGTATGGACAAGAGCACCAGAACAATCAAACGTGCAAACAAACACTCAAACAAACATGCAAAACAAACACGCACATGTATAAAAGAGGATTGAACCCTTTGCCGTCTTTGCTGGCAACGGTTGTTCAATTGGCGGCAGTATTAATTTTGTCAATTCTTTTTCTTATTCTTATTTAAGGAGAAGTGTTTACCTGCCCTCACATTCCAATTACAGATTTTGAGGTTGAACATTTCGTGACGTAAACAAATTATATAACAAAAATTAATATTTGTAAAATTATGATAACCAACCAGAATTTCCATCCTCTGAATTATTAAAAATCATTTCCATATTGTGCAAATAATTTGTTCTGTAAAACAATTTGCTCTAAATTTACTATGCATGCGTTATTGTATATTGCTGTAAAATACTTATAATGCCTTTCTTATTGCAATCATATTATATACAACCCCACCAAGTGACAAATGGTTAATAATAGCATAATATACGACACTGCATTGTCTAAGCAAACAATATAATGTATTTTTCTAATATCCTAATCTATCTGAAATTTATCTTTATCAATTAGAACAATTTTGATCGAGAAAATGATTAAAGGAGACGCCTGTAGAAAATAATGGTCTTTGGTTTGATGAACATACAAGGGAGCCCCTTACTGATTTTAATAGCATGTGTAGGTCTTCAATTTGCCAACAAAATGGGTGTGGTCTTGAATAAGAGAAGAAAGCAGTGATGCCAGTTAGTTAGTTGTTGGTTAGTTATAGTTAAAAACTGCCCTCAAAATGGCTAAAATCGGCTAAATTTTTATTCATTCTAGATGTCACAGACGCATAAGATGAGAATTTTGGTCTTTGTATTACTGCTGGTCATTTAGCTCAACGGTAAGAGCAATGTAATCAGTGGCAGATTCAATTCCTGTTGCATCCCAATTTTCTTCAATTGTTTATTGTATTTACGTTGTCTAGGCCAACTGAGACATTCATCAGATTATAACGGGATATCATTTCAAATAAGACTTTCTGTATGATATAATCTGTCGGATAATATCCATTTTTTAATAGATAATTGTCGCGTTGAAACAAACGAATAGGGTAGATATAGACCAAGAATGAACGAGATGGGAATTTGAAGTAAAACAGTTATTTGGGCCTTAGCATTACCGGCAGATGTTTAGCTCAATGGTAAGAGCAACGCTTCACTGCCAGCGACTATACTTTCAGTTGCAGGTTCGATTCATACAGCAGCAATATTTTACATACAATGTTCAAGATAACAGACAAACTCAGTCTGATCTTTTAGTTAATTTTTGTAGTTCCCGTACAAAACTTTAATTGATGTCATCAAAATTTTAAAAAAATCGTTCCAAAGTTGTTCGTTCGATGATGTAATGATATCTCGTTATACTTCATTTCACATTTACGTCTTTGAAAGTTACCTGATTTTATCGGTTCTCGTAGATTTTTATCGGCTAAATTTGAGGAAGATCAGCCTAATTTGGGAGAAATTTGTTTTCAGAAAGAGCACTGGGGGTGACAGCCCAGCATCGCTAGCCAGTACGCCTCAAAATCCCCAAAAGTCATACAGAAGCCCCTAAAAGTATTTTTTTTTTCAATCAGGAAATACAATTAAACAATACATTTTTTTAAGAAATTAAGGCAATATTGGAATTAAACGCATGTCAGTTTGGCACGTTGAATGTACTGTTTCTGTCCGTTGTACCTTGAGAAATTCATGATGTGCGATCTAATAAAGAACAAAAATACCAGGCGTTAAATTTTAATGTCTTATGAATAAAATGCTGGTTAAACACCAACATAAGTTTATGTACGGCAAACCAAAGATTACCAAATGGTAGATATCAAAAAGATTTCAGTGTCGTCAGCTGTTCCTGAAAAATTTCATACCACCTTTTTTCGACTAAAACAGCGAGTCCTTCCAATGTCTAGCATTACACCGTTATCATTAGTGTTGATTATAGCAGTCGCCATAGTTGGTCTCAAGCCCAGCTAGGTTATGGGGCTTGAGAATCCACTCCATAAAAACCTCCATGCTACTGGAACTGCAGCAGAGTTATTGGCCATCTATGTTCCACAAGAAGTCTACAGGCATCAACAAAGAAATTAATTACATAATATACGAAACTAAGTAGTATCAATAGACTGTGTGAAGTCATTTGGTCTACAAGTATACTCCATTTATACAGTCGAAAAATTTTACAGCTTTTCCGCCAACGAAACAACGATCTGTTCTCATGTATTGCATTACAGCGTTATCATTAGTGTCGACTTCATCCCCTCGGAATCCCTAACACCGTTTGCAGAGATATAGCTACATGCATTGTGTAAGTGGCGTCGTAGGAACACATGTATTCATCTCTTCTGGGGTTTGTCAGGTCGACAGAAGGGCAGGGTCGCCAGATAGCTGGGGATGTTTATGGCCAAAAACCCTCCAAAATGGCCAAATTGTATTTAAAAGATTAGAATACTCCGGCACATACTGAAATGAGAATTTATTTGAACTTGTTCCATTTAATCCTACTTTTAAGTTGTAAAACTAGGTACCCTAAACTCTTTCAAACATTGACTTCCCCACACAATCCGTTATCCCTTATCGAGCCCAAGGCATGTACAAAAATAATGTTTCTAGCTTTACTATTGAATATTAGATGTTCAGTTTTAGACATGGTCTCCTTTCATAAAAGTTTGTTTCATCTTTTAATCAATTAATGAAAAATTATGTATGGCCAAACCAAAAGATTCATTGCCAAGTACCTTAAAAAAAGCCAGATTGGTCGGATTTGGCCACAAAATAGCCAAAATGGCAACCATTGGGTAGGGTGATAAGGGTATTAGTTTCCTGGTTGGGCAGGGAGTGATGTTTACCCTAAAACTGGAGCTGTCAGCTAAGAGTAATAAATATATGAATCAACTCTATCCCCTTGTTGCCTCGTAGAAGAGGCGACTTGACCTTTCGCGGGTACTGAACCTGCTCAACCTTCGGGACCAAAATAGACTGTTCTGATTCCAGAATTTTTAAAATAGGTCCCAATACTGAATGGGACCTGTGTTCAGTGTTTACACATGACCGTAAACGCAGACGCATCTATATATATATATATATATGTATATATATATATATATATATATATATATATATATATATATATATATATATATATATATTTATACACACACACACACACACACACATATATATATATATATATATATATATATATATATATATATATATATATATATACATATATATATATATATATATATATATACATATATACATATATATATATTTATATATATACATATATATATATATATATATATATATATATACATATATATATATATATATATATATATATATATACATATATACATATATTCTAGAAAGCTTTACAGCTTCAATCACTAAATATTAAAAAATTTACTCAATTTATTTGTCCCTTAAGTCACTTATTTCCCAATATCAATGCAATTTAAGTACTTGTTATTATTGTACAACGTGCAGGGCTCATTGATGCTAAAATATTTTCTATTTTTCTGATTTAAAAATTTTCTCAAAGTGAAAAAAAAAGTTGCCATCAAATATTTTCAGTTTTTCTTATTTAAAATTTTCTCGAAGTGAAAAAAAAAGTTGCCAAAAGGTTGGGGAACACTATGAATATTAAAAGAATCAATATTTTGTCGATGGCGGAAGCAGCTGTTTCGCGTTCATGAAGTGTCACCAGTTATTGATAGACAGAAATTAGAAAAAAGAATGTTTCATCAACAATCCTCACCTAAATCAGGGGAGTAAAGTCTGTTTGTCTATCCCGTTACGTTAAACTAAACCAATGTGTAAAATTAACATTCGTAATTTGAAATCACAAGCAACTGATTGGTAGCCGATTTTCTCACCTAACTGACAGGTTATTTCTATTATTATTCGGACTATACTCATCTTGGTTATTTTTCATACAGTGTCATACTCTACGGCCTTCATCAGGTAACATCCAGTAGATGTGGGGAAGTAACGAACCGAACCCTTTATTTAACCGATGGGGGTATATTGACCGCACTCCCCTCTTGGCAATTATTTAGGAGCCTTAAACCTCAGGTGACAGTTTTTTGGTATTTGATGTTATTGTATTCTGTCTTTCATTATTAGAGGTTCCCACATGGTATCCATTTCAATGCTAGGATTACTGAGGCAGTTTTTCTTGCCTGGCACATAGGCCGACTCTTTCAATTTTTGAATATTCCGGTGTTCTTCCTGATCAATTATCTCAACCTCGTTCTGCAGGGGTTCGGTTGTTACTTCCCCACACCTACCAGATGATACCTGATGAAGGCCGTAGAGTACAACGGCCGAAACGTTGTATGAAAAAGAACCAAGATGAGGATAGTCCGAATAATAATTGAAATAATAATACCTTATCTAAAAAATTCAGAGATATACTAAATAAATTCATGTCATGAAATATGTATCTTTATAATCTTTATTTACTATGTATACAATACAAAAGTTGCTGTTATCAACTTCAGTCGGAATAGAAGTTAGAGTGGAGTTTGACCCTGTAGCAGCTTGTTATGCAACTTGTTTCGTTTTTAGATTATATTTTGGTGCGTATAATAAGATAATTCAGGATTCTTCGTATAATTCCTCGTACAATTGGTGATATTTTTGTCGCCAGCGGAAGCAGCAGTTTCATCTTACACGATTTGTGGTCTGTTATTTATAGATTGAAATCAGAAAGAAAAATGTGTGACATTCTTGCAAAATTAATTAGAGCAAACCAAGTAAAGATTCCTTCTTTGGATTAAAAGGCTATCTTGTTTATATTCCGTAAAGAACCAAAAGAGTGCACACAACTAAGAATCAAACTTTTACCACAGGCTCGAGGCTGATGCTTGCTTGAGGTTGATATCATCATTATGTCATTATATATATATATATATATATATATATATATATATATATATATATATATATTTATATATATATATATATATATATATATATCAAGGTAGGCGAAAAAAAATGTCCCCACAAGGCTGCCAGTATGCTCATTAGTGTAAAAAAAATACATCTGCGAAATTTCACGTTATTTGATTAACATCTTGTAGAAAAATTTTCAGGAAAACCGATCTATCTTAATATTTTATTTTTTGTTACCCGTGTTTAATAAGAAGAAGGAATATAAACAAAAAGTCAAGTTAGTTTTCATTGTTGCTCGCCTTTCAATGTAGCCTTGGAGGGTATGGCATTTGCTTTCGGTAGGCGGCCGCGTCAAGCTTTACAAACATCAATTTTTTGGCTATCGTAGATTCTATTGGCTAAGTTGGGGAAATAAACCAGTCAGATCAAGTCAAAAATGACTAATTTGGCAACCCTGGACAGTGATACTTTGCAATGAAAGAGAAGTTAAATTCTGATTGGTATAGATTGCAGTTTTCGTCATCTGAGACCAGTTGATTTGAATTTTGCTAAATTATTCGGAGACATCTAATCGTCTAGTGTAAGCAAGAATATTTCTATTCTGTGCAGAGCTCCAGAGATTCTCCATTGGCCGGAAATCTCGTCATTTGTAGTTACGGTTGCGGATTCTTTGGTCTGTATAAAAGGTAAACATACCTCTGTAGTCATGAAGAGCTTTGCTATTTTGCTGGGCTCTAATGATGTGATCGATTCAAGTCATATGAATATTCAAAATATATCTCATCGCAATGAATCGAGGAGTCCCTCGGTATCCCAAAGACGGGGTGGGGGACTGGAGAAGCACTGCCCCAGGTGTACCTTCAAACAAAGATCATGGAACATTGAACAGCTTGTAGGAGGCCTGTTCGTTGATTCAGCTGCGTCCAATACAGTTTTAAACCATGAAAACAATGTGAGTATTGAAAAAGGCATGACCTCATATGGGTACCTCGTTGACATCAGATATTTAAAATCGTACTTTTCATCAATTCTTGGTCCAACAGGTGGCTCTGAAACTGGCCTCTTTAGGAGATCTAAAAAACAATGGCAATCCCTCTGAAACAAAATATTTGTCACAGCACCGGAAAGCTTATTTGGTTCCAAGAGATAAAAAAATGAATTCTCAACTACGTACTCACTGATGTGCAGATAACATATCCTTATGATGGTTACAAGGGATGATAATCATAAAACATGACCCAAATTTCCTTATTTGTAAATTCAATTTATGTCAAATAATTTTTGGCATTTTGAAGTGATGTCCCAACATAGGATTTAGAGTTGCAGCAAAATAGCTCTGAGCAGTTATCTGTGGTACTGTGACTGATGGACTGACCTTTGTTGATGATCCGTTTAATACAAAGGAAATGGTGCAAAACATACAAAACTCCCACAAAAGAACATTGTCCTCGACGCACCAATATGCCAGGTGATTTTATAGATAGTCACGTAGAGGATTTTGATCTTGATACTCTGATATTACTGGTATGGAAAAAGGCATATCAGTTCCTTCTGCAGCATCCACAGGATTGGTCAGATGACGACAACTACATTGAGTTTAGAGCATGCCTTGAAGATGAAAGTTGTCAATGACGTTTCCGAGCGAAATATCGTTTTCATCTAACGTTACAATGAAACGGTGACCAGAAGCAAAACTCCCTAAAAGTCGTGGCTGTCCAATGAAAACAAATGCCATCCTTATACTATTATGGAAGGACAATGAAAACTAACATTTCTTTATGATAATATTCTTTTCTTATAATACATTAAATTTTCTAATTGTTAGGAATGTAAAACAATAAAGTAAAATCTATAATCCAGAAAATGGTGATTTATTTATGAAATCTATTTTTTACTACAAAAATAGTCAAATGGGCCAATCATTAAATGTTAACCAAATGACAAGAAATTCAATTTTACACGGGATCTAGGAAATTTCAGCAGTCACTTTCCCTACATCGTAGCTATATGTATACGACGTAATATCTCCAAAAGTTCTAAATGAATTTCAGTGAAATTTTGTGGAAGGGGTGGCCATGGACAAAGGAAAAGTGTTGGATATTTGAACAGATCTAGGTATTTTCACAGTTATTTCCCTTCCATGATAGCAATAAGTACACAACACCATCTCCAAAAGTTCTCAATTTATTTCAGTATAATTTTGTGGAACATTGGGCATCGGGCTAAAGAATTGGCGTGTGAATTTTGGAGCAGATACAGGATTTTTCTATATCTCCCCCAAATTGTACCAACATACGTTAGTTTCGATAAGAGATTTTTTCAGGTTCTATTTACGATGTAATTATAACGCTAAACTGGACCCTCATTTTTGGTATATCCGAAATCAGCAAATTACAATATGCTCAGAGAATGTATTTTAAGGTAAGATTTTACAAGTTCAGCACTTTCTATGGGATCGTTGTTTGCTCTCTCAAAAAGCGAGTAGTATCTATATTAAAAAAAAAACGAACTCTTTTAGAGCAGTAATTCACCGTTTCTAAGCACGCTGTTCGGTTGCTGAGAGATCAGACACTCCTGAAAGATAATGGGCTGACTCGGTTCAAACTAAGACATTTTTTCTCTCAGTGCAAAGGTAAATTTGGGTATGTCTATTTTATGAAGTACAAATGTATGTGTGTGTATGTGTGTGTGCGCGCGCGCATGCGTGTGTGTGTGTGTGTGTGTGTGCATGTGTGCATGTTCGTACTAAGATGACGAGTCCAAAATCAGCAGGTATATAGTACATAGCTCAAGTCGAATTTGGCAAAAAAAGAATTTGTTGATGGGGGTCTGCGTTCGCTCTCCTCGTAAACAAGACTGCTTGAAGATATTTTTCTTTTTGTGTTTCCATCCAAGATTTTCTCAAAACTATCTGAGTTGAATGCATAAAATCAAAGTATGTGTATATTCTGAATCAGTATCATCCAGGATGTTTTCCAGCATTTATTTGAAAATACTCATATGTAAAGGGTGGGTGGCAATGAGTAGTAATTCTTAGCATCAATACCAAAGCAGTTCAATAGTCTTGTGGTCAGAGTCCTGGAAATAGAATTAGCTGGCCAAGTTCAAACTCCGGCAGACTTGCTTTTTTTTTCTTTTTAATTTTATATACTTTATAACTTCAAACCAGATGGAAATTTGTTAGTTTGAATGTATCTATCTACAATGTAGTAATTATGCTGAAATGGACCCCTCACTTTAAGCATATCCGAAATCAGCAGCCCATGATTTGCCTACAACACACACTTTAATGTTGAATTTCATTAAAAAAGAAAAACAAGTCCCTCAATTTCTATGAGGTTCAGGAAACAAGACAGTCGAAAAATGTTTTCTTTGTATTTTTTTTCATCCAAGATTTCCTTCAAGTTTTGTGAAAAGATATATTTGATGGTTTTATAAGAGGGGGTTCTATTTACAATGTAACTATAATGCTGAACTGGACCATCATCTCCCATTACGCACAGGTAACCATGGAAGTGAATTTCTCCTTCTATCTGTACTAATACCAGTTTGGAAGAATATTTTGAAGAATCTAACCCCAAAACAAGGTTTCCTCTGAGCAGTAGTCTGCCTTGATATGCGAACTATTAACGCCAAAAGAGATCAAATAAATGATTTCTCAGTTTTCAGGAAATTAATCTTCAATATTTTACGAATGGCTACGTATACCTGACAGGCGCTTTTATAAAATTTCTGTTAAATATCATTTACTTCCCAGTGTTGTTATGTTTAGAGATTTTCCCCGGGCAATGCATCTCAGCTTGTATTACATAAAGTATTACCTCTTTTTTTTTTTCAACTTCGTGTGCTTTCAGTTTATCAGATCTTGGAACCCTCCGGAAATTTGTCAGATTTTTGAAAAGAGATATTTCAATTTTCTATCATACTATTTACAATGTAGCTATAATGCTAAACTGCAACCTTAATTTCCATTCATTATAAATCACCATGGATATGAATTTCTCCTCTCAGTGCTCAAGTCTATTTACCTGAGGTTGTACATTGGTCTGCGTATGTTTGCCTTGAAATGTATGCTGACCCAACTGGTTGAAGATAACAGCGGAAAAACAAGGGCATATCCGGAATCAGCTGCTCAATAACATATTGATCAAGGTCGAATTAAGTGTCGATTTCTTACGGGTCAACATACACGCTCAGATAATGAAAACTAATTTTATCGTTAAAGAAATCAGTGAGATCAACAATACACTAGTATTAATAAACGTAGTAAACATAACCGACGGACTGAATTTGAAACATGTTTACATTTAGAATGTGTCTATTATGCTCACTTACTTTATATCTATCCTGGCTGACCATGGATGCGAATTTCTCTTCCTATCAATGCTGATGCAAGTTTGGAAGAATTTGTTTTAGAATCTAACCCTAAACTGATGATAAACCATATTTTTTCATAGCAGAAACACTAATCTTTACCACTCTAATCCAAACCCATACATAACAATAAAACATGAGACAGTTTAAATTCAATAGTCTGCTTTGACATACGAATTACTAAAACCAATTATGATCAAATAAACTCTCAGTTTTCAGAAAAATTAATTAGCAACGTTTTAAGAGCATACGTGACTGGAGTTTTTTTTTTTTAATGAAATCACTCTGAAAAATTATTTGCATCTCAGTGTTATCGGAGTTTTTGCCACGTCGGGTAACACAGCTAGTTTCTTATATTGGCCTAGTATAACGTAGTTCGTTATTGCTCAATTCGTGTCCCTCGACATGTTGCAGTTATACAAAGGAAAAGTCATCGAGCTTAATGGTCGGTTGAGACAGCCTTTATGCAAGTATTTATGAAGATGAATTTTTTTGTAAAAATACTGATATTTGAACATCAGGGCACTTACTAATTACCTCATCACTTTTAGACCTCATAAATTTAATGAATCATTTACTGAAATTAGTAATCAATTGTACAGAGTGATTAATAATTGATAGTATTGTGTAATTAGTGATAGATAGAATTGTATAATCAGTTTTGAGCAACTTTTCGCTCTTCACATCCTAATTTCAAATAGCCCTCAACACATTTAAATTGCCTCATTGAGGGTATTGCGCCTAACATTCAAAATTATTGGTCTAGCATGTCCTACAAATTCTGATTGGTCAATCAATGCTTCATGCTGTAAAAGCCGTCGTTTGTGGTGAGGGAAATGGATGCTTCCAAACCTACCTCTCTGATTGTCTGTCCATAGTGATTTGTTTTGGGCCTTATCTAGGTTTTTACTGTTGGAACGCAAATTAACATCATTGCCAATACAGGTAAATTACCGATGGAAATTCTCTATGCCGGTTTTACCGGTTTTTAGTAGTATTTTTTCTTCAGCGGCAGGAACTGATAGAGCCTTTGTATGGACGCCGATTTCCGTTACACATACTCTTTTCACACATTTTATGTTGTCTGCGTGACAAACATTGTTCACAGGCTACATAGATTGTAAAGAATATATCTAAACATTCTTTTGATAGAAAAGAAAAACACATCATCAGATATTCGGCAACTTCTTCGGAGAATCTCTTTTTAATTTAGGAAGGGCATTTTTATTTTGAATTCAAAAATGAATAAAGATTAAATAATAAACAAACATAGAAAAGACCATTAAAAACTATTTCTATTATCGGTTTGATTCAGCGTGGAAATTTGCATGTGCAGACTTTTGCCTCTGGGAATATTTCATGTCAGAAATTTGGGAAGTTTATTCAATGGAAAGATTAAATCAAAATTTTATTCATAGATGCATGCAACAGAGTTCATTTAGCATTTAGGTCATGCATAAAAAATAAGTGTCTATAACATTATTCAAAGAAAAAATCTGTCTTGAAAATAAACGGGTTGTTGCCATTTCATAATTTTTATTTCTTGGCTTTTTTTCAGAAACAAAATGAGATTAGGAAGGTTATGAGTTCTAAATAGAGATTTTTAAAGAATCATCATCATCATCATCATCATCATCATCATCATCATCATCATCATCATCATCATCATCAGTCTTTGAACGTCTATCGTTCGACATAGATCTTTCCTTGATTCATCACACCTCTCTATCGTGTGTGTCGCGGAGTCAACACTTTCTGAAGTTGTCTAGTTCGTATATCCATTTCCGGCCAGTTGTGCATGTGATCTCTAGGGTTGTGAGTCATGATGTCCATCGGTTGCTGCCATTTGTGCAACATGACCAGCCCATTGCGATTTGAGTTTTTCGGTAGATTCTATGATGTCTTGGACACCTGTTTCCTCCCTGATATACTGTGATATATATGTGAGGTTGAGCATGATTCTTTCATGTGTGCGTTGAATGCTTCTCAGCTTGTAGGTCAGTCTCTTGGCTAGGTTCCATGTTTTAGCTCCATAGGTGACTGACGGGAGGATGCATTGGTTGTATACCCTTCTTTTTAGATCTAATGGGATCTTCTTGTTACCATGATTCTTTGCTTGATTTCTTCTTCTTTCATGTGTTTCATACAGATTCGTTGTCCTAGGTAGATGTAGTCCTCTGCTTTCCTCAGTTTTGCATCTCTGATTTTGACAAATATGTCCTTATTCTTGATGTGATTGTTGCTCATGACTTTCGTTTTACTGAAATTCATGTGTAGACCGACTTTTCTACGATAGACATGAAAATATTTTCTCCTTTCCCTTTTGCAATTGAATCAATTTTGCTTGTTGCTTGCTTGTCCGATTAATTAGCAAAAATCTACAATTTTTCAAGTAATCTAAAGTTTTAAACGAAGGTTGTTAAAATTAGTTTATTTTAACATTACTTTAAATAGCTCCTTAGCACTAACAACATTGTATTGGACAGGCGTAACCTTCAGCATTCATGTCATTGTATTAGACTGGCATACTGGAGGATTAGCTGGCTGCCGTACAAAAAATGTTTGACCCCCTCTTCGAGATTTATATAAGTTAATCTTAGTCAGAGCTACCATATCGGCTCAAACCAACTCTGGAATTCTTTTCCTGGGTGGTCTTACGGGATGTAGACTTGTGATTGATTTCAACAATCTAAACCTTTTGTTACATACAGATGAATACGAAGATTTTTTTCCCTCACAGATAAAAATGAGGAATTTCACAAGGAACATTTACGCGTTTTCGACTTTACTGCATATGAAATATCGAGTGGAAAGGCTATCAATTGTGTATTGAGCCGTGTATCATCAATTTGCTATGCTATTGGGTAGAGTGTTATACCAAAAACTTTAAAATGGCATTCAAGGCCTCTCCGCCAGTACAAAGGCTACAACTGAAGAATCTTTTCCCGAGGCTACGGGCAAATCACGTTGGATACACCGGTTCTCGAAAGATCACCGAAGTTAGGCAACATCGAGTTTGGTCAGTACCTAGATAGCTGACCATTGTGGAATACCAGGTGCCGTAAGTAGGGCGAAGTTTTGACAAGGCTTCCAATGTGTTCTTAACCCTGAGGCACTCTTGAAGAGGGTATGTGAAGAATCATGATACATACATACATTTCACCACGGAGCAGTGTTTAGCAAACTGGTCTCGAAGACCATTATTACTGTACTGAGTTTGATCCTCACTCTGCATTTTATCACTGTAATGAGCTGAATACTCACAGAATGTCCAAATTTTTCACCTTGTGCCTAACATAACTAAGTATAAGATGAACATAAGATGGAGCACCGCTTAACAAGCTGATTTCACTAGCCATCAATACTGCGATGAGTAATAGTTAAAAAGGGTTAGCAAGCTAGGCTTGCATACTATTAATATTGCATTGACTTCGGTTCGTCCTGGATACCAATACTTCTGGCGGTGAAGATTCGGTTCTTGGTGAAACAAGCTTCTTCTACAAAGTTTTTTTCTCCAATATTCAGTACTTTCAATTTGTTAGATCTTCAAACTCTTCGGAAATTTGTTAGTTTTTAGAAAAAGAATCAGTTTGTTTTAATCGAGGTTTTAAGGCAATTTTCAATGAAATTTTGATACTAAACTTGGCACTTACTCTCCGTTTTTATTCTGCAAGAATGGACAAAAGTACAACTTTCATGAATTATTTTGCCCATTTCCTGGTTACTTTTTTTTTACCATCATAGCGTCAATAAATTTTCGTGCCATCCCTTATCTGAGAGGTATGTGAAGAATAGAAAATATTTTCATACCCTCGGGAAAATGAATAAATAAATAAATGAAATAAACCCTTCTTGACAATCCATTTCTATAGCAAAATAGTTTGCAATGCATTTCCACAGCGAAATGATTTGCAATGCAAAATCTACGTATATTTTTAGTATTTTCTGTGTCAGTATTTCACAATAATATACAGTGAATGGAGTTCTGACGCATTTGCTACAGAGATCCTCTTATCAACGGTTTCATAAACAGCTATTAAATAAATAAAATGAAAAAACAAAACAAAAAACCCCGAAAATAAAAAGGAGAAGAAAGTAAAGAGACATAAGGCAGAACTCTGGTCACTCCAAGTCCAGACAAAAAAGAATAATGCCATTTTGGTCCAGCTGAATCAACATATAGATGATTTTAGTATTTGCTCTATCGTTATATGTAATGATTAGACTGAATAAAAGCTTTACTGCATTAATCCTACCCATGATATCACGTGATATCAAGGGTTTCATAAATAAAATAAATGAAAAAATAAACAAAGCACCTCCTAAAATAAAAAGGGGAGAAAGTAAAGAGGCGAGAGGCATGATATACATATATTAAGGCGCCAGACCTACGGAGACAGTACAGCTTCCGCGAGACGACCTTATAACCCTGACGTCATAGCAGAGAATATTCTCATTCATTTGCCATTTTCCCCTCCCCCTCTCTGGGCGTCTTCTCTCTTCTTCCTTTCCTTTCTTTCTCCCTTCTTCGCCTTCTCTCCCTTCTGCTCCCTTAACCCGCTTCCTCTTCCTCCCCGATTTTCTATTTTCGTAGATGACATCTTGTCATTCGCTTAATGAAAATAGAAGGTCGCTTCAGGACGACGGCATACTTCAAATATCTCAGTCTTTAAAAAACCTCGAAGAGTAAATCAGATTGTTGATTCGCTTCCTCACTGCACTTGCAGGCAAAGCCCAGTGGTGAATAAGAGACTAAAACGGTGAAAAAAAAAAAAAAAAAAATGAAAAGAAGTATTTATAGTATTGTATGAGTAGTAATTAATAGTATTGCGAAATAAGCTAGAGCCAGTGGAGTTACTTAAACATCTCCCAAGATTAGTTCGAGAAAGGAAGGATGTTAAATTGCGAAAACTATGAAAGGAGAACCCATGTCTAATAATTCCAAGCCGAAACATGGAAGAAACCCCTAAAACACTTATTTGGGCATTTCGCATACCAGTACAAAAACCTGGTGCTCCATACGAATCCAGTGAAAAAGTGATAGGAAGAAAAGTCATAAATCAAAATATTACTTAATTTGTTGAAAAAAATTCCCATGATTTTTTTTATCCAGAAACCAAAGTTTTGAGCCTTCTCATGACATTTTTTCCGTATCGCACGATAATTTACATTATGACTTTTCCTCTTATAAGGTTTTTCTGGTCACCGCTGGATACATAGAACCAATGTTAAATAGAAGAACCGAACTTCTTCCAATTATTGGAAAAGTGGGTCAATTGTCCATACTGATGGATGGGGAACTTCCTGAAACATTCAAGGCATTTTACAAAACTGTTAATGATAAAGTGAATTTCTTTAACCCATCGGATGGATTGCATACACAAACTATTGCGTCATATTCAGACTCATCAGATGCATGCACAGACTCTTGAGTCAGATTGGATCAAGAAACTGTCCAGAATTCAGGAGGTGTATGGCTATAAGCGTTACATCTCAATTCATACCGCGAGGGTACTTTTTATCCTTCTCATTCCCAGCCACTTTTAATACTGCCAGTTTTTTTAACATCAATAAACTCTCTGCTATTCTCTACCATAAACGTTTGAGAACTAGTAATATTGAGAAGTGGCAGGGATAGTTTTTGCATCATAATATTTCATCAACATGTGGTAGGAGGTGGCAGGGATAAAAACTTGATAACGTGATAAACAGCTGGATAACGCTCCTAATTGACAACGGAACTCTTTTGTGGAGGAAACAGCGTTTGGTAAATCTATGTCAAATGGAATTTTAAAAATTGCCTAAAAATATAAGGAGGGTAAATTTGTCACCCACAGCTCTGAACATTGGCTAAAAATGACCTCTGGTGATTGCAAATGACCTTCGAAGTCAAACTCACATAGCTCATATTTCAAGTTGACCTCTCCTCAGTTTACATGTAGAATCTTAGGTCGATAGGCCTCGTGGGTAAATGAAGGAACAGACTCGACAACACTCATTACTGATTCCCATTCGGTATTCACGCCCAGGTGCGCGCACGCACGCACGCACGCACACGCGCGCACCTACACACACACACACACACACACACGCACACACACACACATATATATATATATATATATATATATATATATATATATATATATATATAAAGCTCCTTTGCTCATACCTTTCTTGATCGAGTGTCAATATCTGTGTATCTTGGCATGTATCAATTTCCAGAGCTAAAATCTTTCAACTCCCTGCCCCATTTTAAAAGCATTTCTACATACCTTCACGACCATTGGTTGCAAAACAAACTTTTATATCTTTATCGAAAATGGCCTTAAACCCGGAAATGATGGAAAGGCTCTGTCGACATGACGGTCACTAATTTAAAGATAGAAACGCACCGGATCAGATTCTTTGAAAATCCATAGCCCTCATCTTATCGTTAATACACTGAAGTCTTGTTATTGTTAGCTTAAAAAAATCAGATTGTTTATTCTGAGTGAATGTTTACCGGGGGTAGTCAACCTTCGGACCGTAGGCCAAATCCGACTTGCATTAGGGATTTGGACCGCCTAGCAAGCTAATATTTGGGTATATATGTTTTAAAGATCCTCAAAAGAGGAGGAAATCAAGCGAAGAATTACTCTGGGATGACAAGCCTTTGGGAGAGCAAGCTCAACTTTCAAAAACCAGACGATCTCAATAATCCCGAAAAGAAGAATATACAACTAAAGCATTCTCCTGATAGTCACGTGGAGCTGAAACATGGAACATAAACAAGAGACAAACCCGCAAACTGAGAAGTATGCAGCGTGTGCATGAGAGAATCATGCTCAACCTTACATGGAGAGATCACAAGACAGCACAGTATATAAGGAAGTAAACAGAAGTCTGAGATCATAGAAACTATTAAAAAAAACTTGAATGGCAATGGGCAGGCCATGTTTCAAGAATGAAAGACAGCCGATGGACATCATGACTCACAACATGGATCCCCAGAGATCACATGCGAAACTGAGGCTGACAGAACACAAGATGGAGAGATGAACTGAACAAAGTCAGGAAATACTGGCTTCGCAACACCCATGATAGAGAATTGTGGCGAATCCTAGGGAAGGTCTTTGTTCAACGACAGACGTTAAAAGACTGATGATGATGTCTTTTTAACAAATTCAAAAGATGCCTTATAACTAAATTGAATTCTTTGATTACTAATTCGCATTCTTCACAAATGATTTTTTTTGTATGCGTTATTCATTGATTTGAAAAAAAAATATAACTAAATGAATTTAAAGAATAAAATCTAGATTTCAGGCTCTCTCTGGAAGTTAAATGACCCACCATCCACTCATAAAAATGCAATCTGGCCCGTTGACTAGGTCATGTTTAAGACTGAGTTAAGCAGTGGTTCTTAACCTCTTTTGCTCTATGCTCCACAGCAGAAAAAAAAATGATGCTCACCCCTGAAAAGTAATTCAATTATTTTTCATGACAAAAGATCCAAATCTAAGATACTTTCGAATACGTAAATTGAATTCTTGGCCTTCAAATAAATCTCGAGATTTCGTGCTTTGAGTACTTACTATAAAAAAACAACAAATTTAGTGTTTAAAAGGTATAACAGTATGATATTAAATCCTGAAATGTACAAAAATAGTGAGTTTTAAAACAAGGAGAAAAATTCAAATTTTGAATCTACAATAATAATAATAATTCTTAAAATTGAAGCAATCTCTTTATTGCGTAAAATTTGGTAACTACCATGGAAATACCTCAACGCATTCATACTTCACAAAGTTAATAAGAAAGGGGTTAGTTATTGTGGAATCTATAGTAAAAGTAGTATTTAATAGTACTGTGTACTTAGCAATAAATAGTATTGTGTAATTAGTAATCAATCGCTTGAGTCTCAGCTTTGAGCCACGGGACACTTTTTATTTTTCAAGCAAAAATTTGAAACTGCTCCCCATTACATTCAATTTGCCTGCATCCCACCAAGGGTATCATTGATATAGAGAAAAGGCATCGCAATATTTCCTGGACTCTTAACTCTTAGATTCATAAACAGCTTGTAACCACTGTGGAACTCTTCAATTAATAGAATAAATGGAACTCTTTTGTGAATCGAATTATAAAAGAGAGCACAAAGGGAAGTTATTCCCCTAGAATTACTATTTGAATTCCCTGGTTTGATTTAAAAAAAGAATGGTGAATCGAATAAATGAACGAAATATTTAAAGTTCATGCGTCTGTTGAATAAAACTGTTATTTTACCAGCGATTATCAGTATTTCTAATTGAATCATCGATTATTGTGTTCTGATGGCAGAGTGCTCGCCACCAGTTGAGCAACCCGCAGCACACCGTCTCTCCGCTAAACAAACAGCACAAAAGATAGAATTAAGGAACCACCTGAGGCTAAGTTGTGTACATCGGTTCTCGTCGAGCTTTGTTAGTAACTATTGGTGAATACCACGTTCCGTGAGTAGAACGGAGCTTCGACAGGCTTGGCAAGCCAGATGTGGGTCAACCAATAACTGTAAAGTGTGTACCTAACCCCACGGAGAATGATAATACATACACTAATTAAATCTGATTATTTATATCGGATTGAAAAATGTAAATTCTAAGGCTTTCGACCTACAAATACATTCATGTTGATAATTAGGGAAAATACAAGGACACGAGACCGCAGGTTTCTTTTTTGTGGGCAATACAGACCCGGTTAATGGTGATCAATAAGAAAATTCTCCATTCTCTAAAACAAGCGTGAATGTTGCCGGGCACAAACTAAGGAACCTATTGAGCATAAATCTACTTAACTCCACATTAAAACCTATTTTGTGTGTGTGTGTGTGGGGGGGGATCAAAAATATTTTTCTACACATAATAAAGAGTGAATATTTTAATTTTCAGTCCCTTAGCTGCATTGGTGCTGCCTGTGCGCGTGCCACATTCATATTTAGCCGGCCAGCCAGCCAGCCAGTCAGCCAGGTAACCAGCCAACCAGCCAGCCAGCGAGCCAGCCAGCCAACCAGCAAGTCAGCCAACCAACCAGCCAGCCAGCAAGCCAGCCAACCAGCCAGCCAGCCAGCCAGCAAGCCAGCCAACCAGCCAGCCAGCCAGCCAGCAAGCCAACCAGCCAGCCAGCCAACCGACTATGTAGAAAGTTTTTGTAACAGTTTTGATTGATCTATTCGATCGAAGAGCGTTTACTTTTGAAAAATTTTGGTTCCAGAAATTGATACTGAAGCATAGTGACAATTCTATGTATTCATTCTATTATTCACATCTTTATCGTTTTGATCATTATGTGCTCTCTCTGGCATAGGTATTGTTGTCTGAAGCCCTAAGATGAAGTATTACAATTATTCCAGGATTCATTCAAACATCACTATATCTGTTGTTTTAGTCACTAGTTTCAAGCTGATTCTCTCTTTGACCTTCCTTTAGTAAACATCGTTTCTTGTAGTAAAATATCATGAATAATTTTCTCGTTAGATTTCACTATATCATAAAACAATAACTGCAAAGTCTGAGAGTATCTTTTTCTTTTTCAATTTATCCAATAGCTTCAAGCTTGTGCTCATGCCATTTGTTCACGTGGTCGCACCACAATTCCTTGTACATCACTGTCCCTACTCTATCGTGCCCGTTTTTACATTCCTTTTTATCCAGCATGCTGCATTCACTTTTTTCTCTTCAGAGGGGACATTTATACTTTTATCGATGATTAGTATTATCATTATTACTTGATTATTTCCTCATCTTTGATGTCCTCAGCGTAAACTTGACCATGTCTGCTTTCCCACGATAAGCTTTATTTGTTTTAAAATTCTTTTTTACTTTTCCTATTACCCTTTTCTCCGTCCTAACTTTTCCTTTTTTTTTTTTATTAATTACATTCAAAATATTTCTTTCTGCGGCCAAACATAATTTATTACTGATGACTAATTTTATCATATCATTAATGAAAATTATTGACGCAATCTTTGAGGAAAATTATTTCCTTAATCTATTAACATGAATGACCACAACCAATTTGTGCTCAGATTAAATAATCTAATTTGCCTCTAAAATTATATATACGTGAGTATGTGTGTGTGTGTGTGTGTGTGTGTGTAACGTACACTTAACTGGATGGAGGCTTTCATCCAAACTCATGCACTCGCACATACACACACATACACACACACAACTACGCATAGGCTGGTATGTTAAGTTAAAAAGGAGTATAAAATATTACTCTGCTTACGATTATGCATACATCAACCGAAATTCGATATGCACAGTTATTGGGGTTTGCTTGAGTTGTGGACAGCTAATATTCCTCCAAATACCCTTGTAAACCATTCGACTTATAGTCCAGCATATACAGTACTCTGACATAGACAAGGGTTTATACCTTGTATTATTGCATCAATGACTTTGGGGATTTCTACCAAGTCGAAGGTCAACAAATGCTACATTGAGTGGTATTCTATATTCTGTTGCTTTCTTTTTGGTTTACTAAATGGAAAAGTTTGATGGTTGAGTATTTTTTTCATCTAGAGTTTTGGTGATTAGGTTGATGATCACTTTGAAGAGTTCGTAGAAGTAGTTGAGTAAGCATGCAGTGGTTGGGGTCTCCCAAGTTTCTTTTTTTATATAACAGCATTATGATTGCAGGGTTCCAATCTTCTGGGACTTTACCTTGTTTGAGGCATAAGTTGAAAAGAATGGCTAGTTCCCTAGTGATGACGATAGTGATGTTACCAGGTCATGGGGCCTTTCTTTTCTTTGTTTGTTTGATGACTTACTTCACTCCCTGTGGAGTAACTTCCGGGAAATCCTCGAAATAATTAATCTCGGCTTTTGTTCCCTGTTCCTTTTTCTGTGTTGTTTGTTTGGTGGAACAGAGGTTTTTGTAGAATTTGTAGACACATTCGACGATTCGATTCTTATCTTTTGTCAGGTCTCCATTTACTTGCATACTAGTTATTCGCTTTCTGCCTACACCAAGAGATTTGAACCATGATTGCTGTCGTGTTTATTCTCTTTGTTTCTTTTAGATGGTTGTCGGATGGCTCTGTTTCTTCTCTCTCTTCTGTTGTTGTTGGTAGCTCGAAGTTTCTACGTTTTCCATGAGATTCTTGGTTTTTTCTGGGAGTTTATTTATGGTTTGTGCGCTATTTGGCTTTAACATATTGGCAACTTCAATTAAGGAAGTTGTTGTATCGTTGCTGGGCTCGTTGATGTTCTCTCCTGGTTCAGTGAGGAGTACATATCTGCTTTTCACTTCCAGCCTGAATGATTGGGTGAGCTCTTTTTGTATGCTAAGTGGTTGCAGTTTAGCGTGGAACATTTTCCTGCGTTCTATCTTAGTGTTGATTTGAATTTTGCATCTTATTCTGAGGTCACTTCCTACATTGATTTAGATATCTTTGACGATATCGTTATTGAATACAAGTCTATTTCGTTTTTGGTTTCTTGATTGAGGCTACTCCAAATTCTTTTTATATTTACTTCTTTTTTGGTCTTCATGATTTTGAACCCGTTTCCTGTCGCAATATTAACAAGCTCTTCACCCATCTTGTTCCGCATTTTATATCTGTATGCGCCGACACATTTTTCATTATCTTGTACTACTCGGTGGTTGAAGTACCCCGTAATGATGTTGAAATATTTTTTGGTATCTTGGAGTATGGAATTTTAATCCTCGTTGATTGACTGTGAAGTGGGACCGTAAACTTGATTTATAGTCATTAATGTCTAAATCTTCGAGTACCTTGGTGGGTGATATTAGATCTTGACTAAACGTAAATTTGACACGTCGGTATAGCCTAACATTATTAGATATGTCAGATTACTTTCGTCGCTCATGCAAAACACAGATGGCCATACCATTGAATAAACTTAATGGGGTATTCCAAAGTATGCTTATGTATTAAAAAAACCTTCAAGAACATTTCATCAGATATATATAAAGTTGTATTTGTCGCCAGGGGTGAGGGAAGTGCAATGTCCAGATAGTATCCAGCCAATTCCAGCCGAGGCTGTTTCTCTTCACATCGCTCCTATTACTTTCAGAAAGACATGAGTCTCCCCATTCATGATTAAAATAAAGTACAGACTAAGCTCTTTAATCTTGGTTGGCAACCATTGGAGGAAGAGAATTTAAAACCAGGAGTGAAATGCATTCATCCTCTATCTATGATAAAAGACGTGCTATATCACCCTGCAAAATATGCCAAAGATGACGAGCACGCAAGCTGAAGGACTGATCGGACCCATGATCCCGAATCTCGCCTTGAATAGGAATAGTCGATTTATATTCAAAGTTCTAGAGTTGCTCTGATCTAATACATCTCTGTGAAGCCTGCGAAAGAGATGATAAAGAGATAAAGCAAACGTCATCTTTTGCGTTCATCGATTTGGCCATTTTCTGTACGTATTCATTGTCTTTAGATTCATTGACCTACTATAAGCATTTTACTTCATCTTATTAGATTAAAATTAGAAACTGTCAACTAAAACTGTCGACAAAACTGCCAACATAGGTTTCTGGCTAGCTGGCTATATATCACGCGTACCGACCACACCAATGGTGGATTAGCTTTGAATATTTCAGAATTTATTCTTCAATATGTTTAGAAAACACTTTTTTTTCTCATTAAAAAATGGGGCCTGCATTAGCTCTAACCCCGATAATAATGACATTGGGGAATGATTTTAATTTTCGACACCACAAAGCCAACAAGTGAACTTTAATTCTAAGATTATTCTTATGAGGTTCATGCCCCAGCTATAGATGAAATAATAGAACAGGCTTGCCTTGGAGGTTACTAGTTTAGGAGACGGGCAACTTTGAATTCAAAACCAAGAGCTGGAATACTTGAGGCAGTCCGACGTTGTCGTTGACCTCGTTTTAGCAACTTTTGTGACAACACCTGTATCAGCCCTTGTACTTCCCTTGGACAACATGGGTGCATGGAGAAGGGAGACTTACTGCATGGGTTACCGCCTGTCTTCCTTACAACCTTGCCCGAGCCTGCGCCCTAGAGAGATTGAAAGGAAGACTTTTAGACTGTGGATCATTTGTCACGCAAGACTAACGGAGGCTTCTGAACAAGGTTGATGTAAAAGTTTCCGATATTATATTGAGAAAATATCTTATTCATATAAATTGATAGCATCATTATTTAGTCATCAAACTATTTTCCTCGTTTCTTTCAATGATCTTATGCTACTCAAGTTTATGCTACATAGACCATATAACAGATAGAAAATAAGATTGTGTTACGCCTCCTCATGTCCAATGAGATAAAAAGCTTCAGCCCACTTTTTTTATCAGGAATTCTATTTCCCTCTTACGTTATCACCAAAATAAATAAGAAGCACTGAACTTCAATGATCTAAAAGATTTAAATTGAAAAACAAATCATTACTCACCAGGCCTTGAGAGCTGGGTGATATCTGGAATTCAACGTCAAATTTATATTTCATGTGCGGTCGTTGTATTATCAGAATCATACTTCAAGCGAACTTGATATATAATATAATTTGATATACATGTTTCTTAGCTATCCAAAAGTAAGGAGCTCCTATTAAAATGTTCTGTAAGCCGAAATAGAGTAAAGCGAAGAAACAATTACTATCAATTTATATGACAAACATTTTTGAGCGTTCCCAGATACCCAAAATGGTTATGATGTCATTTTATACTAAATTATCGGGGTTTTGGTTGGTGAGAGATGCAGGAGACTAGAGTGTAGGTGTGAGGGGAAAAGGTTATGCACTGCCTCTGTAACGGCTCGCTGCGAAACAAACACTGAACGCTTTTTTGCTTTTTGCTCTTTTTCGTAAAAGCGAAAAAGTGGTGTAAAACAAATGTCCAGAAGTATTAACTGCATGATAAAATTACCAGGATTAATTTTATCAGAAGTTTCATTTAACTCTTCACAGCTTTAAAATATTTTTTTCTAAATAATGCCCATTTACAAAATAGAATGATATGGTCTTCGTTTTGCATGTCTTTGCATAGTTCTCAGTGAATCGCCCTTCCTATCGAGTCTCACTTCATTTGAAGCAACTTGCTGCTTTCGTATGTACGTGAAAATACTTTCTATATGTCATAGTAGATCTATACGTTAATAATCCCGTTAGGAATGAAAGGATATTTACCGGTTTGAATCAAAAAGATATTATATTATTTATTTTGTGCGTCCTGATTTGAAAAACGAACACAGATGTCTAATTTCTGTCAAAACATCCACGGAAGCATATTTCATTTTCATTAACTTGAAAAATAGTATTTGTTCCATTGATGACGGATCATATGATGAATTGCGCAATACTTAGGTTTTCTTGTCCAAATCCTGTCGAAAATAGACTTCTTTTCCCTTCCCTTGTGACGTTAACTTTGTCAAAGGAATGAAAGAAAAATAGGAATGCAGTTTACCGTGAATATTCAAGCATTACTGTTCCCGAACTTGTACCATTTTTTTCGGGAATATTTTCTTCAGTTTCAGTTCAATAAACAAATGACAGGTATTTCTTGTGTCTTTTTCCTGTTTCTCAGTTCGGGGATCTTTATTAAAAGGATTTCTTTGGTAATTGAATGTTGAGTTTCGAGTAAGAGTGAGTTAGAGAGAATGGCGATAAATCCTTTTGTCTTGAGGGTAATTTATTCTTATTGCGACCTTTGTCTCATACACTTCTACCTCTTTGTTTATATATATATATATATATATATATATATATATACATTTGTACTCTTTAACCTCTAACTTTCTTACGATTATCCCCTTCCTTATTATTACTTCCCCCCCCCACTCTTTATCGTCTGATTCTTTACCCTGCTAATTATTCCCCCTTCCATACCTTTCCCATGTCGGCCTACAAACTGTCATCCAATACTTTTAAGGGCTTTCACCTGTATTATTTCTTGTTTAATTCCTGTCTGAGCACTTCTGTTTCCCATCAAACCCACCACCCAAGTTGAGATTTGTTCCACTCAAAAACCTTTTACCCCTCTTTCCCACCCAAAATAGAAACACTCACCTGTTTCAACAATGGCTTCTGAATAATAAGAAAATGGTGGCGTATTTCTTTATTGTTCTATTCGCTGTTTTATGGCCGAAAGAAACCGAACGTCCATTTGCCTGTTGGCTTTTAAACTTCAAGATCGGCATTTAAAGTAGACAGCATTCAAGGTGCGTATATCTCTTTCAACGCCATTGTCACTGAAAACTGAACAAAAACTGTTCATATATGACTACAATACAAGGGAGATAACTGTAAAAGTTATTGAAATTGAGTCAGCTCTTCCTTACTCAATGGTCCATCCTCTCAGCAAAAGTCATCGAAGTTCATAGAGATAATTGAGTGCACAAACAGAATGACACGAGTGAATACATATACCTCTTTCACCTTTGTTGACCGTTGTAACTAAGCATATTTAGTACCTGGCACTTTCTATTTATGGCTTTCCCGCATGCATTACTCTGGAAAACTGGATTGTTTAACAATAGGTTGAAGAAGACAATGCTGAATCGAACATGCAATATCCTATATGCTCATGTACTAACCAAATGTTTCAAGATATAGCTGTTTGGGTCGATTGAAGCATCTATCGTGAGTGGCATAGGAGCTTCTTTTTCAGAATGGTGGAGATAGTATTAGATTCAATAATATTCAAATTTCAAATTTCTCGGATGAAATCAATTATTAATTTTCTTATTTACCCATCTTATATTTCTCACTTTTTATTGCACGACATTATAATTTCTCTGCATTGTTACCCATTGTTCATTTATTGAGTAGCTTATCTAACAACTCAATTTCCATGGCCATTTTATTGGGAGATGCAATCGTCAGGGGTCAAGAATTTAGACAAGTATTACTGACAGAATAGAACGATTAAATATATAATGTAAACGCGTGCCTAATGATTTACAACAAAAATAGATAGCAAATCAGGAATTAAGGGATTGTCAGTGGTTAGGGATTAATGCAGGCATTACTGATATAATCAATTTATATGTATAATTCGTAGCCTAATCTTGCTCACCGAGATAAGTAATACTTTTAGTCATAACTATTCGTTGAGGTTCTTAAGTGTACAGAATTACTTTGCTGAATGAGAACACCATTCTAACCAGAGAGACAAAAAAAAAAAAAAGAAATTGCCTCAAATCTAATAATTGACGTACAAATCAAACTCATCATTGACAAAACCGATCAGCGGGAATCATTTGACGATTATCATTAGTGAAGTTCACTTTAGAATTTCTCGTGTAATAAATTGGAATGAAGATTAATAAGTAGAAATGACATTATATCATTATATAAATGTCAATATCACTTTTTTATTTGCTTGTTGGTTTATTGATTAGTTTCTGTCATACAAAAGTAAACAAAAAGAGAGGAAGAGGATAAACTAAAGCCCAACTGTTTATGTCTCTTTAAGCAAGTTCCTTTCATGTCTATGTGTCTAGATCAATACAACTACTGATACGTTTTCCGTTGGCAATAAATGGATTCATACTAAAATGTATACTTGTATGATTTATCCATACATGAAAAACCGTCATTTGTGACGGATGCTATTTTAGCATGCACGTGCGAGCACACACATATTGCTGGTAGTCATTGCTAAAGACAGAGTGACAGCAAGTTTCCCCATGTCTCCAACCCCCACCACATCTTTAAAGTCCACAGCAACAGTTTCCCTAATCCCACTTACATCATGCATGCATCTGTATGTTCAGACTAGATGCTAGGTAATTATCGCTGAACAGAGAGACTAAATCTCCACAAATATCTAGTCCTTGCAGAGCACTGTGGCCCTGCAGGTCTATACGCCCCCTGACATTTCCCCGGTGTTCTACCTCTTCTCCCATGTTCATTATCTAGATATCTGGCCATTGGTGAGGACTAAGAAGTTGTTAGTTTCAAATCTCCAGCACCTTTCTCAGTATTCTCGCAGCCTCAAGCAGTGTCATGATCTGCACAATCTTAACTCTCAACTTTTTATCTCCAATCTTGACTTCAGTGTTTTTGGCATGATTTGCAATGCAACTATCACTATCAGCACGACTTTAACCTTTATATTCCACACCGTTCTCATTCCTGATTGAGGTACTCTACAGTAATTCACATCCCGTTGTGTGCTCCAAGGGTAACTACCAAAATCCAAACCTAACAACAAGAACATCAACAGTAAATAGCTCTATACATTGGCGCCTCAAATTCAGAACACTTTCCACAGACATGGTCCTGTCTGATCTTGAAAATGAAATCAAAAACGTCAAATGGAACATTATCGGTATTAGCGAAATACGAAGACCCAAAAGAGAACTGAAAGGCAAGCTCCTCCAGTACAGATACGGAAAAAAGTGAAACAAAGCAGGGCCTGCTTTCTTATTCATGAAAACTCAAAGACAACGTTTTAGGATTCAAAGCTATCTCAAATTGCGTAACCAGTGTCATTGTACAAGTCTCAAAGAGGTACAAACTGAACATCTTTCAAGTATACGCCCCCGCTTCGCAGTCAACCAAGGAATAGATAGACAATTTCTACGACGACTTGAACTCGATACTACAAGATACCAAAGTATACTTCAGCATCGTATTGGGAGACTCAGGTCTCAGGTAGGACAAGGTAGTTATGTTACGTCGGTAAGTTCAGATAAAAAATACGGAACGAAAGAGGTGTATATTTAGTAAAGTTTGCAACAGCAAACGGGTTCAAAATCATGAACACTTTCTACAAGGAGGAACCCCAATAGGAAATTGACTAAGAGGAGCCCCAATGAAGAAACCAAGAACAAAATTAACTACATCCTGGCGGATAAGATAAACGGCATGAAAGGTTTTCAGGTCCTAATTCAAGTTATTTTTGGAAGCGATCGCAGAATGATAAGATGCAAGCTGCAAATTAACACCAAACTGTAACCACTTAGCCTACAAAAAGAACTCACTCACCCATTAAAGCTCGAACGGAAAAATCGATAATAACTTCTCACCGTAACATAAGAAAACATAAACAAATTCAACATCAATATAACAACCTCTCAAATTGGAGTTTTCAATATGTTTAAGCAAACAAACATCCGGTGACAGGTTTGATTCCTACAGCAGTCCCATTTTCTTTAATTGTTTATTCTATTTACGTTGTCTAAATTGAGTGATATATCAACCGTGTAACAAATTCAAAGTTTCTCTATAATATAACGCAATTTATGATTCATTCGGTTGGATCAAATATGTTTTCAAGTCCATATACACATGTACAAAGAGGGAAAGGCAGAGATAGATGAACAGATAGGACTGTTTTGCAGTGTTGCCAATTTAGATGATATTTCTCTTTCTTTTTTTTTTTGCAGACAAAACTTTCTCCAAAATTCGAAAAATAGAAAAATAAACATCTAGTTGGTCACGCAGGATTCCCAAATTCGAGGAAATAACATCTTACATTTACAGAAAAATTAGAAAAGAAAAGAAAAGAAAATGCACTGATTCGGCCCCTCTATCTATCTGTACGCCCGTCTCTGTATGTCTCTATGTCTTCCTGTCCATCTAACTGTCTCTCTCTCTCTCTTTATCACAAACACACATGTGTGCCTATATATATATATATATATATATATATATATATATATATATATATATATATATATATATATGCAAGGACATGAGTAGTAGCTGCTAAAATAAGTAATTGTGCAGTGTTGATTTTTTCTCAATAAACATCTTTCAAATTATCACGATGTTTGCTCACAACTTTGATTTGAAATGAATGTATGAAAGGCTATACAAACAAGAACATCAGAGAGCCATCTATAAATAGGTCGCTACTCATATGAAGATCACCCGAGTTTTTTGCGAGTGAGATTCACCGATATTTGTATCGTAGCCGACGCCAAGACATACTAAAGCAATGTTTTCAATTTAATTCCGACGATCCGATCTCTTTTCCCCATGTTTGATATTAACACGACGTTTCGGTCGATTTCTTCTTCAGCCGTCCACTGGTGTGATATGTCATATCTGTAAGGGAAGACACTCTTTTTGTAGCCCCTTCTCCAGTATTCTATTTTTTGCAAAGCTGCTTCCATGATTTTCAATGGGAAAAAGTTCTTGGTTCTTAACAAAAACAAAATGTCATCTTTACGTCAAACAGAAAGAATAGATTGTATTGTATGAACACAGGTCGGAGTGATTAAGCTTATACAGAAACGCTCGAAAGTTAATATCTTTGGTCATTAGAATAAAAATTACTCGATAGGAAATTGATGTATTGAATTGAAAATTCTTTTTTTTGTGACGAATTTGATACTTTTCGCGCTATGATGAATATCGAGCGTAATAGCATGGGTCAATGAATGGAAAATGATTTTGATAAGTAATCAATTGGCATCAGTTTTTGACAATTGTTTTACTTACAGTTCTTACTCAAGGTTATAAAAGTGGAAATACTGTAAAATGAATTTTCAAAAAGCCGGATATATATATATATATATATATATATATATATATATATATATATATAATATATATATATATATATTCTAATCAGGGATTCTTCCCTGCTACTGCTACCACGTAACCTAATACTATCTCGTCCGTTTGGATTAGAGATTGGCACGGCTAAATAACCGCTGTTACTTAACAGATGGCACAAGCCTCCTATACAACGCAACACACCAGCAATGACTTCATAGAGGTTGGTCAGGGTTTCTATTTTGTTAATTTTACCTCGTAACACAGTTCAGTTTCGTCCATTTCTAAAGGAGATGGGTTCCGTCTAGTATTTATCATGAAGTCCCAATATAGCACTCCGACGATTATTGAACCAAGAGGTCAACTAAACAATATTACATATAAATAAATTGATACAACTATTGCTGCAAGAACAACTGCTGTGTCACCAACAAAGTCGTTATCAGGCATCGTTTTACTTCTCTAGGGCGCCTCCTCAGTATCTCATGATACAACCAGGCTTTGTGAAAATTCTATGAGCGAATATAATTAAACGAAAATTGTGTAGTGCTTGAAAACTGACAAGTATTGATTTTGGGTAGTTGCTACATCTTCTGTTCTGGCAACAGTGGATTCAATTTACAATGTAAACTCACGCTAAATTTATCCTCCTGTTTGTATCCGACATTGTAAATAGACCAGACCCGCTCAGGTCAGTTGCCACGACAAAAGAGGTTGCATTCACCTAAAATTGATTTTTATGCCAATTTTAACATACTTGTCAGGGAAAATTCAAGTGAGACCTCTTTTCACTCCACCTTAAAAGTTTGCCTTGCCTTCTTCATAACTTGTTGAAGCTTCCATAGTTTGACATGACCCAGTGCATTCCCGAGGAAAACTACGGCCACTTAGACTCTTGCTTAACACAGCCGATTTGTTCATAAGTACAGAGATAAACATGGATCAGTCATTTATAAAAAATATGCATAATCTTGAAGTATTTATGATGTATAAATCTAAGTATATAAGATATCTGCCAATCTAGAGGCAGTATTTCTACAATTTAGAAATATTGTTCACATACTTATATAAGTAATGCATAGATATATGGATATTTATATTTATGATGTATGCAATATATATATATATATATATATATATATATATATATATATATATATATATATATATATATATTGCATACATCATAAAATATTTTATAAGAATTGACCCAAAAGAACGATTCTTTCATGCAGTGAAACATCAACGGACTGGAGAGTCTTCTAGAAAGAACAAAAAATGACCTTGTTTCTCTCTCTCACTCTCATAATCTACGTTTTCCTCATGGTCTACAAAATATTCACCATTATGTCAGATATAGCGTATTTTTCCAATAATCAAGAGAAAACTTGACCGTATAGTTCGCACAGATATCCGAAGAGGTACGCTGAAATTTCTTGGAAGCGTGGTTCGGTGAGGAAATCGCCTATAAATGGCTTTTGGGCAATTCAATGTCTACAGCATACAAAGTAATACTCAATTTCATGTGACCCAATTTGATCTTAAAAAAGATGGGATACCAAGCGTTGCCCGGGAAAGAAAATCTCGCGTACTTCCATTTTGAAGCAGTTTTTATGTGGTGGGTGAGCAGATTCGTCATTTATAATTATGTCCATACTCCGAACGGAAAGTATTAGTCCTGGCCAGCAGTACAACTACATAGTTAATAGTAGGGGCACACCCAGCCAAACCTGCAAACTTTTTCCCGAAACTGACACTTTGCTAAAGATAATGGATGTTTGATTAAAAGAAGGACAAATTAAATCGGGGAAAATGACTATTTCCTCTTTTGTCTTTCACTGGTAGAACAAATTTTAACCTTAGAAAACAAATAAGATAAGATAAATAGAGCTGTAAATAAAATGAAATTAGTCACTATTAGTCCGTCATTTATTACAGCAGCCCTTAAGAAAAAAACAAAAAAACTATTGATGACAAAATAGCGAGTAATAAAATCCACAAAATAGAAACAAGTGAAATAGGTAGACCAACAGTAAATTACTTTCAACTTTGATATGACCTGATTTATCCAGCTGGTTCATTTGGAGAAGGGAAGGGATGATAAAAGCTGACCACGGCTTTCGATGTTATTTAGGAAAAAAGCAGAAGTTGTTTATAGAATTTGACAACGACTGTCTTACTACTACTACTACCAGTAGTACTTACTATGTATATAATTATCTGTGAATATTCGGAAAGAATACAAAAAAGTGTTAAAAATCAATTTATTGTAAGAAATGTTTGCGTCATTCGTAAGGAGAATGAATGACGAAAATCTTGGCATAGAGAATATTTTTTCTGACCATGTAGAGAATAGCTTTCGTTGATCTCGAATGCCCCACAACGTGGAAAGTCGATTCTTATTAATTCTCCGTGCCAAATATCCGGTCAATCGGCCTGGTAGTTTTTGCAGAGAAGAGGCATGAACAAATAAACAAAAGACTCTAAGAGAGATCACAAAACAGCACAATATTTTAGAGAAAAACAGGAGTCAGAGATATCTCAGGGGTATCACAGAATCCATTATAAAACTCAAATGACAATGCACTGGTCATGTTGCAAGACTGACTGACAACTGCTGGATCCCTAGAGATCACATGCTAAACTGCGGTCAGCGAAGGATAAGATGGTGTGGCCGACTAGACAAGGTCAGAAAGTATTGGCGCCCATGAAATCGAGACAGCGAATCTTGGGGAAGGGTTATGTTCAACGACGGACGCTGAAAAAAACTAGTGATGATGATGATCATCATCATCATCATTATCATCATCACTAGTCTAAATTTTCGAAAAACAAGCATGAACGCTATCGGACATAAACTAAGGGTTCAATTTAGGGAAAAAACTTATATTGTAAATTTAGCCTCTCTTAAAAAACCTGATGCAGCATTAGAACCCTGCTTTTTCAAGCTATCCTATTTAATGATTCTGACTGTTTCAGGTTAGTGAAATTCAATATTTACTAAACCAACTTGGTCTGGCGGAAGATCAACTGAGGAAAAATGAGAGTAGTTCACTTACTGCATTAGTCATAACATTATACCATGACGAGATTACATTTGTACGTACATAAATTACATAGATTATCATTCAACCTTCGGGGTTGCTTTGCACGAATTAGGTGAGAAAGAATATCAGTTTATTGCAAATTTTCCTTTTTCAACAAATTTCACTGAATGGGGGACCCTCAAGAAACGGAGGCCCCAAATCTCTAGCAAATCTCTAGCTACACCTCTGACAATAACCCATACTTTATTGCGAAAGTGTTCAATTAACTTTACATACGAACCACAGCTGAGATAAACAAAGCAATTCTCTATATATTTATGGTATACCATGCGTGTGTTTGTGAATGCAAATGTACTTTCCTTTTTCTTATAACAATTTCCACCTTTTTCCTTCCTTTCTTTCTGTCTTCCTTTCTTTCTGTATTTCTTTCTTTCTCTTCATTTCTGGCTTGGATGCTTTTTGCCGTTAATTTTCCACCTACATTCTTCTTCTCCTTCGTCTTCCTTTCAAAATTTTAATTTTTTTCATTTATGCTTTCCGTATTTTCCTTCTTTCTGAAATTATTTGTAGTTCTATTTCTTCTGTTCTCCCTTTATAGTAGATTTTACATCTTCCTTTCTTCAAATTTCTTTCCTCCTCCTCCTCCTCCTCCTTCTCCTCCTCTACAATAGCAACCTTTTAACATCTGTGGGCGTAAAACTTCCCTAAGATTTGCCAGGCGTCACAATCAAGGGCGTCACGGTGCCAGTTTGTAACTATTTTTCTCACTGGCCATAGTTTCACAAATGATATCTCGGTATCAAAGTCATGATGTCCAGTGGACATCTAACATTCTTGCAACACAGCCTACCCATTGCCATTTGAATTTTCTCAGTCTTGAGTTTATGCAGTCTTGTGATCTCTTCATATGATGTAAAACACGATCCTTCCCTGTGCACGTTGCATGGTTCTTAGTTTGAGAGCCAATATTTTGGTCAAGTTCCTTGATTCAGCTCTGTCAGTGACTATCGGGGGTGCATTGGCTGTAGACACTTCTTTTAAAGACTAATAGAATCTCTCAACACTTGTAATCGTCTGACGAGACACCGTGGCTCCTGAGATATCTCAAAAGAGATGTCATCATACGTTGACATTGATAGTTTATAGGGAGCTCAGGGTAAAGACGGAGACATTGTTCACTAAAATAGGAAAATAAATAAATAAGAATGCTGTTTGGGTTAAAAAAGGGTGAAAATCAAATATACCAGCCGCAATAGATACGAAGAGAATCTGGATAGAGAAATAGATGAATGTGATAGTTTTGTGCAAGTGTAGCTAATATATATATATATATATATATATATATATATATATATATATATATATATATATATATATATATATATATATAACTTCTCTCTCTCTCTCTCTCAATATATATGTAGGTAATTATAATGTCGAGTCATATTTGTTCTGGGAAGTAGGTTTAAGTAGGAAAAGCTTAAAAATAGCTTCAAAGATGACCAGAAATAAGACAGAAGTAATGCTCAAAGGTTATGAGAAAATGAGACTGAAAATTTGGGAGTGTTGAAGGAATATCATCATTTTGGTCAGTTGATAAAGATAGAGAAAGACAACGAAGGCGAAATATAAGGACGAATAGCAATTGGGTGGAAACCATTTATCAAATAAGGCAGAAAAGGCACTTTACCAATATGCTTCAAACATAAAACATCAGTTATGACGTACGGATATGAAACGTAACTAGATCACTAGAAACAAACTTAGAACTACAAAAAAAGCAAAAAAAAAAAAAAAGCAATGAACATAGCGATGTTTGGTATAACACTGAGAGTTAGAAAAAGATCAACACGAAGTAAAATACCTGATTGAAATGATCAAAAGACATAAATTGAAGTGAGTTTTACAGTAAAAAGAAAGGTTAACAGATTGGTGTCCGAACAATTGGGGCTCTTGGGGAAAACCGGAAAAAAGGGTGAGATGAGATAGGTTTTTCGGTTAGACATGGTTGAGGTTAGCACTGTCATGGCCGGCACGGGATGAACTGGGAAAGGAATTTGTCCACCATGTCCTTGTCGATAACCATAACTAACCTGACCCCATTTCCATGGCGATAACCATGACTCCAACATCGACCATTTCCGTACCGATAACCATGACTCTACTGACCCCATTTCCGTATCAATAACCATGACTCCAACATCGACCATTTCCGTACCGATAACCATGACTCTACTGATCCCATTTCCGTATCAATAACCATGACTCCAACATCGACCATTTCCGTACCGATAACCATGACTCTACTGATCCCATTTCCGTATCAATAACCATGACTACAACATCGACCATTTCCGTACCGATAACCATATATATATGTATGTATATATATATATATATATATATGTATGTATATATATATATATATATATATATATATATATATATATATATATATAGAGAGAGAGAGAGAGAGAGAGAGAGAGACATATGAAAGTTCCAAAGTTGACTAGGAATCAAGGAACATTTGTGGATCTATGAGTAGTGAGGTTACTTTTATAGTTACATGAATGCAACGTCTGAATACTGTATGCTTTGTACATAGCATAGTGTATAGAGGTGTTTAATGTGGGTAATGGGGGAGCGAGGAAGGGACAGAAAAAGGCTGGGGAACAGATAAGTATTCACACCCAGAGAGAGAGCGAGCGAGAGAGGGGGGACAAAGCCAATGAGGGTAACAGAGAGAGCCAGACAGAGAAATAGATACTAAGACAGTGAGCCACAGAGTGACAAAGAAAGACAGACGCAGATGCCAAGAGAGAGTGAGAGAGAGAGAGAAAGAGAGAGAGAGAAAGAGAGAGAGGGAAAGAGAGAGAGGGAAAGAGAGAGAGAGAGAGAGAGAGAGAGAGAGAGGATGAAGTAGATACATTTATCTATCTTGATAGCTTGATCTTTCATTCATCTGGTTCGTGTCATAAATCTACAAATAAATATATATATGTTGTCCAAATAGAAAAGAGTGGGATGTGATTGAACCCTGCATAACCCCACTTGACTCGATCAAACGCTTTTATTCCCCAAAGAATTCTAGGCAGTTACAGAGGTCTGAATCAGTTTGACACCAGTGGAATTTCAGCACTCTAAATTCAACATGACGTATCGGGAGATTGTCTCGAAGTATTTTTCTTATCTAAGACCTTGGATGAGTTTGACTCAGATTCTGATTATAGGTTCTTTGCAAACTTCAGATCTTCCGAAGTCCATTCGTTTATAATTCTTCTCTTATCTTTTCTGGTATTCAGTGACAGGGCAGAACTATTTTTCAGGCACTTATCATCTGTTTTCGTTGAGGACGAAAAAAAAAAAAAAAAGAACGGAGAGTCCAATGAATGAATCATGGATTGAATGGAAAAATAAATAAATTCGAAGGTTCATGCCGTTTCTCTGAAAAGCTTTATCAAAATACAAAAAACTCAGATTGGGTAATACATATCTATTCTATATCTATTCTAAAATCTGTGTAGTCGAGAATGACAACTCATTTATGAATTATCGAGGATTGGTCATGAATAAATTTACTTTTTAGCAAACCAAACAATCCTTTTCAAGACATATTGCCGGTTCTCTTTCCACCTTTTACATTGAATGGATTAGAAGTTGTCCTGCTCCTCTTCGCAGAAATCTCGTCTGTTCCCTTCCCACCTTTTACAATAGGTTGGTTGGGTTTATCTTTATAGTGAGGCAGCGGTTTGCAACAGTGAATGGAGAGTGAGAGGGAGGAAGTTGAACGTGGGGATTTTAAAATTTGAATACCATACACCCATTTTCCCGTGACAGACCGACCAATCAAAAACCAACCAACACACACTGTGTATTATGTACAGTATCAGTGAAAATTGACGAGATACTTCACGTATGGATGAAGTATACAAATATATATTTTAGCATCAATTTATTTAATGCAGAACAAAACATACCCCGAACAAAAACTCTTCACATTTTCTACCCTTTTTAGTAACTTTGAAACAGCTACGTAATAGAATTAAGAAAAAAATATTTTTTTTGATATGAGAATAAGATCAGTTTCATACAGGGAAAATCAGAGAGATCAACTGTTATCTCGGAAATTGAGGAATTGAAAATACTGATTATTTGAAAATGTTTCTCGTACCACAATCTTGGTGAAAGGTATTTTCATTTCCTCAATAGCTAAGACAATAGTACTCCCTGAAAATACTCCCTAAAATCATAGTTCATCCCAAAATATTTTTGAGTTAATATCCAAATCATAAACTACAGACATGTACCTATCAGAAAAAAACAAACGAACTATATGGTGGAGGATACCAAAGTTAGTGCACGATAGGCCCTTCTGTCTCCGCGAAAAGGGTCATATAAGTTAATTCAGACCAGTGATTTTTCACCTTTTTTTGCTTCGACAGCTCAAAAGCCTTGACTGTCGAATATGAAAACATCTATGTATAATGTAACTAATTATTTGTAAAAAATGCAGTTATACAAACCTTACGAAACGTACAAATGTTTTTGTGATTCCATTATTGCGTGGCACTTTCTAACAACAAATCAATTACCTCATTGCTTGTATGCATCAAAAGTTCATGAGTTAAGGATTAGTTACTATGGACCTAATTGTAAAATAAGTAATCGATATTATTTTGTAATTAAGAAATAATCAGTTGAATAATCAACTTAAATTTGATTAGGTTTTGAGTCATGTGACAGTTTTTTTTTGTTCACACTCATATTCCAAGTTGCCTCCTTGTGGAGCATGAGCCCTCCTTTCAAAAACAATGATTTTAGTTAGATATGTATATTGCTGTGTATAGGTTGTCTATAATAATGTTTGCTTGCTCAAATGATCGGAACAGAAACAAAGAGATATATAAAAAGTTACATGGACGCCTTTTGATTTAAACTTGGGACATGCCTGCTGACAGTCGGACAAACTATCGATTGCGTCATAGAGACTTCAAAGAAAATTCCTCAAAAACGTCGAAGCCAATTTTTTAAAAGAATTTTCCAAAACACTAGTCTCATTAGAATCCTTCGTACACATCAATTTTTTCAAGAAAAATCAGAAGATTCTGTCCTTAGAGTAATCTTTTTAAGCCTTTAGAGCTGTATTTACAATGCTTTAACCGGTCAGTTACTGTTTATCTGTCACATGGAAATACACATTCGAAGTATTCGATTACTACTTTCTTTTAGTTACTTTCTTTTTTATTAAAAAGTATCAGGAAATCATTTGTTTTACGACCTCAAAATTTTTGACCATTGTTAAAATCGACTCCAGATGCACGAAAAGACAAAAACAATTGTTACTTCGGATGATATTCAAAGCAAAAACAATATAATTACTGTATTAACTTCTGTTTTTCTCAACATGCATTTCCCACACACAGTGACAATGTTAAAAACAGTGCACGACTTTCGTCGAGCGAGTGAGTGTTGAACTTCACAGTTTACAATCATTATTTAATACAATTACTTATTTATACGTTTTCATTCACTTTACTTGCCTTTTTCTGCAACCACAATGGGACAGTGATTGAAATTTTGTTACCACGAAACAAAGACAGACAGATAGATAGACAGACAGAAACACGCACACACACACGCGCACACACACATATATATATAGGAAATAGAACTCTATCATCTACGTACTATGAAATGTCCAGTCTAATCTTCAGTTTCCCAAGTAAGCCTTACTGGGGACAGCTGACCTCCATAACTGGTTTGGACATCTGAGAGGAGAAAGAAATTCGAAAACAACCTCTTGATCTTCTCCCATCGCCCCACCTCGGTTGACCACATCATAGAAAATCTTGTTTTAAACGATGGTGTCAGCCGTGTGCACGTGACCTTTACGTAGACATTTTAGCTATTCTCGTACATGCACTTTAGGACGTGAGAAGCATTTCCAAATCCTCTTTTACGAAGCCAAGTCATCATCACTTTAGGTGCTGCCCAAGTATCCACAACAATCATTGCTTTTATTGCTCTTCTACGAATTGTCTTGAACTGAGAAAGATTTCTTACAAGTCATGATGGGAAATCGTTGCTTTTCTTCCTTTGTCGCCATCCATGAATTATTTTGAACAATCATCCGATTCTTTGCCAGACCCAGAGGCGTAGCTGTAAGTGCGGGGCGAGAATGGGCTATTTGAAAACGCCCAAGGATGCAAATGGCGGGGGATGGAGTGACAAAAGCCTTACAAATATTTGTTCACACTGCATTCCGACTGATATTATACCACGAGGATGTATTTATAGAGACATGGGTTTCCCATCAAACAATGTGATAGTGCATGTTTATTCATTAAAAGTTTCATTTTTCATCAAATCTAACTAAATGTTAGAGGAGGCAAGTCCATTGGGCCCCTAAATTATTAGCAACGCCAGTGACCTAGGATAAAGAATTTCACCGATAGATGCCAGCCTCTCCAAGCACTACTTAGCAGGAAGGCTTCTGATCTATAGGGATGCAGTTTGTCTGGACTCATCAGGATTCTGCTTTGACACCTGTGTAAAAGAACACAAAATAAATGAATGATACAAAAAGCCCGGGATCTAAAAAGTTGTCAACAATGACAAATAAAATGTTAGCACAACCTCCTTGTCAGTCTGTCAGTCTATCTATCTGTTTATGTACTTGTGCATATAATATCAAAATGGCCCGGTGTGAGACCGAAGTTTCTAATTTCGTCCATTGAACTCATTTTCACCATTTCGTCTTTTATTTCACGGAGGGAAGAAAAGGGTGGTAGGGATATAGGGCGTTCATTTCTCCCCTCTTACAATCTCCCCATTACCACACGGTTTCTTATTCTACGAAAGTTTTATTTATTCCATAAATTCCTTTTCCCTTGGCCCTTTTGAAGCTTTTTGCTTCGCCATTTCATTTTCTGTGCCGTTGCCCGCTCGGTCGAACCACAATTCCTTTCCCATTATATAATCGTTCATTTATGCAGGTTTTTGTACCAACCATAAATTCATGTTAAGATTTTTTTCTGCTCAGAGAGTGATATAAGTCCAGGAAACTAGTCCAATTTTGGGCCTAAACTGGATAACATCAAAACATTTTTTCTCCAAAATTCATTTCTATAAAACCTCCAGAAGATATTAAAAGCCCCCCAAAATCGTCATCTGTACACATATTGGGTTTTCTGATCCCAGACAATTCAGGGAAGTTAGATTGGTGGCCATCTTCAAAAATTACTATCATCTTGGCTATTACTACTTTTAGTATGGTCTTATGGAGAATTCATAGAAATGAATTGTGGAGAAAAAAACTTTTTCTTTAATTTTTTCTGATGGAAACCATAGTTTGCCTGAGCTATATATGGATTGATTTGATATATATATTTAGCAAACAAGGAAGAAGGTTTTCTAAATACTATTTCTAATCTTTAACTCAGGTTTCAAAAGGATGTTGAGGAGACTTTTTCACTAGAGGTTAACAGTTAAACTGAGCTGCAGTCATTATATGATGAATAGACTGAATCATTATCCTCACTTCGTTGTTTCTGTCGATGTCGTCTGCAGTCAACCTCCTCCACTGTTGTTATTGGGTATTCATTGCAGATGTTATGTTGTTTTAAGTAGTTAACGTCTTCTCATGGTCTGTGTTTAGTTTTCATTCTTTTTTGTTTCTCCACCATTTTGGGGGTGACGGCGGGAAGTTTATCAAAACAAGTTTGAGCAAATTTGGAAAGGTTTGAAAAACTTTTTTCTGGGAATTTTTTTCTGAGCAGATGTATTTTTATACACTTGAGATTTTAAGTTTGTATATGTTGCTTTCCAGTGCCAGATTACCTACGTAGCGAAAATAACATATGCTATGGGTCCTGCATTTTCAAGTGTCCTGAACTAAATGCTTCTAAGCTTTCAATTCCGATTCTGTGATTCTTCATCAGCTCTATTACTATGGTGCTGTACAGCCCTTAAACTTTACGGACGACTGGGAGTTTAAGATTTGCAATCCAAGTCGACTATCATTATTGGGTTATTATTTTACCTCAGTGATTAATGAGAGTATGGTATGTATTTCATAAACATACGACAAAAAGTACGAAACTAAAATCATAGCCTTTGCACAAAGATCTAAACGAAAACAAAGTAATATTATTACTGAAATAGTCGGACATATTTATCGTATTTGGCTATACGACAAATAAAAAAAATATGTAAAATTTTCACAGTTTATATGTATTTTCTTTATTTGAAGGTACCTTTATAACATATGCATCAAGCCCACGGTAGCCTAACCCAGCCCTATTGCTCTTAAACCATGCCAATCATTTCTACAGAGTCCAAAAATTGTATGATCTAGACACTTGCATGGCCCGAAATTAAATCATTTCGTGTCTCCCTCACTTAGTATGTGTCAGCTATTTTGGATTGTGTTAAATTGCATCTCTTGAATAATATGAAATCGTCTGTTAAATAATGAAGATTCTTAGGATGTGTCCAAAGTGTATACAAGGACGAAAGTAATTTGGTATAACGAAAAGTAGCATACATCAGGTAATGGCACTTGAGTCTCCTCCAAAGTACTCCCCTTTGGACCTCAAACACTTACTCCGAAATCTCTTCTACTTTTCAGTTTGCAAAGTCCTGTTTGCAGGATCTCCTCCACCTGATTACTGCGTTCTCCTTAACCTTGAGCACGGCCTGATATCTCTTAGAAAAAATTCAGACGTTGTAGAGAGCCAGATCTGGATTTTAGGAGAGGGGCTGACAGTACTTGATGATGCTATGCTTTGTCAGAATTCTTGCACAAAATGTGAACAATGATCAGGTTCGGTCTTTGTGAATGCTACGATCAAGCAATAGTTTCACCCAAAGACTTTTCACTGTCAATTTAGTAACTCGACTGGAGATTGACTGTTTATGCACAGCCACGAACACCATCGGGGAGTTGGTCAATGAACCATACCATTTCGGAGGGATTTATTCTTGTAATTCAGTGAATAGTTTTGTTTCATAGATATTATAGCTTTTACAAGCACTTGACTTTAAAAATGCTTTTCAATAAGTGTTTTTACACTTTTTTTTCATCCCTGTAGACGTCTTCTGGAGTATCGGGTCACTTTGTGGTTTGAAAAGCCATAGATTTCTTGGGATGCAGTTGCTAACCACAGGCACAAGCAATGGTTCCTTTTTTTCAGTCTGTGTCACTATCTCTTTGATAGGCTGCCTTGCAGGAGGAAATGTCTCCAGTTGTCCATTTATTTACCTATAGCTTCCATTCCCGTAAGATTACCTTAACCAAAGGCTGGTCTTCATCAAAATAAGGTGATACTATATGTAAGGTGACTATGAAAGGGAGAAAGATAAACAGCTCCAGGAGGATGGTATTATCAAATTGCCTGAAAGATGTCAAAAGATAAAACAAATCGGTTGTTCAATGAAATTAATGTCAGAAATAGATAAAAAAGCATTTCATTTTTCATTTAATAAACTGAACGAAGCCTTTTGCAACCATATTTACTAAGTTTGGCACGGAGCTGCAATAGGTATCGGGCCACAAAACACGTCCTACCTGGCTGCATATGATTTGACAATATTTGTTTGTAAAAGAAAGTTTCTTTGGAATTTATTAAATTTATTAGATAAATCTTTCAGAAACGAAATTAAGTGTATAAGTCACATAAGTGACTTATAGTGGACTTATCACCAACATTCCAGTCGCAATTACTCTTCTCCCCCACGTCAGCGATCAGTTCGCTAGAATATCGTCAAGATTGAACTTGCCCGAAATACAAAGAAGTCATTAATATAATAGTGATCTTTACTGCCTCATAATTATGGTATTGTACCACACTGAGCTAAGCTTAGTAAATATAAGCAGTGTTGCAGACTATTTCTACCATGCAGTTGATTTTGGTCTCATTTGGTACTACACAATCATGGCCTTGCGTTCGACTAATGACAAGAAAATATAAGTTCAATTTAGTTCCACTAACCCCCGAAATTGGTGTTTTTTGAAAGATAGTTGTCGTACTATTATTGACGCACCTTGCAACATAAATTGTCGTAAGTTGCTTAATCAAAGCACATGTGATTATTGGAGGCAATAGTTTAGCCGTTTTTCTCAGTTTCACTTTTGCTGGCAGAATGATACTTACCCTTGTTGAGTCTGATAGACTAGTTTGCTACTCATTGCTCCACAGCTTGGGGCTCTGTAGTTATTCAATAAACTTAGTCTATTCTATTAAAAAGACCAAACTAATCCTATCATGTTGGGTACTCTCAGCATTATTGTGACGTCACCACATCAGCAGAGTGCCAATGGATGGATACAGTGAAATGGTTAAGGAGCCTCAAGTTTTTTTTCACACTTGAGTCATATTTGAGCAGAAGAGGTTGAATTCGTAATAAACACGAGTGAGACTGAAGCTGTTAGAGAGCGAAACGTGGTAAAGTGGATTTATAGTTCAAATAATCAGTTCTTCGTTACTTTACAACAATCGGTCAACAAGAATTATGCTGGTATAACATAGGCGACAAGAAAACAGCAGATGAATTAATTAATTTGCCACCACAGTATGAAATAATGTTAAACAAGCTATCAAGGCAGAACATTATTGCTGGGTAATGAGCTCGATACTCACTAGACACTCTTTAAGAATGGTACCTACATCTGAAATAATGCTTGCATGCATTATCATTTTCCACTTATAAACTCATCAAGAGTGTTGTGCAACTTGGTACACACGAGCGTTTGTTAGTAAGACCCACTTTCGACTTGCCAGGCCTGTCGAAGCTTCTTCCAGCCAGGTATTCTTCAATGGTCACACATGTTGGTACTGGCTAAGCTCGATGTTTATTAACTGCAGTGATCTTATGAGAACCAATGTATCCAATGTGATTTGACTGTAACTCCTAATCTTAGTTCACATGCTGCATTCTAAGCGGAGAGGCATTGAGTACCATTTTAAAAGTCTTCTGTACGACTTGGCAGTGAATTGAACCGTGGCCTACCAAACCGGAGAGAGACTCTCTACCATCGGGCCCTGGTGATTGGTATCCGCAGTAATAATCTACTCGAGATTAACGTGCTAACCGTTGCTTCACAGCGAGGCGCCGCTGCATTCCCTTATCTCCTTCGACCAATTTAATCATCAGCGCACAAGCACCACGAATGACTCATAGTTGATAAACGAAGAATGGCAGACGAAGGAGCCTCGTTTTCGTTTCACCTTTCCCACGACGCCTTCCTATCTGAAAGCATCAATTTCTGCCTGGCGTTCAAGTCGCCTGTCCATTAAAGAAATGTATTGCATCAAGTAAACATTTGAATCATAATCAAAGCATTTATAGACGACATGGATTTAGATTCCTTCTTCTTACTGCAGCGTCTCACCACCCCCTTTTTAACTATTCGTTTCCAAGTCTTCTGTTTCTCTTATCAGACGTATGCGGGACTTGCTTCGTAATATAAGGAATAGGGATTATTTTCTTTTTTTTTCTCTCAAAAGCTTGGTGTGTGGCAGTTTGTTGTAGGAAAGGCCACCAAGTTATATCACTAAAAGAGTGCTTACGAGTTGCATGGTTTTAGCTTTGAACAAACGTGGTATCCTCCACCTATAATTTTTCAGTTGCTTTTGTGTCGCATTTTTACGGTACTGGGGTGCTAGCCCGATGACCATGATGGACTCACAGGGCTGTGTGAGGTCAAAGCATTCTTGGGCTTTAAAAAAATCAGTGTCCTCGTATGTTGGATCATACCTGCTATTTTATTTTACCAGTGGTAGAGTGCTCGTCAATAGTTCTGTAGGCCTTGGTTAAATCCACCACCGAGTATTACCAACGTTTCCAAATTTGAACTCTTAAGCACTCAGCTCTAGGATTGAGGAACCTCTCCCCGAAGCAAAGGCCAATCTCATTTGCAGCACCAGTTCTCGTAAAATCACTGAGGTTGAGCAACATCGAGCCTGGTCAGTACCTAGATGGGTGATCATAGGGGAATATTAGGTGCTGTGAACAAAACGAAGCTCTGGTAGCTCTGACAAGTCAGAAGTGAACACACTCGATGTGGTTGTAAGTGAAGAACGATGTTACAATAGCTTGGTCAGGCATAGGGCTACAATCGACGGACATCTGATGATAATCGAATCCGCCATGACTGTCTGAATTATTTATGGGTCAACCGTTCAATTTAGGTAATTTTTTGTTTAAAGTTTAAAACTATGAATCTTTGAAGTTTATCTAATGTAGATTGAGAAAAAATAACGTTACAATTCATTTTATTCCATCTTACGTATTTACTGACCATATTCGGTTTATCCTACGAATACTCCTATTTCGACAATTTCGGGCAGGTATTGATGTGTCAAGATATTAGCCAGGAATTTGATCAACCCACTGTTTTTATAGAACTGAGTAGTATCCTAAGGTCTGTATTTTTATACTTACAAAACGCCCAAATTAGCCTAAATACACGAAAATTCATAGAATCACGATAAAAAAAGAAAAAAAAATTCTAAAATGATAAAAACATTTTAAAATGGCCAAACATTTTTTGCAGGGAAGTGGGTGTATAAATTCTTTCGACTCTTTTCAGCGCCATGTTAGTCCATTAACTTTCCATATTGACAGTTTCGACTTTGGGGACATGGACTTCCGGGAGAGGTCTGCAAAGGTATTACTGGGGGTCTGTGAGCTTGATAGTACACAAACCTTTTAATAGCAGTAACTGCATATAATGAAAATACTTGACAACGGCAACTACATCTAATGAAAATACATTTACTGTTATTTTCAGTTCCAACTTTTAGGAAAAAAGTCCAAATTCTTATCATGCAATTACTAATAATGTTGATAGTTTGAAATAGTGGGTTAATGCCCAAAGTCAGGATCAATAAAGCTAAATTTCAAGCAAGTTTGAGTTAATCTAGTTGGATATTAATTTGAGAACCCTTCTATTATTGTAATAGATATGAATACACTGAATGATAAGTACATAGAGCTACTACAAACCCGACGAAATTATGGATAACTACAACAAATACATCAAGGAGCAGAGAATCGAATACTTCCCTTACGTAGAAATTGTTCCACCTGCGAGAAAAATAAACCTGATTGCATTTGTAGTAAAGAAAAAACAAAACAGCAGCAACTTTTGTATATTTCTCAATGAATGATATTGCAGGTGATGACGTGAATGAAATTCTGAAAATTTCCGAACTCATCTGAAAGGAGCTCTATGGGATGGTACCCAATTTTAAGGTACCTAAACATCTTGCAATCTTCATAAAATGGATCCCAGAAGACCATAAGAAGCTACTGAAATGCGGAAGACGCAAAGAATTCATAGGAAAAGTCTCGATTATTCCGCAGCTCATCATTCAATCATTTAGATATACAGATAAATCTGAACCGCAAAACAACCTTCTCCATAACAGACACATCTCTCTACAGACACCATGAAACAAGAAGTGAAGCCAAATTTTAACTGATCATTCCCACAGAAAAAAGTGTGTTTTAAAGAATGACATCATTTGGAATTATTTTTTCACCCAAACCAATTTTAATTTTATAAAATTTCAATAAAACATCCTTTGGATTCCAGCAATATATACATGTCTCTAACGATGATTCCTGACAAGAATTTAATCCGTTGGAATTTCATTCGATCCTGTAACCTGATAATTTAAAATCGGCTCCGAATCGGAAAAAAAGAAATCTTATTATATATAGAATATTTTCTATTTTAAAAGTTTTTCATTTCTTTCTATCAATAAAGTGAACAGTTTTCCCCGTTTTTGTAGACCTCTGTTGGAAATTCTTTTTCTGTTTGAAAAAAAAAATGTTATTGAATTAATAAGGTTTATTGGACATTGGAGATCATGAAATATTATTATCAGAAAAAATGATGTTATACTTATCGATAAGTTTAGAGTTTAACAAATTTCGATGTCTCTGTCGTTTTAAAAAGAATTTTGATTAGTTTTTGTTCAATTACGCACAATGGCTTTTCGCCAGATACAGTAGTGAAGAATTCAGAAATGTGATTAACCACCTCTGGCATTCATGGGTAGGTGTTAACAGAATTTTGATGGATTGTTGATTGTTGATTGGGGATTTCCTACCATCCATTAAAAATGTCAATTTGAGAACGAAACATGCGCTCACAGTGTATGTGGTAGGGAGAATATGAACTACATTTCATTTGAACTGTCTTTATCCGTAAACGATCCTCTGGTTGATAAATTCTTTTTCACTAGGTTTTCGGGGGAAAGTAAGCTACATTTCCTCTAAATCCAATCAATTATGCATATGTTTTTTTTCGAATCAAATTTCTCCATTTTCCCTAATCTACTCTGAAATCTCTGAATACGCAAAGGTATTCGGTGCAACTAACTTAATACTATTTTCTCGCAGTTATAACCAAAACTAAACTTCAAATAATTATCGCAATACGCTATAAAAGAGCGTAATAATAGTTAGTGAGAGATACTACCATATAGGATACTTCGAAATACTTCAAGAAAACATTTATCTAATTTTATAGAGAATAGCTCTGGGCTCTGAGCTAAATTCAATTTCTTAAGGTTATAAGGAGGAGATAAACAAGCAAAGTATTGTCTCTGAGGCTTCCCAGGACATCGCAATTTACACTTTGGACTTGTATTAATCAAATACAAAAAGCACAAAACATAAAGTAGATATAAATATCCTTTGGCCTTTTTTTAGTAGCCAGGAGCAGTGTTGCCATTTTAGCAATTTTATGGCCAAATTTCACCAACCTGTCCTTTTTGAATAACATTCAGCTACGAACATTTTGGTTTGGCCATTTTGGCCATTTTGGCCATTTAGACATTTTGCAGTGGTATTTAAATTTTTTTGTGTGTTCTTCAGTATCACCGTGTTTCATAATTAATCATCATTTTTAATTTTGAATACTACTATTAGCCTTCGTTATAATTTTTCAGTTGCTTTTTTAGATAATTCTAATGAACAGGCCACCACCATAAGGTTGCCATAAAGAAACATCTGAAAGATTAAGGTAGAGGTAAATAGAAGTATTAATCTTTCAGAAATTAACACTAACGATTTAAAATACGTCATCTAATAAAAATAGATAATAAAATAATTGTCTCTACAAACAATTTCGGCACTTGTCAATTTTTGACGTGTTTTTTGGCCAGAAATATCTCCAACTATCGGGCAACCCTAGTTTAGAGAGAGGAATTAGTATGTATCAAGTGTGGACGAAATACAGAATTTCTAGGTACAACGAAAGGTCGGGAAAATGATGATTCATCTTTGTTCCCGCTAAAAATAACGTTCTCGGCGAGAAAGAACCAAATATTGGTCCTTTGTAAATTCTTTCCTCGCAAAAATATCTTCTATTAACAAGAACCTTTTTATTCGTCCGCCCGTCAACGGAATGCTGTCAAAATAGAGAAAAAAGTACGTCATGCAGCGAGGCTGGGAAAGAAGAGGGGAGGATATTGGGAAGAGACGAAAATTAAAATAAAAGTACACGTATCTTCCGATTTTCGAAAATTCACTGTATGCCAGTATTTCATTTCTACGAAAAATAGCGATAAGAGAAGATAGCCTTCATCATTTTATTTGCGAGCCGTTGTAGAGGCTCCCTACCTTCCAAGTCTTCTGTGCCACCCATCATTCGAACCAGTGACAATTGAGCCTAAGATTGCCGTCATCATTTTTTGGGTCTAGGAACGCTTAGAATTTTTCTGATTCACAGCAATAGTAATTGATCCTTCGCTTTACGCTATTATTGTTTCTTTTCTCAAAAATTTAGTTTTATGGTCATTAGAAAGCTTTGGCAGCATTTATTTTTAAGTATATTTTAAAAGTCGTTTTTGATTGAATATTAACTGCTCTCTCATTTTCAAAAAAGATAGCATATTTTTGCTAGGTGATTCTAATGTTGAATTGGATAAAAACTACATAATTGGCATTTTTTTTCATTCTATGAAAGCAAAAATGAAACCAAAACGTAAAAAATGTGCAGTCTATGGAAAGGTTCTGTGAATAATCGAACGTATCAAAAGTGGTTTGCCGAGTTTGATGCTGGATATTTCTTGGTGAATATTGCTCCACAGTAGACTAGTTAAGGATCATCATCATCATCATCATCACAAGTCTTTTAACGTCTGTCGTTGGATATGGTCATGATCAACGTTATACGACACAAGAAATAGAGAGCCTATTCAAACAACCAAATCAAGTGATAAGAATCATTTACAACAGTTTATTAATATCAATCTTTTTGATATGTTATTTCACCATTAGTGAATGAAACCCATTGGATCATATTTTTGCATACTTTAAATATGTTAGCTATCTCCAGCATCGTATAACGTTGATCATTGGTATAGCTTCAATAGTGCTATTAAGAGCGTGCAATTCAATTTTTTGGATTGATGCAGTGGGAGAGTTAATAGGAATCAAACTATTCGTGGTATTCCTGTACAATCAAAAGCAAATCGCTGGAATGAAATTTTCTGACTATCATCTAACGACAGAAACCAAATAAATTTATTGTCCAACCAAACACCTGGAACTCTTAATATATGCATATGCGGGGGTGGCATATGGGTCGTACATGTCAGTGCATATACATAGATAAAAAGGTTTAAGGGATTCGTATTCAGAGGTTAATATAGTCAAATTGATGGTTATATGTTAAAACAGGATTCTGACGTTGTGTAAATAACATATTATGTATGTACTTAACAAAGCTGTATGGGGTACTAGTACGGTATCTGTATTCACAGAATAGCCAAGATGCTTTTTATTTTTTCTGGTAGGGAAAGTTTACATTAAGATAATAATAGAAACTATAGTACAGTAGATATGTAAGCCTGTAAGATCGTCGGTTATTATGACTATCAAGAAATATGTACAACAAGTAAGCAAGACAATCTAGTGGCGTCCGCTACGCCTCGTTCTCCGATCGGGATTTCTGAACATCTGGATTAAGACATACATAGAATTAAATTGATTACAGGAGATGGAAACGTAAATATGAAACTATTTTGGTCTCCATAGCTCGTGACACGACAGTGCCACGTGGCTACGAAATGCACAGACCAAGGTTACGCATAGAAATTCAGAAGCCAGAGAGACCCAGTTTTGTATATCACAGCCAGGGGGCTCCGTATCTTTCTTCATCACCACCCTGCCTCATCCATCCAGCTGAAAATGGTTCCAACAAATGGCATTGCTTCCTCGTATTTGTTTGGAAGTCGGTGATAACGTCTGCAAGTACCATGGTCGGTTGAACATATCAGGCATGGGGTGTGCTTTGGGTTGGCTGGGTCTATAAAGAGATGCAGTGACGAATGTATACATGTATATACGTATATAGAATTCATCATAGTAGTATATACATATATAATATATATTGGTCATTGATAACGGAGCTGTTAATAGCAACAGAAAGAGAACTAGCTTTGTATCAGGGCTTGGTTTCGCGAATGAAAATTTAGGAGAGATTTCTACGTCTGGTGGCAGCTTCTCTGGAAGCTTTTTTTCAAGATGCAGGACTCTTCTTATACTGATTGCTGCTACTGATTGGCTGACTGCTAACTGACAGACAGACGGTCATACCGAAAGATTCCCATCGTTTCTTATTTCACTCCTTCTATATATGTCTGAAAGTCCGAAATATATATATATATATATATATATATATATATATATATATATATAGAGAGAGAGAGAGAGAGAGAGAGAGAGCCTACCCTACCCATCTATGGTCTAACTTTCAGGCTTCTTCAGGGAAGTCGTGCAGTTCATGTGTGGAGAGTTGAGGGAGAAATAAAATGGGCTCAGCTATATCATTAGAAAACTCAAATGACAATTCGCTGGTCATGTTGAAACAAATGTCAAACAATCGTTGGTCATCACGACTGACAACGAGGATCTCCAGAGATCATATGCGAAATTGTAATCGCAAAATATAAGATGGTATCAGAAGGTATTTGCTCTACAACGCCTGTAACCGAGTAGTCTACCGAATCTTGGGTTGATCCATGTCCAATGCTGCTGCCATTGATTCATAATTGATAATGGTGACACGAAAAGAACTCGTCTTATATCATGGCTCTTCCCAGAATGAGTTGTCTTATACGAATTCAGGTTAAGTTACAATATAGATTTAATGAACGGTTAGATTTCTTTGGTTTGCTGTCCGTAACATTTGGCTCTCTTACTCAGGGGGAAAAACTTTACTGATAAAAGTAGCTCCTATAAACTCATAAGAGTATCCCCAACTTATTTGCTAACATATTTGCTAATATTTTTTTAAAAAGATAGTTTCATTAAAATCCATGGGTATTAACTATTATATTATAGCAAACTAGTTAATCACCGTTTGAACACGCGAAACAAAAATAAATGATTATTGCATCAGAAATAAAAACAAAAAGTAATGTCCAAAATACTATGTAATTTATTGAAAAAAATATCAGGGTAATTCAGTGTTCGGATTCTGATATTTTGGAAAGGATGATAAACTCGCTCAAAGCCGGAAGTTCTTTCATATGCGGGCTATTTTCCAGACGACCTATCGTCTTTTGATTATCAGTCGTTTCGCTCTACACCTTATCACAGATCGTTATTTCATTGCAGTATACATGGTTTTCCCCAGGCATAAGGACATAACACGGCAAAAATTCAGATATATAACGAGGCTACGTCTTATAATAATATAGATTCCCGGGCTAGCTAGTGTCCTTACCATGGCTAAATCATCAGTCGTCCCTGTCCGAGCTTCCCATAGCACAAATTTCTCTTTTTCCGGTTTGTGGTATGTCAAATTGACTTAGAGTCGACAAGCATCCCTAGTGGAATCACTTAACGGTCTCATTTATGATAGCTAAGTAATTTCCCGTTTAGTTACTGACCAGGCTCAATGTTGCCTGATCAAACGGAACAAACAAACAGTGTATCCAACGAGATTTTAACATAAGACTTTATAGAAAAAAGTGCTGAAAACTTTTGCATCTGCGTAATAGAGAATTTTTTCAGTGAGAACTGTAAATATTCTAATTTGAAAAAAATCTGCTCACTTGTATCTCCAGTTTTCTTGACATCAAAATTGTGTATAGCATATCAATAATTTTAAGATCTAATTTCCGCTCTGGGATAATATCTGCAGACGTCGACACTTGAACTGTTGGAGAAGTAGTAAGCAATGAATGGATGAAAAATGTTCACAGTTTTTTTTCAGAATCCTGGGTTGTGGGACTTAAATTTAATAGAAACGATAAAGAAGAAATGATTGCTCTCATTATACGCTTTATGGAGGCGAGAGAAAACTTTAAAAAATACCCAAGTGTCTCTTGTATCTTTATCTGATGGCTGTGTCTTTGAAATATTCTAGTCAACACAAGCACATGCACAAGCACATGCACAGGCACATGCACACGCACACATACAAGCATGCACACACACACACACACACACACACACACACACATATATATATATATATATATAGGTGTACGTATTAAGTATTGGAAATGAGACAAACTCCGGAGAAAAAGTAAATGGCGACTTTATTATTCAATTAATTGATTAACAAATCAATTAATTAGTATGCTATGCACTTTTCAGGAGGGGTTTCTATCTTTGGTAGCATATGTGTACATTTCAGTGGCTGAAAGGCTAGTTTTCCATAGAAAACAAATTTAGCATTGAATATTTTGCTTTGAAAGCAAAAATGGAAGTCAAATACGGACTGTTTTCTGTATGCGAAGGAATATATGGTTGTATCTTTTGTAGGGAGCAGCAGAAGCAGTTATGGGTACTCTATGGGATGTTTTGGTCAAGGAGGGTGGTAGTCTAAAGAATTGGCTGCCATGGTTATTGGCAATCTTGGTCATGAGGGGTGCTTTTTATGTATGATCGAGTATCAGTAAGGAAATGCATGTTCTGTTACTAAATGGTCATTCTAGATAAATGCAGGAGTTTGTATATATATATATATATATATATATATATATATATATATATATATATATATATATATATATATATATATGTATATATATATATATATATATATATATATATATATATATATATATATATATATATATATAAACAAATAAATACACCAAACATTAAGCAGTGTGGAATGTTATGTAGAACCGGTTGATTCTATTCAGTGGACTTCTATTTTGGGTAAGTGTTGTATACTTGCAGGAAGTACGTTGACTTGGGTGGAGGTAAATATTGATATAAAACGAGGAGTGTGGATGTGGGTGTGGGTGTTGGGATGAGGGTGTTTATAAGGTGTGACACCATTACTAAGAACGAAAGACTATGTGGAAGTTACTTCCCAGTATTAGTAGTTAGATATCGATGGTGGAACAGAGCTATAGGTGTATTGATAGTATGTCCGTGTATAAGATGCCGATATGGTAATAATGAGGGTGAAGTATTGGTACTTATATATATATATATATATATATATATATATATATATATATATATATATATAGTCTAGAAAACTTTACAGCTTTAAACACAGAACTTTTTCAAAAGATTTTTCTTTTGTGTGACTTCAGTCACCTATTTCCCAGAATCTGTTTATGCAATATATGTAATTTTTTTCTGTGTTTTTCTTGTTTCACATATACTTTGAATCAAATCATGGTACAATGTATAAATTGTCACTCTCTCGAAATATCACGGTTATTGAATTTCTTCGTCTATAATACGATAGATATATTATACGAATACTAAATTTAAAGATGAGAAAAAGTACAAAATTTTAGCCTGGTGTATAACACGGCTACTCGATTAGGCCCAACAGTTAGGTAATTGCACGTGTTTTTCTCTTTTGATGTTACAATTTTGAAGCTATCAAATTAGTGTGAACTTTTTTTCATGTTGCCTAATGGTACAATGACAACTTCAGCAAAAATTGACGTAGAAAAAAAAAATAAAAAAAAAACCTTCTATACACGTTGGTCATTTAGTTTTAATTTAGCCTTTTGAAAGAAGTAAATATCATTTTTTGTTGTTGATTTTTGGATATTCATAGAAAACAAATGAATCTTGAAGCACACATAAATCATAGTTGATCATTTTGACCCTAAGCCCCTACACCAGTATATTAGCTCTTGAAGAGAGAAAGTCAAATTCATTAGTAAAAAAATTCCATCCACTGACTACTGAAATATTTTTTGCAAACTTCATTTCATTTTAACAGTTAGTTAGCAACGTGCCAAATACATTTCTTAGTGAGGGTGAGGTGGAGAGTTCTATCACCTCTGTCATTAAGATGATCTCAATTCTAGTAGCTCATGAACATATTTTCTGAGTACATTCGAGTATAATGCGACCCCTGCCCTATTTTCGCTCAGATTTGGGTACCAAATGTTTCGTGCAATACGTGAATAAATACGGTAAATAGGCACAAAACTATAAGTGCAATGTACCCAGTGAACTTACTATTCATCGGGAATAACACATTTAGTAGCTACAGTAGCGCATGTCATCTAAAGTTGTCGGGTTCACATTGAGAATAGGTCAACTCCACTTTCCATACCATCGTGTATATAATGCACTCACATTATTGAATCTATGCATTTTCCCTGTGATTAAATATGAGGTAACGAATCTTGAAGAGGTAACAACATAATTATTTCAAGGTTGATAGAAGCTAAGGAACTGTGATCGACGTTCGTCTCGGTTAAATGTTATACACCCCCCACTCATACACACACACACACACACACACACACACACACACACACATATATATATATATATATATATATATATATATATATATATATATATATATATATAACGCTGTAACGGAAACCCCACGAAGTCTGGTGCGCCCTGGTTTGGTGGTAATGGCGTTTCGGCTATGCAAATATGCCTGACGTTAGAGTCATTATCTGATAAATGCTCCGTCATCCCCGCAGCTGTTGATTTTGCACCGACATGTGCATGAAATTTCATGCATGTGCGCGTGTGCACGTGGTTGTGCGTGTGTGACCATTTATGAAGTGGTAATTCGGGTTCACAAGTAGTTCAAAGACAAAATTCTCTCATTCCACCAATACAATCTTCCCGTGGCCTTACGACGAGTACGATCACTCAAGTTAACCAACGTCCACTCTTTTTTCCCTCTATATTTTGTAGGCAGCGTGCACAATCGACCCTCGGAATCGATATTCAATCACGAAAACTCACTAAACTATATACAGAAATTGGAATCTTTGAAATGCCAAAAGCTTGTGCACAGCTATGAGGGAACAATAATGGTTTTTACCTAGATTGTTGACAGATTGGGTAGATCAGGTACTGTAAGCAGCTGGGGATCATGTAAAAAGCCTCCCATAGCGATCCTGTTGATCTTACAAAGGAAGAAACCTATCTCTAAACTACGCAAGCAAAATACCCAGCATCCCTACCTGACCCTTCTGAATGGACTGGCTGCGAGCGACAAGAAATGAATAATGAATCCACTCGAGTCGTGGCTGTGGTTAAGAGAAGCAAACGAATAGTGGTCGACGTTCACTCCGGTTGTGGTGCCAACACAAATGAACAGCCAAGTAGAAATATCCTGTTTATTCCAATTGCCAAAAACTACACTTAAGAGTTCGAGGAGCGGGAATCTTGCAGGCAGTTAGCCTCCAAGACTCTCACTGTCAAAGAAGTCAAGTTGTTTTGAGAATGGCACATGCCATTAGTAATCTAGAAGCGATGCAATTTGACAGCAATTTGTGAGCAATTTGACTTGACTTGACATACACTGGAGACATCTATCTATCCATCTCAATCTGATCATTCCCAACCCTACCTTACGATCAATGTATATATATATATATATATATATATATATATATATATATATATATATATATATATACATATATATATATATATATATATATATATATATATATATATATATATATATATATATATTTAAATTGTGTCGTAGGCTACTGCTGGCACGTCAAAACGAAAAAAAAAACTTTAAAAATATATATTTAGAACATGAGACTTGATAGAAAAATAATGCAATTAAAATAACTGCATTTTAAGTGAAGTTTTTTTTCCTGGAAGGGGAAAGGGTTGTCATCCTATAAGTAATAATAACAATACTTCATTCAGAATTTTGGAAAACTCAAGACTAATACGTATATTCCGTCTATTTCTAGGTGTAAAAAATAAAACAAAAATGAAAAAAGGACTAGTCAAAACTTAATCAAGACAACATTTTTCCTCAAAGGAATTCGGATAATTTAAGATTCGATACACTACATTCACTCAAGTACCCTTCAACACCTGTTTAACATTTTGAGGAGTAAAAAATAAACGGACTAAGGCTTTCAGGATTGTGAAAAAAGTCTCCCTCCACCTTTGACTCCTTAAAGGCCCTCAAAAAACTTTCCCCACACTTTTGACCATTCGAAGGGAAAAAAATTCCGTTCGCAGGGAAAATGTTTCTTTTCACTTTTGACCCTTGGAAAAGGGGGAGTTTTCCTTCATTTTTTATCTCTTATCTCTTGAAAGGGGCAATGTTCGCTTTCATTTGACCCCTAAAAAGGGAAAATAGTTCTCCAATCACTTTTGACCTCCCAAAGAATTATATATAAACATGTGTAAGAAAATATGTATGTGTATATTTGTGTATTGAACGGAAATTAAGTCACTAGATAGCCGCATAGTAATATGGTAAATCGAAACCCTCTTTTAAAACTTTTAGAAACTTTTCTGAAAGCATTCTACTCTAAGACCTTCTCTTACATCCATTGAGCATGCATGAAAATTTGATTGAGCTGCATGGATGTTTAGGTCATGCCTATAGCGTGACAGACAAACAGACGGATAGACGGAGGTGTGACACCTCTCATTTATATATACATTTATTGGTTGTTTGTTAATAAGTTCGCTGATTGCGTTATTCAAGTGCCGTTAACAACTCAGCCCAAACTGCATTTTCAGTATGATTGATACTTAAAAACAAAACCACCCCGAAACCGACTCGAAATCAAAAACATGCATCACATAATTCCGGATCAAGCACGCATGCACCGTCACATATTCATTTTAAAAAACTCAAGTAGTCACGAAGAGGAATGCAAATGAAAACCGGAAGTCGATTCCCCATTGATGTGGAATATCATGAACGTTGCTTTATTTCCTGCTTGACTGACCGTTTCTTCTGCCACTTTGAAATCTTGTGACGAGGCCACAATCTTTAAGGTCACCTTGACCTTTCAATCAATTTAAATTGTGAAATCTTCCCCGCACTGGCGTCAGTGTGGCCCGTCCACTTCTGAAACGAAACCCGATTTGATTCATGTATCCTCCAATTTAGAAAAGCAAGAGAATGCTCTTTGACAAAAGGCAAGAAAACGATTCTTAATTTGTTTATTTTTTATTTTCTATTAGAGGAGGTTTTGTGAACAGGGGCGTTACTGAGGGGATGAGGTTGTAATTTCAAGTCACTCCTGGGTTTATGAATTGTAGTTCGCTTTCTGCATTTCTAATAACATTATTCAATACAAATCTCAGTGAATGATGGATGGGGACAAGTGCAGGCCTTCAAAGCTCTTGCTAGGCCTTTGAAGGGTTTACCAACCCAACAAGCTGATGGAGCATGGGTTTTGAAAGGTCTACCTACAGACTCCCTGTGATATTTTGCGGACCCCCAGGAATCAGTGGGCCCCAGAACCACTGTACTAATCTTTGGGTGAGAAGGAGCCTAAAATAGCTAAGCCCAAGCAACACCCCTGTTGGATTTATTTTCTTTCATCTTTACCTCAGATGCTTTCCATTGCAACCACTCAGACGAGAACCATATTTATAGTGTACGTAAAACTAAAAGATAATAAGGGATTTAATTGCTTTTGCATTTGAGAGCCGATCACTGTGGCTCAGAGGTAAGGTGGTTGCCTTCAATTCGGAAGGCCATTGTTCATTGCATAGCAAAGATTTGACTTTGAAAATGTATTGCAGGTTGATTTTCATATTTAGACTCAATTCTTCAATTCTGTACGGAAATTCATTTCAGTTATTTTTACTCACAAAATTCTTGAAAAGCTTTAAATCTCTTTAAAATGCAATGATTAGCAATCTATTCTCTCCGAAATATATGGTAGAGTTGTGAGTTTGGTCCTTACCGGGAATCCTACAATCAGGTCCTTTTATCTGCTAACCAATCTTTTGTAGATGAGCCTCGTTTTAAATAATTAGCTTTTGTTCATCAACGCCAACAACCAGTGTTCCAACCAAGTTAAAGCAGCCATTTCGAAGGCAATCTTTCAAGGCAGGCAGGTGCCGATCGACGCAGCACAATTTTTCTGAGTCAATTAGCTATATTTAGCGCTGTACTGCTCTAAAATCAGCTTACTAAATATTTACAAAAGCACCTTTCGTATCGTAGTCGTTGGCAAGCTAGCCTTGGAAACCATTATTACAGTAGGATCCACACTATATGCCACGCATTTGTAGCCTTGTGCCAGACATAGCCAAGTTTAAATCCTTGGGTTCCCTGCCGTGGGGTAATGTTTCACAAACTCTACAGGCAGACTATCACTACTTGGTTTTTACACGAATGCCCTGTGCTAGATGAAGCTAATTTGATAGAATATCATAATACTTAGAAACTCCACTGTAGAGCAATAACTAGCGAACTAATCTCGTGGGCAGTACTGAGTTCGAACTTCTCTGAGCGCTCAATACTCGTTGCCTTGTGCTAGACTATATCAAGCCTCGTTGATAATCAGCTTAATTACAGCAGTCTTCATTTCTTTAAGAAGTTATGGAGACCAAATCATTATTTGTAGTAATTGTGAGTTTTTTACAGAGACCCTAGTTGGCCAGCCTTTAAGGCCAAAAGAGCTATGAAGCTGATGAGGGAAGTGGATTTATCGCCTTGTCAAGGGCATTAGTACACGATCAACGGATGGGACCCAGCCGGTGTTTAAACCCTGATTCCATTCCGAAGGTGCAGGTGGGCGCCACGTTAACCATTAGTCCACCTGCACCTTCTTTAGCGACTATTTTGCTGCGATTAAAAGCCATAAGTCATTCCAATTAGAGTACGATGGACGCCAAGTAACAATAAAGTGGGTGTTTAGTGTGCTATACAGCCTTCATTTCATTCAGTTGCTCATGTTAAGTTAAGGGTATTTTTAATAATGCTAATTGTGGACAAACATTTGCAACTATTCATCTGAACCCGTTTTACTTTGTTTATAAATGCATGTTTGATAAATGGCCAAAAGCAAGGAATGATGTTTTAGTTCTCATTACTTTATCTTTTTCTGTCTGAGTGAACATAAGCCGGTAGTTAATAAATATAAGAACTATTCATCAGCTTTTTTTTTATCAAACTTCCGATACATATCTTCTTAGAAATACGGTAATTACGATGTACTTATGAAATAAAGATAGAATATCATAATCATTTTCATTAACCTTAATAGTTATGCTGTTATATGAAGGTAAAAGTCGTTTAAAACATTTTAAAACAGATTCACTCGATGTAGGGTCTTCATCCTGGTTGTTATAGTCACAACGTTACGGCCATAGTTCAGCCTTCTTCAGGTGTCTCTCGTAGTTGGTGAACTACTGAAAATTTTGGACCTTCATTCCATCCACGAGTGGTAGATAATACACAGCCCTCGATAGAGGATATCTTGTTTTAGCTAATTCTCCCGAGTTAATTCTTCCCTGTGATGCCTGAAGAATTCTGGAAGGTAGTGAGGTTTGAATCATTGTGGTTTTAACAATAAAATATAAGGAAACTAGTCCAAGTGAATCAATGTTTGAGAAGGATAATTCGTTGCCTCAGAAATTCGGACAAAATCTTTTTATGAATTTTGATGGTCGATCTGACAGGATAAGGATTTATTGTAATTATCCGAATTGATTCTATTAACCTATGTCTTAAACGACTTACACATTAAAATTACTGCTTTATTGTAATTGATGTTCAGTATGTAAGTCAGGGCTCTTATCTTACAGTGCCTAACTAGCAATCGATGATACTGGAATGGAAAATTCCTTCATCTTGAAATGGATAATAATCGAAGTTCATGTGTTAATCGCTAAACGCAAATTCATCTCAGGCGAGTAAAATTCGGGACGAAATAATCATTCAAAGCATGGTTTGTCTGTACTAATACACACTGTTTTCTCTAAGTTTCAAGCGATATTCTTGGCGCTTGGTCACGTCTGAACAAGGTCACTTAATGTCCCTGCATTTGAAGTACCATTGTCCATGATTGCACAAGAAACGAAAAGCAAGATGCTAGGTCAAAAGTCAATCTCAATTATAGCCAACAAACGTGTCCCTTAACTTTACACAACCTGACAACAGACGATTGTTTAATTAACTGTCCATTACATGAATTGACAGCACTGACACGGAAGTCGCAGACGTGTGCAGTCACTTGAGAAAAAGTCGACTTTGCTTCGTTTTATTGGAATGGTAACAGATTTTTGGGATGGGCCAATTAGACTTGAAAAAATCTGCTGACCTGATTACACTCAATTATATCAAGTTCCGACAATTCTAGTCAAAAATAGCTAGCTAGTCATTATAAAAGCCGATTAAAATTTATTTGACCAATGTTCCCCCGCCGATCAAAGTGAGCCAGTGGTAGAGGGCTCAGTGAGGCAATGGTTCAATTCACCGTTCGCAGGCCATGGATAAATCCACCATCCAATATGTCATTGTTCAATCCATCATGCAGCAGGACGAAAAGAACTACTTTGAACTTTGGAAGGTGTTAAAGAGCAGTTGTTATCCATTGCACGATAAAAACATTCCATTGCAGGATAATCGATTGCGAGTTCAATCAACCGTTCGATAGTCCATGGATCAATCCACCATTTGGTTGGCCAGTGTTCAATCCACTGCTCAAAAAGCTGTGGACCAATCCACCGTTCGGTAATCAATAGTTCAATCGACTTTTCTGTAGACCATGGTTCAATCCATCGTTCGGTGGGCCGTGTTTCAATCCACCATTCGGTAGTCAGTGGTTCAATCCACCGTTCGGTAGGCCGTGATTCAATCCACCGTTTGGTAGGCCGTGGTTCAACAGGGAAACCTCTCCCCGAGGCTAAGCAATTAGAGCCAATCAAGTTCTCGTGAGATGATAGAAGTTGAGCAACGACCATGCTGGTCAGTATCCAGATGGGTGACTATTACTGTTATAAACAGAAGATAGCTTCGACGGGCCTGATAAGCCGGAAGTGAGCCTTATTGACAATTGTCCGTATTTACTTAAAACTGCAGCACCTTCGATGAAGTGGAGGACGATGATACGTACATACGTACATATTTCCATATTATCTGAAATACACACGAAATTTTTCAGAACCAACAAAAGCGAAGCGCAAAGCGGAGAAGTAACTATCATTATTTAGCATTCCAAGATCCCCAAAATTTTGATTATTCCATCAAAGTATAACTAACTTTGAAAGGACACGTATGTTTACGGCAGGTTTGCAGGGTGTTCTAAGGGGACATAAAGAAGTGAATGTGTGGGTCTAATCAGTCAATCATACTGTCGTATTCGAAAGCCTTCAACATTAATCAGAGTAGACGTTAAAATTCACCCTTCGCTTTACGCCATCTGTGATAGAGGGAGAAACATATACTGATATAAGTCTTTTGTAAGAGCAAAGTAACATAAAGTTTCGAAAAGAGGAAAATACTTGTGATCCATTATTCTGATTTAGCACTGAAATTGCCTCACAGACCAGTGGTTATCAGCACAGAAAATGGGAACTACAAACCGAGTTCAAATTCCGGTTGAGCATCTTTGTATTGGCTTAATGTTAATGCTTTGGGAATAGTGTAAATCCTGTGCCATCGCCAGACAATCTCATGTCACAAGGATGCTGGTCGATTGAGAAGAGATTGTGAGTGAATATTTGAACAAGTCACTTTCTCCAAACTACATCTCCACTCAGGTAGTTGTTAGAGTAAAAGCTTTTGCATTCATTATCAATCTTGCATAAGGGCCATTTATTCATAGATAAAGCTCAATGCAGAGGCCTTAAGGCTTTTAACGTTTCCACTCAGCAAAGCAGAGGCAAGCACACCCAATGGCATCTCTGCCGATTGAGTAACCCTACCGAATAGTATTTGTATGCATGTTCATTAAAGTCCCCTCTGGCTGGTTGCCAATTTATATCAAGGCTTCACAATCAGTTAATCGAAATGGCTGGATACTTTCTGGAAGGTCTCGTATAATCTGAGGAGTTGAACTTTCTTTAAGGGGAAGAGTGTGAAGCTAGGAAAATTTGAAAATTATTATCAACATTCATGAGCTTTCAGGTCGCAGAGATCTAAACGATCAAATTCGAATTTCCTATTATTGTCACGTTTTCTAACAGTTTTTTTAAATCTACAATTACGCATGTCTATTCAAATCATTGCTATTCAGACGTTTAGTGGGAGTGTATATAAATAATGGATTCAGAGACTTTATGCACTGTTTAACGAGTTAAGCAAGGACTTGTCCAATACTCACGCTGCACAAAATGTTATATCAACTGAAAAAAACATGATAGGTAGGCGAAGATTATCATAAAATTTTGAATTTGAATCAGACTAATTGCTTGCTTACTCCTTAGCAAAACCTTGGGAAATTCAATCATATATATATATATATATATATATATATATATATATATATATATATATATATATATATATATATATCGTATATAGTAAAATTATTCCTCGGTGTAATAATTATAACTGATGACGATAATCTATAATTATGGTTCACGGTGATCGACGAAATTTGAAATGATAACACAACTTGGTCAGCGAGCAAATCTGATCACCTAATCAATTTTCAAAGAAATTGAACAAATTAAAACACCTCCAGACTGATCAAAGAATAAAGATGTGAAAAAAAAAAGAATTTTAGAGGCAAGTGTTCGATCTTGACTAATGTACAAACATAGGATACGGAAGAACATGACAAGCATAAACTAGAGAGTATATAGCATGGATTCTTGTAAAAGATGGTCACAAACAGCTAAAAAAGAAAATAACGCCCGTAAACCTCATGAGAAAGGAGTAAAAGCTACTACCAAGGTAACTAGTGAATTGGACTGGTCCTTCAGATATTTAAACGAAGACATAGTAACCAAAACAAAAACAATGCCAATATTTTATACACTATTTCAAATATATAGTCTATGTGACAATAACTATTTTTCCGTTCAAACAATTGCTAATTGCCAATGGATGAAAAACGTTCCCTAGAAATTCATTACTAAATATTGAGACAATGTTAGATTTATCAACCATGTAGATACAAAAGAAAATAAAAAATAAAACGAATTCATAATCTTGATATACCAGCGTTATCAGCAAATGCAGAAACACCACAAAACACAAAGAGTTTAAATGGCGAATTATGATGTCTGTATGTCCCATTGAGGTAGCCTCGAACCAAACTAACCAAAAATCTACGCAGACGTGTGGAGGAGGATGGGAATTGTTTAGTTCCCTCAGGGTTGAATTTTTGGTACGCCATATGCATCAGGGAATTCCCTGACCTTAGCCCTCTTAGTGCAATGGGGGGTACTAATTTGGGAAGGATGTTACTGGAACTAAATAGTGGAAGGTTGTGATAGCCCTGGACGCTATTTTCTCTCATAAGAGTGAATATGCATTGCTTCAATTTGGGATATGCGAGATTCTCCTCCCCGTGGTCCCTGATGTATGTGCAGAGTCTGTCCAGAAAGTATCCGGCTATTTGTTATTAGCGAGAAAATAGCCAATGTAGGTCAATATACATGTAAATACATGAGTAAATAAACAATTTAGACTTTGGAACAGTCCCATTTTACTCATTAGTTCGGACAATAGTCCCTTCCAAGACCTCTACTTGGGACCTCACACACTTATGCAAGTGCCATTTTCTCCTCTCAAAACAGCCTGCAACGTCATCTTTCGTGATTATCATTAGCTGGCTTGTTGCGCTCTCCTTAATCTTGTTCACAGTCAGAAATATTTTGTGAAAAGTCAGAAGTCATTGGGAGCCAAATCAGAGCAGTAGGGAGTATGTCAGACCTGTGTCCGGACGTTTCGTCGAATAATGTTTCGCCGACACACAGTCAGCCGACAACCATTTCGTCATGTGTAGATAAATATGTGAATAAACAACCTAGACTTTGAAATAGTACCATCCCATTTGATAATAAATGGAGATTTGTATTTAGTTTTTTAGTCAAAAATATGGGCTTTTCCCTTTCTTGAAGACGATTTCTTAAAAAGTTCTTAAAATCGCTGTTCGATGTCTGCTGGATTATTTGTAATCATTCGCAAAATTTAATTTTATGATATTTGTTCAATCACCCTGTTCTTCTGAATTTTGTTTAAGATGTAAAATACAATTGTTTTTGAATAATTAAGTTGTTTTTTCTGGGTTTTTTTTCTAAGAATTAGAATGGTCAATGGATAAAAGACAATCACTTTCGTGTCGGCAAAAAAAAAAAAAACAAAGTGGAATTTGAAAGAAAAATTAATTCGTTTTTATTTCGGTATAATATATTCATACTTGAGACAATTAGCGTGCAAATTTTCAAGTAAAAAACCCAAAATGAAATATCCGTACAACAAAAAATGTTTTCAAGTCAGCGAAACATCATTTTGGCAATCGGTTATTGATGAAGCGCCCGCATGACGTAACGGCTGTCGGCGGCGTTGGCGAAATGAGATTTGACGAAAAGTTCGAGAGCTGACAGACCAGGGTAATGCAATGTTTCACAAAAAACCTGAGGTGTGAAGATGGGGAAGGATGGTCATTGTGAATGCGTCGGTCATAGAATAAACAGGATCACTCGACAGCGTTTCTCAGTCGACCAAGTAACCCCACAGGAAAGAGGCTGTTCGGTCCTTCCTGATTTGTTATCAAGTTACATTAAGCTGTTGCAGCCCGAAATATTCATAATGGCTGAATATTTTCTGGGCTCTTCATTTATTAGGTGCGTGCAGAAATTCCCAGCGTCTTTCTCAAAACTTGAAAGTGAATATATGGTAGAGAAGCTGATTTTTTGCTGGAAATTTAGCCATATAGCTAATATATTCTTGTTTAACAGCATTTATCTTTTCTTCCACTTTTTTCCAAGGCAACCACAAGAGTCTAGCACACGTAGGGGTCGGGGAAAAGGTTGTATACGAGTCACTTTTAATAAAAATCTTGTTTTTCCAAACACCATTTCTCGGTTATTGAGAAGCCACGTGTATGTAATTAGCAGTAGCGGTCTTCTCAGACCAGATGCAGAAATATTAGTCAACACAAGGTTAATTTTCAGAGAATTTTAAGATAGAACTGTTTGAACAGAGGATGTGCTCAACATATACAAGTGGGTGCCCAGTATCGCCATCAATAGCAAATCTACAGTGAGCACAGAATGTTTCCGATACATTCTAAAAAGTTCATTTTCAGAACCTCATACAGCTTCTAACGTGACAGAATTCAGACCAAAGATTGAAAAATACTGACGATATTGAAAAAGGTTGCTCCTAGTAAATAATCAGAATTGTTTTGTCCGAATTGTATCAACTTTGAAGTTGTATAATTTTTCAAAAGTATCTGATTATACTCGTTTGTATGTATGCATTTTGGTGGAGAGAGAGAGAGAGAGAGAGAGAGAGAGAGAGAGAGAGAGAGAGAGAGAGAGAGAGAGAGAGAGAGAAGAACGCGTGAAAAAATAGCCAGAAAATGATAGACAGGAAAGAGATAGTAAGAGAAAGCGGGAAAAACTGAGTCAAAAATAGAGAAAAGGAATGGAAAAAGAGAGTGAAAAAAATTGAAAAAGAGAAAGAGAGAAAAGGAAAGGAAGAAAATAGAGAGAAGAGATATTTGTTGTCCTTTTTTTAAATCATCATCATCATGACTCTTTTAGCGTCGCCAGACTCCTCTATCACGTGCACATCGGAACTGATCCTTCAGAACTTGGCTAGTCAGCTACGCCATCTTATTTTTTCGCGTATATGAGACGTGATCTCCAGCGATGGTCTGACATTCTTTCAACACGACCAACCCATTGCCATTTGAGTTTTCAATGTTGTTTTTTTTAATCCTTTGTTTGATTTCTAATGTAATAATCAGTCTAATGATCACTCCATGCGATGTTAAGCACGATTATCCCCTGTATACGTTGTGTGGTTCTTAGTTTGAGGGTTAGTAGATTTCATTTGTCCTGTTGACATCAAACGCATTTCTTCCTTCTCGAATCCCTACTTCTGTCTCGTCTGTCCCTTATTCTTTAGCTGAACTTGAAACTGCGTAGAGATCCTTCGAACCACGAATAGATAAAATCATTTCAAAGCAGATCTTCAAAACGTATTTCAAAATTGAGAGTCGTTAGTCAGAATATGTACGCGTACACTGACGGTTAATTCCTCGAAGAATGGAATCGGCTGTCCACTTCGAACTAATACCCCTTAGGAGAAGCATGAATAAATGTCATCTCCTCAGCTTTCCAGCCATGATTGACTTTATGAGATGGACAAAGTCGATGTTAGCACCCAGCAGCCTTCCGGCAGCTCATGTGGCCAGGCTGATTCCAAGCGTAGCGCTCCACTTTCGTTTCGACGAGGGGATTTTGTCGATTGGATACCCCAGGATCTCCGTACGCTTAGTTCGAGTTTGCGCCCTGGAAGTATTCAGTATTGTTTCACTGTTTGTTGTGTCACAGATGGAGGCCTTCTCTGAGTTATATAGACTCTCACTCATATAGTTTGTGGGCAAAAGAAACTCTAACCCTAACTCTCTCTCTTGGTGTTCTCACACAGACATACAGACGGAGTTTCTTTTGCCTACAAATTGGAAACACGAGCGGGCAAAGAACCCATGATGCAAGACTTGTGGGACTAATTTCAGGGTTGATTAGCCTCTTCACTCATTCAAGACAAATCGATCCGCATATGGAGCGCAACAAAGTTTTCCTCATCGATATTTTTTCGTGTCTGTGTAGATCAACCTTGAAACATTATTGACACGTAACTGAACATCTGAGAACAACACCTGGCCACTTGGTATGATGAAAAAAAACAAAAACGGAACAACAAAAAACAAAAATAGAACGTCACTTTCTTGTTTCAATCAAATATTATAGGACAAAGGAAAAAGACTACAAAAACCCCAAAAAACTCCCAAGCTACAGGTGTTTTTGAAAAGTTATCAATATCCAATTATTAAGGAGCGCCTCACACTTTACATCGAATCAATTCACATATTCTCGTATACTTATTTACTGGGGTGCAGTTGAGGGGATGGAGGAAGGGTGCTATTTGCAAAAACTTCCTCCTTGTCCCCAGTGGAGGAGACGTCTCATATTTAATAAGTTATAGTTCATCTACAGCATTTCTACTGGCATTATATTATATTTGCACTCGCATAAATAATGATTCAGTCTTCGGGGTCGTTTTTTTAACCAATTATCTGATAATGCATGTCTATTTATTGCAAATTTTCCCATTTTATCCGATCTCTTTAAATCTCTCCTTATCTTAAGTCGCTGCTTATGAATCATTTCTTTTTCGTGTGCAAGTTTCCCCGGCTATTTGAAAGTAAAGCATTCCTGTGAAACTTTCATTAATTCCAAATCGTGTGAGAGGAAGTATTAATTATTAATAGTTTATATGGAAATTTCTACTGTTCCAAGACTCCCGAACAACCCCATATGTCTGATAGTGTTACACCAAGCCTAACACCCATTGGGCTTATCTGATATCATTAGGTACATCTCGCGAACGGATGTACAAAATTACACTCGCATGCTATATACAGAGAGTGCAAAAAGTATCTGATACATGTAAAATATTTTTACAAAAGTTGATTAGTTTTCAATTAGACTTGAACCATAAATTGAAAATAAGTAAGTGTAGGTAGAGAATCGAACTCATACCCTTTATCCAGAGAGAGTATACATTTCGTAGCTTTTAACCATTTGGCGATGGAGTCCTCACATAAATGTTGAAAAAATAGAAATCCATTTAAAATTTTAACCTTCAAAATTGGAAGAATTTGGATCAGAGGTTTCTGATTTTTGCATAAAACTTTTCAGTGTTCAATATTGTTCTAATATTCTTCAAAACAATGTATTTTTTAAAAACTTTGGTCCTAATCTTGTCACTTTTGGAGCTGAATAAGTATGTTGAAATGAACTAATGCATCTTATCTAAGTGTAGATTGAACAATAAAAGTTCACTGTAATGATAGTGTGGATAGTGTTTTCACAAGGCAGAAAGTTGATTAATGAATCAATATCGCCATTCAAAGTAACCCAGAACCAGACTGTGTAATTAACTTGAGGTAAACTCGTCCAAATCGTTTTATTATTCATCCCGTAAGTTTTGCCACTTGGGCTTTTTTTAAATTAGGGTTCTGTGTTTGATGGTTTTATTTGCCTTACTAATTTAGAGCCAAACGGAAAGACTGTAATGCTTCGAGGTTCTCAAAATCCGCTTATTATAGGACGGTCAGTTGGCAAACCATTAGTGAGCTACATATGAAATGTCGTTTTTAGAATTATAAGATGAAACATGATATAAACGATAAAATGGTGAATATTCAATTAACATTCTAAGTAATAACGACGATTCTCTAATGATAAAATGATAAACCTATTATATTCTTCCAGTTTATGGCTTCCCTTTTATAATTTTTTTCATTATTGTTCAAAATGTTTAAAAAGATGATGGGCAATAGAAGGAATATTGGGCAAATACGTAACACATTGCAAAACTCCATATCCCATTTTTCAAAGAGTAGACAGTCAGCTGAGAGATGTAAGATTTGACACTGTCAGGAAGTATTTCAGATCATGTGGGGGCTATTTCCATTGATTTTTTTAACCCTTCCGTATTGCCCCTCAGAATAAGCCAGAATCACGTGATTTGGGCAATATAGATATAAAGTATCAAGAGCTAAAATTCGCTGTTGTTAGTTGTTGAACACTACTGTCATTAATCATTGATCATTAAATCCTCATTGGGCCCCACCTTCGAGGTTTATTATTGGTATCCACATTTCTAGACCTGAACCATTGAACCAACGTTGGACATTACCCAGACATTAATTTGGCTTCCCATGCCACTTAGTTATCTTTCAGGTAAATTGAAATTCCAGTAACATGATCGTTTGCTGCTTCATACCTGAAACCTGAAGACGGGAGTTATCTTGAAATGAAGCCACCAGTCGATTTCCTTGTCGAGAAATATGATTTTTTTCTCAAGAGTCATTGACTGATTAGTTTCTAGTTATTGTTCAACTTCGTGTGTTGTTTGAATTACACCTTTTTTCAAATTCTCCATCATATTTCAAACCACTCCTAACACATGCTTGCACCTACTACATCACTAATATAAGATTCATTGATTCACAATCTGGCTACAGCTGCAATTTCCTCAACCTTGAACCTGAAAAGTCAACAGCACCAAATGTGCATTTTATACTAAACCATGATATTTTACGAAAATGATCACTTTTTTTGCTAATGTATTCCAAACCTATGGACACACCAGTAATTAAATTCAGAGTAATCTTCACGGAACAAACAGGAGTCAGAGTTATAAAAAATCATTAGAAAACTCAGAAGACTATGGGCAGGTTGTAAGAATGTCTAATAGCCATCACGACTCACAATATGGATCCCAGATATCATATGCAAAATTGTGACCGACAAAAAATAAGATGGCATGACAATTTAGACCAGTTCAGCAGATCGAGAAAGGGAAAGTTCATGTCCATTGACTAATGTTAAAAGGCTGCTGTTGTTGAATCTTCAATGACTCATCTAAGATTTCCCGAATATTGTTAAAGAGATGGCTCTGAGAACTTCTGCGTCCCACCCAATCCAAGCAGCGTAAATTATTGGAGAATGAGTTGAGATCACTTGTCTTGGGGGACACTAATGGTGGTAGAGTGATTGTATCGGAAGTTGTTGTTTGACAGTTACTTCCGGATTGCAATTATATTATACTATATTTGCTTACCAAAAAGTCAAGAGGCTTCGTCTCCGGTTTCCCTGGGATTGAGGATGAAGGAAAGAGAGAAGGAAGATAGGAAGAGGAAGACAAAGGGAGGAAAGAAAAAGAGCAGAAAGGATGGAAGAAAAGAGGAAGAAAAGAAGATGGAAACAAGAAAAGGAAGAAGGGGAGAGAAGGGGTAATAAAAGTGGGGAGGGAGAGGAAAAAAGGGAGGATAGTAAGAAAGTAGGAAGGAAAGAAGAAGAAAAGAATGGGAGAAAGAAGGAAGAAATGAAGGAAGGAAAGAAGGAAGGAAAGAGGAAAGACAAGAAAGAAATATGTGAGACAAAAGAAATATTGTAGCTAAATAAATAATACCAATCTCCTCTGCAATCCAAAAGTAGAACGTTTCTATGACTAAAAAACGTTTCGTAAGCTGAGATAGCGCAAAGCAAAAACGTAATGACCTTTAATCTTTCAGCGTGTCCAGATCAGAATAATATTGATGTGGTATGTTACACTGAGTTGTCGGAGATTTGGTCAGTGGGAAGTACAGGAGATTGGGATATAGGGGAGGGAGGAAGTAGGAGTGCGCTATAGTGGCCTGCTGCAAAACGAACATAGAACGCTATTTTCACTTTTCTCTTTCTAAAAAGTAAAAAGTTTGGCGAAAAGCGACCCTTCGGAGAGCGGGGTTTACATGTATTTGAAAACGGCGAGGTAAAGTGGAAAAGAAGGAAGGAAGGAAGGAAGGAAGGAAGGGAGGAAGGAAGGAAGGAAGGAAGGAAGGAAGGAAAAACAAGAGAAAAAAGGGTGAAAGGGATAGACAAAGTGAACAAGAATGAAAGAAAGGAGAAAAGGGAGAAATGGAAAGAAATAGAGTAAGGAAGAAAAAGAAAGAAAGAAAGAAAAGCAGGAATTTTGGGAAATCAGGTTTCAGATTGTGTAGTAATGATCTATGAGACGCTTACTACACCATGGAACGGCGCCTTTTCTGTCTCTGTCTATTTCATTTCTCTCTCAACACGTGCACTCACATATATACATATGCATGTACGTGTGTGTGTGGATGCGTGTGGGTGCATTTATTAAAGTAGAGAAAATGAAACATGTTCAGTTTCTCAAATTAGTAAGCAGAGGTAACCTCTCAAAGTAATGAATTAGAAGGCAAGTGTGTGTTTGCTTATCTATGCGTATGTATTAATGTATGCAATGTTTGTTGGCTGTATACGTATGGTTGTGCGCTTGTGTATATTTGTAAGTACATGAGAGTGTCTACGTGCGTGTATCAACTCCTGATGAAAAAACTTCCTGCCTTGTCCCGTCACTAGAAAACTTCGAAGTCAACCAATTCAAACTTGAGAAGAAAGAAAAGGCTGAATTTTTTTTAGATTAACAATTTCAAAAAAACAACTCACTCATATTTCTCTGGTCGCCAGGTAAGTCATTTAAGACCCCCTCTTTTTTAAACGTCTTATGACTTTGAGCCCTATTCTGTTTGTAATCCTTTCCATATTTCCTGGCCACTTCCAAGGCATTTATATAATACATATTATTGTCCTATTTAATCAGTAATGCTTGCCTTAATTCCTGACCAGCAGATGAAAATTTCAGATCAAAATTCAGGCCACAGATTCATTGATCCACCATCGCCGAACAGATTCAAATACATTTGGTACTAAATTATAATTGTGATTATTGTTATTTTTTCACCAAGCATCAGAATTTGCTGTATATAGATATATATATATTTCTTCCTGATCATGGCCTTCCCATATCAGAACATTTACATTATAAATATGATACCCCTATTCTGACAGTAATTATCATCGTCATCATAATGCTTACCTTAATTGCTGACCACGAACAATACCTTATTTCCTGAATTGAATGGATTTCTATGATAATTTTATTTTACATTCATGTGCACTAATCATATATATATATATATATATATATATATATATATATATATATATATATATATATATATATATATATATGTGTGTGTGTGTGTGCGTGCGTGCGTGCGTGCGTGCGTGCGTGCGTGTGCGTGTAGCCATGCTCTGCCCGTAACGGCATCCTAATATTCTTGACTGCAATCTCTTTTCACCTGAATTTTAATGCACAACATATACAGATGAAGTACCAAAATCTGGTAAAAGCAAGTTTTAAAACAGATTAGCAAAACTCATAACAATAAGCTATAATATGTTTTTCAACCGTCAGAAATATTTATTTTTTGTGTATAGAAAAGGACTATATTTACGCAGAGATGTAGCAATAACGCCAGTGGACAGCAATAAACCTTTGAAATTAACTATGCGTGTAGGTAAATCAATAATTCCATAACCCAATGACGAAAAAAGTATTTTTTTACATAACAAATATTTAATTTCCAACATGATCTCATTCCTTGCCAATGCATCGAACCCAATGGTTCTTATAAATCATATAGATCGTACACTAGCTAATGAAAATTTCTGATCAAAATTCAGGCCACAGACTTATTGATCCACCATCGCCGAAAAGGTTCAGATACATTTGGTACTAAATCATAATTGTGATTATTGTTCTTTTTTCACCAAGCATCAGAGTTTGCTGTATATATGATATATATATATATATATATATATATATATATATATATATATATATATAAGTGTTTGTGTGTGTGTTTGTGTGTGTGTGTGTGTGTGTGTGTATGTGTGTGTGTATTTATGTGTAATGGTTAGAATGCATTGAAGTTTTGATGAATTTATTCGATAAATTCTACTCGTGATAATTTGCAATGTATTTCTATTGTAAAATGATTTGCGAAGAAATTCTTTCCATGCTCTTTGTATTTGCTGTGTCCTTATAAATGTAATCATAAACCATGAAAGTTTTGTCGTATTGTCGAACAATACTTAACATTTTCTGTGTCGCTTCACTTGCAATCTTCACAGTGAATGTAAGTTTAGTTGGATTTGTTTAATAAATCCTACCACTGATACTTTCCAAAATATTTCAATAGTAATTGGAATTCCGAAGAATTCTTGACATGCTTTCATTAGTTTGTGTCACTATGTAATGTTTAGAGTGAATAAACGTTTTGATGCATTTGTTTAATAAATCATGCCCGTGGTATCAATTCGTCTATCAAAAGAAATATTTTCAATCATATCTTTTTACGGGGCGCTTTCTCACAATTATTGAAGCGCCTGTATCAAGTGTAATCAATTCATGCAGGCGCCGATTAGACCCTTTTGTTCTCTCAAAATGAAATGTAGAGCAAAGTATTTTCCTTGATAAGAGAATTGGATAATTCCGAGAGAATTTCTTCAGAAGTCTTTTTTGATGATAATTAGTTGCACCCCAGGTTCTTCAAACCCTCTAATCTATGATTATTCACGGTTAACTCTAAAATACTACGTTTAAATTATGTATGTCTCATTGTTCTCGTGTATACCCTCATCGAGAGTGTTTGGGGTTAGTAACACACGGGCAATTGTTAGTAAGACCCACTTCCGGCTTGCCTGACCCATCAAGCATCGTTTTGCCTAATAGTCATCCATCTAGGTACAGACCAGGCTCGACTTTGCTTGCCCCCGGTGATCTTACGAGAATCCCTATTTTCAACGTCATTTAGCCGTAACCCCGTTGCCCCAATCTGGGTAGCGATTGAAAAGTCTTCGGAATTACTAGGTGATGAATGTTGATTGGTGGAGTTTGAGGTTTTTCTTAAAAATAGAAAAACAGCGAACGTTATTATTCAGACAAATATTAACGATAAAGTTTTCAAAGGTTTCATAATTTTACTTACCAAAGATAACGGGATTAATTACGTATGGATAAATTATGCAAATATGTGTTTCAATAGTATATCTATTTTGGAAAAATAAAGAAGAAATTCTTGAAACAAAATTTATTTTCCTGACGATTTTATACAGCTCATTATATATTCTACAATAATTTTAAAACTATAAGGCAACAGAATGAGATAAAACCAAATTTCTTTCGTAATATGAGGAAAACATCAGTTTTATTCACGAAAAATCAGAGATTCTTATATATAGTGGACCGTTTCCGTACTACTACAACGACAACAGCAACAACAGTGGTGATAGTCGATGCGAACACGACGGACATATCCCCCTTTCCTTCACTTGTTTGCTTTAGCAAGACAGAAACCAATAAAAAAACGAAGAGACAAAAATTGAGACGTGCTTCTAATATAAAAGATGACAGCTGAAAGCCACTGTCTTCTCACCGCTCTGAAATGAAGATTTTAAATTGCTTTTGGTGGCGGCATGGTAGATTTTCCAAACAGTCGCTTTGATCAGAACTGACAGACCTAATTGCTGTTGACACTGATGGTCTCACCTGTGTTAAACTGACTGTTATCGTTAGGGACCATTCATTTTATTTGCTTCCCCATAAGACGTTCATTTCTTTAATATATGTTTCAGTGTACACACAAGGAAGAATACTTACCTCGCACTAACGATTTCATTTTTACTAACCAACATGTGTGACTCATTTTCCTTACTGAATTCCGAAGGTTTGTTAATGATTTACTACCGTCGGCTCATTTCTATCGGATAATCAAAGTTCACGTGTTATTCGTACCACAACCTCCAACAAGAATTCCACCAGTTTGAAATCTTTCAAAAGTACTTTGTCTTTGAGTTCAAAATCTTGTGCAAATAACCCAACGTGTCCTTTCACCTACTTCAGTATTGTCATGATATTGACTATATCCCGCTGCAATTATCCCATCTCCTCAAACAAATGAAGAATGGTTGGATGACTATTGTTCCAATCATGTACTTGGTTGTACTGTCATCGGTCTGACCCAAATGTTGCCCAGAGGTCCATTTCTTGAGCTACACACTCGGCGTTAGTAATGAGCCCTTTCAGCATTCACTAGTGACCCGCTCCATCCAGCTTTCTTTAAATGATGTACTTGCCTAGTACTCTCAGTTCTGTCTTTCACATGGGACCTCAATCCATTTACAGAGATAATTAGTTATTTAGGTTGATCTTGAGGCAGTCCTTACTGCGTTTTTCTTTGGGGGGGGGGGGTTCCCGTAGACCTGGAGAGAACTTGATGGGGCATATATGAATTGTCCATGCAAATCACATGACCTGTCCGGTGGAGCTTGGCCTTCAATATCACGATATCTACATAGCCGTTGATCCCTCTCCGGCTATCAAATCCCCATGATTGAATCTAGAGCATTCGTAAGATAAAAAGTAAACAGTATTGAATATGCATTTTATATTCAGACATGATTTTTTTACCGAAAATTGAATCGTTACTTTTCCGTAAGCAATTTTTAAAGAATATGTATACAAAAAGTGTTGTTTAATCATTAATGTCACTTCTAAGATTTTCCTAATATGGTTCGAGAGATGGCGGCGAGTACTTTTGCGTTTCGTCGAATCTGGACAGTGCAAACTATCAGGGAATAAGTAGAAATCACTTAACGCTAAGGAGGAAACTAATGGCGGTAAAGATTCTATAAACTGTCAGAGGCACCATTGAGTAGATTGGAAGTCGTTCGGCGGTTACTTCCGGTTTACATTAGGCAATAACTGCTTTCAAAAAGTGAAGAGACTTCTCTCTGCTTTTCCTGGATAAGTGTTAGGGATGAGCAAACATTTTCAGCTTGAAATCGACAACTGAGAATAAAGAAACCAAACTTGTATAATAAATATTGTTTTATCATTGAGAAGAAAGACAGGGACCAAATCTGCTATCAACTTTCTATGATTAAACACTATAGAACTGGGGATTTTCATGAAACTAACAACGTGAAAAGTTTTTTTAGTTAAAGACTAAGTGGTGGTGATATTTGCATCTAGAAAATATTCAAAATCCGACGATGCAAAATGCCTCGATTTAAAAAATCTGGCAAAAAATAACATTATTCGGCTTGATAGCATTTTTGATAGTTATTTATCAATGAGTGGATTTTTAAAAAAAGATTTCAATTCTAAATTTTTGGAAGAAAATAATTTTTCATTTATGATTTCTAACTCATCTCTATTAATTTGATGATTTATCTTATTCATACATTAGTTCTTTCGTTGATTTTTACAAATTTTACTGGTTAATCCATCGAAATATTCGTTATGTTTACATTCTTAAGGAAAAAATTCCGGAACTTTTACTTTAGTATTCATAAAAGTCGGAATTAAGCGTAATATTTCTCTTCCTGGCAACTTTCTACTTTGATTCCATTAATTATGATTTAGATCTAAAAATCCTTGTTCAACTACTTAGTGGTCAGCTATGTGAAAGCTGAAGCTAGGCAGCTAAGCCAGACTGACAAATAACTTCACAGGGTGAAAAAAAAAAAAAAAAGATGGAGTGGGAATATCCAAATAGCTATATAAGATCAAGAAGAATATCTCCTCACCGTTCATTTGAAGATATTTTTCGAGTGAAACAGAATGAACAATTTGAAATGAACCATTGGGAAATAGTATATTCTATAACCGCTCTACGAACAGTATCGAGCACCTTTTTGAACTAAGATGTACTTCATACATTAATGCATATACATACACTCGTTGTACATTTTATTATGTTGTCATGTACAGAAAATTAGTTGCGTATATATATGTATACATATATGTGTATATGTGTATGTGAATGTAATTATATATATATGTATTGATATATATCAGATGCGGCTAATCTCTGTAACTATTTATACTGAGGGATTCGCGGTTGCCCAATTATTATAAAGCCCTGTGTATAGAAAAACACGTTGAAGAAATGTAGGTGTTGTGTTATTTCCCTACAAGTTTTCAAAGAAAATAATCCATGATAGCATATAATAAAGACGTAAATTATGTTCATTTTGGCCGCATGTTTAAAAGGCATATTGATTACTGTTTTATGCAGCTTTTTATGAGCCACATTCATTTTGAATAGTGAACTGCTTATATTAAACATTATTTATGTGAGCAATCAAAACCGACTTGTAATTATGCACACTTTCACATAATTATGTGCGTGTGCAGTTATATATATATATATATATATATATATATATATATATATATATATATATATATATATATATATATATATATATATATTACATTGAGATTGTATATACTCAGTAAATACTGAAGCAAAATATCTTCGATATGTACCAAGTTTTGCTTAGTTTGACTCTAGCCTCAGTAGACGGACATTCAGAGATAATCGAACTCATCACAGTGGTCAGCATTGTTAAACATGTTAACCATAACTACGCTGAGTGGAAAAGTCAATGAAATTCAGGGAAATTCATGGATTTTACAAAAACCAGAGGAATTTAATGATATAACTAGTTTCGCAATCTTAGTGTATATATTCGAGGACCGCAATGAAAATTTCCAGCCATTTTGGATATCTCGAGAAACGGTTGCATGGCCTTGATATAACAGGGGATACAATGCATGCATGACTATCTTCTTGCAGGATTACTAAATCAGTAGTGAGACCAAATACACTGAACCAGTGTACTAAGTGATCGTTGTGTTCCCAATGAACGAATATGACACGTTTTGTTAAGTTTTTTTTGGCAAATCATCGCATCACCAAGGTTTTTCTGCCCAAGAATCATAAGGCCAGATTTGACTATCTGTGACTTCTGGCTTTACGTCAATGAAAGTGGACGAGATTAAGGATAACGTGACAAAGTGCCAAATGACGAGCATAATTTTTTTTTTTAGACTGCTATGGAAAATTGAAGGTTTAACCAGAATAAGAATGGTATACTCCTAAGCGCAGTGGACCTTCACTCCTCAAAAACCAGAATTTGGAAGGTGTTGTCCTAAGTTAAAAACACCTTTTCCCCTAAAATAAAAACATAAAATTGGAAACGAATTCTCCTAAGCAGGTTTGACCTTCCGGCCCCAAAATCTAGAATTGGAAAAAAGTATTCTCCTGAACATGGTGGACCTTTCCTCTCAGAAATAGAGAATTGGGGAGGTATTCTCCTTAACAGAGTAGACCTACCCCTTTCAAAAAATAGAATTGAGAAGGGCTTTCCTAAACGGAACGAACCTTCCAAACTCAAAAACCAGAATTCGGAAAGGTATTCTCCCCGCTCTTTAACAACGAAAAATGAGTTCTTCTAAATCAGGAAGACTTTCTGCCTCTCTAAAACTTTAAAAGATATTTTCCATAATGGGTCGGTCCGTATTTCCTTAAAAAAAAAAAACAGAATTAGAAAGGTATTCTCCCAAGCGTGATGGACCCCCCTCCTAAAAAACGGAATTTGAAAGGTGTGAATCCTGGATTTTACCAGATCTTGCACGCCAAACAGTGATGATGTGAATAACGTATCTTTCTAAAACATCATGACAGGCTCAGGAAATTGTTATTCACTAAACTTAGCTTGATCTTGTATAATCTTAAACGATGTGATTCTTAGAATGATTGATTTCACTGCACGTCTACAATAGGTTGTCATTTATTTATTCAGCCTTGCTTTGTTTTGCACAATACTGCAGCAGTCGGGCACTAATTGATGACTCACACAGGAGAATCAGTAATCGAGATTATCTGGCTTACCATCGCACTACATTATGCACCCTATTTTCTGGTAAGCTTGGCTTACTCTGGCACAAAACCACTGCCACTTAGGATCCAGTTAGGAACGAAACTTACATACTAACGAATTTGTCAGCAGGACGAGCTTTCTGACTGTCTTGCTCCAACAGACACTTAACTTTTAGTAACCACAGGTTAGTTTGTCACAAAGCAACAGTTGCAGAAATCAGGTCATCGAGACCAGCTTGCCAACCATCGCGCTACTGTAGTCTCTGATCTTCGATTCTTTTATATCCTGTTCATTTTTTTGTTTTTTTTCCGTTTTTTTTTCAATTTTCTTTCTTCCTTTCTTTCTTTCTTTCTTTCTTTCTTTCTTTCTTTCTTTCTTCTCCTTTCCAAGCGTATACTTCTTTTTTCTCTCTCATTATATTCACCCGACATTCGTTCTTTCGTTCTTTCCTTTCCACATTTCACGCATAAGCAGTGATAGAAATGGGTTTTGGTAACAAGGTATACAATGAAGCTGGTTTCGGGAACTAGGTATACGGTAATATCGCCATTAGTAGACATGGAACGTACAAAAACCTGGAAATTGAGTAGGTATACGCCTTAGCTCTGCGTACCCACCCTCATTTCTACCAGTGTGCGTAAAAATCCTTTAATGGACGCCATCTGCTTAATCGTCATCATTTTCCCCAACACGACCATTCAAAGGCAACGCCGCTTTGCTTTCCCCCAAACAGCATCTGTTCTCCAAAGCCCATTGTTAATACCAAGGATTATCATTTGCTTCAGTACGTGTTTCTTGCCTTGATCTATGAAAAAACTTGACTATAAAGGAATTAGTTTGGTGATATTAACGTTACACATGCGTGTATAAGATACTTGTAAATTCTTGCGTTCCTGCATTCTGAACGATAAACTAAAATATTTGTCCACGTTACGCGTTTGGCAGGTGTTTCCATCCACTCTTTGCTCTTGGGCCAGTGGTCGGTTAGACTAAGTTGTAAACCATTACTCCTTGGCAGTCGCCTGGTTTGTTTTTATAATCTTGACACTTCCTTCTCTCACCAGAGAGAAACTTCTTTGTCAAGTCTGGGATTTCAGAACACGTTGTATGACAATACGCATCGTTCTGGAAGCATTGTTTAACAAAGAATATACTTAAGAGAAATAATGGGTTTTACGCATCCAGGTTTCTTGGACAGTGAGGTCACCGACACTCTTGAAGACGACTGAAGGAGAGAGAACCCATCTAGCAAATTGAGATTGCATCTGTGAAAACAGACTTCAGGCAAATATTTCTGTTAGGGACATCAGCAAACATATGGAATAGCTGTTGGTGTCTTTCAACGAAACTCATTTTGGCTGTGAAGGTAAATACTCGAGATTGAGATGGAGTTGGGGCTAGGCTACTTGTCCCCCTTCCAGCATTCAGTACAGTGGTTCCAATAGGTATTATTTGGGTGTGTGTGTGGGGGGGGGGTTAAAAAAATACGGTCCTGGATTTTGTTGAGTTAGCAGTACTTTCAAAAACATAGACCCAAAGAAAGATTTGAGGGTCCAAGCGGAGGCTTGTTATTGTAATATGTTCTCAGAAACACCCAGAATGACGACATGCATTCTCTCATGAGAATGAAGCTTATATTTCAATACTAGTCTAGGACCGGCCCTTCGATGACGATCATTGGCTTCTAACTACTCATGGAGAATGAAAGCTTATACTCGTATAGTCCAATACTAGTCTATGGACCGGCGCTTCGATGACGATCATTGGCTTCTACTAATACTTTAAAAGTAACAGACATTGGAGGAAGGAAGAGTAGAGAATAATATTCTTAAATAAGAGATTTGGAAGACAGCGGGCAGAAAATAAATTTATGTACTTTGATAAAAGGTTAAGAAAGGAGAGGGTTGCTGACTGGTAATAATTCTATGTGTGACAGTCACAACAAATGTATATATATATATATATTTATATATATATATATATATATATATATATATATATATATATATATATATATATATATATGTTTATATATACATATATATATATATATATATATATATATATATATATATATATATATATATATATATATATATATATACATATATATATATTGTATTGTCCAACACAGAGTTGAAGGAGGAATTAGAGTTAGGAACAGTCCGTTGCGCCGATTGCAGAAGTGAGAAGGGCAAGCATACTCAAGTTTTCGGGACAATTTACTGAGGATTAATCAGTACCCAGAGAATGCTTGATTCATTCCATTTCAAATGATAATTACATGATACTTATGTTAATCATTTTAGGTGGTTAGTACGGGCTAACTTCTTTGTTTTTATTGTTTTGTTTTTACAACGTTTTGGCAGTGTACGCTCCGGCTTTCCACAGATGCCTGTGTTCTTGAATGTTGGATCTTGCTCTGAAAGTTGATGCACTTCCCTTCTCACACACGCACTGTCTTGCAAAGAGAAAATAGCCCTAGGGACACACATGATAATCTTTGTTCATACAGATGTAAAATATGGTAGTTAAACACAGCACACAAAGGCTCTTAAAAGTTTATTTGCACAACGTAATTATCGGATATCAACACAATAATGAAGTTAGAAGCTATTACTTTGTTCTTCATTAGACACTAAGGATGTCGAAAATTTCTGTACACACAACAAGAACACAGGACAATAACAGACGAATTCCTGGAGTGCAATATTCTGATAAGAAAAAAAAAACGAATGGCTTTTAGCTTCATTATTGTGTTGATATGTGATCAATACATTGTATAGTTTTAGTTTTGTGTAATCTTCGTATGACTTTTTGCGGCCTTTGTATGATGTATTTAACTACCATATTTTACATCTGTATTAGCAAGGATTATCCACACAGAAACTGGCATCTGACATGGCTTGTATGAGAAAGCATCCGCATGCTTTCTCAGAACAAGATTCGATGATATTTGAATTAATAACAGAAACCCCAGGAAGAACACAGGACACGGATGCAACGCTGTAGAAAAATCTGGACCAGTTACATAGAATGATTAAAACACTTCATCTTATAAAATTCAGAGACTTTACAATTTCACCGGCTTTTTCAAGCCCATTAGAACTATAATCATCTCTATTAGCAATTTCACACGAGTTTCTCGGTGGTTACCGATAGAGGTTGAATGACATAAAGTCTCCTCAAATCTCCAGCCATCATCTCCACACTCTCATAGTCCACAGCTGTCCTGTGGTTTACCTATTCACACCAGTTGCCCGGTGGTTATCGCTGAAGGCTGTGTGACAGTAAGTCTCCTCAGGTCTTCAGCCTTCCTGTCATCTCATCTCTCCCTCACCTATCACAGCAGTGCTCTGGTTTGTACTTCCACCACCATTTGGGTGTTTTTTTCCCTCCTTCTCTGTTAGGCCATTGCTAACAGCTGGGGTAGTAGATTTAGCACTCTCTTCAGTATTCGTGCCGTTCCTAGCAGTGCTGTGGTCTGCTCAGTCTCAATCCAAGTCCACCTATTATTACTAGTACTACCCCGAATTTCACGTTCCACACCTTCTTCGATTTGCCTTCTCAAGTCTTAGTATTTCCCTAGCTTTCCACTCTCTTTCGGATTTATTTTGTGATCTGCCGGCATGGCCACGTCTATTATTTTGCAGGTTTTCCTTCCCTTGTCCACGATTACCAGGTTCGGTCTTCTCGCTTGGATGGGGTGATCAGTTATTATTATTATTATTACTATTATTATTACTATTATTATTATTATTATTATTATTATTATTATTATTATTATTATTATTATTATTGAGGTTTGTCTGGTGACGAACCATCCATTTCGAATATTTCGATGTAACTTTGCACTCAATAAGAGAGGAGCCCATTGAGTATGCATAAATAGACACTCTCTCCAGCTGTCCCTATGTTGGCAGTGAGACGCTAATGATTATGACCGTATTACTCACAGTGTGCCTGCCCATTCCTCACGTCTCATGTAGGGATTTTTGGTAAAACATGACATCACCCATGTCTATCCGTCCCTAGATTCCACTCCTTCAGATTTTCGGCTACAATTGCATTTAAAATAGATGATTTCACCGTGGTCAAAACTAAGGAGAATATGAAGAGGCAGCCGATGGTGATCCCGAAAAAAATGTTTTGTGGACCGATTTTTTAAAAGTGGAGATACTGCTGGGATAGGTGCGTAAGATTCAAAGCGGGTGGGGTACTTTAAAATGAATAAGACTCAATTGCCGTTGGTAGGCTATCTGTACTTAATATCAGATGGCTGGATACTTTCCAAATAGTCGTCGTAGTTTATAGTCTCTTCAGATAGTAAAAGGGAATGAAAATGAATACCTCTTTCGATCTGACACACATTGGTTTTTCCCTCTTTGGTATTATCTCCTTAATAGGTTATTCTATCTTATGCTTTGAGTTCCTTAATGGTTCTAACCTCTCTGACGTCAGATAAAAAATTCAATGCCGAGTCCTACCTGTATTTGTGTGTTTGTTTCGAGGATCGTTTCTTGGCCATATAAAATCAGGGGTTTCTTTATTTAGATAGTCAATTATACCTAGATATTGGTAAAAAAATTCTTCTATGACCACCATAACAGGATATTTGCTCTTGGAGCCTTTGTCTGCAAAGAAATGGATTATTTTTGGTTTTCGAGTTGATATTTCACCAAGTGGTAAAACGCTCGTTCCCTAATGAATACATGTTATTTTTTTTGTTAGTTTTCCCCCGCTAAACTCATTTTATGTTTCCTTTCTGTCTCATTTTCTTGTTTTTATCTGCTTTGCTACAGTAAGGGATTTGTTCTGCCTTTTACCAGTTTTGATTAAAACTGGCTTTCGCTCATCATCCTTTGTTCATCATCTTCATTCGAAATACTTTGATTTTCTCTTTTTGCCTTCCACCCTTTCTTCCTTTTTTGGTTTCTTTTTCCATTTCATTATCTTTCGTTTCTTTCTCTTGTATTTTTTTTATTCCGTTTCTTTTCTCTCCCTTTCTTTCTTTTTGCTTTTTCTATTTCATCGTCCTTCCTTGCTTCCTTCTTTCCTTCCTTCTTTCCTTCCTTCCTTCCGTCCTTCCTTCCTTCCTTCCTTCCTTCCTTCCTTCCTTCCTTCCTTCCTTCCTTCCTTCCTACTTTCTTTCTTTCTTTCTTTTTGGTTTCTAACATTTTTTATGTTTGTTACACAATCCAATTTCACTTTTTTCTTTTTTTTCTGTTTCTTTCTTTCTTCCTTTCTTTCTTCCAATTTCCACCTTGTTCCTCTTCTTATAGTTTCCTTTCATCCCTTTCTTTATTTTTCAAGGAAGAATTCATTCCGTTTTTACCTGCCATATTGCTCCTGTCACCTCATACCCAGTTATATCATTCCTGACCCCCCCCCGACAACCATTCAATATATTACTCTTATCCCCAATCCTCACCCCCACGCACATTCCGGGCAACCATTCAATTCCTTCTCCGAATCCATTTCAGTCTTTGGAGAGAGAAATTCTCCGAACGTTTGATGGCAAATAAAGACTTGCAATAAAGAAACGCAGGTTTATATCTACCTTTATAAACAACTGCTTTTAATCAATTATCAAGTATCGGACTTGTTTATCGAAACAGATTAAACCCATGACTTGTAAATCAATTACCAAATGGGTTGATTTAGATGAGTTCAATTGGGGTCGTAGCTGGAGATTTAGGGGCTTTGCTCCTTGAGGCGGTCCCTCGAACAATTAATGTTATTGCATTATGTTAGTAGAAGCATAGTAGATGAACTACTTTTCCTAAAGTTCCCCATACCATTTAGCCCACCCCCTGCAGAAGCCGATGTACAATTAACCCAGCTCCTATCCATGGGTGTAGGCCTCTAATTTGCTGACAAAGTGGATGTGCAAGTTGACTGAGGGAAGAAATCGATGTTGTCAAATTAGAAATGGATAGAATTGGCTAAATTCTATATATTTCAAATGCTTTATATGTGTGTGTGTGTAGACACACATAGACGTACATGCATACACACACACACACACACACACACACACATAAATATATGCATGAATGAATGATTCCTACTCAAATATACATTATACATATACTTATATACATATACGCACGCATGCATGCACACACATACACCCCCCACATATATATATATATATATATATATATATATATATATATATATATATATATATATATATGTATATATATATATGTATAGTTATAAGATATATAATAATATTAGCATAGTTATAAAATATATAGAATAATATAACGCCTATCTTGTGAGGTTCTTGTTAACTGAAATATTAGGAATAGATGAGTTTAATATTTACATTGGAAAAAAAAAACTCATACAAGTTCAACTTACGTACAACTCGTACCTATGAACATAGTGCCATAAAGCAAGGTTGCCAACTTGGCCAGACGATAAACCCCCTCTGCCATTAAGGACCAGCTTTTCTGGCTGTAGCAATTTGACCTTCATCAAAATCAATTATAATGATCCTGACCCTGACATGTCCAGTTGTTACGAGACATTAGCAGCTTTTTTTGCTACATGTCGCTGGTCATCAGGCTTTGGTTCATCAGTATGTGTGTGTGTGTGTGTGTGTGTGTGTGTGTATGTGTGTGTGTGTGTGTGTGTGTGTGTGTGAGAGAGAGAGAGAGAGAGAGAGAGAGAGAGAAAGAGAGAGAAAATAAGTGAGTTGTGGAGCAGCCATGCCCCCAGTGTTTTCCTTTCTTAGGATTGAAAAATAACATTGCTATATTTTCCTCTGCCTCTTCATCAAATTGAACATTTTCGTCTTTCTGTACTTCTGGTATTGTCCTTTTAGCTGAGATCAACATACGATAGAAAGGAGAAAAAAAAGAGCCTCTTAGGGAACAGAGAAAGACAAAAAAAATGTTCCTCTCTTCTGTCACCCTGTTTCCCCTTCCGTTTTTGTCCCTCAAATGTTTTCGTAACTCTGTTTACACAACTCAATGCAAACGTCTCTACAAACGCACCACACCATGAAAGGCTGTAATACTCGCTGAAACCTTGTAGACACTAACTACCCCCCACGTATATACATACGTTTGTGTATGTGCGTACACGTTCGTGTGTATGTTTATTGGCATCCCCCGCTTATCGAAAGCTCACTTTATGCCGCTTTTCAGCTTTTGCAAAATAAGGACGGAACGCGAGAATAGTTTTCAGTATTTGTTTTGTAGCAAGCCGTTATAGAGACAGTACATACCCTTTCTGTCAAAAAACAAC